>JAVJIX010000033.1:5890000-6490000 GCA_036785185.1 Paratrypauchen microcephalus
TCCTCTAGCTCCTCCGGCAGGCCAGCCTTGAGACATCAAGGTCCCTCCAGCGTGTCCTGAGTCTTCTCTGAGGCCTCTTTCCAGTGGGACATGCCCAGAAAACTAAGATAAGATAAGATAAGATAATCCTTTATTTGTCCCACAATGGGGAAATTGCAGTGTCACGACGCAAGTTTCAGAAACAGTTGGAAAAAGTGCATGCATCAAAAATGAAGATAAATAATAATAAGTATGTACAATCAACTAAAAAACACAACACTGTAAGGTTAAAAGGCACAGTGCATGTTGCAGGTTCTGGCCTGATAACATCATTTGCAAACAGCAGAGATGAGATCCTGTGGTCCCTAAACCAGACCCTCTCTGGTTCCTGACTGCGCCTAGAAATTCTGTCCGTTAATACAATGAACAGAACTGGTGAAAAAGGGCAGCCCTGGCAGAGTCCAGCCTGCACTGGGAACAAGTCTAACTTACTGCCGGCAATGCAGGAAGTTAGACTTACAGCTCCTGTTTCAGACATACAGGTACCGGACAGCCCTTAGCAAAGGGCCCCGAACCCCATTCTCCCAAAGCACTCCCCACGGCCCATAGGCTGACACAACTGTGAGAGACCTGTCCCCAACCTGAAGGCACAAGGACACGACCCTCTTGTTCACCACGATAAACTCCAACACATGGCGGCTGAGCTGTGGGGCAATGAGCATGCCCACACCAGCTCTCCGCTGCTCCACATAACTGGCCTTTCTTTGTTACTCATCATAAGGGATTCTGAACTGCTTTTAATCTGACCTGTCCTGCAAGACCTGTTTGTCTTGGGTAATCCTACCAGGGGCACGAAGCCCCCGACAACATAGCTCCCAGACTCATTCGGGCACTCAAACCCCTCCACCACATTAAGGTGGTGGTTCAAGGAGGGGAGGATTTTGAAAAAAAAATAAATAAATAAATAATTTATACTGTTTTCAAATATTCAGCCAACTTTTATATGCCCCTGCAGCTCCTCAGTTTAAATCAGACCTATTCTGCAAAATGGACTTTTCAGAGCTTTCATTCATGTTATAGCTGTTTCCCCTTCTCATTCACTCTCTGAAGTTGTATTTGCCATGATTAATACTATGCTAGTATGAAGTGCAGCTATCCATCAGAGGTGCAGACAACTTCGTGGCTCTTTGTTTTGATGATGTTTACATGGACATCTGTTACCATTGAACACATCAATATTGCGATGCAAATTATTCTTTTTCTTTATTAGTTTATTTGACAGGGACAATGTGCAAAAACATTAAAGATGCTTTACACCAGATTATAGCTGAAGCTAGTTTCCATCTGCAGTCCCTGAGCAGGTGAGAAATACAATATAAAACGTAAACAATATAATCAATACACACTCACACACTACAAATGACCAATTATTACACAATAAAATATTACAATAAAATCTCACTCAGATTATAACATACCAGTTATCATTCTTAATGCTGACACTGCTGATTCTCTAATAATAATTTCTTAACATTAAATGAAAAGTTTTTCATGTCAGAGGAAAGTTTCAAACTTTGTGGCAATTTATTCCATTCTTTGATGGCTTTGAAAGAAAAGCTGTGTGTGCAAAGGCCGAGCTCCGTTTAGGTTCTCTGCAGTCACCTGGAGGTCCTGGCTGTTTGTTCAGAGCTGTACACATTTTTTCAATGGAGGAGGCGCTGTGTTGTTTAAGATTTTAAAGACTAATCGCACATTTGAATAGGTGATTAAATTGTCAAAGTTTAGCATTTTATGTTGTGCAAATATTGGACAATGATGATATCACAGTGGCTTTTTGTCCAGTATCTTAACAGCCTGATTATATAAGGACTTTAAGGGTTTTGTTGTTGTCTCACATACTTGAGACCAACAAGTTATACAATAATTAATATGTGAGGTAATCATTGCATCCAGATAAACCTTTGCAGCATCATTGCTAAATTTGTTTCGAGTGTGTCTAAACACAGACAGACTATATTTTAAAGTATTAGAAACAACATTTTTAACATGCTTTTTAAAACTAAAAATTGGATCCAGAACAACTCCTAAATATTTGAATTCCTCTACTGTTTTGAGTTGGCTCTTATGTATGTATATACATGGAAAAGAAGACTTATGGAAAGGAAAAGGAATCATGGCATAAAGTTTCACAGGTGTCATAGATTATAACTATATAACAGACACAAACTCAATTGTTGCATTTCCCTCACCTTAATATTAATGCACATTTGTAAATACAATATTATTGTAGCAAAACTGCACGTTTTCCACAGCAAAACTTGAATTTCCCTTGGGATCAATAAAGTATAATTTGCCTAAAAGCTTATTTGCTCGCTACAGGTGGATTTTGGTTAAGGACAAAGTCACATTTATTATGAGCTTTTCTGATGCACATTTTGGAAATATGCATGTTTTATATGAGTGGAAACACACTGTCTGTGCCAGTCACCATTAAGTAGATTTTATCGGCTCTACTTTTTACTTCAGACTGTCAAAACCTGTAACTGGTCTTGTTTAAATAACAATACCAGTCAAAATTTGGGGCGCACATCTCATCCAGGCTGTCTGCAACTGTCTCTTGATTTGAGATGATAAAAATGAGCTGAAATAGAAAAGAGGGCTGTCTGGGGTCCTTTGAGAACTGAAGACATGATCGGAATAACTGGTCACTGTCAATAGTTTGGACACATCCTCTCATCCAACTTTTGTTTTAACTATTTTTATTACTTTCTACATTTTATATATGTAGAAGACATTAAATATATGATGGATGGTATACAGAATTAAGTAGTAATTAGTAGTAAGGAGTAAAAAAAAAATCAATAACGCAAAAAAACAAACAAACAAACAAAACTCTGGTCTAAACCCGGTGTGTGTGTGGAGTTTGCATGTTCTCCCCATGTCTGGGTGGGTTTCCTCCGGGCACTCCGGTTTCCCCCACCAACCCAAAAACATGCAACATACTGTAGGTAAAATCCTCCAGCTGAGGTCCTGACCAAACCGAGCAATAAAAAAGATGAGCTGCCAACTGCTCCTGAAAGGATGGCTGAAATGCAGAGAAATAATTTTCCTACAGGGATAAATAATAATAATAATAATAATAATAATAATAAAAACATAAATAAATAAAAAAGGTGGCTACTATGAGACTTTGAATATAAACATTTTTGTTTGTTTGTTTGTTTGTTTTATTAGTAGTTTTATTGAGTTATTTAACTTGTTTTCCTTTGCTACTTAATTCCATATTTCTTACTTTATATATTTGATCTCTTCTGTTCATATAAAAATGCAGAAAGTAATAAAAATACAGAAAACACTCAATGAGAGGGTGTGTTCAAACTTTTGACTGGTAGTGTCTATCTGGGGACACATGCTGCAGTGACACTTTTTCTGATCATGTCATCAGAGTTCCCCTCTTTCTATTTCAGCTCATTTCTATCATCTCAAATAAACAAATAGCACCAAGCTTATGCTCTGGTTCATTCTTGTTTTTTTTTTTTTTTTCCTGAATTGCTGTCAGCTGGAGGAAACATGAGGAGCTGACACAGAGCCTGGGAGGTCTGAGGTGTGGCAGTCTGGGTTGGATCGTCGGCTGGAGATGAGTCCTATAGATATGGCTGGGTAGTCTGGTTAACACCTGACCATATCACAAGTGAGATATGGGTCTGGAAACTCGCTTTGAAAAATCCCGTAGCGGAGGTGTGGTTAGCGATTGCCAACGGCCGTTTCTTGGGCGTTATGAATGTCTATCATTGAGCGTATACGTAAGTCCATAGCCATGTCAGTTGTCAGTTCAAACTACAAGCTTCCGTTTGTCATGTAGTACGCGTCACCGTCTTGCCACACCTCCCCCGCTCTCTGATTGGGGCCCTAAATCTGGGACTCTCGCTTGGACGAGTTTCCAGGCCGCCTTCCAGTTCGAAACGAACGGACGCAGCCTGGGAATTCCCAGGCTAATGGCTGGGTTCTGTTTCTCACCATTCGCAAACACTGCACCTGCTCTGCCAAAGCCACTGGGGGAATAGTGACAGACTTGGCAATGGAGGAGCCTGATGCTTTCACACATAAACCAGCAGATGCTGTAGATCCTCTGATGTACACTACAAACCTATTCTAGTCCACAGGGACAGCCAAGCTATTACTTACGGAAGTCGACAGAGGCCATATTCATAAGCAATATTTTTTCTTCCTTGTTATCCCGAGATAACAAGATAATTAATTTGTGAGAAAACAACAGTTATTTCGAGATCTCGAGAAAATGAAACAATTATTCCATGATCTCGAGAAAACAACAAACGTCTACTGCCACCTTGTGACAGGCTGACTTCGGGGCTGTTTCTCATTCGGAATAGAATGTCTGGAATAATAATCGATCAGCTGATAAGGCAATATTTTGATCAGGGGTTGCCACAGGGGGAGATTGCATTATGTCTTTTAATTCTGGATAATTTCAAGATTAGTCCATGGCACCTCCGCAGAAGGCTGGCCCGGCTTCGTCTTTACCGACGGAGATACAGTGATCGTTTTCTCGACATCACGGAATAACTCTTTGTTTCCCGAGATCTCAAAATAACAGTTTTGTTTTCTGGAGATCACAAATTAATTGTGTCGTTTTCTCGAGATCTCGAGTTAATTTTCTCGTTATTAAGGTGGAAAATAATCATGACGAACATGGCCTCTGTCGGCTTCCGTAATTACTCCTCACAGGTAGTGAGGAGTAATTACTGCTTTTGTGCTTTTGAAAGTTTGGACTTCCATTTCACTGTGTCTCACCAAACAAGATAACAATTTGAAAAACATGAAAAACTGTCACATGCACTTTTACATAACTTTATAATAATAAAGTTATTAGAGTATATTTATGAAGAACCTTATCCAGGGCCTGTAAATTAAACAAATGGCTCTAATTGTTTTCAGGTCATTGTTACTCATTTTATCTCAAACTTGTGAGTTTTGGGTGCCATGTTTTACTTCGTGCCAAACTTGTGCCACCCCTGTAACAAAAGTCTAGACACACAACTGGGCTTGCCAGCAAAAATAATCTCTCTGTTTATTCTATAACATTCATTCATTCATTTTCATTCATTCATCTTCTTCCGCTTTTCCAATTTCTGGGTCGCGGCGGCAGCAGTCCAAGCAGTGTTCTGCTGCCCAGAACACAATGCACCAGCCCCCATGAATCCTCCCGCGGGTGGTGGGTCCACACGAATATAACATTTCTTTAAAAGAAGTTCTGACCTGTAATGTGGCTTGGGGGCACACCTTGTCTCCATGGAGATAAATACATCTATTGTCAATATTCTAGCCACCATAACATGACCTGCCTGGGATCCAGAATACACACTTCTGTACTTAAAGGAAAAGTAACGTTTTTTTTTTACAATCTGAGCCTTCTTTCGGCAATAAAACAAGTAGTTTTACTCACCCATAGCAGTTTGGTGTCAATTGGAGCAGTATCACAGAACTTATGTTGGAGCCGTTCTGTTCTACTAATGATCCCGTATCCGTTAACATGGTGCTCGTATCATATGCTCGGGGCATTACTTTGCGGTCTCCAAATAACACAAACTTTAGCACTTTTCAAATCACAGAAGATCGCTGTGTCAGCGTAGACTTTTAGTGGATTCCAAAACGGCCTGAAACCCGATATGCAGCTATAGTTTCATTTGATGACGTCATCAGAGAGGACAGTGCGCATGCGTGAACTCAGCTGTTTTGTAAACACCGCTAGTCCGAAAGAAGCTAACACCGCTCTGAACTTTACTTTTCTGTTGCGATATCGGGTCTCAGGCCGTTTTGGAATCTACTAAAAGTCTACCCTGACACAGCGATCTTCTGTGATTTGAAAAGTGCTAAAGTTTGTGTTATTTGGACACCGCAAATCAGTGCCCCGAGCACTCACGCTAACGGATACGGGATCATTAGTAGAACAGAACGGCTCCAACATAACTTCTGCGATACTGCTCCAATTGACACCAAACTGCTATGGGTGAGTAAAACTACTTGTTTTATTGCCGAAAGAAGGCTCAGATTGTAAAAAAACGTTACTTTTCCTTTAAGATAGTTCATAGTTCATGGTTAGCTTTATTGTTGAATTCTGCCATATGTACACGACATACAGTGAATTGAAATTTCGTTTCTCCCTGTTCAGCAGAGACAGTGAGTGATGGCCAGGGATGGGCATGTGCGCGCCGCCATCTTGGAGATAACAGAGTAAAAAAATCAATAAAATTATTCACAAATATATTATGACAAAAACAATGGGACAGATAACACACATGGTATTTTGGTGTGGCGAACAAACAGGAGGGTGAGGAGGGGAGCAGAACAGAATATTGATGAAAGTGATTGGAACTGAGCTGAGGTGGACATTATAAATCGGCAGAGGGTTTACAGAATACATGTTCAGAGTGTCCCAGCCCAATTTGATAACATGTCCCTTTGTTTATAGTGTGCCATGATAACCACAGCTGTGTCCTTGGGGGTGTGTTGTGTGCAGGAGAACAGAGTCAATTCACAGATTTCAGGGAGACTGATTAATTATATCAAGGGGGATAAATTAGCATGATCAATACATTTTTAGAACCCAGGCAAATGGACAATTAGCCAGAACCCTGGTTCTGCCAGGCCTGGTTCTTGCAGAGTCACTAGAGCCCTGGCGTACAGCAGTAGCCACAGACTGTGCTGTTTCTGCACAGTTCTGTCAGCATGCTCGTGATGGTGTCCAGACATCGAGATGTATCCTCTGGCTGGAGATGTTCCACAACCTGTATGACTTTCTGATGTAATCCCTTCACTAGGTCAGCAATGACTCCACTGTGGTGTGAAATTACAGGAGACAGCTTGGGTGACTCTTTGTTTGCTGCCAGCTTCCGAATTTTCCGATAGGACAAGGACAATCCTAGGCCAATCAACAGATGTCCAGCTATCAAAAATCCCCCATGTCCTCTAGGACAGTCTTTCCAACCTTTTTTCTCTTGTGTACCCCCTGACACTTTTTGTCATACCTCGTGTACCCCCTCACTCATACGTGTAGATAATTCTCCAAAAGTAGAACGTGACACAATGGAATATTAAATGAAAATAATTTCGTCTCCTTAATTTGAAAATTTAATTCTCAGGCATTTTCTCTCTTTTCTTTAACTCAAATTTACTCAAATTAGAATTAAAATATTCAAAAAAATCTTCCCCTGCGGCTGGCAGCGACACTGCCGAGTACCCCCTGCAGTGTGCTCGCGTACCCCTAGGGGGTACTTGTACCCCTGGTTGGGAAACACTGCTCTAGGAACAGCGGTGCCAGACACACAACATTCCACTTGTCCCAAGCATCCCTCGTGTATCCAGCAGCAAAAGTTCCATCTGGACAGTTCGGCTCTCCAGGACCAGCATTCCTCCGTGAAAAAAGTGTCAATTGCATTGAGGGACCAGCTTATCAATTCCATAGTTATTATTATTATTATTATTATTATTATTATTATTATTATTATTATTATTATTATTATTATTATTATTACATATGGCTGTTCAGGAGAAAAAATGGACTAAAAACATGGAAGATTTTTGTAGAATCAATGAGTAAAGCACTATAATTTTGTTTGGAAATGACACACGACCCTTCGTTTCTCATTCAGTAACATAACTCAGTGATATCTCCATGGAGACTGTGCAAGTTTAATTATAGAATAAAATGAATATTACTTTAAAGATTTCTTCACAGATATTTGTAGTTTGAAACAGGCCACCCAAAGTTGAGTGACTCTGAAGCAGCCAGATGTTGTTATACAAATAGCCTGCATGTAGACTCCATCTGAATCTGTGAGTAAGTCTTGAGAGGACACTTTTCGAAAGTCCTTGTTCTCAAAGTCTTGACAAGGCTCTGTTCACCGTGCTTCATCAGACTGTCTCATTAGCAGGCTCCTCTTCATCCTTGTCTTCTTCAAAAGCTGTCAGTAAAGACTGTTCATTATAGTTTTATGGAGTTGGTGAATTTTGTGAATAAGTAAGAGGACATGGCAGGGGACACAGCAGAATGAGAATGACGTTTTGTGCACCCAAAATCACAACTAGGTAGAGTAACCAAAAACTGTACTCAAGTAAGAGTAACTTAAAGGTCCCATGGCATGAAATTTTCACTTTCTGAGGTTTTTGAACGTTAATGTGAACTCCCCTACCCTGTTTAGCCCCCCCCATGGTTAAAAGTTGCAAAATGTCTAAACTGAGCATTTGCGATCCTTTTCTGCGTTACAAAAAATCGGAGCTCAAACGGGCGATTTTGAACAAGGCACCTTATTGACGTCAGATCGAAAAAAGAAATGCAAATGCAGTTCCACCCCCGTCTGTCTGTACTCAGCGTCTCTGTAAATCACGCCCAGAGAGTTTGGACTGTGAATGCGCTAGGCAATGCGAAATGCGTTTTTTTATTTGCCTGGAGGCACGTCCGAGTGTTTCTAGGCTCGGAAATCCTTTATCTGAGCCTCTGGACCTTTGAACAGCAGTGGTTTAATTTTATTTTCTGTGGAAATGTGTTTATTTTTCAATGGAACGCTTCAAATCTCTCCCCCCGTGCAAAAACATGGAAATGGATCAGCTGAGAGCTCAGAGCCTAGAGCGGAGAGTTTGGCCACGCCCCCACCCTCTACTATAGGCCAGCTCTTTTCTCCTCATTTGCATTCAAGCAACAACGCCCATTATAGTGTTCAGAGAGAGAAAAAAAATACTCTTTATCATCTTATCTCTCTTTCTCATGCACTGAGTGTTGATTTTGAAGAAGGATTCATTTACAGTATTAGGGAACCATTAAGGAGCCATATAAAAGCATCAAGAAGTACCATGTCATGGGATCTTTAAGTAAGCGAAAAAAGTATTTGGGAAAACTACTACTTAGGTAAGAGTAACTGTATGATTCAACAAAGTTCTCTGAAAAGTATAATTTCTTGAAAAAGTTATTCAAGTCCTACCCACTTCTGCCCTCAAGAGTAAAATAAAGCTCAGTTTGCTCATCTATTTTCATGTTGTATGAACAGAAACAGGTATAAGAGTGACTGACCACACTGGGTGTTCTAAAAACAAAACAAAAAAAAGTATACAATATAATAATAATAATTGTAAAACATAATAAATCCAAATCCAAATCCACTTTATTTATATAGCACAATACAATACAAAAGAAAATGGGTTAAAATGGTTAATTTTATGACACATTGAGTTTGTGTAGTGTGTCACTTATTTTGCAATATGTAAATATTTGTAAAGTTTCGTGATCAATGTACATAAGCAACCATTTAATTTTTTAACCAATTTTGTAATGAATAGGTTGGGTTAATATACATTTTCCTCTTCCCACTCTTTTTTTGGAGAATTTTCTGTTGTTTACAATGTATATGTAAAATATATATGATGATTTTTCAATCTTGGCACAAACTCGGAATAAAAACTAATCAAGCTGTCACTTATTCCCTACCACTGCTGCTGCTGGACAGTAGCCTTGAACACCGGATGCACCACAGTCATCTTACTCACACACCTCACTTTCAATTCACCAGTTCAATTGACAAAGGACCCTTGGTGGGCCCCGTACACAGAGTGGAGATTGTATGGAACTGGTGATGAATCAAAACATTCAATCTCAGGGTCATACATATCTCACCTGGACATTTTTCATCTATAAAACATGGAAATGAAAATCTGCTGCTTGTTACAGTGAAATGCCATTAAAGGGACAGTGTGTAAGATTTTTACCCGTTAATTACTGAAATTGAAGATACCCATTCAAAAATACATTGTTTTCCAAGCCTTTTCACTTCCATCATGAAATCAAAGTATTCTTTTGGACTTAGATATAGTCACATAAAAGGGGGATCTTCCCCATGTAGAGGCAGCCATTTTGAATACGAGAGCCGCAGAAGGACATTTGGGCTCCGCCTTCGCCTTCGGCAAGGCTCGTGGTTTTGGGTAAACAACACAAGCATGCTGCCGGATCAGACGTTGTAATGGATCTAACACGTGTTTTGGACTAAATTGTTTTACTGGATTTTATTCGCTGGATCCTTACGGACAAATTGAGAGCAAGTTTATGGTGAAATACAGAGTTTGACCTGTGCAAAGCATTCTAAGGTAAGCTAACCTCGTTTTGTGCTTTTCCGTATAAAAGCCCCATGTGCTCGGGGAGTGATTGTTGTGCAGGGAAATGAATTGCATAGTCAAAAAGAGGAGACTGTAAGGTTTCATTTGATGTGTAGAGTGTCATGGTACATGATCGGGAATGTGTGTTTTCATGAGGAAAGAAAAATAAATAAATAACCGGGACCGCGTTTTATTTATACAGTAGCGGCGCGCGGCTCGTGACCCTCGAGGTCTGCCGTAGCTAAAACAGAAAGTGTAATAGCACCATCCACCTATGCGCCACGAATCCTACACACTGGGGCTTTAAGAAAACTTGTTTAATTTAAGTTTCAGTTAAGTATTCAGTTATTTTGCAGCACTACAAAAAACAGATTACAACCCCATGAATCATGACCAAAAGGGTTTATGATGAAGTAAAAAGTACTTATAAAGCCTGACCCTGTTAAACAATGACAGAATTCCAGCAGCAAGTATGCGTTTACAATTTCAATTATGACTTATTGTACTGTATATATAAGTGACAAAAGAAAAAGAAAAACAAAATTTAATGCATAGTTCATTCATTCCAGAGCTCTATAGCTTTCAAAATACAATGCTTTATACCACTTTTTAAAAGGCTTCTACAGTGTTAGACTTTTTACAATCACCATTGAGCTTTAAAGGTGCATTGTGTAACTTTTACTTTAGGTCGTTTTCACACCAGGAAAGTCCGATAGTTCACTTGCTTTGGTCCGGACCAAATTTTGTTTTTATTTTTTTATTTTGGTGTGGTTCGCTTTCACACTGCAGTTTTTCCCCAAGTGGACCAACGTCTATAAACAAAAGCACGTGTGCTGAGGTCGCTCAGACATTGGACAGAATGAGCCCTGTCGGTGTCCAAACACAGAAGGAGGAGAATAACGGTGTTACGTGCTGTTTTCAGTCTAGCCTTAGCGATATGGTTTGCTCAGTTTATACAGTTTGCACAAATGTTTGAGCAGCATCGTGGGGTTTACACTATTTTACCATCAATTTACAAACGAATAAGTCACAGGGCAAGACGGCTACGGAGGACAGCGCTCATGTGCGCATCAAGTTCTGACTCTTGCTCTTCACGCAAAACGTAAGTAAGCCTCGTAAGTTTCGTTTTGTTTCGTTTCGTTTAGTTTCGTCAGCCTCAGTTTCCCATAATGCTCGACATACGACGGGAGCTCGTTAAGTACAAAAAGCCAACTTGTGTCGGATCGAGTCCGGTCTGCATTCTCACCTCAAACGAACCGCACCAGGATTCGTATGGAACCGGACCGAGACCGACCTTTTTAGGTGGTCTCGGTCCGCTTGTTTGCTCCGGATCGAGACTTTTGGTTTTTATTCACACCAGAACAAAAGGTCCGAATCAAAGGAGCAAACAAACTCTGGTTTGTTTTAAGCGAACCAAACAAGGCAGGTGTGAAAACGACCTTAGTTTAGTTTAGTCTTTATTTGAAAAGGGACAGTGTACAGGGACATTAAGCTCATAAAACAAAGATGATCTGCACCAGATTATAGCTACATAGCTAGTTTCCATCTGCAGTCCCTATTGCATTAATAAATTACAGTGAAAAATCTCAATCAACAATAAGAAACATTCACACTGACACATTCTCACACCTCGCCACACAGGAACACAGATAAACACACTCTCACACAGTCACACACACGTGTTCAAAACACCATACAAGCCACACATTTCAAAAATAATTACAAGTATTTACAAAATCTTCATCTTTTAAAATTCATACTGACCTACCATTCTACATTTCATTTATATCAGTCGTTACATAGCCTATTGTATATCAAATAACAATAGAAACGCTGTTATATAAAAATGAGTGTTGACAGCTTTGATTGTTCTCCAACCACCTTTTAAGCTCTGTTGAGAAAGTTGTATAGCTTGCCTGCCATTTTAATTCATTTGGAAGGTTGTTCCAGTCTTTAATGGCGTTATAGGAGAAGGCTGTTTGTGCAAATGATGTTTTACGCTTTGGGATAGCACACTGCCCCCTGGTGGAGGCGCGTGTGGTTCTGGTTGTGACAGTAGAGGTGTAATGAACAAAGTGCTTCAGGGGGGCCGGTGCAGAGTTATTTAGGATTCTATAAACTAAGCGGATTGAGGCGAGTCTCTGAATATTGTCAAAGCTGAGCAGATGATATTTCTGTAAGATATTGCAGTGATGGTGTTGTCATTGTTTCCTGTCGAGGACTTTTAGGGCTTGTTTGTGCAGATTCCAGTGGCTTGAGGGTGGTTTTGGTTGCCTGGGACCAGCTTGTGATGCAGTAATAGAAACGGGACATGATCATCGCATTAAAGAAGGTGTTCCTGATGGATTTAAATGTTTTGATATTGTATTTAAGGCTTTGACACAGTCGTTTGATATGTTTAGTGAAGGTGAGAGTGGGATCTAACGTAACACCTAGGTATTTATACTTTGTCACATTCTGTATAGCTTCACCATTGACTGTAATATTTGGAAAGGATGATTTTTTTTATATTTGTGAAGTACATTGTGGCCATTTTCTTTGTATTTAATGTGAGGCATGAGTTACGCAACCACCTATCTATCTACCTTTTCCATAGCCCTGGTGAGTTTGTTGGCTACACTGTAAAAAGTCCAACTTGCCAAATAGTTATGTAGGATTTCATTTATTAATTTACATGTGTACTTACATATGAAAACTGTAATAAGTATACTTATGACTTTTCTCTAGTTCTCCTGTGTGTTTTACAACCCAGTGTCCTGTGAGCAGCTAAGCGTAACTCAATACTCACATAGGCTGTGCTGGCTATATCACCTGCTCCCATCCATCAATACTTTGCTAACTTCAACCTATTGGGAAACTCTTCTGTAACTGGTCTTATTTTGGTTAAAGGAAAAGTAACGTTTTTTTTTTTTTTTTTTTTTACAATCTGAGCCTTCTTTCGGCAATAAAACAAGTAGTTTTACTCACCCATAGCAGTTTGGTGTCAATTGGAGCAGTATCGCAGAACTTATGTTGAGCCGTTCTGTTCTGCTAATGATCCCGTATCCGTTAGCGTGAGTGCTCGGGGCACTGATTTGCGATGTCCAAATAACACAAACTTTAGCACTTTTCAAATCACAGAAGATCGCTGTGTCAGGGTAGACTTTTAGTAGATTCCAAAACGGCCTGAAACCCGATATCGCAACAGAAAAGTAAAGTTCAGAGCGGTGTTAGCTTCTTTCGGACTAGCGGTGTTTACAAAACAGCTGAGTTCACGCATGCGCACTGTCCTCTCTGATGACGTCATCAAATGAAACTATAGCTGCATATCGGGTTTCAGGCCGTTTTGGAATCAACTAAAAGTCTACCCTGACACAGCGATCTTCTGTGATTTGAAAAGTGCTAAAGTTTGTGTTATTTGGACACCGCAAAGTAATGCCCCGAGCACTCTAACGGATACGGGATCATTAGTAGAACAGAACGGCTCAATATAAGTTCTGCGATACTGCTCCAATTGACACCAAACTGCTATGGGTGAGTAAAACTACTTGTTTTATTGCCGAAAGAAGGCTCAGATTGTAAAAAAAAACGTTAATTTTCCTTTAAAGCTGGGGACCTCTATGGTCTTTAAACGGACTGCATGGCTAAGCTTTTCTCCTATAGGTTAGCTGTGGTGGTGATGTCATAGTATACTACAGGTCTGTATTTAAAGACAGCTGCAGCCTATGTCTCTGTGTGTGTGGGGGCGGCCATAGGGACGAGATCATTCTCTTGTGTGTGAGGATCTGAAAAGGGACACATGTCTGTGTCATGGGGACGCCCAGGGACGACCTATGTAACCAAAGAAGACAACATGCAACTGGAGATGTGATCAACTGATGTCACCATTTCATTTGTATTCTGCTGAATTCTTACATTAAAATGCTGAATTACCTCAATATCGATCAATGCCTTTCTTCAGATCTCTTCAGAACAGTTAACTGAAATTAGAATTCAATGTTGAATAAACAAACTTGTTCAAGTAACTCGTAAAAATAAGTTGAGTCAAGGTTGAGTCAACCTTTAGTTTAATGAAAGTCAACAATTAAGTTGAGACAAATTACATTTTCCATTTGTGGTCAACAACGATTACTCCCTGTCCCTGCGCATGCGCAATTCTCAACTTAAGGACAACAGGTGGACGTTGTGAATGCAGACGGCGGTTCACATGGCCTGAGAAGGTAAGATTTGTGACTACCTCATTTGCGTGTTTGTAATATACAGTTAGGAGACCCCTTACTACTGTTTTGTAATGTTTGTGACAGATGAGCGATGTAATCATAATGTCATAAAAGCTTGAAATATTTTGTATTGTGTTTTAGGTAGTTATGTTTGGCACTTAGCTTGTTTTTTAGTCACCAGTATTACACCAAGTGTTATATTAACAAATCACTTATTTCGTATTAAAATTCTGCTTGCAAGTGAGCTGTGGATTAAACTACTACCAAATACAACTATCAACGTTAGAGAGCATTGACATTTGAGGTCTGATGTCGTTGGATGTTTCTTGGTGTGGTAAGAATGGCGGAACATTGCGATGATTTCCCAAAGGATTTAGGAGGGAAATCAACTTAGCCTACAGGGAGGTTCTCTGATAAGCGAGTTCAGCTTTCGTGGCTTTAGTACTTTCATAATATGTGTGACACACAGTAATGTGTATTCACATTATGTTTTATTTTGTAATGTAATGGAAGAGCGTAATTGGAATAACATCATTATTCAAGTTGTAGTTACACCCTCACGCCAGAAGGTGGCGCGTGATTTCGCGAGACAGTACTGTGAGGTCAAAGGCCCACCGCTCCCAGATGGCAGCAGCGAGGCAAAGAGGAACTTCATGGTTGCCTGTCTCATCCTTTCCCTGTGTTTTACAGGTTGGTAGTTAAATAAAAACATATTAAATTGGTCATCAATTATTTGTAAGAACCACAGCTAATCGTGAGGATAGAGATCCGTTGGTAGATAACTGTATTTTTGTGAAGTGCGATCCATGTGGAGAGATGTGAAAATATAGGTCAAGGCGAGGACACGGGCGCCATTTTGAGTTCAATGCGCATTTACTTTGAGTCACGGTTCCCATACCTGAGGATGTTTTAGAGTGCTCCGACATTGTTTATGTGTGTAAAAATGTAAAGGTTGAGTTCATAAATGAAAGTTAAAAAGGTCTCGAGTTAAAGCTAAAAGCCAGTCAGAAGTACATGGTTACTACCATGCAATGTATGAGCCGTTAAGGAGGCGATAATTATCAAACGGTATGTTAAAAGAAGTACAGATGCAGATGTGAAAATGTATAAAAATGTGTCTTGTTAACAAAACTTGAAATAAGGATTAATAGTAATTGGAACGATGCTAATGTGAACTGCAATTGATCAAATGGGAAATGTTACTGTACATGATCTGGAAACGTGTAATACATGATTATGTAAATAAAGATGGCAGCAGCGAGGCAAAGAGGAACTTCATGGTTGCCTGTCTCATCCTTTCCCTGTGTTTTACAGGTTGGTAGTTAAATAAAAACATATTAAATTGGTCATCAATTATTTGTAAGAACCACAGCTAATCGTGAGGATAGAGATCCGTTGGTAGATAACTGTATTTTTGTGAAGTGCGATCCATGTGGAGAGATGTGAAAATATAGGTCAAGGCGAGGACACGGGCGCCATTTTGAGTTCAATGCGCATTTACTTTGAGTCACGGTTCCCATACCTGAGGATGTTTTAGAGTGCTCCGACATTGTTTATGTGTGTAAAAATGTAAAGGTTGAGTTCATAAATGAAAGTTAAAAAGGTCTCGAGTTAAAGCTAAAAGCCAGTCAGAAGTACATGGTTACTACCATGCAATGTATGAGCCGTTAAGGAGGCGATAATTATCAAACGGTATGTTAAAAGAAGTACAGATGCAGATGTGAAAATGTATAAAAATGTGTCTTGTTAACAAAACTTGAAATAAGGATTAATAGTAATTGGAACGATGCTAATGTGAACTGCAATTGATCAAATGGGAAATGTTACTGTACATGATCTGGAAACGTGTAATACATGATTATGTAAATAAAGATGGCAGCAGCGAGGCAAAGAGGAACTTCATGGTTGCCTGTCTCATCCTTTCCCTGTGTTTTACAGGAACATATAATCTGCCCAACAGGCCCAGAACCTGGGTCTGTTACAGATTCTTGGTGGCCCGTACGGGGATTGGTTCCATGTCAATGGAACCGATCCTCACCCAACAAACCTGCTGAAGAGCTGACGGACAGGAGCAGATGTCAAGCGGAGAAGCTGCTATCCACTGAGAGAAAGGATCTTGCTGAGAGTGACCTACTGCCGAGCTCTAGAGGATCATCATGGCTGACACCGAGAGGAAGGACCTGGTGTGGAACATCAGGAAAGGCCTGCTCACACTGTCACCTGATCAACTCTTCCAAATAGCTTCAAATGTGGGTGCTGGACCAGGCAAGGATCTAGAGTTGTCAAGTGGAGATGCAGAAGGATGCTTCGAGTACATCAATTCCTTCATGTACAGTAAAACTTTGTTAGAAGCCGAGGACAGGGGGATGGGAGACTTGTTAGCTTTAAAGGACATAGTAGATAACCTCCTGTATCCACCTGTTGTTGAGAGAGGTGTTGTGACCACTGGGGAGGCATCACAACAGGTTCTTACCCCACCTCTTTCGGGTGAGAGCCATGAGTTAGACACTTTGCAACCAACCATGGACAATAATAGTACTAATGTTGGCTTGTCACACGATGATGTCCGTAAGATTATTTCAGACTATGAGAAGGTTAGCAAAACTTTACAGGGTTTAATGGCCAACCCCACAGTACAACCTGCACAAAATGTACACACCCCACAAAGTAATGCCAGACTTCATGCCAATCCTGTTGTCTCCCTCCGAGATTTACCTTACCTGCCGAGGCGTGAGTTTAAGGTTCTGGGGGGGCAAATCGGAGATCACACATCGGACATTAGTTATAACAGTGTCTGTAGGCAGATAGAGGAAGGCATAAAGGAAAACTTCACAGGGTCAGAGATTGTGAGGGGTGTACTGAAGATTATTAAACCCGGAGATTTCAAAGATATGTTAGTTAACAAAGATGAGATGACAGTTGCTGAGCTGAAGGGGTTTTTGCAGTCACATCTTGGTGAGAGGAATAGTACAGAGTTGTTCCAGGAGCTGATCTGCGCAAAACAGAGAGACAATGAAACAACACAACAATTCCTCTATCGTGTGATTGGTCTAAAACAAAAAATCCTTTTCGAGTCCAAAAAGTCAGAGTCCGAGATTAAGTACACACCAGAAACAGTTCAAGGTGTCTTCCTGCATACAATTTACCAGGGCATAGGGCACAAGGACAATGATATCAGGAGAGAACTCAAGCCCTTACTTGCAGATCAAACTGTCACTGATGAGACAATCTTAAGACATGTCATGAAAGTGACTAGTGAAGAAAGCGAGCGTCACCGTAGGTTAGGCCTCACACAAAGACAAAAACATGCCGGTGCTCATGCCGCACATGTGGAAGAAGTAAAGACGAAGCAGATCAAGAAAGAGACGGTAGACCAAAAACCTAGAACTGATACTGACAAAGAACTTGCAAACAAGATAGACGTCCTCACGAAAATGGTAAATGCACTAGCAGAGACGGTACAAAAGGGGAGTTCTTGTAGTGCATCTAAGCCACCTGCAACCAGAACTGAGAGACTGTACACCTGTGCTAAGTGTGTCCAAGCTGGTTCCCAGAGCTGCAACCACTGCTTCTCATGCGGCGAAGAGGGTCACAGAGCCATCGGCTGCCTGAAACGTCCGAGGCTGCAGGGAAACGAGAGCCGGTTGCTGCGGAGGGACAAGCAGTAACCGGGACAGCACCAGGGTCCCACCTTGACACAGAGACTACACCAAAGACAAAAGTGAACCAGGCGAAAACAAGGAAACGGACACTTTTGAAGAACTCAAACCAAACTCCTCAGGCCACAGTAGGTACTATTGAGCCAATAGTGAAACTAATAGGGAAGAAAGCGACAACTAAGTGTCTCCTTAATGGTTTAACTGTTAGTGCGCTGGTAGATACTGGGGCTCAGGTTAGCTTGATAGACAGGGCTTGGAGGAACAAGTACATTCCAGATGTTAGTGTCCGCCCTATGTCAGAGCTAATGGAGTTTATGCAGTATGAAAAAGTGCCAAAAATCTTTGCTGTAAATGGGGAACGTTTACCTTTTGATGGGTGGGTTGTCTTGACTGTGAACTTACCAGGAAATGAAGATCCAAAGCTCTCACTAAACGTGCCATTCCTGGTCAGTTCGCAGCCACTGGACACGCCACTCATAGGCTTTAATGTGGTGGAAGAACTGATTCAAGGCAGTCCAGAGCAGGCCGCTTCTAACCTAGCAAAGTTACTTGGGGGAGCATTATCTATTCCAGTTGATGATGCAGAAGGCATGGTGCAATTCATTCAGACCCGTAAACGGAGCATTGCACAGGGACGATTAAGATTAGGGCACAAAGACACTGTAATTCCTGCAGGCAGTACTATTTGGGTAAAGTGCAAAGTCCCATCACAGCTAGACCCAAATGAGTCTTTAGTTCTATTTGAGCCGGAAGAGAGTTGCGCCCAGTTACAACAGTTAGGGCTAGGTGAAGGTCTTCTTGAGGTCCAGGCCAGTAAAGTACCTTATGTAACTGTGCCCCTAGAAAACCACACAAAGCATGATATTGTCCTAGCCAGGAAGTGCGCTATAGGCAGTATCCAGCCAATAAAGAAAGTGATTGAGACAGACTCAGTAGACACTGAAACAAGTACAGCCACTGTTGCCCAAGCTGAGGTAAAACTCCCACAAAATTTGTGGCAACCACCAGTAGATTTGAGCCATCTTGAGAAAGCGCAACAAGAGGCTGTAGGCAAGATGTTGTATGAGGAGTCGGCAGCTTTTGCTAGGGATGCTGATGATATCGGCTGCATTCCTAGCCTACAAATGTCACTATGCCTCAAAGATGACATCCCTGTACAAAAAGCTTACTCCTCTGTACCAAAGCCTTTGTTTTCTGAAGTGAAAGAGTACATACAGGACCTCCTTGCCAAAGGGTGGATTGTTAAGTCAAAATCCCCATATGCAGCCCCTGTTGTGTGCGTCCGCAAAAGGACGGCTCACTACGCCTGTGCATAGATTATCGCCTGCTGAACCAGAAAACCATCCCTGACAAACACCCTCTCCCACGGATCCAAGATCTGACCGACACCTTGGGGGGCACTCGTGGTTCAGTATTCTCGATCAGGGTAAAGCATATCACCAGGGATTTATGGCGGAGGGTTCACGTCATCTCACAGCCTTCGTCACTCCTTGGGGGCTCTATGAGTGGGTACGAATACCTTTTGGCCTCTCGAACGCACCTGCCACCTTTCAGAGAAGTATGGAGGAGATGTTAAGTTCACTCAGAGACAACTGCTGCATCCCATACTTGGATGACATTTTGTGTTATGCTCCAACATTTGACGAGCATATTGAGGGTGTCAGGCAAGTTTTGAGAGCACTCCAAAGGCACGGTGTTAAATTGAGACCTGAAAAATGTGGATTGTTTCGTAGAGAAGTGAGATATGTAGGCCGCCTTGTGTCAGCTGAAGGTGTGAGGATCGACCCAAAAGATCTAGAGGCCGTTCAGTCGCTAAAAACAAAGACACCTCAGACAGTTGGTGATGTAAGGCGCTTACTAGGTTTTCTAAGCTATTATCGTAGCTACATACAGGACTTTTCTCGCATTGCAAAGCCTGTCTATGAACTGTTGAAAATAAAACCAGGCATGTCGGTACGTCAGTCCTGTCAGCAAAAGGCGAGAAGCCCTCAGTTGTCATCTAGGGCCCCTGTAGAGTGGACTAAGGAGCACCAGCAAGTAATAGAACAGTTGATAAACATGCTCACGAGTCCTCCAGTTCTGGCCTACCCTGACTTTAACTTGCCCTTTTGCCTCCACACAGACGCCTCAGAGCAGGGTCTAGGTGCTGTTTTATACCAACGTCAGAATGGGAAGTTAAGAGTCATTGGGTATGGGTCCAGGACATTGTCGCCAGCTGAAAGGAATTATCGTCTTCACAGTGGCAAGTTAGAGTTTCTTGCACTCAAATGGGCCGTGTGTGAGCGTTTCAGAGACTATCTATATTACGCCCCGTATTTTACCATATACACTGACAATAACCCATTAACGTATGTTATGAGCACAGCCAAGCTCAATGCTGTGGGACACCGCTGGGTTGGGGAACTGTCAGATTTTCGCTTTGAGATCAAGTACAGACCTGGAAAAACAAATGTGGATGCCGACACACTGTCCCGCCTGCCACTCAATATTGACATGTATGCAAATGAGTGCACTGAAGAACTGTCACCTGATGTAATTCAAGCCACATGGAATGGAGCTAGAGCAGCTCAAGAGAGAGATGTTGCGTGGGTTGCTGCCCTAGCCCTCGCTGCAAATACGAACTCCGAACCACAGTCATTTGTCCCCTCCATAAGCCAAGAAGAACTTGTTACAGCCCAAAGGGAGGATAAAACTGTTGGTGAAATCATAAGATTGAAGGAGAAAGTGCAAGTCTTGACAAATGACATCAGGAACTCTGTTAGTAAAACAACAAGAAAGATGTTACAAGAGTGGAATAAGCTACATTTTGAAAATGGACTCATGTACAGGCAAAGTGGTGACAGACAGCAGCTAGTTCTCCCAGCCAAATACAAAGAGACTGTGTTAAAACATCTACACGACAACATGGGACATATTGGCACAGAGAGAGTTCTAGCCCTGGCAAGAGAAAGATTCTACTGGCCATACATGAAAAGAGACATTGAGGATTATGTAACAAGAAGATGCCCATGTATCATCAGCAAGAAGCCGACAGCACCAGTGCGCGCTCCCATGGGCACCATCACTTCAAACTCACCGTTGGACCTGGTCTGTATTGACTATCTTCATCTGGAGCCCAGCAGAGGGGGATATGAATATATCCTTGTCATCGTAGACCACTTCACCAGGTATGCCCAGGCGTATCCAACCAAAAACAAATCAGGGAAGACTGCGGCCGAGCGGATCTTTGGAGAGTTCATCCCACGCTTTGGATACCCGGCGCGACTACATCACGACCAAGGTCGCGAGTTTGAAAATGAGCTTTTCAAAACTCTGAGAGAGAAGTCGGGAACAGGACACTCAAGAACGTCCCCCTATCACCCTCAAGGTAATCCCGCTGAGAGGTTTAATAGGACACTGTTACAGATGTTAAGGACGTTGGGTGAAAAAGAGAAAGAACACTGGAAAGACCATTTGTTGCATATAGTACATGCCTACAATTGTACGCGGCACGAATCCACAGGGTTTTCCCCCTACTTTTTGCTATTTGGACACCACCCACGTCTCCCTGTAGACATCCTATTTGGTTTAGTTGGGGAGAAGCAGACAGTGTCACATCAGAGCTTTGCAGATAAGTGGGCAAAGAGGATGACAGAAGCGTACAGGATAGCCAGTGAGAAAAGTAGACTGGCTAGTGCCAGAGGCAAGTCCTATTATGACAAAAAGCTTAAGGGTGTGGTTTTGCAACCCAGAGATAGGGTCCTTGTTAGAAACTTTAGTGAACGAGGGGGTCCGGGAAAGTTGCGTTCTTTTTGGGAGAAGACCATTTACCTTGTTAAAGAACAAGTGGGTAACAATCCAGTTTATGCAGTTTACCCTGAGAACAGTGATGGGAGAAAGACTAGGGTCCTCCATCGTAACCTCTTATTACTGGTTAATGACCTCCCAGTAGAAGCTCCACCTACCAGACCCGAGCCCACACTCAAAAGACAGATAAGGCAGAAAAACACTCGGTCTAGCAACAGAGACATACAAAAAAGGGACACTAGCGACTCAGACTCTGATGAGAGTACAGGAGGGTACTGGTTAAGATTGCCCCTTAGGCAGACTGGTCAAGTAGGGAGGGAAGCTGACTTTAGCCAACCTGACTTACCACAGGAGAGACAAGCCCCTGAGAACACCAGTAGCCATTTCCCAATAACTATTGGAGACAGTGAACGAGCTACTGTGCCAAACGGACACAAGCAGACTGAAGGAGACAATTTACCTGTGCCAAAGATGCCACCTGTTCCTATGGTACAGGCCCCACCAGCTTATCCTGAAGCAGAAAGTGAAGGGGGTGATGTTCGCACTCCAGAACCCCCACAGACATTTGTTGTTGACCCACAGAGTGAAATAAGGAGATCAACTCGAGTAAGGAAACCAAGACAGATGTTTACTTATCAGTCACTTGGTGAGCCTTCAGTCGAGCCACATGCCATGGTTTCTACACTCACACCATACATGCCGTACCAGCCATGGACACCTACACCTTACATTCCATTTGGTGCTGGTTTTCCACCTTACCTGCCATACCCATTTATTCCATACACCTATCCTACACCCATGCCATGTTGACTCTGTGATGTTGAGTTTGATGAACTTTGGTATTTTGAATGTCGGGAGCCATTTTAATTGGTCTGGGAGCGTGTGACACACAGTAATGTGTATTCACATTATGTTTTATTTTGTAATGTAATGGAAGAGCGTAATTGGAATAACATCATTATTCAAGTTGTAGTTACACCCTCACGCCAGAAGGTGGCGCGTGATTTC
This sequence comes from Paratrypauchen microcephalus, assembly GCA_036785185.1. Classification (NCBI taxonomy): domain Eukaryota; kingdom Metazoa; phylum Chordata; class Actinopteri; order Gobiiformes; family Gobiidae; genus Paratrypauchen; species Paratrypauchen microcephalus. The sequence continues at coordinate 5,912,793 of JAVJIX010000033.1, forward strand.
GCGAGACAGTACTGTGAGGTCAAAGGCCCACCGCTCCCAGATGGCAGCAGCGAGGCAAAGAGGAACTTCATGGTTGCCTGTCTCATCCTTTCCCTGTGTTTTACAGGTTGGTAGTTAAATAAAAACATATTAAATTGGTCATCAATTATTTGTAAGAACCACAGCTAATCGTGAGGATAGAGATCCGTTGGTAGATAACTGTATTTTTGTGAAGTGCGATCCATGTGGAGAGATGTGAAAATATAGGTCAAGGCGAGGACACGGGCGCCATTTTGAGTTCAATGCGCATTTACTTTGAGTCACGGTTCCCATACCTGAGGATGTTTTAGAGTGCTCCGACATTGTTTATGTGTGTAAAAATGTAAAGGTTGAGTTCATAAATGAAAGTTAAAAAGGTCTCGAGTTAAAGCTAAAAGCCAGTCAGAAGTACATGGTTACTACCATGCAATGTATGAGCCGTTAAGGAGGCGATAATTATCAAACGGTATGTTAAAAGAAGTACAGATGCAGATGTGAAAATGTATAAAAATGTGTCTTGTTAACAAAACTTGAAATAAGGATTAATAGTAATTGGAACGATGCTAATGTGAACTGCAATTGATCAAATGGGAAATGTTACTGTACATGATCTGGAAACGTGTAATACATGATTATGTAAATAAAGATGGCAGCAGCGAGGCAAAGAGGAACTTCATGGTTGCCTGTCTCATCCTTTCCCTGTGTTTTACAGGAACATATAATCTGCCCAACAGGCCCAGAACCTGGGTCTGTTACATATGTGATATTATAATTGTTGGAGACTTTACTTTAAAGGGACAGTGTGTAAGATTTTTACCCGTTAATTACTGAAATTGAAGATACCCATTCAAAAATACATTGTTTTCCAAGCCTTTTCACTTCCATCATGAAATCAAAGTATTCTTTTGGACTTAGATATAGTCACATAAAAGGGGGATCTTCCCCATGCAGAGGCAGCCATTTTGAATACGAGAGCCGCAGAAGGACATTTGGGCTCCGCCTTCGCCTTCAGCAAGGCTCGTGGTTTTGGGTAAACAACACAAGCATGCTGCCGGATCAGACGTCGTAATGGATCTAACACGTGTTTTGGACTAAATTGTTTTACTGGATTTTATTCGCTGGATCCTTACAGACAAATTGAGAGCAAGTTTATGGTGAAATACAGAGTTTGACCTGTGCAAAGCATTCTAAGGTAAGCTAACCTCGTTTTGTGCTTTTCCGTATAAAAGCCCCATGTGCTCGGAAATGTTGTGCAGGGAAATGAATTGCATAGTCAAAAAGAGGAGACTGTAAGGTTTCATTTGATGTGTAGAGTGTCATGGTACATGATCGGGAATGAGTGTTTTCATGAGAGAAAAAAAAAACAAAAAAACGGGACCGCGTTTTATTTATACAGCAGCGCCCGGGTGACCCTCGAGGTCTGTCGTAGCTAAAACAGAAAGTGCAATAGCACCATCCACCTATGCGCCACGAATCCTACACACTGGGGCTTTACGGCAGGTAAATGAGCTTAGTGTAGTCACCATATCATTCTTTAATTGTTTAGTGGACGGCAGGGGGGGCATCATTACTGTGGTAGACATGCTCGCAAGGACCCCGCCAGTAGGTCATGCCCAGGCAAATCCTATTTAGCACGACGACCATGTCTGTGATGTGCTAGTAGTTGGGATCCCGCTGAATCTGTCGGCGTTGTGTTTAATGTCGTGGGATGAGTTCAGCAGTTTATTAATCTAGTGTTCAAAACATTGTCGGTGTCTTATGGCAGCATGGGTTTATGTACAGTATGGTAATATATAGAGAGAAGAAATATCAGCTATTCTCATGTGGCTTCTAATATTTGGCTTGAAATACCTTTAAGGTGTATAAAATCTTAACACAATATTTTACAAAGACACCGATACCATCTCTATAAATGAGTGTTTGATTTGGAACGTTCACTGAAGCGTACTTAAAGGAAAAGTAACGTTTTTTTACAATCTGAGCCTTCTTTCGGCAATAAAACAAGTAGTTTTACTCACCCATAGCAGTCTGGTGTCAATTGGAGCAGTATCGCAGAACTTATGTTGAGCCGTTCTGTTCTACTAATGATCCCGTATCCGTTAGCGTGAGTGCTCGGGGCACTGATTTGCGATGTCCAAATAACACAAACTTTAGCACTTTTCAAATCACAGAAGATCGCTGTGTCAGGGTAGACTTTTAGTAGATTCCAAAACGGCCTGAAACCCGATATCGCAACAGAAAAGTAAAGTTCAGAGCGGTGTTAGCTTCTTTCGGACTAGCGGTGTTTACAAAACAGCTGAGTTCATGCATGCGCACTGTCCTCTCTGATGATGTCATCAAATCAAACTATAGCTGGATATCGGGTTTCAGGCCGTTTTGGAATCCACTAAAAGTCTACCCTGACACAGCGATCTTCTGTGATTTGAAAAGTGCTAAAGTTTGTGTTATTTGGACACTGCAAAGTAATGCCACCATGCTAACGGATACGGGATCATTAGTAGAACAGAACGGCTCAACATAAGTTCTGCGATACTGCTCCAATTGACACCAAACTGCTATGGGTGAGTAAAACTACTTGTTTTATTGCTGAAAGAAGGCTCAGATTGTTACTTTTCCTTTAATTAAATATGCGGGAACACTATTTGCATAGAACTTTTGGCTCCAAATCTTTGCTATGAATTAGCCATGCAGCTCTGCCTGTACTACTGCTAGATTCTGGTATTCACGCAACAAACTACAGTGTGAATTAAGAAAACACAAAGGGGTGCACGTGTAAATAACAAGACCTCCCCTGTTATATTAGCAAACTGGTGCATTTTTGTTGTTGCAGGCATGTGTCCTTGCTGGAATTTATTTGAACCTAAACACCAAAAAACTGCAATTGTTGGTCAATCATAATTTAAGCATTATTTTTTTCCCTGCACTTTTTTTTTTTTTTGCATTTCATAATTTATTGGCATATTAAAATAACTGATGTGTGTTCTGATTTGCAGATCTGAAATGCAATGCAAGCAGTGCAAATTTACGCATCCAAGTCCTGAAATACTCCTGAAGCACTACAGATTTTCCCACTATCAAGGACGCCCTTGGCTCTTACCCTGCCTGTATTCTGACTGTGTGTGCTCTTTTAAAACTACAGGTGCGTTGAAGTCTCATTTGTCACACAGACCAATACCATTGCAAGCAGCCCATTTTTATTTTGCCTGTAAAATCTGTGATTTGAAATAGATCTGTGAGCCAACATCGTTTTTTAAGACATCAAAAATCATCTGAGGACACGTGAATCAGTTAAATGTCCCTTTAGAAATTGTGAGGTTACTACAAACAATCTTTCAACTTTCACGAGCCATGTATCAAGAAAACACAAGTTGCATTGTTTTTTAGATTTTAGTCAGTCTGTTACATTTCAGCAGGAGGTGTTGGTGAATTCAGATCCAATCTTGACTGATGTCAATGATCCTTTGCCTGATCCACAACAGCAAAACAACCCTATTTCGTGGCCATACCTGCCTGTCAAAGCCTGATCCCGTCAGATCTCAGAAGCTAAGCAAGGCAGGGCCTGGTTAGTACTTGGATGGGAGACCGCTGGGAATTCCATTTGCCACAGGGGAACGCCAGTCATTGTGTCCTTAGGCAAGACACTTCACCCACATTGCCTAGTATGAAAGTGGTGTGTGCGTGAGTGTTGGAGGCGGTCGGAGGGGCCGATGGCGCAGATTGGCAGCCTCGCTTCCGTCAGTCTTCCCCAGAGCAGCTGTGGCTACAATAGTAGCTTACCACCACCAAGTGTGGAGTGAATGAACAATGAACTGTAAAACGCTTTGAGTGTCATGAAAGGCGCTATATAAATGCAATGAATTATTTCAATACAGTTTGACCCCCCCTATATGTGAAACATCATCTTTCTCTGAGCCAGTCGACTTTCAGACACTAGAACACAGACTTGGATCTTTGTTGCTCTATATGCAGACAATATTACACATTTCAAAACATGCAACCCAGGAAATATTAAATGGATTTAGTGACATTGTGTCGTTCACAAGGCATGCATCAAAAGAAGTGATCAGAGATGTTTTAAGGCGGTATGATATAAGTGACTCCTCTGCTAAGGAGTTATCTAAACTGATAATAGATGCTCTGCACAACACAAACCCTTTACTTGTCAGCACTGCAGAGAAATGTAGCCTTTCCACAGAACAAATCTGTGTCATCTAGAGCAGCAAGGAGTGTTTGTCAAGCATCTCAATACTAACCTTAAAGGGAGCTGTGTATTGTGTATATGCTGACAATCTTGGGGCCCATAGCCTTGCTGGTTTTCAGGAAAGCTTTCAGGTTGAACATCTCTGTAGATGTTGTCTTACTAGTAAATCTGAAATATAGACCAGTGATGCCAGATTTTTAAGTATAAAGGAGGGGCTTAACCTGGATTCAGAGTGATGTCTATCCTGTCCCCTCCCTATCAGGAAGTCCAGCAACCAGTTACACTGCTAGGTGTGCAAGAACAATCCTAACTATTCAACAAATTAAAATAATGTACTGTAAGTTGAATGGAAATGGAAATATCTAATTTGCCACTGAAAATCCCAATCGAGTAACTTCGTAGTTGCTTGGTCAGTCTCAGTGTATTTGAAATCTATAGTACAGGCGCTGATGATATAATTAGAATATGCTGAAAAAGTTGATTTACAGTGGTACCTCACCTTACGAAAGAGCCAACAAACAAAAATTCCAAGTTACGAAACGCCTTCACGTTAAATTTTGGTCTCTAGATACGAAAGAAAATTCAAGTTACGAAACGCGAAATCTCAAAAATTCAAATAATGCGCGCTCAGCCACACACATTATACGCTTTTCTCAGACTGGATTTAAACTTTTCTCACATTTGTCTCTCGTTTAAACACTCAAACTTTCATAGATTTTCAACAAAATGTATTAATAGTGAAGCGTGGGGGGAAGGGGGAGGGCGGAGCAGTGTGTCCGCGGACACATGTGTGATAGCGCAGCATGACCCGGCGCGGGGCTGCGAGCACGAGACCCGTGCTCAAACCGTGCCTCCTCTAGACCAGATCTAGACCAGATCTAAACCAGGATTAAACCACCGCGGCTCTTGCCTGCATTCGTTCATGCGCTCAGACTGCGTGCGGTCCCGAGGGAAGGCACATCCCCTCCCCTCCTCGCTGCTCGCCTCAGCCGTGACTCGTGAGGTACACCGGTGCTGCTAATAGCAGAGCTAGCACGAAACCAGGAAATAGACCCGCACTCGGCGCTTTAATCCTGGTGTCCAGTCCTGGTTTAGTCCAGGTATAGACCTTGTTTAGACCTGGTTTTGTCCACGTTTAGTCCTGGCTCTACAGTCTCTTAGCCAATCAGGACGCAGAACAGTGTTACGCTATAAAAAAAAAAGTTACACTATAAAAAAAAAAACTTGGAACGGGGCCTTGGAACGAATCAGGCTTTTTCCATTGAAATAGGTACTCAACTTATGAAAAATTCATGTTACGAAACCACTTCTGGAACGAATTAATTTCGTAAGGTGAGGTACTACTGTATCAGTAATTCCATTCAAAAAGTGACACTTGTGTATTATATTCATTCATTACACACAGACTGATATATTTCAAATGTTTTTAATTCTGATGATTATAATGGACAATTCAGTATCAGAAAATTAGAATATTACTTAAGACCGATACAAAAAAGATTTCTAGAAATGTTGGCCAACTGAAAAGTATGAACATGTACAGCACTCAATACTTAGTTGGGGCTCCTTTTGCAGGTTGATCAGTCTGATTTGAGTTGATCAGTCTCTGGCACTGCTCAGGTGTTATGAGAGCCCAGGTTGCTCTGATAGTGGCCTTCAGCTCTTCTGCATTCTTGGGTCTGGCATATCACATCTTCCTCTTCACAATACTCCATAGATTTTCTATGGGGTTAAGGTCAGGTGAGTTTGTTGGCCAATTAAGAACAGGGATACCATGGTCCTTAAACCAGCTACTGATAGCTTTGGCTTTTGACACTTTGTGGTGAGAACATCATGAACAGTGCAATTTTTAAATTGGATTTAATGTGTTTCTGTCCTGCAGGATACTGATGTGGAAGACACCAACATACGTGGAACCCAGATGGGGATCTTAACGGTCATCGAGGATGACTCCGCCAGTGTTAACACGATTAATGCAAATATAAGGTGTTATTCTGTGATAATTGAGGAGCAGATTGTTCTTGATGATCTTCCAGATCTCGCAACTGCTTTAGCTGCTCTTTTTGGTTTAATTTACGCACTCAACTTGAAGTATCCAGATGAACTGAAGTACACATTTGAAACCCTTCAGAAGGTTTTTATGCACTTGGATACAAACCTCTCTGCAAGTGTACTGTCATTCAGAAACAAAATGCTCAGGATGTAAGGACATACACGCACGCATACATGCACACATCCACACACATATACAGAGGGCATGGAGTTACTGTTCACTGACCAATGTTATGACATATCGTCTTTGGTTGCTATTAATGTGCATAATTTTTTCTATTGCTTTTTATTCGTTATATATTTGTTATTTTTACTAATACAAGCACTTTTTGTGTAAAAAGGGAGCCCAAAAGGCTGCATTGAGGACCAAGTTCTTGTTTTAGTGTAGTTACTGCAGTTTTGAGGCTAAATGTTTGAGACATGCTGTACATGCACAACTTCCACATTTCTCTATGAAAACTTGTGAAGTAATAAAAGAAAAACTTTGGGTAGTTAAAATGATTTGTATTGTCTGTTATTGAATGCTAAAATAGATAGTAAAATTTAATTTCTATAGTTGGGTAAACGTGTCTGTGGACACTGGTAGCCCCCATGACAGAAGATACATCAAGGCTGTTGTGATGTGGGCCGTCCTCCTGTGGACCCACCACCCATGGGAGGATTCATGGGGGCTGGTGCATTGTGTTCTGGGCAGCAGATCTGCTTGGACTGCTGCCTCCGTGACCCAGAAAATGGAAAAGCGGAAGAAGATGAATGAATGAATGAGTTGGGTAAACTTACAAAGTATATTTCAGCCAACTAAGAAATGTAAGGCAACCTGCTGCGAACGATTTGTATGTTTTTTCAACTTCTATAACCAAACAGTTAAGCCAACTTTCTATAACTTTCTACTTTCTATATATAAGCTTACTCAAAACACTATTTCAATTTGGATGTAATCCAAGTTGCTATTTGACTACACTTGTGATTTTAAGTTCTCTTTTCTTTCTCTTTTGTGTGAACAAATGCAAACTTAAGACAATAAGTCAGCACAACTATCTGGTCTAAAGTTGAATAAAGTCTTTTGCAGCAGGTTGCGTTACTTTTTTTTTACAGTGTACCTGCTCTGCATCTTTTCCCCACGTATAAACGACCGTATCATCTGCATACATCTGGATTTGTATGTCCTCGCACACAGATGGCAGGTCGTTTATGTAAAGGGAGAAAAGAAGAGGGGCGATGTTAGAGCCTTGTGGTACTCCAAAGTGGGTGGTTTCTATGGATGATCTGATATTACTGATGCAGACACACTGAGAGCAGTTGGTCAGGTAGGACTTAATCCAGGCTAGGATGTTTGTGGACAGTTTATAATTTGTTAGTTTAGAGAGTAGTATGGGGTGGCTAACGGTGTCAAATGCCATTGCTCTCACGACCCCACCATGGTCCAGATGTGGGTTTATTGTTTCGATAAGCAGGCAGTTTCAGTTGATTGATTTGGTGTAATAGCTCTTCCTCCTCTAGGTGTTGTGTGAGCTGTTCTACTACTACTTTCTCAAGAGTCTTTGTTATAACAGGGAGTATACTGATTGGTCTGTAGTTATTAACATCCTGTTTGTTTCCTGCTTTGTGTATTGGGGTCACAGTAGCAGTTTTCAGTGAAGAGGGGAAGTGGTTTTCTGATATTGACTGATTTATTAGTTTGGTTATTGGAGCAGTAAGGGTGTCTTTGTGTGTTTTTAGGAAAACTATATCCAAGCCATGGATATCCTTAGCCCGTGAGCTTGATAACGAGGAGAGGATTTTGTTAACTTTTGCTTCGTTTGTAGGCACTAGATTTAAGTTATTCTGATTATTTACCACTATGTTATTGTAGAACTTTTGAGGGAAATTTGTATTAGTTGATATTACTGACTGAATAAAGTTCTGGTTGAAACAGTTGCCAATTTCAAGGTTGTCGTAAAGAATAGAACCATTCACATTTAATGTTATGGTTTCCTTCCTTGCTTGTCCTTTTCCTGTAAGTTTGTCAATAGATTTCCAGAGCTCTTTTGTATTCCCTTTTGCTGCTTTGATAATATTTAGGAAAAAAATCTGCCCTTGATTTCCTTAGCTGTGTTGTAACTTTGTGTCTCAAGCTTTTAAAAGTCATGCGGTCAGTGTTGAGACCTGTTTTAATGGCTTTTTTAAGAGCTGAATCCCTTTGCTTCATTAGTCCCCAGATTGTGTCATTTATCCATGGGACTTTCACTTTTACTTTTTTCCTGCCGTAATGTGTTATAGTAAATTTAGAGATAACATGCTTGATTGCCATTATTATGTCATCACAGGCCTGTTCTGTGTTTGTCCAGTTTCATGCCAAGGGACATTCTTCAGCTCATCCTCTAACGGTTGGCAGTTTTTTTTTAGGTATGTAAGGTGAGAAACTATGATTTTGAGTAACTGTTTGATTCTGATATTGAGATTATGTCAACTTCCGTGCAATCAGTGTAATGTTATGGTCAGATAAGCCGGTTAGCAAGTTGTATGTTTTGGTAATCCGCTCTGGGTTAGTGGTGAAGATCAGATCCAATACTGTACGAGAGGAACTAGTAATTCTAGTAGGACTGTTTATCAATTGGGTCATATGAAAGCTATTCATAATGTCTTTAAAGGAAAAGTAACGTTTTTTACAATTTGAGCCTTATTTCGGTAATAAAACAAGTTGTTTTACTCACCCATAGCACTTTGGTGTCATATGGAGCATTTCCGGAGATGTTTTAGATTAGCGTTAGAAGCTTGATGTCTTTAGTCTACGATTTCGTTTGGTCAAAAGTGGCCTGTAATCCGAGATTTAGCCATAGTTTCGAGTAGATGAGCACGCCAGTGCGCATGTGCGGACTGTGCTCTCAGCTCCCGGGACCCAAACATGGAACGCAAAGCTGTAAACTATGGATAAATCTCGGATTACAGGCCACTTTTGATTCAAACGAAATCGTAGAGTAAGACATCGAGCTTCTATGATTTGAAAAGTGCTAAAGTTTGTGTTATTTGGAGTGGTGTGGGGCATATTACATGCTCGGGGAATGCCCCGAGCTATGGCTATAAGTCGCGCTAGGCTAACGCCGTTAGCCTAACGCTAATCTAAAACATCTCCGGAAATGCTCCATATGACACCAAAGTGATATGGGTGAGTAAAACAACTTGTTTTATTACCGAAATAAGGCTCAAATTGTAAAAAAAAACGTTACTTTTCCTTTAAGTTTCTTCCTACGTGCTTTATTTTGCCAGTCTAAATTAAAGTCCACCATCATTATTAATTCTGTAGCACTGTACTGTTTAAGTACATCTGACAGTAGATTAAAGAAGTTATCTTTGGCAGTGGGGGGGGGCTGAGGGTGTTGTGGGCGTTGTCCAGGTCTCAGATAAGGCAAGGTAATCTAAATTTGAGTTTGATAATAAATGTTGGATTTGCTCACTTTTTTTGGACCACACTTCTTATGTTAATATGCCCTCCAAAAATCCCCTTTGGCTTTAATATTAACTGTGCACATGTTATTTATATGGAGATACAATAATATTTATTGTCCTTTTAAGTGGTTATTTAACTGAATATTTTTGTATTGAGCATAGGGCTATTTTAACTAGCATTCACTGACTATGCACTTTATCTTAGCACTTTACCATTTAACTGTGCTTGACTTTATTCATTGATTTTATTGCTATATGCAATTAATGCACTTTATAATTGATCATTAGAATTATATAACAAATATTATCTAATATGACTTGTATCTAATATGAATTGCATTTATTTGTACGGAAGAACTTTTAGTGCAATTAGTGCTATGAATTGGACTGTGCGAACAACAACAATATTACAATTTATTAGCACTTGACTCTTTGTTTATGATATGTGCATATGATTCATTGGGGCCTTTGGTTATTTATACAGGCCAGGTTCCCAGTTACCCAACATGATGGCGAGCTAAGGAGCGGGCTTAGAGCCTAAAGGACCTTTTCGAATTGTGGGAGAGCCACTACCTCTGCCGGGCCGGTAGGGGGCTCCTGTAGCCAGAGAATTTCTCACCCCACACGCTCACTCATTCACATGCACCCTCACTCAATATGAACTGCTGAAACTCTCTTTCACCTAAAATTCCGTTGGACTACCTCTACAACCCAGACGTGGGTAATTCAGTGAACTGTGGGCAGGCTTGAGGGTATGGACTCCCAATTCATAAAGTACCTACTGATAATTGCATTGCTAAGTATAAGCTTTGCAGAAGATTTTGTCAGCTTTCTTTTACTATCGAGTGAATCTTGAAATAACGATTTGTCTGTATTATTTTTATTTAGAATGGCCATTCGCACAGGGTGTCTTTTCCAATATGTTGTGTAATTTTTTCTATTGTCAATACATGGTGTCACCACAACCTTAAACCTCAGTCTCTGTCACTCTCTCCGTAGCCGACTCCTAGACTTCTGATCACTAGCCCATTACAGCCTATTGCATTCCAGTATCACTAATAGCCATTGTATTATATTTCAAGAACACATATGCTACATTTTGTTCCCACAGTATTTTTGCGTGGTTAACAGTTTGAAACATTTTTGTGGCCCTCTGTTTTATGCTGGCCAGAGTATTTGCAGTTTTAATACTCATCTTGGCTCCTGAGCTACTGTTGGGGTCTAGCAGCTGGTCAGCAGTAGGCTCGCGGCGTAGGCCAGGTAGCTGAGCGCTGATGTCATTGACAGCCCGGGGAAGGTGCTTGCCACGCGCGACCCTTGCTGCTGATCCGTGTGCATTCTTCGAATTGTTCTGTGGATTCTGTAGAGCCCCCGGCCTGCAGTAATCTCTCCAGAAGTGGCTGCCGCGACTCCTGGTGTTCTCCTCAAGCGTGGATTCCCCCGCGGCTGTGACCCCTTGATCATCCTCGGGCCTGGCCGTTCCCCATGCTGCTCGCCGACAGACCGCCTCCATACCGTGCCATCCACAACATCGCCGTCGACTTCCTGGACAAACAGCTCTGTTGCAGTTGGCAACGGGCACAGAGTAAGCAGAGGATTAGAATGGTGGAGAGACTGTGAAATTCTTTTCTTCGTAGAGATGTTATTACTTTGTCCGGAATGTTTCACAGTATGGCATTAAACCTTTCTATCTTCATGGAGACCAAACAGACCAAATTACAGGTTAGATCTGTGGAGAGGTGACCCTGTTCATAGTCACAATACCTATGTATTTTTGAGCTTTAAAACTATAAATAAGCTATAAATACGTTTCGTAGCTCATCCAAGCTGCTTCTTGAGTTCTGACCAGAATTGAAGAAGCAGCTTATATGAGCTGCCAAACATGGGTATTACATTTACACTATGGGGTTTTAATTGTTACCTTTTATTGTTTTGAAAATGTTATATACACTGTAAACTCTGTCTTAAAATGTTAAAAAAAAAAAAAAGTTTCATTTTTGCTCTTAGTCCTCCCTCCATTTGCTCCCCACGCGTGAGAGGGCAGAGTGTTTTTATAAATATACTCAAAAAATGAGAACTTCGCACTTCAATCTCTTCAGACGGGTGCGTTGGAGGCGAGGGAGCAGACCCAGAACACACAAGGAGAAAACAATCCCGCACTCCGTCTTACTTGCAAAATGAGACGTTTATTAAGACATGCAACGTTTCGGCCCTAGGCCTTCATCAGGCAAAATGGAGTAAGAGCTAAAGGTGGCCATCTTAAATAGGGTGTGGCAAGCACCCTAGGGTGACAGGTTGTGAATGAACAGTGCACCCAAAACAACATAATTCAAAATCCAAAGGCAATCAATCAAAGTAGTGTAATGTAACTAATAATAATAATAATAATAATAATAATAATAATAATAATAATAATAATAATGAAACAATAATTTAAAAATAAAGCTACTACTACTTCTACTTTTTCTCCAAAGTAGAACCATTCTCCAATACAGCTCTCTTTAGATCCAAAAGCACCTTCTGTCCTACTTCACCCAATGCCTCTATAAATACATTTTGTAGAACTGTCGAAAATGATATTATGCAGTTGACACATAAACCTAAAGCCACATCCCCAAACTTAACAAAAGAGGAGAGATGTGCACTTAATGAACTGATGAATGACAAAGATATCGTCATTAAACCCGCTGATAAAGGGGGTGCAATATGCATTCAGGACTCTGACAAATATAGAGCTGAAATTATTTCCCAATTATCAAACATCCGTTTTTACAGAAAACTGAACCAAGACCCCACCTTGGCTTTTCAGAAGAAACTTTTCACTTATCTCCAAGATGCAAAAACTAATAAATGGTTATCTGATTCTGATTTTGATTTTCTTTATTGTAAACACCCCATTCGCCCGGTAATATACACCCTACCAAAAATCCATAAGTCATTGATTAATCCCCCTGGTCGTCCGATTGTGGCACAGACAAATTCTTTATGGTCACCCTTGTCAACCTTTGTGGATTTCTTTATCAAGCCTTTTGTTCAGACCCTCCCAGCCTTCATTAAAGACTCGACAGATTTTATTGAAAAATGTTCTGTTGTTAAAAATCTACCAGAAGAGACAATTTTACTCACATTGGATATAACTAGCCTTTATACAAACATCCCTCATGAAGGTGGTCTGGAGGCATTAGGCTTCTATTTACAGAACCGCAGTGAAACGGCCCAATACCCGAACCAACTCATCATTGATCTAGCCGAATTCGTCATGAAATACAATTATTTTACCTTTGACAATGACTTTTATCTTCAAGTATCTGGCACAAGCATGGGAACGGTATGTGCACCCAATTATGCCAATTTATATGTGGGTTTTTTTGAAAATAAATTTGTATTTAATTCCACCCACAACAAATACCTATCAAACATTATTAAATGGTTCAGATACATTGATGACATTTTTTGCATATTTCATGGCAGCATTGAACAGCTGGAAAGTTTTGTGTTGCTTCTAAACAGTTTTAACCCTAACCTTCAATTCACCTCACAATTCAGTTCTGATAAAGTAAGTTTTTTGGACATGTGGGTAAAAAAGGACAATGGCAACATCATTACTTCACTGTATCGTAAAGAAACTGATAAAAACACACTACTGTTGGCCTCTAGCTTCCATCCTACTCCCCTCAAAAGAGGTTTACCCCAAGTCAATTTTATCGATTAAGAAGAATTTGTCATTCCACTGAGGACTATATTCAACAAGCCACTGACATGAAAGAGAGATTTTTCCAACGAGGGTATCCTATGCCTTGGGTTAATGATGCCTATGAGCGGGCTCTGCACAAATCTCGGACAGATTTATTAAAAAAGAGCACTAAGAAACAAAAAAACATTTTCTGTAACCTGCATCACCCAATATTCTACCCACACTCCTGCAATTAAATCTATCTTCCTAAAACATTGGCGCATTTTGAAATCAGACCCGGAAATCTCATCCATTTTCAAATATGCACCTCTTTTTGTTAATAAAAGGGGTAAAAATCTTAGAGATTATCTGGTACGTGCTAATTTCACAAACAAATCAAAATCATCCTCCCAATCTCTGTTACATCCTTTACCCAATGGCAACTACTGCTGTGGCAGCTGTGCTCAGTGCAACAACACGACTAAAACTGACCATTTTCTACACCTCCACACTGGGAAGAAATATCCAATCAAAAGTGTCGTCACATGTGCATCCACAGATGTTGTCTACATGCTCAGATGTCCATGTGGCCTGGCTTATATAGGAAACTCACCAGGAAACTCAAACAAAGAATGAGTGAGCATAAGAGCTCCATCAGAAGGAATGACAGAGTATCCTGTAGCGGTACATTTTAATGACCATAGACATGACATTTGTTCACTCCGGTTCTGTGGCATTGAGCTTGTCCCCCCTCCGCTCAGAGGAGGGGACCACGACCGCCTTCTCAAACAAAGGGAGGCATATTGGATCCATACCCTCCAAACTTTAGCTCCAATGATGACTTTAATTTGAGCGTTTTTTTTGTAAATATTGTATTGTAAATAATCATTATGTTCTTGCTTCTGTTGGGTTGTATGTGGGCTGTATTATAAGATTCACTGTGTATATGTAGATATGTATATAGCACGCCAATCTCATTCTATAGTTGGGTGCAGATCTACTATATCTATATATATTCAAATATTCTCCAGCTTTATTTTTCAGTTATTGTTTCATGACTATTATTATTATTATTATTATTATTATTATTATTATTATTAGTTACATTACACTATTTTGATTGATTGCCTTTGGATTTTGAATTATGTTGTTTTGGGTGCACTGTTCATTCATGACCTGTCACCCTAGGGTGCTTGCCACACCCTATTTAAGATGGCCACCTTTAGCTCTTACTCCATTTTGCCTGATGAAGGCCTAGGGCCGAAACGTTGCATGCCTTAATAAACTTCTCATTTTGCAAGTAAGACGGAGTGCGGGATTGTTTTCTCATAAATACACTCAACAAAAATATAAACGCAACACTTTTGCTTTTGCTCCCATTTTTCATGAGATGGACTTAAAGATCTCAAATTCATTCCAGATACACAATATTACCATTTCTCTCAAACATTGTTCACAAATCTGTCTAAATGTGTGATAGTGAGCACTTCTGCTTTGCTGAGATAATCCATCCCACCTCACAGGTGTGCCACATCAAGATGCTGATCTGACATCATGATTAGTGCACAGGTGTGCCTTATACTGCCCACAATAAAAGGCCACCCTGAAATGTGCAGTTTTGTCTCACAGCAAAATGCCACAGATGTCACAAGCATTGAGGGAGCGTGCAATTGGCATGCTGACAGCAGGAATGTCAACCAGATCTGTTGCTCGTGAATTGAATGTTCATTTCTCCACCATAAGCCGTCTCCAAAGGCGTTTCAGAGAATATGGCAGTACATCCAACCGGCCTCACAACTGCAGACCACGTGTAACCACACCAGCGCAGGACCTCCACATCCAGCAGGTTCACCTCCAAGATCGTCTGAGACCAGCCACTCGGACAGCTGCTGAAACAATTGGTTTGCATAACCAAACAATTTCTGCACAAACTGTCAGAAACCGTCTCAGGGAAGCTCAACTGCATGCTCGTCGTCCTCATCGGGGTCTTAACCTGACTCCAGATCGTCGCCGTAACAGACTTGAGTGGGCAAATGCTCACATTCGATGGCGTCTGGCACGTTGGAGTTGTTCTCTTCACGGATGAATCTCATTAAGTCCATCTCATGAAAAATGGGAGCAAAAACAAAAGTGTTGCGTTTATATTTTTGTTGAGTGTACATGGCATCGTGTTCTAGCCAATGTATGTTATGTCCTTTTGAAATCATGTGAGCCGTTGTTATCACAGCTGTGACCTTGAGACTGTTGAGTGCGAGAGAACAGAGTCAAAAAACAAAGGGTCCTGTTGTCGCAGAGATTCCGGAAGAATAATTAATTACGGAAAAATGTACATAATCCATACACTTTAGAACTCATGAACAGGCAATTGGTCCGAGACCTGGTACTGCAAAGTCCCCAACTTCATGTCGCCAAGGAGGGCAGTGCGACTCCCAGTCCTCCCTCATAGAGCGTAGATGATTGCGTACTGAGCCGCTTATTTCGCACAGTTCCACAAACATATTTGTGATGGTATCCGAGCGTCAGTGGGGTATCTACAGATTGGAGATGGTACAGTTCCTCAATCTGTGTCACATTCTGATGTAGACATTCCCTGGTCTGCAACGGCTCCACTGTGGTGTAAAACGACAGCCGGCAGCTCAGGGGCTCTTTGTCTGTTCCAATTCTCCGATGGATCAGCAAACATCCCCCAGGCCAATTCAGATGTCCTGCCATCAAAAGTCCAGGTCGGCTCTCCCGAACCCACATTTCTTCATGAAAAAAAAGCCAATTGCGTTGAGGGACCAGCTTATCAATTTCATAATTTAGAACGTTACTTTTCCTTTAAGTTTCTTCCTACGTGCTTTATTTTGCCAGTCTAAATTAAAGTCCACCATCATTATTAATTCTTTAGCACTGTAAAGTTTAAGTACATCTGACAGTAGATTAAAGAAGTTATCTTTGGCAATGGGGGGGGGGGGGTCGATCAATCAGGGCTGAGGGTGTTGTGGGCGTTGTCCAGGTCTCAGATAAGGCAAGGTAATCTAAATTTGAGTTTGATAATAAATGTTGGATTTGCTCACTTTTTTTTGGACCACACTTCTTATGTTAATATGCCCTCCAAAAATCCCCTTTGGCTTTAATATTAACTGTGCACATGTTATTTATATGGAGATACAATAATATTTATTGTCATTTTAAGTGGTTATTTAACTGAATATTTTTGTATTGAGCATAGGGCTATTTTAACTAGCATTCACTGACTATGCACTTTATCTTAGCACTTTACCATTTAACTGTGCTTGACTTTATTCATTGATTTTATTGCTATATGCAATTAATGCACTTTATAATTGATCATTAGAATTATATAACAAATATTATCTAATATGACTTGTATCTAATATGAATTGCATTTATTTGTACGGAAGAACTTTTAGTGCAATTAGTGCTATGAATTGGACTGTGCGAACAACAACAATATTACAATTTATTAGCACTTGACTCTTTGTTTATGATATGTGCATATGATTCATTGGGGCCTTTGGTTATTTATACAGGCCAGGTTCCCAGTTACCCAACATGATGGCGAGCTAAGGAGCGGGCTTAGAGCCTAAAGGACCTTTTCGAATTGTGGGAGAGCCACTACCTCTGCCGGGCCGGTAGGGGGCTCCTGTAGCCAGAGAATTTCTCACCCCACACGCTCACTCATTCACATGCACCCTCACTCAATATGAACTGCTGAAACTCTCTTTCACCTAAAATTCCGTTGGACTACCTCTACAACCCAGACGTGGGTAATTCAGTGAACTGTGGGCAGGCTTGAGGGTATGGACTCCCAATTCATAAAGTACCTACTGATAATTGCATTGCTAAGTATAAGCTTTGCAGAAGATTTTGTCATCTTTCTTTTACTATCGAGTGAATCTTGAAATAACGATTTGTCTGTATTATTTTTATTTAGAATGGCCATTCGCACTGGGTGTCTTTCCAATATGTTGTGTAATTTTTTCTATTGTCAATACATGGTGTCACCACAACCGTAAACCTCAGTCTCTGTCACTCTCTCCGTAGCCGACTCCTAGACTTCTGATCACTAGCCCATTACAGCCTATTGCATTCCAGTATCACTAATAGCCATTGTATTATATTTCAAGAACACATATGCTACATTTTGTTCCCACAGTATTTTTGCGTGGTTAACAGTTTGAAACATTTTTGTGGCCCTCTGTTTTATGCTGGCCAGAGTATTTGCAGTTTTAATACTCATCTTGGCTCCTGAGCTACTGTTGGGGTCTAGCAGCTGGTCAGCAGTAGGCTCGCGGCGTAGGCCAGGTAGCTGAGCACTGATGTCATTGACAGCCCGGGGAAGGTGCTTGCCACGCGCGACCCTTGCTGCTGATCCGTGTGCATTCTTCGAATTGTTCTGTGGATTCTGTAGAGCCCCCGGCCTGCAGTAATCTCTCCAGGAGTGGCTGCCGCGACTCCTGGTGTTCTCCTCAAGCGTGGATTCCCCCGCGGCTGTGGCCCCTTGATCATCCTCGGGCCTGGCCGTTCCCCATGCTGCTCGCCGACAGACCGCCTCCGTACCGTGCCATCCACAACATCGCCGTCGACTTCCTGGACAAACAGCTCTGTCGCAGTTGGCAACGGGCACAGAGTAAGCAGAGGATTAGAATGGTGGAGAGACTGTGAAATTCTTTTCTTCGTAGAGATGTTATTACTTTGTCCGGAATGTTTCACAGTATGGCATTAAACCTTTCTATCTTCATGGAGACCAAACAGACCAAATTACAGGTTAGATCTGTGGAGAGGTGACCCTGTTCATAGTCAGAATGCCTATGTATTTTTGAGCTTTAAAACTATAAATAAGCTATAAATACGTTTCGTAGCTCATCCAAGCTGCTTCTTGAGTTCTGACCAGAATTGAAGAAGCAGCTTATATGAGCTGCCAAACATGGGTATTACATTTACACTATGGGGTTTTAATTGTTACCTTTTATTGTTTTGAAAATGTTATATACACTGTAAACTCTGTCTTAAAATGTTAAAAAAAAAAAAAAGTTTCATTTTTGCTCTTAGTCCTCCCTCCATTTGCTCCCCACGCCAAGTCACACCCCTTCAGAGCGCTATTACAACACAATTTTGCTTGGAAATACAATTAGGGGGGGGGGGGGGGGGGGGGGGTGGTGGAAAACAGAGAACAGAGAAATATACTATTGACAAACTGAGGCGGCAGACTATGTGAGAGGGCAGAGTGTTTTTATAAATATACTCAAAAAATGAGAACTTCGCACTTCAATCTCTTCAGACGGGTGCGTTGGAGGCAAGGGAGCAGACCCAGAACACACAAGGAGAAAACAATCCCGCACTCCATCTTACTTGCAAAATGAGACGTTTATTAAGACATGCAACGTTTCGGCCCTAGGCCTTCATCAGGCAAAATGGAGTAAGAGCTAAAGGTGGCCATCTTAAATAGGGTGTGGCCAGCACCCTAGGGTGACAGGTCGTGAATGAACAGTGCACCCAAAACAACATAATTCAAAATCCAAAGGCAATCAATCAAAATAGTGTAATATAACTAATAATAATAATAATAATAATAATAATAATAATAATAATAATGAAACAATAATTTAAAAATAAAGCTACTACTTCTACTTTTTCTCCAAAGTAGAACCATTCTCCAATACAGCTCTCTTTAGATCCAAAAGCACCTTCTGTCCTACTTCACCCAATGCCTCGATAAATACATTTTGTAGAACTGTCGAAAATGATATTATGCAGTTGACACATAAACCCAAAGCCACATCCCCAAACTTAACAAAAGAGGAGAGATGTGCACTTAATGAACTGATGAATGACAAAGATATCGTCATTAAACCCGCTGATAAAGGGGGTGCAATATGCATTCAGGATTCGGACAAATACAGAGCTGAAATTATTTCCCAATTATCAAACATCCGTTTTTACAGAAAACTGAACCAAGACCCCACCTTGGCTTTTCAGAAGAAACTTTTCACTTATCTCCAAGATGCAAAAACTAATAAATGGTTATCTGATTCTGATTTTGATTTTCTTTATTGTAAACACCCCATTCGCCCAGTAATATACACCCTACCAAAAATCCATAAGTCATTGATTAATCCCCCTGGTCGTCCGATTGTGGCACAGACAAATTCTTTATGGTCACCCTTGTCAACCTTTGTGGATTTCTTTATCAAGCCTTTTGTTCAGACCCTCCCAGCCTTCATTAAAGACTCGACAGATTTTATTGAAAAATGTTCTGTTGTTAAAAATCTACCAGAAGAGACAATTTTACTCACATTGGATATAACTAGCCTTTATACAAACATCCCTCATGAAGGTGGTCTGGAGGCATTAGGCTTCTATTTACAGAACCGCAGTGAAACGGCCCAATACCCGAACCAACTCATCATTGATCTAGCCGAATTCGTCATGAAATACAATTATTTTACCTTTGACAATGACTTTTATCTTCAAGTATCTGGCACAAGCATGGGAACGGTATGTGCACCCAATTATGCCAATTTATATGTGGGTTTTTTTGAAAATAAATTTGTATTTAATTCCACCCACAACAAATACCTATCAAACATTATTAAATGGTTCAGATACATTGATGACATTTTTTGCATATTTCATGGCAGCATTGAACAGCTGGAAAGTTTTGTGTTGCTTCTAAACAGTTTTAACCCTAACCTTCAATTCACCTCACAATTCAGTTCTGATAAAGTAAGTTTTTTGGACATGTGGGTAAAAAAGGACAATGGCAACATCATTACTTCACTGTATCGTAAAGAAACTGATAAAAACACACTACTGTTGGCCTCTAGCTTCCATCCTACTCCCCTCAAAAGAGGTTTACCTCAAGTCAATTTTATCGATTAAGAAGAATTTGTCATTCCACTGAGGACTATATTCAACAAGCCACTGACATGAAAGAGAGATTTTACCAACGAGGGTATCCTATGCCTTGGGTTAATGATGCCTATGAGCGGGCTCTGCACAAGTCTCGGAGAGATTTATTTAAAAAGAGCACTAAGAAACAAAAAACATTTTCTGTAACCTGCATCACCCAATATTCTACCCACACTCCTGCAATCAAATCTATCTTCCTAAAACATTGGCACATTTTGAAATCAGACCCGGAAATCTCATCCATTTTCAAATATGCACCTCTTTTTGTTAATAAAAGGGGTAAAAATCTTAGAGATTATCTGGTACGTGCTAATTTCACAAACAAATCAAAATCATTCTCCCAATCTCTGTTACATCCTTTACCCAATGGCAACTACCGCTGTGGCAGCTGTGCTCAGTGCAACAACACAACTAAAACTGACCATTTTCTACACCCCCACACTGGGAAGAAATACCCAATCAAAAGTGTCGTCACATGTGCATCCACAGATGTTGTCTACATGCTCAGATGTCCATGTGGCCTGGCTTATATAGGAAACTCACCAGGAAACTCAAACAAAGAATGAGTGAGCATAAGAGCTCCATCAGATGAATGACAGAGACTATCCTGTAGCGGTACATTTTAATGACCATAGACATGACATTTGTTCACTCCGGTTCTGTGGCATTGAGCTTGTCCCCCCTCTGCTCAGAGGAGGGGACCACGACCGCCTTCTCAAACAAAGGGAGGCATACTGGATCCATACCCTCCAAACTTTAGCTCCAATGATGACTTTAATTTGAGCGTTTTTTTGTAAATATTGTATTGTAAATAATCATTATGTTCTTGCTTCTGTTGGGTTGTATGTGGGCTGTATTATAAGATTCACTGTGTATATGTAGATATGTATACAGCACGCCAATCTCATTCTATAGTTGGGTGCAGATCTACTATATCTATATATATTAAAATATTCTCCAGCTTTATTTTTCAGTTATTGTTTCATGACTATTATTATTATTATTATTATTATTATTATTATTATTAGTTACATTACACTATTTTGATTGATTGCCTTTGGATTTTGAATTATGTTGTTTTGGGCGCACTGTTCATTCACGACCTGTCACCCTAGGGTGCTTGCCACACCCTATTTAAGATGGCCACCTTTAGCGCTTACTCCATTTTGCCTGATGAAGGCCTAGGGCCGAAACGTTGCATGCCTTAATAAACTTCTCATTTTGCAAGTAAGACGGAGTGCGGGATTGTTTTCTCATAAATACACTCAACAAAAATATAAACACAACACTTTTGTTTTTGCTCCCATTTTTCATGAGATGGACTTAAAGATCTCAAATTCATTCCAGATACACAATATTACCATTTCTCTCAAACATTGTTCACAAATCTGTCTAAATGTGTGATAGTGAGCACTTCTGCTTTGCTGAGATAATCCATCCCACCTCACAGGTGTGCCACATCAAGATGCTGATCTGACATCATGATTAGTGCACAGGTGTACCTTATACTGCCCACAATAAAAGGCCACTCTGAAATGTGCAGTTTTGTCTCACAGCAAAATGCCACAGATGTCACAAGCATTGAGGGAGCATGCAATTGGCATGCTGACAGCAGGAATGTCAACCAGATCTGTTGCTCGTGAATTGAATGTTCATTTCTCCACCATAAGCCGTCTCCAAAGGCGTTTCAGAGAATATGGCAGTACATCCAACCGGCCTCACAACTGCAGACCACGTGTAACCACACCAGCGCAGGACCTCCACATCCAGCAGGTTCACCCCCAAGATCGTCTGAGACCAGCCACTCGGACAGCTGCTGAAACAATTGGTTTGCATAACCAAACAATTTCTGCACAAACTGTCAGAAACCGTCTCAGGGAAGCTCAACTGCATGCTCGTCGTCCTCATCGGGGTCTTAACCTGACTCCAGATCGTCGCCGTAACAGACTTGAGTGGGCAAATGCTCACATTCGATGGCGTCTGGCACGTTGGAGTTGTTCTCTTCACGGATGAATCTCATTAAGTCCATCTCATGAAAAATGGGAGCAAAAACAAAAGTGTTGCGTTTATATTTTTGTTGAGTGTACATGGCATCGTGTTCTAGCCAATGTATGTTATGTCCTTTTGAAATCATGTGAGCCGTTGTTATCACAGCTGTGACCTTGAGACTGTTGAGTGTGAGAGAACAGAGTCAAAAAACAAAGGGTCCCGTTGTCGCAGAGATTCCGGAAGAATAATTAATTACGGAAAAATGTACATAATCCATACACTTTAGAACTCATGAACAGGCAATTGGTCCGAGACCTGGTACTGCAAAGTCCCCAACTTCATGTCGCCAAGGAGGGCAGTGCGACTCCCAGTCCTCCCTCATAGAGCGTAGATGATTGCGTACTGAGCCGCTTATTTCGCACAGTTCCACAAACATATTTGTGATGGTATCCGAGCGTCAGTGGGGTATCTACAGATTGGAGATGGTACAGTTCCTCAATCTGTGTCACATTCTGATGTAGACATTCCCTGGTCTGCAACGGCTCCACTGTGGTGTAAAACGACAGCCGACAGCTCAGGGGCTCTTTGTCTGTTCCAATTCTCCGATGGATCAGCAAACATCCCCCAGGCCAATTCAGATGTCCTGCCATCAAAAGTCCAGGTCGGCTCTCCCGAACCCACATTTCTTCATAAAAAAAAAGCCAATTGCGTTGAGGGACCAGCTTATCAATTTCATAATTTAGAATTCGAAAATGTACTCCAACAGGAGAAATATGGACAAAGACAAGAGGAAAAAAAAACACCACTACAAACAGTAGGCCATCAGTACTTATAGGTTATGTGACAAAATAACCCACGGACCAAATAGGGTTAGAAGGCCTGCAGCCTGCAGAATCAGTATATGCAAGATAATAAAATGCAATACATAACTTTTCTTTTTACTTATTTTATTATGCACCTCATCAATAACAATTTCTCAACAGTTAACCACAAGGCAGACAGTTCACACAGAGAAATGACAAAATATCTCAGGTGAGTCAACTGACAAAGGCACAATATCAGCATGTTAAAAAAAAAAACATTTTGCTAATTTTTTTCTCACCAGTAGACCAGGAACTTTCAGACAGAACAGCATGAGCACTGGATTGAGGATGAATGGGAAGGTAGACATGCAGTCTACATGGAATGTTATAGGAATATTTGCTGTATACAACTTCATCAAAGCCAATGTACAATAATTTTCTACAGGGGGGACACAAGTGTGCAGGGAGACCCGAGTAGTGACTGTAAAGACATGTCGAGTGGTTGGTCCAATGAAAACAGTATAAGTGTGTTACAAGTCAACCTTCACTTTTAAAACTAACTTTTGTGTTAATTTGGCTTAATTATTCAGGTGAGCAGTTTGCCTTCAGACTTGGATTCCTTGGATGACCAGGTAAATATTTTTAATCCTACCCAGAGAGCTTCATTCTATGATCTCGATAATGTAATGTAAATCCAGTCAAAAGTGGAACATTACATTTACACAAAATACCAGAGTTGGCAAAACTGTGTCCCACTTTTCACTTTAAAAACTGGACAGATATTTCCATTGGCCCTAGGCAGCTTAGATTTTCAGTATGCTGCAAGCAAACAGAAAAGTTTGGTTATCCAGCTGTGTGAAAGTTTTATTCAATTTATAATCAATTTACAGTATTAATTTGTCTCCTACACAGTCTACAACTGAAGATCCAGAAGTAGTCACTGATGAAGACGGAGACTTGCTTGAAAAAACCTGAGGTTTCCAGCACACAAAATGCTTTAGTCTTGTTGATATTTACTCTCCAAATGGAGGTGTTTTTTCACTGTTTCTGATAGGGCATTTGTGTCACTTTTAGGGCTACTTAAAGTTTTTCTGCAAGCAATAGGCACTATTCTACATGTTGATGCCATCAGACATCTAGCCAGACTCTCCCCAACATCAATGCACCTTGTCAGAAAACACTTCATTAATATATAGTCTGTCAGAAGTGCAATTCTGTTTATAGTTCAGATGAGGCAGTCAAGACAATGTCTGATATACATGGAAAGGTAATTGGGAGAGTAAGCAACACATGTTACCACGTCGCCTATCCAAACCACCCTCAGAAAAAGTTCAGGCAGAAGTGTGGCACCGTGCTAATGAGGTCAGTTGTGGGAAAGGGGGGTAGAGAACAACTGTGCCCAAAGAAGGTCTACTGCTACCGGAGCCTTCTACAGTCAATGAAGGATTTAATGATGAGGCCTGGATTCTGTGAAAATTATGAAAAGTGGAGGCATCACACTGTCTCAGAGGGAACATATGCAGATGTCTATGATGGGCAGGTCTGGAAAGATTTCGGTACAGTTGCCGGTCAGCCATTTTTAGAGATACCTCGTAATCTTGGTCTTATGCTCAATGTGGATTGGTTTCAACCATATAAAAACATTCAAGATTCTGTAGGGGTCATCTATCTCAGTGTTTCTCAACTGGGGTGCCGCAGAAACGCAGCTGGCCGTATGCAAAATAGGCGTAAATAAAAAATGTAATATTATAAACAATTGCCTAAATTAATATACAAATACTTAGTCAGTGGAATCTTTCATCTAGCATCAACGCAGTTCAGTAAATTTAGGCCCGACACATATATCTGAGATAAAGCTGCAACTTTGGAATGTGACGTCTACAAATGTGTTACTTTGAGCGGGTGTGATATTGGAGTCGTGAGTCGTAGAGTTGTGTTACGGACGGTTGCAACAATGGACAAGTTTTTAAAACGAAAAGCTCCAGCATCTGACACGCCTGAATCTGAGCCCTCGACATCTTCATCTTCATCGTGTGATCATCCACGAAAGGATGTAGAGACCACCAAGAAAAAGAAACGTCAGTATGATTAGAATTACCTCAATTTCGGATTTATCTCAACTGGCATTCCATCGTGCCCTGAACCGCTGTGCCTGCCATGTGGAGTGAAATTGTCCAACCAGGCTATGGTGCCCAGCAAGCTGAAAAGACACCTGACCACCACTCATCCATCACAGGCCGATCAAAGCAGGGACTATTTTGTTCGTCTGAAAAGCCAGCACAGCCGTCAGGAACAGGTCGTGTTCAAGACAAGGAACATGACCTGTTCCTGACGAGACGTGTGTGATAATGATAACCTACATCAGAATCAGAAAGATTTTTATTGCCATTGTCAAGTGAACAGAGTTCACAAAACTAGGAACTTGTCTTGGTGATAAGGTGCAAACATAAAACACTAAATAATAATAGTAATAACTAGAGTATAGACCCTATATAATAATAACTAAAATATAGCTATAATATAGTAAAAAATAATAAGCAATCCAAATAACAAAAAGGTTCAGATGAGCAGCATCAGAACAGTTGTGCAAACATGACGTAATTAAAGTGACTGGTGATATAAAGTGTCCAGCTTTGTGCAGATGCTATGAATTGTTCATGAGTCCAACAGCAGAGGGAAAGAAACTGTTCTTCTGACGGGAGGTTCTGGTCCCGATGGACCGTAGCCTCCTACCAGAGGGAAGTGGCTCAAATAGTCCATGTCCAGGGTGAGAAGTGTCAGCTGTTATCCGGCCTGCTCGCCCCAGAGTCCTGGAGACGTACAGGTCCTGGATAGATGGAAGGCTGCAGCCAATCACCTTCTCGGCAGAGCGCACAATGCGCTGCAGTCTCTGTTTGTCCCTGACAGTGGCTCCAGAACCACACAGAGGTGAGGATGGACTCAATGATGGCCGTGTAGAACTGCACCATCATCTGGACTGGCAGCTTGGCTTTTCTTAGCTGCCGTAGGAAGTACAACCTCTTACATTAAAATAGAAAGAAAAAGTTTGGGGTGCCTTGAGATTTTTCATGAATTTAAATGGTGCCTCATCTAAAAAAAGGTTGAGAAACACTGATCTATCTCACCATTATGAATCTTCCCAGGGAGGAGGGATGCAAGTATAATAACATCGTCGTTGCGGGAATCATTCCAGGTCCAAATGAGCCTGCATACCACATTAACGGCTTTTTAGAGCCTCTGGTTGCTGACCTTCAAGTGCTGTGGGGTGGGGTTCAGTGTACTGATAAAGATGGCAGACAGCATTTAATTCGTGCAGCTCTAATGTGCATTGCCAGCCAGTTAGAATTTGCCAAATTGTATATGTTTGAAATGATTGCTTTTGTTATTGAAATGATCACTTGCATTTCTCTTCTTTATATAGCAATACAGATTATAGCCATGAGCAATAAAGAGTTTGTGTGAACACCTGCCTCTTTTTTTAAAAGTAATTTTACAGATTCAGACCTACTTTTTAAGTCAGCCCCAGTCAAGTCAACCGCTGTATGAATTCCAGCATTGCACAGACAGCTAGGCTCCTGGTACTCTATGTTGAAAACATAGAAGAATGAAAACAAAATGCTAACAGGGCATCAGAAAAAAAAAAATCAGGTACTCTTCTAAAACACTGGCCACCTTCCTCTCAATTGTAACCATCCATCTGGTTGAAGTCAGCAATTTGTTCCCTAAAAGGTAAAAAGAACACTATCGAAAGACAAATCCAGTGTGATTCAATATCTTGCTATTGTTTTTTTGTTTTTTTTTTCTTGTTTAAGGTGACCAATGACCATGTCCTGACTGTAGGAGAGAAAAAAAACTGGTGCTTTTTTACAACATAAACCAAGAAACAAAGAATAACTGAACTGGGCATAGGAAAACTCAACTAATCATAATTAAGTGTCTTACTATATTGAATGTACCCAACAGTTTATTATTTGGTCTACTGTATGTTGTGTAAAAAAATCTGGGTCTTTTTCTACTAACATCTGAGACCTGGAACAAGACTATGGATTGATTCCCACTGAACATTCTTGTTGTGCGAGTTTACTGATAGTTTTTGTAGGTATGATGAGAAACCTAGAACTCCAGACTCACTGCAAGGGGGTCTAGAGACACTTCTTAGGATTTTTTTTGTTGATATTCTGGATGTATACGCACTTTAAATCCTTCTGAAGTAGGTTTAGAATTTACAGACAACACTTTATTGTTTTGTCACCACCTATTCTTAAACTGATGTCTAATATATACACAGTAAGACCTGCACTGAAAGCGAATGCAGCCACTGAAAGTGAAAGCACAAAAATACCAAAAGAATTGTGTGTGATTAGCATGGTCAGCAGTGCCTAGACCAGAAAGGATGTCAGTTTGAGAACAGATGGTGATTGAACAATAAAATGATGTATGAATTTTAATTAACACCTACTTTACAATTATTTGAAGTGTGTGAAATGGAGGAGTTCAAGTATCTCGGGGTCTTGTTCACGAGTGAGGGGAGGATGGAGCGTGAGATTGACAGGCGGATCGGTGCAGCGTCGGCAGTGATGCGGTCGCTGTACCGGACCGTTGTGGTGAAGAGGGAGCTGAGCCAAAAGGCGAAGCTCTCAATTTACCAGTCGATCTACGTTCCTCCCCTCACTATGGTCATGAACTTTGGGTAGTGACCGAAAGGACGAAATCGGGGATACAAGCGGCCGAAATGAGTTTCCGCCGCAGAGTGGCTGGGCGCACCCTTAGAGATAGGGTGAGGAGCTCAGTCACACGGGAGGGGCTCGGAGTAGAGCCGCTGCTTCTCCACGTGGAGAGGAGCCAGTTGAGGTGGCTCAGGCATGATCAGTCTCTGTGTAGTCGGTTTATCCAGGTCTTTCTCGAGGGATGTTGATGTTGCACATGCAATGTAAAACAAAGCACAAGATTACAATTTAGAGAGCAAGTTAGTTTTTCACTTGAGTCACTGTCTAAACAATTTCGAACAACCATCGAACGGACATACAACTTTCTTTCCACCTACATAAACATTGAACATATGTGTGAATGCTCGGCTGTTGTACAACTGTGTTTCGTCTCACAGCATTATGATTTCTGTGAGATTTCGTGGTAAAGTGTTTTCACGTGATGGCACTATTAGAAGTCCAGACTGATCTTACGGACAACATCTTACGCACATAGAGCTACCTTGTTGAACTAGCTTTTTTTTAATTTTTATTTTTTTTGCTTGGTGTGTTCAGCTTACTCCCACCTAACTAAGGATAACACAACTGTATTACTATTTCACATAATTAAGATTCTGTTAGAATTTAGATTCAGTTACCTTGTTCACTGACTTGTTGGTCCTGTCCAATGCTTTGACCGTAGCAATCTTTTGTAACATTGCTGCATATGGTGTGGCAGTGTCTGAGCGCTGGCTTACATTGACAGCGAGCTGGCTACGGAGATACACGAGTGCCAAAATATCTCTGTATACTAATAGATATTGTACCCAGTGAAATCTGGAGTCCAAATACATCAATATTTTTCATGGATTTTCAAGAAATAAGGATATTGTGAAAAACTGGATAGGATATGTGGCGTGTCATATAAAATATCCAGTCCAAACACATCCGGATTCTAGCTTATTTTGCCCAGTGTAAGCAATAAGATCACGGTGATGGTCCCCGGGCGCAGTCATGTGCTGCCCACTGCTACTAATAACAGGATGGGTCAAATGCAGAGGCCAAGCCAACGATATCCAAAAATGAGAACTTCGCACTTCAATCTCTTCAGATGGGTGCGTTGGAGGCGAGGGAGCAGACCCAGAACACACAAGGAGAAAACAATCCCGCACTCCGTCTTACTTGCAAAATGAGAAGTTTATTAAAGGAAAAGTAACGTTATTTTACAATCTGAGCCTTCTTTCGGTAATAAAACAAGTCGTTTGACTCACCCATAGCACGTTGGTGTCATTTGGAGCTGTTTGGTAAAAGTTATGTTGTAGCGTATCCGTTAGCATGAGTGCTCGGGGCATTACTTTGCGGTCTCCAAATAACACAAACTTTAGCACTTTTCAAATCATAGAAGCCCGATGTCTTAATCTACGATTTTGTTTGAAGCAAAAGTGGCCTGTAATCCGAGATTTAGCCATAGTTTCGAGTAGATGAGGACGCCAGTGCGCATGCGCGGACTGTGCCTCTCAGCTCCCGGGACCCAAACATGAAACGCAAAGCTGTAAACTATGGATAAATCTCGGATTACAGGCCACTTTTGCTTCAAACGAAATCGTAGATTAAGACATCGGGCTTCTATGATTTGAAAAGTACTAAAGTTTGTGTTATTTGGAGACCGCAAAGTAATGCCCCGAGTACTCATGCTAACGGATACGCTACAACATAACTTTTACCAAACAGCTCCAAATGACACCAACGTGCTATGGGTGAGTCAAACGACTTGTTTTATTACCGAAAGAAGGCTCAGATTGTAAAATAACGTTACTTTTCCTTTAAGACATGCAACGTTTCGGGCCTAGGGCTTCATCAGGCAAAAGGCTTTTTTTCAAGTAAGACGGAGTGCGGGATTGTTTTCTCCTCAAATGCAGAGGACAATTTCTCCTGTGTGAGATCAATAACATCAATCTTCTTCTTCTTACATTTAGAGGGGCTGGAAACAGGACACTTTTCCACATCACTTAATATGAACTTACCCACGGTTTGTAAAAGTAAGAAAAGCTTTTTGTCTAGGTGTCTAGAGCAAAAAGTGAGGGCAGCTGGGGGTCCACCCCTAGGAGAGTTGTGATCAAAATAAATGTCACTTCCTGTAATGGTGTTTTAGGTGAAGAAATCCTTCTAGCATTCAAATAGAGGACAGAGATTCAAAACAGTCTGTTGGTTATTAGACTATAACAACTGGCCTATTTTATGTCAGACTTGTCAGTAACTTTCATTTTAGTAACACTGATACTTGTGTCAGTGGTTCTGTTTGGAGCCCTGCCCTCTGCTCCTGGCTCTGCTCTCCACAGACTTCTGTGTTATGTTGTGTTTATTATGTTATGATCTTTTTCAACAAATGCACTGTGCATTGCTCCATTAAACTCACACTATTGAATTGACCAGCCTACTACAGGTGAGAGATGATAAGGGGCACAAAGTGTCGAAATAAAATTTATGACCACAGTGACCCCCCCGTGACCCCCTCTCTCCCCTTCCATTTTGAATTAAATAATTTCACTATGTTTTGTTTATTTAAATGATGTATTAATAAACTATTGCTATAGATTTAGCTCAAGGCTAGTTTCCATCTGTAGTCCTAAGAACAGGTCAATGTTTATCAGTAGAGAAAGTTTATAAACTAGACTTTTACACAGCACTATACATTTAGATTACATTAAAACATACACACAAATGATAACACTGTATAGTTAATCTGCCTTAGTATGCCTTTTATGCTTTGTAAAATGGGCAATATTGTTGTATGGGCAAGGTTGTCCTGCTTTGCTTCCTAGCCACATTAAACATATGTGAAAATCAATACACAAAGGTAAGAAACAGACTGCAAACATGATAACTACATTTGCAATTTATACTTTCTGATGCAACTATTTAGAAAAGACAGGATGACAAAAGACAAAAAGTAAAGGGACACTACAAGGAGAAGTTTGCTTTCTCACTGAATGCAAGGAGATGTTCATCCGGACAGTCGGCCTTCTCTTACAAGAGCTGTAAACTGTGTAACTCCCTGCACACAGAAATTAAGTCCATCTCAGAGTTAAAACTGTTCACCGTTAAACTTAAATCTTGGCTCAAGAGAAACCAAAGATGTACCCATGTGTAAATAGTGTTAGAATGAGTGAATGAATGAGCCGAGTTAGTGTTACATGTCTTTGCACTGCTGTATTTATATAGATGAAATTGTATTTTATGTTAGTGTAGAAAAGCTCAACCAGGGACGGGGGTTGAAAATGGCATTGTCCCTGCCAAATAAATAAATAAATAAATAAATGAAATTGCTTTTACAGTGGTACCTCACCTTACGAAAGACCCTACATACGAAAAATCCAAGTTACGAAACGCCTTCACATCAAATTTTGGTCTCTAGATACGAAAGAAAATTCAAGTTACGAAACGCGAAATCTCAAAAATTCAATTAATGCGCGTTCAGATGCACGCCCCGAAACGTAAATACACTTTATCAACACACACGGGGTTAGGTTCCAGAGGTGGCCCGCGGTGGGAGAGGTCCACAAGGAAGGGCAACTTTGTATTTTGCAATTGTTCTACATGTTTTAGGGCTGTAAATGCCTCACCACACACATTCTACGCTTTTCTCAGACTGGAGTTGGGCTTTTCTCGCATTTCTCTCTCGTTTGAACACTCGAACTTTCATAGATTTTCAATGGAATGTGTTGATAGTGAAGCGTGGGGGGGACACGGCTCAATATAGCGCCGAACGCGCGATGGGAGCAGAGACACAGGATTACTATCACAACACATCATCAGTATGGTAAAACTCACCTGTCTCACGACGGTCTAAATCCAGCTCACGTTCCCTATTAGTGAGTGAACAATCCAACGGTTGGTGAATTCTGCTTCACAATGATAGGAAGAGCCGACATTGAAGGATCAAAAAGCGACGTCGACACGGCGCAGGATGGAGCCGCCGCGCCCGGGCCGTGCCTCCCCCTCGGGAAAAATGAAAACCCATACAGGTGACCTCAGAGAACACTTTTCAAGTGTTTCAAAACTTGTACGGCAGATCACAACCCCGCCGGAAGGGTGAATCAAAGATGAATTTTAAGAAGGGATTTCAAAGTTGAGGGGGGTGTTTGATAAAAAATATGAACAGAATTTTACGGATGAAGTGTTTACAGTATCCGAATGCGTCGCTCGTGACCCTCCTGTGTACAAACTACTAGATTACGACGGAGACCCCATCCAAGGTTCATTTTATGAAGCAGAGCTGCAAAAAGTAGCGATGGACAAAGACAGAATCTACCACGTAGAGAAGATTTTGAAGCGGCAAACACCGTTAAAGGCAAAAAAATTGTGTTTGTACGCTGTAAAAACTGGCCTGAGAAATTTAACAGCTGGGTCAAGGCGTCAGATTTAAAAAATGTATAAAATTTACGCGCGCACGCATCAGCCATCATTTCATCATGTACGGGGCAAAGGATGAAGGGTTTTTCGTAACACTTCCGTCTAACACTAGCCTAGACGTTTTCAAAGACAACACTAGCGCCAGTTATCGGGTGGATTTGCCGCAACACATCGAATTAGAGGGGCGGTGGGAGGTCGCCTTGACGCAAATTTCGTACCCTCACACGTTTTATACGATATCACAGGATGACGCCTACTTTTATTGGAAAGAAAATCCTAATGATCCGGAAACAGGGGGTACCGTGCGTCATCAGATGTTTAAAGGGGGTTATTACGACAACTTACAAATCCCCAGGAGAGATATTCAAGGACGTTTGAGAAAAATAAAATCTGATATTTCTCTCGACTATAACAATATTGAGAAAAAATTTAGTTTCCATTCCGGAACTGAAACCCACGTACTCTTTAGCGGGCCCGCGGCTTACATGATGGGTCTGAAATCGGGAGAATGGTTCACGTTCGGCCAAAAGACGACGGATCCCTATCCTGCGGATTTACGTGCAGGGTTTTACCACATGTACTGCTACAGTGACGTTGTGGGCCAGCAGATGGTTGGAGACGTTTACACACCGCTTTTGAGAACGATTAAAATTCAAGGCACTTACGGTGATATTATCACTCAGAATTACAACCCCGTTTATTATTTACCAGTGGCCAAGAACCACATTGAAAACATTCAAATTGAGATAAAAACAGATCAAAACAAACCGGTAGAATTTACCTACGACGCTTCACTTTAGACCGAAAACTTGAACCCCGTCTGTGGCTTATATAACCCATTTTGCCAGCGTCTACATCATTCAGTATCGAGCCGATGCGCGATACGGTAACTAACCAAATATCAAAGAAAAAATGGCTCGCGTAGGCTTAAGAGAGGATCCTCACCGCTTTGTACATTATTATGAAAATCAGGTAGGAGGGGGTCTCCCCGGATTTCACGGAGCACCTGTTATGTATGGATGTGGAATAGGGTCTATTTTTTCTAAATTATTTCGTTTTGTAAGTCCTGTGGTGAAGAAAGGTTTCACCATCGCTAAACCTCATCTTAAAGCGGCGGCCGGTGTTCTGTCGAAACGTCCTTCCTCTGAGAAACGTCCTACCCTCTCAGAAAATCCTGCCGTGTGCTTCCGATGTCATTTTTTTGGTTTTAATGTTTGTTTCTATGCAGTTAGGACATTCTGATAGGTGAAATTACACCATCAGAACACGGATTCCACATTAGTAAGTGCAGGTATGAAGTTCTGGTAAAATTACCCCCGTTACGAGCGGTGCTGCCAAGCCGTGCGCATGCACAGAAGATTACGTAACTTCTTGAGAGTTCGTACTACGTCACTCCTTCAGAGATATATAGACAGGACGTTCTAATATGAAGGTAGGACGTTCTGTAGTGCAGGTAGGACGTTCTGTAGTGCAGGAAGGACGTTCTGTAGTGCAGGTAGGACGTTCTAATATGAAGGTAGGACGTTCTGTAGTGCAGGTAGGACGTTCTAATATGAAGGTAGGACGTTCTGTAGTGCAGGAAGGACGTTCTGTAGTGCAGGTAGGACGTTCTAATATGAAGGTAGGACGTTCTGTAGTGCAGGAAGGACGTTCTGTAGTGCAGGTAGGACGTTCTAATATGAAGGTAGGACGTTCTGTAGTGCAGGTAGGGCGTTCTGTAGTGCAGGTAGTACGTTCTGTAGTGCAGGTAGGACGTTCTAATATGAAGGTAGGACGTTCTGTAGTGCAGGTAGGACGTTCTGTAGTGCAGGTAGGATGTTCTAATATGAAGGTAGGACGTTCTGTAGTGCAGGAAGGACGTTCTGTAGTGCAGGTAGGACGTTCTAATATGAAGGTAGGACGTTCTGTAGTGCAGGTAGGACGTTCTGTAGTGCAGGTAGGACGTTCTAATATGAAGGTAGGACGTTCTGTAGTGCAGGTAGGACGTTCTGTAGTGCAGGTAGGACGTTCTAATATGAAGGTAGGACGTTCTGTAGTGCAGGAAGGACGTTCTGTAGTGCAGGTAGGACGTTCTAATATGAAGGTAGGACGTTCTGTAGTGCAGGTAGGACGTTCTGTAGTGCAGGAAGGACGTTCTGTAGTGCAGGTAGGACGTTCTAATATGAAGGTAGGACGTTCTGTAGTGCAGGTAGGACGTTCTGTAGTGCAGGTAGGACGTTCTAATATGAAGGTAGGACGTTCTGTAGTGCAGGAAGGACGTTCTGTAGTGCAGGTAGGACGTTCTAATATGAAGGTAGGACGTTCTGTAGTGCAGGAAGGACGTTCTGTAGTGCAGGTAGGACGTTCTAATATGAAGGTAGGACGTTCTGTAGTGCAGGTAGGACGTTCTAATATGAAGGTAGGACGTTCTGTAGTGCAGGTAGGACGTTCTGTAGTGCAGGTAGGACGTTCTAATATGAAGGTAGGACGTTCTGTAGTGCAGGAAGGACGTTCTGTAGTGCAGGTAGGACGTTCTAATATGAAGGTAGGACGTTCTGTAGTGCAGGTAGGACGTTCTGTAGTGCAGGTAGGACGTTCTAATATGAAGGTAGGACGTTCTGTAGTGCAGGTAGGACGTTCTGTAGTGCAGGAAGGACGTTCTGTAGTGCAGGAAGGACGTTCTGTAGTGCAGGTAGGACGTTCTAATATGAAGGTAGGACGTTCTGTAGTGCAGGTAGGACGTTCTGTAGTGCAGGTAGGACGTTCTGTAGTGCAGGAAGGACATTCTGTAGTGCAGGTAGGACGTTCTGTAGTGCAGGACGTTCTGTAGTGCAGGTAGGACGTTCTAATATGAAGGTAGGATGTTCTGTAGTGCAGGTAGGACGTTCTGTAGTGCAGGAAGGACGTTCTGTAGTGCAGGAAGGACGTTCTGTAGTGCAGGTAGGACATTCTAATATGCAGGTAGGACGTTCTGTAGTGCAGGTAGGACGTTCTGCAGTGCAGGTAGGACGTTCTGTAGTGCAGGTTGGACGTCTCTGGAACAGTCTACCTGCTGACATTAGATCTGCCCCAACAATCACCACTTTTAAATCCAAACTAAAAACTCATTTGTACACTGTGGCCTTTGCCTCTTAGCTCTTTTTATCTCTAACTTTTATCCTGTCTTTTATTTCATCTTATGTGTACTTCTTGTTGCCATGTCAAATGTTCTTATGTATTTTATGCTGCCGAATTATTTAATTATAGCTTTTTGACATTGTACAGCACTTTGGCCAGTTCTGTTTTTAAATGTGCTATATAAATTAAATGTACTTACTTACCTGCACTTGCTAATGTGGAAGCATGTTCTGATGCTATGTAACCATGTTCTGTTATACAAATGAACCTCACTTGAGTAAGCTTTTTACACACATGTACTCAAATAACAAATCAAAAACCATTATTAAAAAATAAAAAACATGAAGCATTTTTTTGGGTTGGTCATTAAAACATTTATTATTATAACACAACATAATTACACCACATTTACACCCTCTACACTATTTAACCCTGGAGAACCCACGGGTTCAAATTCGGCAAATCTGGAGCGCTGCTCGTATTCACTCTTGGGTGCACGTCCATCTGGCTGTGGATTCATGATGACCAGAACCAAATTTACATGGGGAGCATGTAAATTTGGTTCTGGACGTCCTTGATCCACAGCCACATGGACGTGCACCCAAGAGTGAATACGAGCAGCGCTCCAGATGTGCCAACCTTGTTTCCAAGAAGGACGCCATAGTCCACGACAGATCCAATACCACAGGTCCAGCACAAGAAGATTGAGCACCTTGGACAGGTCCAGCAGAGAAAGCTTCTTCCCTATGGCTAGGAGGATCTCCCTGCTTCACTGACATTGAGACGGACAGACTACACCACTATCCCCCTTTGTAGTCAGACTTCCCCTCGCTAGCCAGTTGAGTCAGCTTCACTCGGCTGTTCTGTCCTCTTCTCCAGGGTTAAAATATTTCTCAAAACCTAAAATTCAACTGTTTCCATGTGCCAAATCTAAATAATTAAAACAAAACAAAAGTACACAACTTTACATGAATTTGCACTAAATTTACAAACTATTAACATTTACTACAAGTATAATCTGTATTTGATTCTGTATATTTGACACATTCGAAATGGGCCCATCGAAGACATGTCCCACACTGCACCTAGAGAGACAAAATATACATCTAAAAATAATACAATTAGGAAACTTAAAGATTTACTTTGCACTCTCAAAAACTTAGGTTTTAGATTAATTCTTATATGATCATCTTTACCATTTCAATCATGCTGCTGTCGGCATCGCTCTCCAGCATGGTGCACACCACACAGTAATCTTCTGCGTTGCCTAGAATAAAATTAAGACCACTTCATTTTTATGTGTCCATTGACATGATTGTAGGCATCATTTTCATACTTACCCCGATTTTCTAGCAGCCTAGAGGCTATCTGCCATCTGTACTGCTTTACTGCATCAGCTGTGGTCAGTACCTCCCTTGCTTCACCAGTCAAGATGTAGTTCTCTGCGAACTTAAATACAAAGTTTTTGTACACATTTACATAGGTAGTCACCAAGTAAAAAAAAAAAAAACACTAAGGAAAGTAATCTGTGTAAATTATACATCCCGTCAGCATTTCAAACCAATGAACAAAGTAGAATGTCTTGAATACCTTCATCACCAAAACTCCGCAGCTACTCGAGTCCTGCTGTTTGCGATGCTGCAGTGTCTGCACCTGCCACGACTCTGCAGACCTCTCCATTCTCTTCAGAAAGTTCCTGGTTAAAACAGAATCAACCAGTTTACCATCAAGCTTGACATTTTGTTGTTGTACATCATTACTTTAAAATCATAAATACCTCCAGTTGCGGAGAACATTTCTTTTATAACCGTTCTCATTGCCAATGGGATCTATTAGGACCAGGGTCTTTGTGGGGAAGTTGACAATCTTAAGAATTAAAAATTCCCGTAAACAAAGCTATACTTTCAAAAAGTTTTGTCAAACAAAATGTAGGTTAAACACATACCACAAGAATCCAGTGTGCTGAGAAATTCAAAGGGCACAACCACATGTCCTCAACTGGAAATTTCATCTGTAGAATGTATAGCAAGTTAATTTACAGATTTACTGACCTTTAATTTACAATGTGCTGATCTTCCAGCCAACTGTAGAATACATTAATTACCTTACTGAGCCTAAAGAACGTCCCTGAAAATAATGCCTTTGTAACAACTGCATCCATATGGTACACTGGTTTCTATTAACACACAAAAAATATAGATGTATAATAGGACCATGTATGATAAACTGGAATATGTAATTCTTACTCACCTTGTGTTCCCCAATGAGGCATTCCAAGTATGCATCGATTACCTAAAATGTGAGAAAAGGACTGTGACCACATCATAATACAGAAACACTGCTACAAGTGGGTATTAATTATAACAAAAATGGCTCTTACCTCATCCGACACCCATTCTGTGCCCTGCAGTGTCCTAAATGACGCATCATACAATTTGTATGGTCCAAGTACTGCCTCCACACGGCCATCATCTTTTGCCGTCCACAGCTTGTGTACTAAAGGAAAATTAGATTATGTTAGTTACGCCTTCAGTGTTTGCTGTACAAATATCTCAAGGCCAACGGGCCAAAACTGAACTCAAGGCCAACGGGCCGAAACTGAACTCAAGGCCAACGGGCCGAAAATGCATAGGTAATTAACCTTTAAGGGTGAAAGGTTTGACATTTCATAAAAAAAGAAAGTTTACAATGTTAATTTATAACATTCAGCCTTAAAGGGATATGCCACCCCCAGGTCAAATTTGGGCATCTCCCCACAGTCCAGAGACTAAAATAAGTGGTGGAAAGCGTTTTCCTGGTCACCCAGCCATTGTCCGAGTCTGTCGCCACTGACCACCGCGGTATCTGGTGCTCCTCCGCCTTAGACTGGAGTCTAACGTCGCCAGAGAAAGATTTCGGCCAAAAGGAATTAATTTGCTCGATGCGTTTCCCAATTACTTTGTGTGTAGTGCGCATTCATATCGAGTGCAAATAAATGTGCAAATCAACACGGAGAGCTTGCCTTGGTCATTTTGGGTGGGAACTATTTTCCAGTGCGTAAGAATACAGCCGTATCACGCAGCACGCTGCCAGGGGAATCCCAGTTACGCACCGGGAAGGGAGTTCCCCTGTTGCACAACGTGGTGCGTGATACGGCTGTATTCTTACGCACTGGAAAATAGTTCCCACCCAAAATGACCAAATCAAGCTCTCCGTGTTGATTTGCACATTTATTTGCACTCGATATGAATGCGCACTACACAGAAAGTAATTGGGAAACGCATCGAGCAAATTAATTCCTTTTGGCCGAAATCTTTCTCTGGCGACGTTAGACTCCAGTCTAAGGCGGAGGAGCTGCAGATACTGCGGCGGTCAGTGGCGACAGACTCGGACAATGGCTGGGTGAGCAGGAAAACGCTTTCCACCACTTATTTTAGTCTCTGGACTGTGGGGAGATGCCCAAATTTGACCTGGGGGTGGCATATCCCTTTAAAGGTTTAACAAGGAACAACTGTTACATGCAAATCCCAGCCATGCAACAATTAACCTGGTATGATGGCCAAACTGGCAACAGACGACCAAACGGTCAAGAACAAATATTTTTTAAAAGGCCACCTTCATCTTGTTTGCTGCGTTTCTGAAGGGGCGGACCCTCGGGTGGGACCTTAACAGGGGTTGACTCAACTTTTGGGGCAAAACATATTACTGACGGTCTTGTGGCTGTTAGTGCCTCATTCACCTGGCT
The DNA here is from genome assembly GCA_036785185.1 of Paratrypauchen microcephalus. Taxonomy (NCBI): domain Eukaryota; kingdom Metazoa; phylum Chordata; class Actinopteri; order Gobiiformes; family Gobiidae; genus Paratrypauchen; species Paratrypauchen microcephalus. The sequence continues at coordinate 5,951,791 of JAVJIX010000033.1, forward strand.
TTCTGGCACATAATCTTTCCTCGCAGGCCTTCTTCTTACAGGTGGGAACTTCACAGGGGTCGACTCAACTTTTTTGGCAAAACATATCACAGATGGTCTTGTGGCAGAATCTTTCCTCTCAGGCCTTCAGTATGGCTTGAGGTGGTCCATGTTGTACGTCGTCTTTAAGGTTTTGCCATCTGAATTTTGTAGTGTGACACGTTTGCCACAGATGTCCTCAATGAAGTATGGCCCCGAGAAGTCTGGTTGAAGCCTTCCACCTTTCCTCCCACGCTTTCTCATATTAAGTAGAAGAACTTCATCCCCTGCCTTGTAATGGAGGTCTTTATATTTTTTTTGAACTCTTTTGGAGTATGCTGTCATCTGCTTCTCTTGCCCCTTTTGTACATTGTCTTCTACGGACTTCTTAATCTCTTCTTGATTCTGTTTTTTTAAGGCACTGAACTCTGAGTAAGCGGACTCCTCCGGCAGTCTGATCGTTGAAAGCTATAATTGTTTTAACAATTAAAACATGAAAAATCTGATGCACTGCATAATTTCCTTTACTTTGTAATGATTGAAACAAATCACACACACACACACACACACACACAGAGAGACAGAGAACACTTACTGGCAGCTCAGCAGGAATCTCTGATGGAAAACGTGCTTCCCTTCCATACATCAGTTGAAACGGTGTGTGTTTTGTTGTGGTCTGAACTTTGGATCGCAAGGAAAATAGTGTAGCATCCAAAAAAATGTCCCAATTGTTCTGCTGATCATTAACCAATTTCCTAAGGGCTCTAAATGCAGGTACAGTGAAGCACACAAGAATTGAAGTTGTTTTGAAAGCAATATAGATGTGATATACAATGATAGCACATACCTTTTTATGTTATCATTCGTCTTTTCATCTAGGCCGTTCGTCTGTGGATGGTAGGCTGCTGTGACCGTCCTCTCTATGTTAAGTATGTCACAGAGCTTTGTGTTCAGCTTCAAAAGACAAACAGAAAAAATTAGTAAGTAACTCACTCACACATACGTTTGGTAGACTATTTTTCAACACCACTGAAGCAGGTGGTAAAGTCATTTTCCAAAGATAACCAATTTTGATTAGGCTTACCTCATTGACAAACTCTCGGCCTTGGTCAGAGAGGATTCTCACAGGGCAGCCATGGCGGTATATGATTCTGCACAGGTTCTCAGCTACCTCTGTAGCAGACTTGGTCTTCAATGGGTAAGCCTCTACCCATTTAGAGAAGTAATCCGTGGCAGTGAGTATATACACTCAACAAAAATATAAACGCAACACTTTTGTTTTTGCTCCCATTTTTCCTGAGATGGACCCAAAGATCCAAAATTCACTCCAGATACACAACACTACCATTTCTCTCAAACATTGTTCACAAATCTGTCCAAATGTGTGACAGCGAGCACCTCTGCCCCGCCGAGACAATCCACCCCACCTCACAGGTGTGCCACATCAAGATGTCGATCCGACATCATGACCAGTGCACAGGTGCGCCCCAGACTGCCCACAATAAAAGGCCACCCCGAAATGTGCATTTATTTTGCTTTATTGGGGGTCTGGGGACTCAGAACCAGTCAGTATCTGGTGTGACCACCATTTGCCTCATGCAGTGCAACACATCTTCTTCACATAGAGTTTATCAGATTATCAATTGTGGCCTGTGGAATGTTGGTCCACTCCTCTTCAAAGGCTGTAATGGACGAAGAACACAGGTGCATTTTATTGATGGCATTTTGAATGCACAGAGATACTGTGATGAGATCCTGAGGCCCATTGTTGTGCCATACATCCATGAACATCACCTCATGTTTCAGCAAGATAATGCACGGCCCCATGTTGCAAGGATCTGTACACAATTCTTGGAAGCTGAAAATGTCCCAGTTCTTGCATGGCCAGCATACTCACCGGACATGTCACCCATTGAGCATGTTTGGGATGTGCTTGACCGGCGTATACGACAGCGTGTACCAGCTCCCACTAATATCCAGCAACTTCGCACAGCCATTGAAGAGGAGTGGACCAACATTCCACAGGCCACAATTGACAATCTGATAAACTCTATGCGAAGAAGATGTGTTGCACTGCATGAGACAAATGGTGGTCACACCAGATACTGACTGGTTCTGAGTCCCCAGACCCCCAATAAAGCAAAAAAAATGCACATTTCGGGGTGGCCTTTTATTGTGGGTAGTCTAGGGCACACCTGTGCACTGGTCATGATGTCGGATTGGCATCTTGATGTGGCGCACCTGTGAGGTGGGGTGGATTGTCTCGGCGGGGCAGAGGTGCTCGCTGTCACACATTTGGACAGATTTGTGAACAATGATTGAGAGAAATGGTAGTGTCGTGTATCTGGAGTGAATTTTGGATCTTTGGGTCCATCTCAGGAAAAATGGGAGCAAAAACAAAAGTGTTGCGTTTATATTTTTGTTGAGTATACATATACCCACTGGATGTCTTTGGGAGGGGACCAGTGAGGTCAATACCAACAAGATCCCATACACCAGACACCTGATATGGAAAGAGAATAACCTCTGTATGTAATTATTGTAATATATACATTGCCACTTCATTACCTTAATGCACTGCAAGGGCTGTACAGCTGTAAGGGGCTTGCCAACTCTCTGACACTGGTCACATTCCAGGATCTAAATCACATACAATATAATTAGTGTTCACAGAATAAATATCACTGGGCCCACAGTCTTAATTACTGCCATCATGAAACACTCGAGATATGTTACTCATATTGCAATACACTTGTGTTTATGGTTCTTCAAATTAATTTAAGTAAAAAACCAGTAATACATACCCATTGGTCAATGTCTACGGTCATACCATACCAGTAAAACCTCGCACACAAGGCACTTCGTGTTTTCACTGTGCCAGTATGACCTCCCATCGGTGAAGAATGGAACTCTACAAAGAGTCTCCTTGTCTCTTCTTTGGTTTTGACAGCTCGCCTCGTGCCAAAAAAGAGCTCTCCATCTACATTACAAGAATTATGATAAGAAATATAATTACAAGAGTTACACTTAAATAAATTACTAATGCAATACACTACATATCAGATTTATAACGATTTTAAGGAAACTACTGACCTCTCAGTGTGAACTTCTTAGCATACCTCCTCAGGTTTTGCTTTTTTGCCTTGTCATAGTCTTTGGGGTATGACCCCGCAGAGAGAAAAGCATGGATTTCGTTGTACTTCTCTTCCATGCCTACAAAAGACAGTTGTACATCAATTCTGTTCTGGTACGGTCAGAAAAAACATACTGTGTGTTTGGAGGCACTCCGAGTTAAAGTGTGTTTCAATATACTTGGATGCAACATGTATAATATATATGATATTTTAACAAATTAATCCTTAAAATTTAACTTTTAATTACATCAATCTTGAGTGCCTCAGATCTGCAAGCCATGTCGACAACATTAACAAACATATAACCGCATGCTCTGACCATATCTGCAGGAATGACGTAATGTGTTCTGCATTATTCAAAATAAGCCAATAAGACTTATTAAACGTGAAATACTTACTGCTTTTCTCTCAGCACAGTTGATGGATAGGACAACTCCGACTTAAGGAATGAAGTGGTGTGTTCTGCGTTATTCAAAAAGAGCCAATTAGGGTGGTGCGTTATTCAAAATAAGCCAATAAGACGTATTAAAAGTGAAATACTTACTTTTTTCCTTTCAGCACAGTTGATGAACGTGAATACTTACTTTTTTCCTTTCAGCACAGCTGATGAACGTGAAATACTTACCTTATTCCTTTCAGAACAGTAGATGAACAAGACACAACTCCGACAAACTCGAGGAATGAAGAAGTGTGTTCTGCGTTATTCAAAATAAGCCAATTAGAAGTAGTTGGGTCGTGCGTTATATAAAATAAGCCAAAAAAAACATATTAAACGTAAAAAAAACTTACTGCTTTTCTTCCAGCACAGTAGATGAATAAGATACAACTCCGACAAACTCGATGAATGAAGATTTATGTTCTCCGTGATTCAAAATATCAAAAATTTCGAGAGCGTTACCAACAAGTGGAAGGACAAAGGTTCAAAAGAACTGAGATTGTCCGCCGTCGTTTGTGCGCATGCGCAATATATAACTCTCAAGGAGTGACGTAAGGAGTGACGTAATGTTCTGCGCATGCGCAATACGAACTCTCAAGGATTACATAATGTTCGGCAGGACCTCTCGACTGGTAGGATGTTTCGTTAGAACACCGGCAGCATCGCCTCGGACGTGTTCAGCCACGCGATGAGTCGAGTCAGCAATGATCAGAAACAAGAGGGGTCGGGTGGGATTATGGTGCTCTAACGTCGGATGAGAAAGAGACCTCCGGGAGGACGCCTCGCTTCAAGGTCTAATAAACATACAGGGAAAAAAAAAAAAAAAAATCAGTCGCGAAAAGCGGGCGGATGAAGAAGTCGTCCGACCGGAGGTCTGATATTTTTTAATTAGGCCTATAATTCGATACTAGAAAAAAAAAAAAAAAAAAGGCCCTATTACATCAGAGATCTGCAGAATGTACTCTGGCGGAGCTGGATTTATTTTCTGCGCCTATGACGCAACTTTCCATCGATGATAAAATCTACACAGAAATTTCGCCCTTGTCGGCCATTGCAGATGGTGGACCAATAGAATTTTTAATTCCCGGAGACGGCGATAAGTATCTGGACTTGAACGACACATTGCTACATCTCCGGGTAAAAATCACGAACGCCGATGGTACAAATCTGGCCAACAATGCGGCTGTAGCACTCATAAATTATCCTCTAAATACAATTTTCAGCCAGTGCGACGTTACTTTGGGGGATAGACTGATTTCGCAGTCTAGCTATGATTGAGACTCTTCTCAATTTTTCAGAGGACACGCTCAAGAGTCAGTTCAGTGGCGGTCTTTTTTACAAAGGCACTTATGGAGAGATAGACTCCATAGTGACTACTGACGGGCTAAATAAGAGAGCCGCTTTTACCGCCTGCTCCAGGGACGTGCACATACTTGCCCCTCTTCACAGCGACATATTTTTCTGCGAGAGACTTTTGCTGAACTCTGTTGATTTGAGAATTAAATTAAATTTTGTCTCATGGGAGACCACGCCTCTACTTTTCATCTGAAAATATTGGGAGCCTCTCTATTTGTTAAAAAAGTGTCTGTGGCCCCATCCGTCCGGTTAGGTCACGCCGCGGCCTTAATGAAAGGTAACGCGCTCTACCCCCTCTCATGGGTCAACGTGAAAACATACTCCATACCGGAGAACTCTAGGATATGCAATCACGAAAATCTCTTTCTGGGCACCATGCCCAAATACATGGTTCTAGCCATGGTGCACCACGAGGCTTTCGCGGGAAGAAGAGACATGTCATCCTTTAATTTTATTCACGACGACGTTGAATACCTGGCTCTGTGTCAGGACGGCAGACAAATTCCGGCTAAGGCTTTCCAGACCCAATTTAACAATGACCTGTCTGTCAGGGAATTCTACAACATGTACCTGGCTACAGGGAGACATCTTAAAGATTTACCTCTGAGTATCAACTGCGAAGAATTTAACGCCGGGTACTCTCTGTTTTTAATTTGAACCCGGCCGATGACAATGACGCATTGTCCCCAGCAGTGATGCCAGTAACGCATTACTGTAGTCGGACTACTTTTTTCAGTAACGAGTAGTGTAACGCAACTACTATTTCAAAACCAGTAGTCAGATTACAGTTACTTATCTAATACACCGTGCGTTACTATTTCTGCATTTTGTTTTGTTTCGTTTAGTTTCGTCAGCCTCGGTTTCCCATGGTTTCATTATGGGAAACTGAGGCTGACAAAACGAAACTAAACGAAACTTATGAGGCTTACTTCCCTATGAGGCAAGAGTCAGAACTTGATGCGCGCACGAGCGCTGTCTTCCGTAGCCGTCTTGCCCTGTGTCTTCATCGTTTGGAAATTGATTGTAAAATAGTGTAAACCTCACGATGCTGCTCAAACATTTGTGAGAACTGTAAAAACTGAGCAAACCATATCGCTAAGGCTAGATTGAAAACAGCACGTAACACCGTTATTCTCCTCCTTCACGTGGCTCATTTTTGTCCAATGGCTGAGCGACCTCAGCACATGTGTTCTTATTTATAGACTTTAGTTCGCTTGGGGAAAAACTGCAGTGTGAAAGCGAACCGCACCAAAATAAAAAAAAATAAAAAAACATTTGGTCCGGACTAAAGCAAGTGAACTATCGGACTTTCCTGGTGTGGAAACGACCTAAGATCCCTACAGTAACGATACTGGGCTGCCTCACAGAACATGCTATTCTATACTCAACAAAAATATAAACGCAACACTTTTGTTTTTGCTCCCATTTTTCCTGAGATGGACCCAAAGATCCAAAATTCACTCCAGATACACAACACTACCATTTCTCTCAAACATTGTTCACAAATCTATTCAAATGTGTGACAGCGAGCACCTCTGCCCCGCCGAGACAATCCACCCCACCTCACAGGTGCGCCACATCAAGATGCCGATCCGACATCATGACCAGTGCACAGGTGTACCTTATACTGCCCACAATAAAAGGCCACCCCGAAATGTGCATTTTTTTTTTTTGCTTTCTTGGGGGTCTGGGGACTCAGAACCAGTCAGTATCTGGTGTGACCACCATTTGCCTCATGCAGTGCAACACATCTTCTTCGCATAGAGTTTATCAGATTGTCAATTGTGGCCTGTGGAATGTTGGTCCACTCCTCTTCAATGGCTGTGCGAAGTTGCTGGATATTAGTGGGAGCTGGTACACGCTGTCGTATACGCCGGTCAAGCACATCCCAAACATGCTCAATGGGTGACATGTCCGGTGAGTATGCTGGCCATGCAAGAACTGGGACATTTTCAGCTTCCAAGAATTGTGTACAGATCCTTGCAACATGGGGCCGTGCATTATCTTGCTGAAACATGAGGTGATGTTCATGGATGTATGGCACAACAATGGGCCTCAGGATCTCATCACGGTATCTCTGTGCATTCAAAATGCCATCAATAAAATGCACCTGTGTTCTTCGTCCATAACAGCCTTTGAAGAGGAGTGGACCAACATTCCACAGGCCACAACTGACAATCTGATAAACTCTATGTGAAGAAGATGTGTTGCACTGCATGAGGCAAATGGTGGTCACACCAGATACTGACTGGTTCTGAGTCCCCAGACCCCCAATAAAGCAAAAAAAAAAATGCACATTTCGGGGTGGCCTTTTATTGTGGGCAGTCTGGGGCGCACCTGGTCATGATGTCGGATCGGCATCTTGATGTGCTCGCTGTCACACATTTGGACAGATTTGTGAACAAGAAAGGTGCGTAACAGGGATTCCCCTGGCAGCGTGCTGTGTGCTTCGGCTTTCTTTTTCCGCACTGAAAAATAGTTCCCACCCAAAATGACCAAGTCAAGCTCTCCGTGTTGATTTGCACATTTATTTGCACTCGATATGAATGCGCACTACACAGAAAGTAATTGGGAAACGCATCGAGCAAATTAATTCAATTTGGCCGAAATCTTTCTCTGGCGCCGTTAGACTCCAGTCTAACGCGGAGTAGCTGCAGATACCGCGGCGGTCAGTGCTGACAGACTCGGACAATGGCTGGGTGACCAGGAAAATGCTTTCCACCACTTATTTTAGTCTCTGGACTGTGGGGAGATGCCCAAGTTTGACCTGGGGGTGGCATATCCCTTGAGTGTGAGAGGTATTTGAATAAATCGATCATATGAGACCCTTTTACAGCATCACCTTTATAAACAAATTCCCCCTTTGAATTCCATCCTTCGCAGCTCTCCGATAATTTCATTAAGACATACTCGACATTTTTACGACCTCACGGAGGGAGACTTTTCAAAACATCCTCGACCCTACGGTCAAACTCTGTGCCGTGAGAGGATGTCTCAGCGTTATCGGCGGTCTGTTCCGGTTGAAGAGTCAGAGTCACTCGACGTTCATCTCTCTGTCCCTGCTTAATAAAGTCCAGATATCTTTGCAGTAATGCGTTGTACTTTAATTTTTTCATGAGAGCTCACCCCCTGCTCGTTTAATATCTCTCTCATTCTTTCGTCTAAGTCATCCTCCGCGGTTTCTCTGATAGATGATGCCGGTTGAGTCAGATGATTTAATTGGCGGGGTGTTACTAAAAACATTTTCTGAGCCTTCTTTAAAGTCATTTTTGGAGCACGCCTCCGATGAGATTTCCGAGCAGAGGCACGACGGTTGAAAGAAGAGGCAAAATAAATCCACCCGTCTGCTTTTTGAGAGCCTGGTGTTTCCGGTTAATGCTCGTTTTTTTATCAGCCAGCAGTCTGATAATTTTTTTCTGCCTCTTCAGTTTTTTTAAATTGAGAAGGAGTCAGGGGGATGTTTCCCCTTTAGAAGATTTATAGCGATTTCGCACAGCATCTGGATAAAATCAGGGGACCTGTGCAAAAGAATGTCCTTAAGTTTCTTGGGCGTCGCGTGGTACAGTGACATAAGCAAGGGAGCGTTCCTTTTTATACGCACTGACATAATGATGATCTACGTCAACTTTTTGGGGATGTAAACCGTCAACTGCTGGTGAGCGAGTACACCTGTCCTCAGTCTGTATCGCTCTGGGCAGACGGGTGTGAGGTCGACTATTATATATCCGTGGGCATCTTTAGTGGCATCTTCAAAGCTCTCTAAGAAAAATGCTTTTTTTGAAGGAAAAATCTGATGAGCCAATATCTTAAAGGAAAAGTAAGTTTTTTTTTTACAATCTGAGTCTTCTTTCGGCAATAAAACAAGTAGTTTTACTCACCCATAGCAGTTTGGTGTCAATTGGAGCAGTATCGCAGAACTTATGTTGTAGCCGTTCTGTTCTACTAATGATCCCGTATCCGTTAACATGGTGCTCGGGGCATTACTTTGCGGTGTCCAAATAACACAAACTTGAGCACTTTTCAAATCACAGAAGATCGCTGTGTCAGGGTAGACTTTTAGTGGATTCCAAAACGGCCTGAAACCCGATATCCAGCTATAGTTTCATTTGATGACGTCATCAGAGAGGACAGTGCGCATGCGTGAACTCAGCTGTTTTGTAAACACCGCTAGTCGGTATTGAGTAAAAAATTTCACCACCTCAGGATGGTTAGATGCTTGAAAAATAACATCATCCAGAATAATCAAATGCTTTTGATCGGGTGGGAATAAGTTTTCATCTTCAAACGAATCAGGTAATCCTTTGACAAATTTTATGTTTTTATTAATTTTTTGGAGTTCGCTGTACATAGGTTGAAGAGACGTATAAATCCAGACAATATTTTCAGGTACAGTATTCATAACTTGATCACAGTTTTCCAGTAAATTTTTTACAAAATAGGTTTTCCTTGGACCCACAATTAAACATGAAAATGGAAAAATAAATCTGGGTTCAAATTCTATTTCCTCCTTAAAGCCCCAGTGTGTAGGATTCGTGGTGCATAGGTGGATGGTGCTATTGCACTTTCTGTTTTAGCTATGGCAGACCTCGAGGGTCACCCGGGCATGCGCACGAGCCGCGCGCCGCTACTGTATAAATAAAACGCGGTCCCGTTTTTTTTTTTTTTTTCTCATGAAAACACACATTCCCGATCATGTACCATGACACTCTACACATCAAATGAAACCTTACAGTCTCCTCTTTTTGACTATGCAATTCATTTCCCTGCCAAACAATCACTCCCCGAGCACATGGGGCTTTTATACGGAAAAGCACAAAACGAGGTTAGCTTACCTTAGAATGCTTTGCACAGGTCAAACTCTGTATTTCACCATAAACTTGCTCTCAATTTGTCCGTAAGGATCCAGCGAATAAAATCCAGTAAAACAATTTAGTCCAAAACACGTGTTAGATCCATTACGACGTGTGATCCGGCAGCATGCTTGTGTTGTTTACCCAAAACCACGAGCCTTGCCGAAGGCGGAGCCCAAATGTCCTTCTGCGGCTCTCGTATTCAAAATGGCTGCCTCTGCATGGGGAAGATCCCCCTTTTATGTGACTATATCTAAGTCCAAAAGAATACTTTGATTTCATGATGGAAGTGAAAAGGCTTGGAAAACAATGTATTTTTGAATGGGTATCTTTAATTTCAGTAATTAACGGGTAAAAATCTTACACACTGTCCCTTTAAAGCATGAGTGTGACATTTTATTTAATAGCCGAAAGGCAGAGTTGTACCGTCATACACAACCCTAGTCTTTTTGCTAAATATGTTTTTCAGTACAAAGCCCTTTTTATACCGTGTTTTTTCATCAAACCCTCGAAACTCTTGTTAAAAAATCCCTTCCCCGCGTCGGTTTGTATTTTTTCCGGCGTCTGACTTTCGTGAAAAATTGATTCAAAGGCCTTGACTACCTCGTCCGCAGTTTTCCTTTTCAGAACTCTTACGTACGCTTTCTTGGAAAATATGTCTATGACCGTTAATAGATAATTAAACCCATCATTATAGTCAGACAGGGCTTACATATCGCACAGGTCTGCTTGAAATTGATTTAAAGGGCGTGGGGCGAAAACTCTGTTTCTATGAACATGTATTCTCACAGGTTTATGTAGAGTATAAGCATCCTGCCCCTCTAGAAATTGTTTGACATTTCTTAGCGCAACAGTCTTTCCTGTTTCCATCTTGCAGGCCTCTGCTGAATCGTTCTTCACCTCCGAAGCTCCCCGGATGGGTGGGGGTGTAATACACTTTTTTCATGAAGCGTATCTCAGTTATAACCTGGAATGAGAAGAAAAAGACCGGGCATAGGGTATTTATTCATTTATTTCTGGAGTCAACAATAATTTTACATTCAGGCTGAGCAGGACAACCTTAATGCTCATTAATATATAGCTGACGCAGCAAACGTACACAGCCTACTCTTCTTCTGAGGATTACCACAAGGGAATTTAAGACAAAACACCTAAGTTTAGAAAAATGATGCTTTTGAATGAAATTGTAGAGTTGCATATATCATTTCATATATGATAGACTGTAGGGGAACTTTAAGACTTTAAGAAAATTAAGACTTAATAAGATTATAGTTGACGCTGCGTTACGATCATAAAACAGCTTTGCAGCTGTAAACCCCTGCTGTAACCAGAGTCACAGAGGGGGGTCAAACAGCAGAAGTCAAGGGTCACAACACTGTCTGCATGAGGGGAATGTGGATAGGTGAAAAAAGACTATACAGTATGCTTTATTATGTAAATATATTGGACTTGTGATTACGATAAAAGAATAACTGTTGGTACCAAGTGACCTTTTTACCAGATGACTGCCATGATGCTTGTCATATACAGTAGCTCATCCTCACAAAACACTGACAGGGAGAGGGGGACAGAAGGAGAGGGGAACAGAGGGAGAGGGGGGCAGAAGGAGAGGGGGTGTGGTCAGTGAGGATTCCATTGACCAGCCAAGCTCATGGATCCCCCTAACATGCACTAAAGGCAGACACAGTTTGAGTTTGGGGATTGTCCATACGTCTACTGTTTGTATTTTCACCAATGCTCTTCCTTTTACCAAGAAAGTTGCACAGTTTGTGATAAGCGAATAGTCCCAAAATGGAGCAACGTCAAATCTATACAGTGTTTTGTTTCTTGGCTTCTTCCAGAGTCTATGTTATCATTTGTATGTATGATTTAATGTAACTAAATGTATCGTGCTGTATAAAAGTCTAGTTTATAAACTTTCTATCACAGAAGAAAGTACTCTATTATAGGATGAGGGGTTAATGACGTCACGGCTACGTCGCTTCAAAGGGGCGGGGGTTGTGGAGACATAAACCACAAAAGTGAAATGTCAGCTTAAAGCGTAACGGAGCAGGGGCTCCTTATGTAAGTAAAAGCAATTTTATTTATTTATTTATTTATTTATTTATTTGGCAGGGACAATGCAATCTGACATAGTTACAGAACAGTGCTTGCAGCTGATGTGATGCATACAGAGTTTAGCAAGTGCTAATTTTCAACCCCCGTCCCTGGTTGAGCTTTTCTACACTAACATAAAATACAATTTCATCTATATAAATACAGCAGTGCAAAGACATGTAACACTCACTCGGCTCATTCATTCACTCATTCTAACACTATTTACGTTTATAGGGGGTCATAAAGTTTATTTCAACACTTTGTGCCCCTTATCATCTCTCAGGTGTATGATGTGTTCATAACATTGTGAATATGAGACAGATTGTCCAAAAAATAAAAAACAATCTAAAATCTAATATGGTGTAGAACATCTTTATGCACTCTAGAGTGTCACTACAGGCTTTGATTTGGTGCTATCTGCTGTTAAGTCTAAATGGAGTCTGGAAGCTGCACCGGGCTGATGCACACGAATGAGAGGCAGGAGAGAGGGGGGAGGGAGGGAGCGCCAGTTCTTTCTTACTACAGGCCTAGTGGAGTATTTTATTTTACACATCACTAAGCTGTCATTAAAAAAAAAATCTTTTATTATTTAAGTTGCATATCCTCAAAACCACAATAAACATTCGCAAAGTACTTAGAAGACACAACGGGGGATGTGGGCACGGGAACAAACACCACTGGGTATAAGAGCCAAGGAGGGCAAGGGCGGAGGGGGGCAGGGGTCAGAAGTCCAACCGAGGGGAACCGGTTCTGGAGACAGAGAAAAGAGTATTGTCTGGGATGAAGGTGCTGTGGAACTCCGCTTCTCTTGCGGAGTGGAGATGGTGTACGTGGGCGCTAAGGAGCGCTGTGAAGAGGGGCCAGTGCTCTGCTGTGCGGCCGTCGTGGAGGTAGTGGTTCCGTGCCACGAAGATAGAATACCTGGCCGTGGACAGGACGAGGCGGGTGGCGTCCCAGTTGACCATGGCGGTTTCCGACCCCCGAGGTCGCTGCTGCATAGGTCCGAAGTCATCATGGGGCAAATATTAAACAACAAAGGGTCATGTGCTTGAGCACCACCTGGGCTCTATCTCTGGGGCTCTATTATAGATCCATGGATTGGACCTTCAGGTTGGTGGGGCTCTAACTCAATAAGAATAACAATGAAAAATAAACCATTTATATTCATAGGTATGAAAATGTGACAATAAATGTAGTGTTTTAAAAAGCCTCAGCACAGCACTTCTACAGTACATATCATATTTATTAATGACATGTTTAAGAGCTGTAGGACAAAAGCCTGCAGCAGGATCATCACTCTGACATCATGTACGGGGCTACTCCCATTCAACTTTGCTTCAGCACACATTACAGCTTATGTAATTGGGGGCTGACTCCCTGGGGCATTTAACAGGAGGTACTTTAATTTGAAAATGGTTACTATTAAAAATGGTAAAATGCTATTTGAATATTCCATTAAAACAGTCGTAGGCATCATGCTCAAGGCCCCTTACTATCTGGCTCCCAGTTAGTATCAGATTAAAAATAATATTTCTACTTTATATTAAAACTTTGCACACCATAAATAATTCACAGTGAATTATACTGTACTGGACGTATGACACATTACAGCCACAAGACAGTTTCTGAAGGAATGCTATTCTTTGTGAGGTACATGTGTGTGCAGTACATGTGTGTTTGCAGTGTGTGTGTGTGTGTGTGTGTGTGTGTGTGTGTGCGCGCAGTACACGTGTGTGTGTGTGTGTGTGTGTGTGTGCGCGCAGTACACGTGTGTGTGTGTGTGTGTGTGTGTGCGCGCAGTACACGTGTGTGTGTGTGTGTGTGTGTGTGTGTGTGCGCAGTACACGTGTGTGTGTGCGCGCGCAGTACACGTGTGTGTGTGTGTGTGTGTGCGCAGTACACGTGTGTGTGTGTGTGTGTGCGCGCGCAGTACACGTGTGTGTGTGTGTGTGTGCGCGCAGTACACGTGTGTGTGTGTGTGCACGCAGTACACGTGTGTGTGTGTATGTGCGCGCGCAGTACACGTGTGTGTGTGTATGTGCGCGCAGTACACGCGTGTGTGTGTGTGCGCAGTACACGTGTGTGTGTGTGTGTGTGTGCGCGCGCAGTACACGTGTGTGTGTGTGTGTGCGCGCAGTACACGTGTGTGTGTGTGTGTGTGCGCAGTACACGTGTGTGTGTGTGCGCAGTACACGTGTGTGTGTGTGTGTGTGTGGGGTAGGATTGTATGTATACAAGTCAATAAGACTCTGTATTAAAGGAAAAGTAACGTTTTTTTTACAATCTGAGCCTTCTTTCGGCAATAAAACAAGTAGTTTTACTCACCCATAGCAGTTTGGTGTCAATTTGAGCAGTTTTGTAGAAGTTATGTTGTAGTGTATCCGTTAACTTGAGTTCTCGGGGCATTACTTAGCGGTCTCCAAATAACACAAACTTTAGCACTTTTCAAATCATAGAAGCCCGATGTCTTAATCTACGATTTCGTTTGAAGTAAAAGTGGCCTGTAATCCGAGATTTAGCCATAGTTTCGAGTAGATGAGGACGCCAGTGCGCATGTGCGGACTGTGCTCTCAGCTCCCGGGACCCAAACATGAAACGCAAAGCTGTAAACTATGGATAAATCTCGGATTACAGGCCACTTTTGCTTCAAACGAAATCGTAGACTAAGATATCGGGCTTCTATGATTTGAAAAGTGCTAAAGTTTGTGTTATTTGGAGACCGCACGGGGCATATTACATGCTCGGGGAATATATTATATGCCCCGAGCTATGGCTAGAAGTGCTATGGGTGAGTAAAACAACTTGTTTTATTACCAAAAGAAGGCTCAGATTGTAAAAAAAAAACAAAACGTTACTTTTCCTTTAAATAGTATGTCATTAACCATTGAAAATTTAATGGAATGCCTGACTGTAGAAATTGCTAATGGTAAAAAACAAAATATTATTATTAGCTGTGTATATAGATCACCTGGGTCTGCTATAGACGAGTTTATGAACAAAATGGAAAGTCTATTCACAGGAATAAGAAACAAAACAGTACAGTGAACCCTCGCTGTATCGCGGTTCACTGTTCGCGGCCTCGCTGTTTTCGCGGATTTTTTTAAATTTAAATAGTGTAACTTTTTTACAGTATAACATTGTGTCCTGCGCCCTGATTAGCTAAGAGACTAGACCAGGACTAAACCAGGTCTAAACCAGGACTAAACCAGGTCTAAACTAGGTCTAAACCAGGACTAAACCAGGTCTAAACCAGGACTAAACCAGGTCTAAACCAGGACTAAACCAGGTCTAAACCAGGTCTAAACCAGGACTAAACCAGGTCTAAACCAGGTCTAAACCAGGACTAAACCAGGTCTAAACTAGGTCTAAACCAGGACTAAACCAGGTCTAAACCAGGACTAAACCAGGTCTAAACTAGGTCTAAACCAGGTCTAAACCAGGACTAAACCAGGTCTAAACCAGGACTAAACCAGGTCTAAACCAGGTCTAAACCAGGACTAAACCAGGTCTAGACCAGGGATGGTGACGCAGGGTGGTAGGGACAGAGTCTCAGATGTCCTTCACGAGAGCGCCTGGGTGACAGGAGGTGTGGCCTTTGTTTACTTGCCATGGAAGAGACTGAGTGCGAGCCGGACAAATGGAAGAGCCAAGAATCAACATGGACGGACGCTGCGCGGCCGAGGGAGCCCGCAGCGGGGAGAGCCGCATTCGAGGGAGCCGCCGGGAGAGGACACTCGCGCGCAGAGAGGAGACAGTGGGTCTTCCCCGTCACGAACCCGACCCCGTCCTAGAGAGCTGTGGAGTATTGGTGACGCATTGATAGCGGTCTGATTTTGGAGCCGGGGTGAAATGCAACCAACTCTTGTGAGCGCAGGTTGGTCTTACCTGGTCTTGTGGTGAGGACTGGTGCTCAGAGGCGTCTGTTAGCGGTTTGGCACTGTTAGCATTGGCTTGAGTCTTGCCCAAAATGATATCCAGGTCGCTTTCCACTCGACTTTCGCACATGGCATGGATATGTGGTACCAAAACAAACACACGTGTCCGCGCGCACGTGTCCGCGCACACGTGTCCGCGTGTCACGTGTCTCCCCCCCGTCACTATTAATATATTTTGATGAAGATCTACAAAAGTTTGAGTGTTTAAACAAGAGAAAAATGTGAGGAAATGTTAATACCAGTCTCAGAAAGGTGTATAATGTGTCTGGTGAAGCGTTTTCAGCCTTAAAACATGTATAATAATTGTAAAATATAAAATTGTCCTACTTCGCGGATTTCACTGATTGCGGGCTATTTCTGGAACCTAACCCCCGCGATAAACGAGGGTTCACTGTATTCATTTGTGGGGATTTTAACATAGATCTCCTAAATCCAAACAAAATAAAACAAATTGATGAATTTATTGAAATGATGTATAGCATGTCTCTATTCCCATTGATAACAAAACCCAGTAGGATCACAACACACAGCACAACCCTGATCGACAATATCTTCACTAATAATTTTTCAAAGGACACAACTAATGGTTTATTTATCTGTGATATAACCGACCACTTACCGGTCTTTTCTATATATGATCTTACCGTACACATCAGGAAGGAAACCCATAATACGCACGATATAAAACATGTAAGAAATCAAGAATCAATAAATGCATTAGAAGAAGAAGAAATCACAAGACTGGAACACAATTTAGGAGTTAGATACAGAAAATGCTTATATCAGGTTTCTAGATATATTTATTTCTCTGTGCAATAAGCACTGTCCCATAAAAAAGTATAATAAAGATAAAAAGTATCAAAAATGTCCATGGATTTCAAAATGCTTGCAAAATGTGTGTAGAGAGAAGAATAATCTTTCTAAATATTTTTTTAAAATTGAAAACAGAAGAAGCAGAATGGAAATAGAAAGAAAAGAAAGAAAGAAGAAAGCTATGCCTTTATTAGTCCCACAGTGGGGAAATTCCAGTTCTGCATTTAACCCATCCTGTATATATAAGTATATATATAAGTAAATATAAGTTATATAAAAACAAGCTACCTGAAATAAAACGAACCACTAGGAAGTTTTTGTTTTTGACAATACAGACGCTCCTCGGCATACGAACATTTGATTTACGAACATTCGGAGTTACGAACAGGGTCAAAAAAAAAAAAAAAAAGTTAAATCTTTGAGTTTTTGTATTTGGCGCCTATTCCGACTTCCGGGTACAGTACGTAGTGCGTATTTCCACCGCTGACGCACAGGCAGGTGCTGCGCAGCATCCCCCAAGCATCACGCCCACTCAGTAGAAGTGTTCAGAACTTCAACTGAGTGGGCGTACTACGGTGTTACTACGGTGCGGTGTTACAAACTTTGTTGTTTTTCTTGCATGCGTACAGTAATCCAATATGGTTGGTGAAAAGCGAAAAGCTTCTAGTGAAGCTTCTGTGAAAAAGCGGCAAGCTATCTCATTTGAAAAGAAGGTGGCGATAATAAAGAAACTTGATGCTGGTGAGAAGATGGTGAATGTGGCACACGCGTACAACGTGAACCGTTCAACAATTGGTACGATATATAAACAAAAGGACCGCATTATGGAGCATGTGAAAAGTGCAGCGGGTATGCAATCCACCATCATAAGCAAGAAGAGAGGGAAACTCAAGGAAGAGATGGAGAAACTTCTTGGTATTTGGCTCGAAAATCCCCAAGAGCTCAAGGAAAATAGGAGGCAAATAGGCTACACACACACACACACACACACACACACACACACACACACACACACACACACACACACACACACACACACACACACACACACACACACACACACAGGCTCTCTCGCTCTCTCTCTCTCTCAGCTGACTGTGTTTGCCTCTGTGTCCCTCTCTTCTTTTTATCTCATCAGTTTTCCATATTTTTAAAAAGCATATTAGTATTATTTAGTGTTATTAGTGTTGTGTTATTAGTGATATTAGTGTTATTCAAATGCAGTACAAATCCATATAGATAACTTATACAAGCCTTAAACATATAATAACGACTTACGAACAAATTCAACTAACGAACGGGTGTCCGGAACGTAACTCGTTCGTAGGTTGAGGAGCGTCTGTAAAGCAAATATAAAAAGAACATGGGAAATTATAAATGGAATCATTAAAAATGGAAGTCAGAAAGATACTTATCCAGAATATTTTGTTGTTGAAATGAAGATCATGATATGAACAGAATTGTGAATAGCTTCAACATTTTTTTTTGTTAATGTTGGCCCTGATTTAGCAGCAAATATACCCAATCAAGAAGAAGAAATAAATATTGATAGAAATCAAAATTCAATTTATCTTTGTGAAGTCACAGAAGCTAAAATATTGAAAATCGTACAGAGAGCAAAAAATACATTTTCTACTGACTGTCACTCTGTTGATATGGTATTGATAAAACAAGTAATTGATTGTATTGTAGCACCTTTAACTCATATCTATAACCTGTCGCTTGTGAATGGCCATGTCCCTAAGAATATGAAAATTACAAAAGTTATTCCAGTATTGAGATGCGTGAAGAGTCCCTCAGTCGTCCAGGTAGAATCCATGATAAAAAGAAGAAATTCAATTTATCAACTGGACAAAGTTTGTTTGGTCGAAAACGTTTTGCCGCTCATCTGAGAGGCTTCATCAGTTCTGGTTAGAGTGCTGGTAAGACACTTGCTTATAACTAGCTAACTAGCTAACTATTTTCCGAAACGATCTCGCCTATTGGTTTCTGTCTTTTGTTTCTCTGGCGTCTAGATTACCATACCTATTCATCCCTACACAACTGTTTTTCACACCTCTGGCCCTGACCTGGCTAGCCCTATTGTTTCTTTTGTTTGTTTGATCTAGGTTTAAGAATGTAATTATAGATGGGAGACAAATTATGTCTGACGCCACCATTTCTGTTTAAAGAAGGATTCTCTTTCTCAAACCAATTCTTTTCCCTGGCTAAGATCTGAACCTCACTGTCCTCAAAAGAATGGCCCGTGGCTTCTAGGTGAAGATGTACGGCAGATGACGGTCCACTCTGGCACGCCCGTCTGTGTTGGTACATCCTCTTGTGAAGTGGCTGTTTTGTTTCTCCAGTGTAGCGCTCACTGCAGTCTTCACTACACTGAATGGACTAGACCGCATTGCTTTGTTTGTGGCTCAGTGTTTTGTCCTTTGGGTGGACGAGCTTTTGTCTTAAGCCCACAAACACTTTAAGAGGACAGTGAGGTTCAGATCTTGGCCAGGGAAATTAGTTTGAGAGGGGAGTTAAAGAGGCTATTTTTGTCAAAAAAAGAGAATCCTTCTTTAAACAGAAATGGTGGAGTCAGACATAATTTGTCTCCCATCTATAATTCCATTCTTAAACCTAGATCAAACAAATAAAAGAAACAATAGGGCTAGCCAGGTCAGGGCCAGAGGTGTGAAAAACAGTCGTGTAGGGATGAATAGGCATGCTAATCTAGACGCCAGAGAAACAAAAGACAGAAACAAATAGGCGAGATAGTTTTGGAAAGTAGTTAGCTCCTCCCTGCAGCGAGATATAAGCAAGTGTCTTACCAGCACTCTAACCAGAACTGACAAAGCCTCTCGGCGAAACATTTGACCAAACAAACTTTGTCCAGTTGACAAATTGAATTTCTTCTTTTATCATTATTCCAGTATTCAAAAATGGAGACAAGCACATTTTTAATCATTATCGCCCTGTTTCACTTCTGTCAATTTTCAAAAATTCTTGAAAAAGTATTTGACAATAGATTGAACAAATTCATCCAGAAACATAACCTGATTAATGAAGGGCAGTATGGTTTTAGAAGTAATCGATCGACCTCAATGGCAATAATAGAAGAAATATCAAAAGCACTGGAATGCAGTTGGAATATTCATAGATCTCACAAAGGCTTTTGACACTATAAATCATGAAATACTTCTTAAAAAGCTAGAACGGTATGGAATACAAGGATTGGCAGGGAAGTGAATTAAAAGCTATCTGAGCGACAGGGTACAGTATGTGCAGATGGGAGAGTTCTCTTCTAAATGCCTTGACATTGCATGTGGAGTCCCCCAGGGGTCAGTCTTGGGCCCCAAATTATTTAATATATGCATTAATGATATTTTTAGTGCATCTAAGTTGTTAAAATGTACTGTACTGTTCTCTGATTCTTCCATACTTAATCTATTGTGTTGAAATATGGGGTAATAATTATAAAACATCTATACAATCTCTCGTTCGATTACAAAAAGAGTTGTGCGCATTATACACAAGGCAGGCTCATATGAACATACAAACGCTCTGTTTCTTCAATCAAAGTTATTAAAAATGTTCGACCTGGTGAAATTACATACTGCCCAGATTGCATTTAAAAGCATTTCAGAAAATGTTACCGCAAAACATTCAGAGTTTATTTGTACAAAAAGAGCAATCATACAGTTTACGAGGATATGGGAATTTTACCATTCCTAAAGTGAGAACCACTAGAAGAAGCTTTTCAGAGTACAACTGTGGAACAGTCTGGGGCTGGAACATAAGCAATGTCAAAGTATTTATCACTTTAAATCTCTCTTTAAACAAAGTGTGTGGTCACAGTACAGAGAAAATAACATCTAATACTCATGTCTCATGCATTCATGTCACATATGTCTAATTACCCTTGTGGTATTCTGTATTACCATTGTTGGTACATTGACTGCGAACTAGGAAGCATCTTTTTTATTTTGTGGTAGTAGTTTTCTGAAGATGGGGTGGGTTAAAACACAAGATTATCTTCTACCCACTCCATTTTGAGCATTTGTTTTTGTTTTTTCAATGTCCGAATCAGTTGAATTGACTGTGCAGGATGTATACGTCTGTACCTCTTTATGTTTACACATGTATGGCAAGCGCGAAATAAAAAAAAAAAAAAAAGGGAGTGGAGACGGGTCAGCAGTAGTCAGTAACGACTGGTATGGAGACAGCTGGTCTAGAGCACCATCTTTGAAACCCAAACCAGAAAGTATTTTTTGCATAAAACTGATCTAACATACTCTCTTTTGCCATACCTACAGTCCTTCAGCGTTGTGTTTATTCATATCTCCGCTAGCATATTTCAATAATGTCTACAGGGCCCTGAACCAAACTCCATAATCTGAATGTATTTATAAATACTTACTGAAGCCATGTCAATTATTTAGAGAGTTCATAGTTTGCTTTATTGTCGGAAAACCTTATGTACAAGTACATATCGAAGATCGAAATTTCGTTTCCCCCTGACCAAGCAGGACAGTGAGAGAGACGACCAGGGGAGGGGCTGCGCACATGTGCACGTCGCCGACTCGGAGATACAGAGATGAAAAGTGCAGTACAATTATTTCACAACATGTTAATGACAGAAAAACAATTGGACAGGTTTTTCTTTGGTGACAAGGGGAAGGGTGGGGCAAGGGAACAGATCAGAAATCAATGAAATTGATTGAAAACTGAAGTAGAAGTAGACATTATAAAAATAGACAGGGCAGTATTACTTAATACATGTGAGTGTGAGTCCAATAGTGTGTGCCAATGTTTTTGTAGAGTCCGTGAGATAAGCGGCAGCCGTCAGTCTTGGACGTGTTTGTGCAGAAGATGCAGTCAAAACAAAGAGTCCAGTTCAGTTGGATCACATTTTCAGGAGAATTGATTACGAAAGGGAAATTTAATAATCAATACATTTTAGAACCCAGGCGAACAGGCAATTTGCCAGATCCCTGGTTTCTGCCAGGCCCCCAATTCCTGCAGGTCTGTGCGACTCGCAATCCTCCCTCCGCACATATGATAATGAATACGGACTGCACCGCTGACCCCCCCATTTCCAAATCCATTTATCCGCGATGTTATCCAGCACCAGGGGGATCCCACAGATGGGATGAAACAGTTCATCTGTGTTTTTCTTTCTGATGTTGCCCCCCTGAGTTCGCAGTTCCCGTAAAAATGACTGTCCGGCAGATCGGGACTCTTTTTATCCGCTCGGCTCCAATTAGTGATGGCCAGGCCAATCCAGATGTCCTGCCATCAAAATTCCATGAGTAAAATCGCTCCGTGTCCTCCAGTAACAGCGCTGCCAGGTGCACGACGTGTCCCTCGTGTATCAGGCAGCACGTTCCCTTGGGAACGTGCTGCCTGGACCCGGCTCTCCTGGACCGGCGCTCCTCCGTGAAAATATACAAATTGCGTAGGGACCAGCTCCAATTCATGATTTGAAAATCTGTTCCAACAGGAGAAAAATGACGAGACGAGAGAAATAAAACATCAGACAGATGGTTTAGGGAGGAAGAATAAAGTATGTCTGCTCCTCACGGCAGCTAGCGTTAACCCCCCCCCCCCAAAAAAAGAGATTCAAGCTGGTCATTATTGTGCAGATGTTCATTTCTTTAACTCTCAATTATGATAAAGCATGTCTCATCCTATCTTCAAACTGCAGGGGCCCTTGATGACCTTGCTCCAAGATGCCCCTGCAGCTTGTAAGAGATATTTTTAAAAATCTCTTGTTAAAAAAACAGTACAATGTAACAAAGACGATCATGAGTGGAGTTTTAAAGGTTCTATACAGTCCTCTCCAAAAGTATTGGAACAGCAAAGCAAATTCCCTTATTTTTGTTTGTTCACTGAAGACACTGAAGATCAAAAAAGAGTATGAGACATGAGTACAGTCATTTACATTTAAACGTGTTAAACAACTTATCACTGTTTGTATTACACCACTGCATTTTTAGGTGAAGGAACAAAAAATTTTAAAGTAAATAAAATTTTATATTTGATGGCCTAAAATTTTATATATTTGATGCCTCAAGCCTACTACCCACTGACATCACTAAACTGTTGCACTCCTCATTTTTTATGCTATTTCAAGCTTTTACTGCAGCTTCCTTCAGTTCTTATTTGTTTCGAGGGGTTTCTCCCTTCAGTCTCCTCTTCAGGAGGTAAAATGCATGTTCTGTTGGGTTAAGGCAGTGCTTCTCAAATAGTGGGGCGGGCCCCCCTGGGGGGGCGCGGTGTGATGCCAGGGGGGGCGCGTGTGACCCTGGGAAACATGCTTTTTTGCCATACTGTACTAGAACGAAAGTGTAATTGCACATCAACAACAGTAGTTGGCAGTAGCGCTCTCGTTGTCGCTCTGGGGCAGGGTTCGGCGACCTTAAATACGCGATATACGCACAGAACAGACTTGCCATCAGCAGAACATCCTCTGTCACAGAAAAAACACGTTATATTCCACTGAGCTTTGAGTTTATGCAAATGGACCATGTGGTTTTTAAGTTTCGTTTCTGTAAAACGTAAACAAATGTGCACAAAGCTGCATTAAAAGCACAATATTTGAGTCCTCAGTGCAAAAAGAGTGCAGTATTTGTTGGAAGTTTATTTCTTTTTTTGTTTTTAATGTTAATAAAAGGATACATTGTTATGCAGAGGTGTACTAATAATTTTCTAGACAAATAATACTATTAATAGTCGTGCACAGGGAGGGGGGCGTGAAATTTTTTCTTCTTCCTAGGGGGGGCGTCATAGAAAATAATTGAGAAGCACTGGGTTAAGGTCAGGTGATGGACTTGGCCATGTCCTTTGTTTTGTTGGCAGTGTGTGTAGGGTCATTGTCCTGGGGGGTATTCCACGAACGTGGCTAAACTTAGCCGCGACTAAGTGCTAAGTTCGCGCCTGGCTGAGACACAACTTAGACAAAAGCTTGAACCCGTTCCACTAACGCGTTTCAGCTGCGCCTAATCAGAGCTAAGCTCAGTCTGGCCTAATCAGGCCGGGCCTAGACGCGTGCACGGGGTAAATAAGAAGCCCTGAACAAGCGACTGTCGAAAACGCGATCATGTCCAAGCTTCGGGCCGATTACTTCACCGCTTCTGAGCAGAAGTTACTCATGGAACTGTACAGCGAATACAAAGACGCGATCACAAAAAAAGGCAACACGGTTGCCATTAATAAGGGGAGAGAAATGGCGTGGCAGAAGATCGCCGACCGCTTAAATGCGTAAGTTAAGGGCTATAACAGTGCTGAATGTGGAGTTCCTTTCTAAGTATGTTCTCACGCTCGGTATCAAGACGAGCCCGTGGAGGAGAGGGCTCGCTGCGGTGTTTCACGTGGGCGACGCGTGTTCAATACTCAAGAGTAGTAGATGTCATAATATAAATTTATATTGTCGAGCTGTTGGAATTTCTTCTGTGTATTTGCACACACTAATAACTGAAATTGTGTTACCCTCCTTTTAGAGCAGGAGTGGTGTTAATACTGTTAAAAGGACTGCGATGCAAGTGAAAAGAAAGCATAAAAACATTTTGCAGAGTGGTAAGTAGGCTCAGAATATAATTTGGTACAATCTGTAATGCTGTTGAAATCCTACCTTTCAAATTGTAGCTACAAAGAAAAAGGCCGACATGCAGGCCACAGGAGGTGGGAGTCCCCCGCAAAACCTCACACCCGCAGAGGAGCTGGCACTGGCCCAAAACCGGGGTCGCCCGCTGGTGGAGGGTATTGCAGGAGGGACCTCATCAGAGATCCTTCCTGCAAGTTCCCGTGAGAAATATATTAAAGGTATTGTCTACGCTCATGCTTGCCTCAGCTGTGATCCTTTCATTTGCTCTTTGTAATAGTATGCTTGTGTTGTAGTTACCGAACATGGCATCCAGTTGCTGGACCCCCCTCAGCAGTCCTCCAGCAGTCCCTTGCCTGATGTATGTGTGAGTATATGGAGAAACCGTACTCTGTTCTGTCTGTTCTTGTTTCTAAAGGTTTTACCCATGTCTGCAGGAAGAGGCCACAGAGGACTGTGATGAGGAGACTGTGTCTGCAGCAGATCTCCCACAGGTTGTGTGTCTATGTTTCTGTGTTCCTGTGACACTGTTAACACTGTATCCTCCCTCCCTGCAGGATGAGCCAGTGGCTGCGTCCAGCAGAAATGAAGTGAGTTACTACTATTATGCGTGTAGATTTCGACACCATAATCTGCAACTCCAGCCTGTTCTCCCACTGTTGCAGGATGTGCGCTCCATTTATAAAAGGCACCTCCTGCTCAATATGGAGTATACAAAATTAAAAATGAAGAAGGTCCAGCTTGAGATCAGAAAGCTACAGAGAGATGTAATTTAAGAAGAACATTAGGACACATTTTTTTGGGGGGGGAGGGGGGGGGGTAATTACAACATTTCCATTTATGATTTGCCTTTCTTTTCAGCTTGATGAAGATTAATAAAAAATGACAAATTCAACAATGTATCCCCTTGTGACTTTATTCTTTAGTAAACGATATAAATAATGGTGACAATATGAATCAACTAAAATATGTGTCTCTGTACAAGTTTCGGATATGCCTCCCATCTGCAGCGTCAAGGGCTTGTGGATCAATTTGGTCCCAGGGTTGCTCCAATTCTATAGGGGGCATCTGCTCCCGACGAACAGCGGCAATATTGTGCAGGACCGCACAGGCCACACAAATGTCACATGCCCTGTCTGGTGCCACCCGCAGACTTTTCAGACACTGGAACCTTGACTTCAGCTGGCCAAAAGTCATCTCAATCCGGGCCCGTGTCTTGGCATGTGCATAATTGAACGCCCTCTCCGCCGCTGTAGCCGGGTCCAAGTAAGGGGTCAATAGATGTGGCAAACAGGGATAGCCCCTGTCTCCCACCACAATGCCTCCGAACTGCCCTACAGAAAGAAAGGGGGGGTTAGATGCACATGTATGACAAACTTTATTCTTTTTTATATTCTCTTACCTTCTGCCAACCTGCGAGAGAGGGTAGACGCTCTGTAGAGGCGTGCGTCATGTGCGGATCCTGGCCACTTTGCCTCGATATTGGTGATGAGGCAATCCGCATCACAGATCATCTAACAACACATTGTGAGAATAGAACAATGATTTAAGGACCAGAAATTTCAAAAGCACTGGCATAATGTAGTTATTAATGGCAGCTTCTCAGAAACGTTTCAGAATTTCCTTATACTAATGTGCACAAACATAAGATCATGAGGCTGATGTTTGAAAAGGCTCATATGAGCAACTTGTCATTTCACCAGTTGCTCGTATGAGCAACTGGTGAAATGACAAGTATGACATGTAAGGTCCATTTCTTGTGGCTGCACATTATGCTAAAGTGGCCTTGATACATACCTGAATATTGAGGCTGTGGAATGACTTGCGATTAATATAATCCGCCTCCACGGGTCCAGGAGGGGCCAGGATTCGCACATGTGTGCAATCTACAGCGCCTAGCACATTAGGGAAGCCTGAAAAACATTAATTGAGGTTTGTGAACCTGATGGCTATGTTAACGTTCATGCATTCCACGTAGTTACATGTATGTTACATACCTGCAATGGAGTAAAATGTGTCCTTGATCACCTGTTCGGTCTGATGTCCAGGGAAGGTGACAAAGATGTCCAGGAACCCCTTTATGGCCAGGCACACCTTTCGGACTTCCCTGCACACCGTCGCCTTTGACAGACCTTCAGCATCCCCTATTGTGTAGAGGAATGTGCCCGATGCAAAGAACCGCAGAGCTATGCACACTGACTGTACAGCTCTTAGGGCTCTGCTACGGCGGGTTGTTCGTCTAATGTGTGGCTCCAGGAGAGTACAGAGGTAAATTATGGTGGGTCTACCAAACCTGTATCTCTCCCTGAGAGAGTCATCAGAGAAGGCCAATGGGTCATGTCGGTCTCTGAAGACTCTTGGAGCCGGTTGAACGAATGCTCGTTGAACGATCCGTGCGCCCTCATCAATCACCTCATCCATAAATGGGCAAGCCATGGTTCTTGTGAGTTGTGGCCTTAAACCTTACAAGCTACTGCTTTTATAGGCTGGGGCATAATTAGTAGATTGCAATGGAGCTCACCTGCAGGCAATTATGTGTCCATTCAATGTCACTTTATGAATCATGTCAGTAGGCCTACGTAATGCCTTTTATTGTTTGATGCCTAATTAAAGAGACTTGCACAGCATATCTGATGCAGATGTGTTGAATAATTGAAATGTTGCATCATGGAGATCATGGAGTGTGCCTGTTATTTGGCTACATTTTGTTTTAAGAGTAACATTTTACCTGTAACTGTATTCTTTGATAGAGATAACACATGAAATACAAAGTGTCAAGTGAGAGTGGTGTTAGGCCCAACTGATATAATTTATGTGATGATAACAATAATTGTAGGTTCAATTCATGTCCATTTCTGTAATATGTTGCAAATATAAATGCGTGAAAATTAAAACTCAAATTTAACTCGGGCATCAAAAGGTCAATAACGGGAATCGAACTCGGCCCGCCCGTATGGGAGTCAAGACACATAACCACTCGACCAAAGCCTTTCTCCGAGATACCTCTGGGATTCTTCTATATGTCAATGTCGTAAAGACAGCGGTTCAAAAGCATATTTTTAGATTACCGAAGATTTGTCAAGAACCAAGAACGTAAGGTCATTTGTTTTTTTACTGATATTGTTTTCAGACAACACAGATACTCATGCGGGAGGTGTGCGGAACTGTTTGTTTGACACTCTGTTTACGTCAGGTACGTATTCTCTGCGACACGGCCTAACTAAGACAGAACTTTAGCCTCCCCGCGACCAGACTATCTGCTAAGACCATGTTGCCCCAGTAACTCAGCGGGAACTAAGTTTAGCGAGCGTCGTGGAACCGAACTCTCACTTAACCTAGCGCCAACTGACGAACAAAGCCGGGCTTTGCGCTTAGTAGCTTTCGTGGAATACCCCTCTGCTGCTGTTAAGGTTATGCAGGTGTGGACCCAAATAATTTAATCAAGGCAACAAAATGCAAAACATAACCAAAATTTATTTCCCAAGGAAGATAGGTCTGTAGGGGAGGAGCTTGCAGCCGGAATGCTGGAGTCTTCGAGTTCTAGGAACAAAAGGAGGCAAGAAAAAAAAAAAAGATCGCAAGGCAGGAATCAAAAAGAACACTTCCGAGTAGTGACGTGTCCTCCGTGTCAAGGCTTCGAAGTGTGCATCTTGGACACAACAATAACACCAATAACACGGAGGACCTATAGAGATCTGCATGAGAACAAGGAGACCAACCAAGTTGGACCAAGCTCAGGTAAGACAGCACACAAACTTAACATTATGCAATACCTTTTAAATCATACAACATGAAAATAATACAAGGCCCGTTGTGACGTGAGCCGTCCTCCTGTGGACCCACCACCTGCGGGAGGATTCATGGAGGCTGGTGCATTGTGTTCTGGGCAGCAGAACACTGCTTGGACTGCTGCCCCCGCGACCCAGAAAATGGAAAAGGGGAAGAAAATGAATGATGAATGAATGAATGAACATGAAATAATATTTAAAATGTATCGTTTAGCACTATGCCATATACAGTATAAAAGCGCTGCATTATTTGTCATTATGTGAGAAGATTAATGCGGCTGAGGCCTTGGTGGATATGGTCATTGAGGATTCCCAGCCCTTATCTGTTGTGGAGGGCAGTGGGTTCAGAAAGTTTGTCAAAGCTTTGGACCCTACCTATGTTCTCCCCACAAGGCAGGTGTGTATGTAATCACATGAAGCATTTGCCCCTTTGCCCCATATTAGCCATTCCAAAACTGTTTTTTGTAGGCTTTAAAAGCTATGGTGGAAAAATGATACCGGGAGTCCAAGGAGAAAGCCAAAGCCACTGTAGCCCAAGCATCTGCAGTTAGTCTCACATCAAAGTTCAAAGTTCAAAGTCAGCTTTATTGTCAATTCTGCCATATGTGTTCAACATACAGTGAATCGAAATTTCGTTTCTCTCTGGCCAGGTAGTGCAAAAAGACAGTGAACAAAATACAATATGAAGACAAAACACAACAAAAATTATCTAAGACAGAGATCTAAGTTAAAACTAAAGTCTACGGTCTAAAATCTTAAAACAGTGCAACATAATAAATAACAAATAACCTATACTATATACAGATTTCCAAAGTGTGCAGTGTGCATCAAAATGTGCAATGGAAGATACAGCAGTGAATTGGTCATGTGCAGTAGAATGTGCATTGGAGTTAAGATAAATAAAAATAAGTGTGCAACAGTAGTAATTCTAGTGCAACAGGAGTAAACAACAGTACTAAAAATTCCAGTAGTAAATGTGCAATAACAGTAGTAAACAGCAGTGCAACGGGGGTAAAAATCAATAACAGGAGTAAACAACAGTACTAAAAATTCCAGTAGTAAATGTAAGTGTGCAATAACAGTAGTAAACAACAGTGCAACAGGAGTAAAATCCAGTAGTAAATCAGATATGTGGACTTCAGACACAGATGCACATCTAGCGGTGATGTGCCACTTTGTAGATGATGGCACCACTTTGCAGTCTGTTGTGTTAGGGGTGCAACATTTCCCAGAGGCACACATTGCTGTTAAGTTGGTTAAAGTTAAAACCGAAATGATGTCACAGTGGGGTATAGCAGAAAAAGTCACCCGTCTTGTGACTGATGGTGCAGCAAATATGGGTGCTTGTGCTACAAAGCTTCACATGCGTCATACGATTTGTGTGACCCATACTTTAAATTTAGTCATAAAAAACCCTTGAACAAAATGAGCTGTCTGACCTCTGATCAAGAGTCATCTGCTTTTCCGCATTCCCTCGACTCACCATCTTGCTTCTCTCGCCACTACACACTAATCTCTTCCTCTCTTCCACGTCTCCAATCAGCAGATAATACAAAATAATCGCTACCTACAGTTTGGGAGGTAAGAATTACACTTTAAAAGTTGCTCCAGGTCGTATCCTAGCGACCCCCGCTGAAAAACGTCTTTGACGTCTATAGACGTCACGGCACTCAACATTTGGATTCGACATGACATCAATCGACGTCTCCGGCAGTCAATGAGTTAAAAACAGAGACATTTCCCTTTGTTTGTATCCAGCTTTTACATGCAAACTGCGAATTCGCCTCTGAAAACAAAGAAGAACGCTCTGCAAGCTAATCAGAATCGCACTTTTGGTGTGTCAGCTGCCTAAAACTTAGTTTATCTCACTTTACACGCAAACCTGGAGTTTTACAAAATCTCCACTTTTTCCAGAGTTTTTTAGAAAGAATTGTTTTCAGAGGAAAAATCTCTGTTTGTGTATAAACGAAAGGCACAAACGAAAAGAAAAGTCTCTGTTTTTACAGATACCCGGGTATGTGTAAACAGGCCCTGAACGATCTGGCAGAGTCTGGAGAGCTGGCCCTTTGAAGCAGAGGCTTGATTGAAGATTGCGTGCAGGTGCTCCCAGCAGACTCCGCCCCCACATCCAGTCACAGGCAGGGGCGTGACAGCTGCATGATAAAATTCGTCCCAATTAGTTGGATGCATTTCTCCATACATTGGTAGACAAAATATTTCTGTACACTTCTGAATTCATTCTGTTGCTACCATTATCAGTTACATCATCAATAAAAATGAATGAGCCTGTTAGCCAGAAGTGGCCATGCAGGCCTAAGCCATGACATTACTTCCACCATGCTTCACAGATGAGATTGTAGGCTTTGGTTCATGAGCAGTTCCTTTCTTCTTCCACACTTTCGCCTTGGCCTTGGCCTAGTTTTCAGCTCATTTTACCTTTACCTAGTTCAGAAGAGATTGGCAATTCCATTGCTTAAATCAACCAAATAATTCTAGTGTGGTGTTTAAAGGGATAGTGCGGTTTTTCTTTTTATGTTAATCTGTATGGGTTTCCTTCTAAAAGTTATGTGTGTTGACACCGGCTTACCTCTGACATTCTCCGCTGATCCCGGTTCGGCTCGCTTTCTGGAGCCCACGTAAGTAGGTCCGGTAACTTCCCTGGAACATGAAATAAAGCTTGTTTTTCTTCTCAAAACAAAACATTTGTTAGAAAGGTGATATATTTGCGTCCCAAACAGTTGTCCACGAAACTTCCAGCAGCGTGTTTCGCATTTGCGTATTGTCTCTCTCCACTCGTATCACTACGCCCATGTTAACTCCATCAGCCTGTACACCTACAGCGGATGTCTATGCCGAAGTTTACAAGTGAACAGTTTGTGGAACTGTGCAAAACAAGAGGCTCAGTCCGTAATCATATACGCGCCAGGAGGGAGGACTGGAGAGTCTCAACGACATGGTGACATGAATTTGGGGACTTTGCAGTACCAGGTTTTGGACCAATTGCCCGTTCATCCGAGTTCTAAAGTGTATCGATTATGCACATTCTCCCCTGGTTATTTAATTTTCTCCCAGAGAATCTACAGTAAACAGGACTGCTGTGTTTTGTCTGTATTTCTGCTACACTAGACATTCCAAGTACACACAGCTGTGATAACACAGCTCACCATGATATCAAAAGGACAAAATATAAATTGGCTAGAACACAATGAGACGTATTTTTATAAATACGTGTCATTGTGTTCTAGCCAATTTATTAAAAACAATCTGCCCTTCTTACATAGCCCTCCACCTCAGTTTTGTCAATAATATGATATACACCCCCCCAGTAATTTATTTCCAAACAAAAAGAGACCTCATGTATACAGTTCCACTGTATTATGTCATATGTGTTTGTGACTACTGCTATTGATTGTATCTGCATTTTCTATTCTGTTCATGTTCTGCTATCGCTGATGAGAGGTGGGATGTTAGTGTACCATGTCGGCTGCTTTAAGGTCAAGAGACCTGTCCATTTCCAATCTCATCTCATTGAATAACAATGACAAATAAAGCTTCCATTCCATCCATTCTATTCCATTTTGCTCAAATACATTGGGAAAAAAACATGCATTAACTTAGCTTAAAGGGATATGCCACCCCCAGGTCAAACTTGGGCATCTCCCCACAGTCCAGAGACTAAAATAAGTGATGGAAAGCGTTTTCCTGGTCACCCAGCCATTGTCCGAGTCTGTCAGCACTGACCGCCGCGCGCAGCTGCAGCTACTCCGCGTTAGACTGGAGTCTAACGTCGCCAGAGAAAGATTTCGGCCAAAAGGAATTAATTTGCTCGATGCTTTTCCCAATTACTTTCTGTGTAGTGCGCATTCATATCGAGTGCAAATAAATGTGCAAGTCAACACGGAGAGCTTGACTTGGTCATTTTGGGTGGGAACTATTTTTCAGTGCGGAAAAACAGAGTTGAAGCACACACCATGCTGCGTAACAGGGGAACTCCCAACGTGGTGCGTAACAGGGATTCCCCTGTGTGCTTCGGCTATGTTTTTCCGCACTGTAAAATAGTTCCCACCCCAAAATGACCAAGGCAAGCTCTCCGTGTTGACTTGCACATTTTTCTGCACTCGATATGAATGCGCACTACACAGAAAGTAATTGGGAAAATCATCGAGCAAATTAATTCCTTTTGGCCGAAATCTTTCTCTGGCGACGTTTTGAGAAAAGTGTAGAATGTGTGTGGTGAGGCATTTACAACCCTAAAACATGTAGAACAATTGCCAAATACAAAGTTGTCCTACCTCGTGGACCTCTCCCACCGCGGGCCACCTCTGGAACCTAACCCCGTGTGTGTTGATAAAGTGTATTTACGTTTCGGGGCGTGCATCTGAGCGCGCATTAATTTTTGAGATTTGTTTTTAAAGTGCTTTATAAATAAAGTTGAATTGGATTGGATTAGAGATTTCGCGTTTCGTAACTTGAAATTTCTTTTGTATCTAGAGACCAAAATTTACCGTGAAGGCGTTTCGTAACTTGAAATTTTCGTTTGTTGGGTCATTCGTAAGGTGAGGTACCACTGTATTTATATTTGATGAGTGAGCTATCATACCCAAAGCAATTTCCGTTGTGGATCATTACAGTTTGTCTAGGGGTGTTTTCACACTTGGTCCCTTTCAGCGTTTAAATCAAACTCAGATCGCTAACTGAGCATTATAGGTTTATATGTGAACACTCTAAGCGCACTCAGACCCCTTTAAAACGAACCGAACTGAGACCATCTCGGGAGGTGGTCTCAGTACGGTTCGCTAAAAGGTCCGCGATACCTAACCTAACCTGCACAGTGTGTACACATAACGCTCCGGGTTCACTTCGCCTTTTGTGCAGTTTTATTACCTTCTAAGCTTCCCGTAGACAGCGACACGGGGAGGTAGTGACGAAAAATAACAATACAGGACTCTATCGAGGCCCTGTAATTGGAATGAGTACACTTTAAATTCTTTAAACGAGGATCCATTGGAGGGCAAGTCTGGTGCCAGCAGCCGCGCTAATTCCAGCTCCAATAGCGTATATTAAAGTTGCTGCAGTTAAAAAGCTCGTAGTTGCATCTCGGGTCCGAGCTGACGGTCCGCCGCGAGGCGGGCCCCCGTCTGTCCCAGCCCCTGGCTCTTGGCGCCCCCTCGATGCTCTTGGCTGAGTGTCCCGTGGGGTCCGAAGCGTTTACTTTGAAAAAATTAGAGTGTTCAAGGCAGGCACGGTCGCCTGAATACTGCAGCTAGGAATAATGGAATAGGTCCCCGGTTCTATTTTGTGGGTTTTCTCTGAACTGGGGCCATGATTCAGAGGGATGGCCGTCACAGAGAATGCCAAGGAGTGAAGGTCTCAGAGCTCTAGAGAAGCTACAGTGTGAACAGAAAGAGGACTGAGGCTCCATCAGAGCTTAAGTGGACCAGAAAGAGAACTCGGTCCTCTTTCACAATGTGAACACAAACAGAACTGAGTTTGTGTTCTCTTGGTCCCCTTGTTGGTCCACTTTTAGGGGACTGAGTTTGGTTCGCTTAAAGGGATATGCCACCCCCAGGTCAAACTTGGGCATCTCCCCACAGTCCAGAGACTAAAATAAGTGGTGGAAAGTGTTTTTCTGGTGACCCAGCCATTGTCCAAGTCTATCAGCACTGACCGCCGCGGTATCTGCAGCTACTCCGCGTTAGACTGGAGTCTAACGTCGCCAGAGAAAGATTTCGGCCAAAAGGAATTAATTTGCTCGATGCTTTTCCCAAGTACTTTCTGTGTAGTGCGCATTCATATCGAGTGCAAATAAATGTGCAAATCAACATGGAGAGCTTGACTTGGTCATTTTGGGTGGGAACTATTTTACAGTGCGGAAAAAGACAGACAAAGCACACACCACTTATTTTAGTCTCTGGACTGTGGGGAGATGCCCAAGTTTGACCTGGGGGTGGCATATCCCTTTAAAGGGGACTATATGTGAAAACACCCTGTGTGTGTTCTGTGTGGAGTTTGCATGCATGGTCTGGGTCATCAACCCAAACCATGCACGATAGATAAAATGCAGCTTAGGTCCTGACCAAGCCGAAGCAAGAAGATCATGGAGATGGTCCCCGGGCGCAGTAATGTGCTGCCCAATGCTCCTAATAACAGGATGGGTTAAATGCAGAGAAGAATTTCTCCAGTGTGAGATGAATACAGTTGCTTCTCTTGTGAGCTCAAAGTAAAAAGTAGCTATTAAACTACCACTACATGAATTCACAAGGTGGAACAGAGGTAGACTGACTAATAATAAAGGATTACTCGTGTGAATGAAACAAAACACAAATTCAGGTACGTTTTTGAGGAGGTAACAATGTTCTAACATGGCCCAAAGCTCACAAGAGTCAATTTTCCCTAATGTAGCCACAATTAAACTATAATCATTTTAACTTCAAGCTGTAATATTTATACTTTATATTTCCAATAAATTATCATCTATAGACAAATGATCCCTCTTATATAAATGCGTATTATTGTCACATTTGTAGCCAGTATGAGTAACATGGTGTATAGAACGTCGTTTATATCAGGGCTGGGGCAGTTGTGATTCATTGTGTCTTTTCTGAAGCAGTGAAGTGTGGTGAT
The DNA here is from genome assembly GCA_036785185.1 of Paratrypauchen microcephalus. Taxonomy (NCBI): domain Eukaryota; kingdom Metazoa; phylum Chordata; class Actinopteri; order Gobiiformes; family Gobiidae; genus Paratrypauchen; species Paratrypauchen microcephalus. The sequence continues at coordinate 5,986,421 of JAVJIX010000033.1, forward strand.
AAATTGGCTCTGTGTAATAGCAGCAATCTTGTCACATTTGGCCCCAGGTCGGAGCTCTGTAATGGGCTGAGTGGATATGCAGACAGGCTTCACATGGACCGCACTGGTTTTCTATAGTACAAGAAGCCAGAGCCGTGTGCTTCATTTAAAATCTTATTATGCATTTTCAGGTTTTTAAAATGACTTTCGAACATCTTGGTCTTGTACATTTTATAACTTATGATAAAGTATGGGAAGTAAGTTAGCATATGCCAGGGGTTATGCATGTAAAATGGTAAAGGCACAAGAACTGGTGGTGCATGGATGATTGTCTTTAATTAAAGTGAAATCAATGCACAAGGTATTAAGCAAAATATGTATTTGTTTTTGCTATGTTACAACATTACAAAAACATAACTGAAGACATTTTCAATGCCATACATACATACATGCATCTCTCCCGGGCTCTGCTCAAACCCTCCTTATAGATACTGTAGTTGTCAGATTCTGTGCAATACTCCACCCACAGGTCACCCATGCTCCCACACAACAATTCTCCATAAATCTACAAAAACATGATACAAAACTGTGCGCAACAACTTGACAAACCTAGTTTCATTAGTGGGATACATGCTCATTGTGTTGCGACTGCTCTCTGAAGGGAAAGTGACATAGCACAGAGAGCAGAGGAAGGGGAGACTTAGAGCGTCAAAAACGAAAGTGAAACTTCTTTAAAGGGACAGTGTGTAAGATTTTTACCCGTTAATTACTGAAATTGAAGATACCCATTCAAAAATACATTGTTTTCCAAGCCTTTTCACTTCCATCATGAAATCAAAGTATTCTTTTGGACTTAGATATAGTCACATAAAAGGGGGATCTTCCCCATGCAGAGGCAGCCATTTTGAATACGAGAGCCGCAGAAGGACATTTGGGCTCCGCCTTCGCCTTCGGCAAGGCTCGTGGTTTTGGGTAAACAACACAAGCATGCTGCCGGATCAGACGTCGTAATGGATCTAACACGTGTTTTGGACTAAATTGTTTTACTGGATTTTATTCGCTGGATCCTTAGGGACAAATTGAGAGCAAGTTTATGGTGAAATACAGAGTTTGACCTGTGCAAAGCATTCTAAGGTAAGCTAACCTCGTTTTGTGCTTTTCCGTATAAAAGCCCCATGTGCTCGGGGAGTGATTGTTGTGCAGGGAAATGAATTGCAGAGTCAAAAAGAGGAGACTGTAAGGTTTCATTTGATGTGTAGAGTGTCATGGTACATGATTGGGAATGTGTGTTTTCATGAGAGAAAAAAAAAAAAAACAGGACCGCGCCCGGGTGACCCTCGAGGTCTGCCGTAGCTAAAACAGAAAGTGCAATAGCACCATCCACCTATGCGCCACGAATCCTACACACTGGACCTTTAAAGTATTTCACATTAACCCATGTTTTTCTTATTAAGTGACCCTGGGACCCACGACAAGTGCCCAGTGAAGTTCATGGCGTTCCGGGATCAGAGGACCAGGTGCACTGCAGTACAGCTGCAGGCAGGTGAGGGGGTTGTGGAGACAAGCAGGTGGCACCCCCACATCAGAAAAGTTACTTAATGTACCTTTAAGGACACAGTGTTCATCATGACTGTGCTGCCCTGATGACAAATAAGTGTGGGATTCACAGACAGCAGAACCTCAGAACTGGCTTAATGTGTGCAGTTTGTTTGCACTCTCACACCACAGGTCACCCAGGGCCAGAGCCTGTGAGGCTTTATAATGGGAAAACCACATCATAAATACATGTCCAAGTCTGAATCAGAGCGGCTTACTTACTACTCAAATAATGGTAAGTTGTAAAATAACAGCATACTTCCATGCAGAGAATGGCCCTTTAATAGAAGAGCACATTATGTTCTACTGTGTGCTGTCTGCAACATGTCATGAACGATTTTGATCCGACAGTGAGGCGGCCTTGATCACCATGTGACATTTTGCCAAACATACAATAAAATGTGTTTTTCACTGTCCTTACTGTGAGCAGACTTGCATCTCCACAAACCTGTTCCTTATTTGTTTCCATGTTGTTCTTTTGGTTATAATCTTACACAGTATGGCATAAAACGTGTCTATGTTCATGGAGAATGATATAAAGTATGGTTTTCATCTTTCTATTTCCATGCAGGTGACATGCCACCTCCAGAAAGTTACACAGTAGTTCTGAAATATTGAGGATTAAACTTCTCATATATTATATTTCTCAATAGGACTTATCATAATCTATAATCCTCTCATAATCTTCTCATAATATTTGGGTACACGATTACATGAATAACTTTATTTGGACAAAAATGTCACATAGAACCCTATAATGCCATTACTCTATAGTAATAGTGCACACTCACATGGAAAATGTAAGTACACTTCACTTCCTGTCAGGGACCCTCACCATGACATGGGAATGAGCAAATGCATTCTGAAAATGTATACTTATAATTTGTTTAGGTTCATATATGGATAGTATAATGATGAAAACTCACAAAAATTTGTCCAAAATTAAAACTCGCTCCAACCTCTGGCTATTTATATACTTGCTAATTCACCAGACATTCCCACCCACCTTTTGCCACTTTTGCTTCTACGTTTGTGGTGTAGATTTTAGAAGATATTGATAACAGTGAATCTGAATATAATGATGACTTTGAAATTTTGTATGTATTGAAGTTAGAATTCATGAATCTTGTTTTTTGTTTTAAAGATCCCATGACATGGTACTTCTTGATGCTTTTATATGGCGCCTTAGTGGTTCCCTACTACTGTATATGAATCTCTCTTCAAAATCAAGCCTCAGTGCATGAGAAAGCCTCATGAAGACAGTCAGAGTCATAAATATCTCTCCAAAACGCTTTATTCTGGGCGTTGTTGCTTGAATGCAAATGAGGAGGACAGAGACAGGCCAGTGCAGCGGGTGGGGGTGTGGCCAAATACTCTGCTTCCTCGTTTAGCGGTGCGATGTGCGCTGTCACCCATTTCCATGTTTTAAGCGCGGAGGAAGATATGAGACGCTTTCCATAAAAAAAAAAAACACATTTCCACAGAAACTAAAATTAAACCACTGGTGTTTCAGAGGTTCGGAGGCTCGGATAAAGGACATTCGAGCCTGGAAACACTCTCACGTGCCTCCAGGCAAATAAAAAAACACATCTCGCATTGCGTAGCTCGTTTGCGGTACAAACTCTCTGGGTGTGATTTCCAGAGACGGTGGGTAGACATCCAAACGGGGGGTGGAAACCTTTCCGCGAGTGTGACGTCAGAGAGTTAGTTCCCTTGTTCAGAATCGCCCGTTTGGGCTGTCTTTTTTTCAAACGTGGAAAAGGCTCATAAATGCTCAGTTTACACATACACATTACACTTTTAGCCATGGGGGAAGGGGCCCTAAACCTGGCTGTACCTGCCTGTCAAAGCCTGATCTCGTCAGATCTCAGAAGCTAAGCAAGGCAGGTCCTGGTTAGTACTTGGATGGGAGACCACTGGGAATTCTAGGTGGGGCGCCAGTCGCAAAAACTGTCGTTGTGTCCTTAGGCAAGACACTTCACCCATATTGCCTAGTATGAAAGTGGAGTGTGCGTGAGTGTTGGAAGTGGTCGGAGGAGCCGATGGCGCAGATTGGTAGCCTTACTTCCGTCAGTCTGCCCCAGGGCAGCTGTGGCTACAATAGTAGCTTACCACCACCAAGTGTGGGGTGAATCTTTTTGTATCATGGAAGAAAGTGGTCAGTCAGAAACTCCACATACTTTACTGGGGTCATTTTCACACATTCAGGGACCCTAAAGGGGCCAACCAGCTCTCTCCTCATGATTCTGGACCAAAACATGACTCCGCCACCTCCTTGCTGATGTCGCAACCTTGATGGGACATGATGGCCGTCCACCAACCATCCACCACTACATCCACCTGGACCATCCAGGGTTACATGTCACTCATCAGTGAACAAGACTGTTTGAAAATGATTCTTCATGTATTTCTGGGTCTGTTGGAGCTGTTTCTGCTTGTGAGGTTTGTTTAAGGGTGGCTGAATAGAAGGTTTATGCATAACTGCAAGCCTCTGGAGGATCCTACACCTTGATATTCACGGGACTCCAGAGACACCAGCAGCTTCAAATACCTGTTTGCTGCTTTATAATGGCATTATAGCAGCTGCTCTCTTAATCTGGTGTATTTGTCTTTACCTGCACGAATCTGCAAGTTTTCGTGAGATATTTAAGGTTTTCATACCTTGTCCAAAGTATTCAACTATTTCACGCTTTTTGGCACTAGAGAGATTCTTTTTCTTTCCCATATTGCTTGAGAATGTTGCTCTGCTTAATAATGTGGAACGTTCTTCTTAAGTCGTTTTTCCTTTAATTGGACGGACCTGTAAACTCATTGGCACAGGTGTGTGAGATGATTTCACTGAGACACAAGACCATCCATGAGTTTCACTGGGAAACAAAAAAAAAGACCTTTATGACACTTAAACACAATTTGCATAATAATTTGGAATGTGGCGTAGAGGGACAGGAGGGAGGAGCTCATACTCCAACAATACTCCCATCTATAATTCCATTCTTAAACCTAGATCTAACAAACAAAAGATACAATAGGGCTAGCCAGGTCAGGGCCAGAGGTGTGAAAAACAGTCGTGTAGGGATGAATAGGTATGCTAAACTAGACGCCAGAGAAACAAAAGACAGAAACCAACAGGCGAGATAGTTTCGGAAAATAGTTAGCTAGTTAGCTCCTCCCTGTAGCGAGATATAAGCAAGTGTCTTACCAGCACTCTAACCAGAACTGACGAAGCCTCTCGGATGAGCGGCGAAACGTTTTCGACCAAACAAACTTTGTCCAGTTGACAAATTGAATTTCTTCTTTTATCATATAATACTCCCTACAACTGTACAACTCAATCTTATGTAACGGATAATGGATTATGCCCTTTCAATCATCATATCATTGCACTGCCTTTCTTTTCTCTTGTGTGTATATAGCTGTGATTTTATATTTTATTAGTTATTTATTTTATTTTGACTTGTTTATTTATATTTATTTATACAATTATGTCTTATTTGACACTTATCTCTTGCTATTTTTGATTATTTTTGATTATTTTTATTATTTGATTCTTGCTTTTTGCTACTTATTTAGAATTTATTATTACCATTTATTTTTTACTCTTTGTTATATTATATTGTGATTAGTGAGTTACTGTGTCCAAATAATTTCCTTTATTGAACAGTAAAGTTTGTCTAAGTCTAAGTCTTAAATCTCAAAAGAGTCAGTTTTGTGTAATGTTGGACCTTTAACCAGTGTCGAGCCTGGTCCTCAGACAGACTGGTGGTGGTGGTGGTGGTGGTAGAGCAGAGTGAGTGTACGGGGTGTGGTGAGTGGGGCCCTGACAGAGCAGAGTGGCTACAGAGTGGGCAATGGGCATGACTCAGCAAATACAGTTACTGCCCTGTGCCTGGCACCATGTCCCAGGGCGGACCTGTTTTTATTTCATTTATTTCATTTATTTATTTAAAGGAAAAGTAACAGAAAGTTTACAATTTGAGCCTTATTTCGGTAATAAAACAAGTTGTTTTACTCACCCATATCACTTTGGTGTCATATGGAGCATTTCCGGAGATGTTTTAGATTAGCGTTAGGCTAACGCCGTTAGCCTAGCGCAGTGCTTCTCAATTATTTTCTGTAACGCCCCCCCTAGGAAGAAGAAAAATTTTCACGCCCCCTCCCTGCGTGCGACTGTAAATAGTATTATTTGTCTAGAAAATTGTTATTAGTACACCTCTGCATAACATTGTATCCTTTATTAACATTAAAAACAAAAAAGAATCTTACAACTTACGTCTTTTTGCACTCAAATATTAGGACTCAAATATTAATGTGTTTTTAATGCAGCTTTGCACACATTTGTTTACGTTTTACAGAAACGAAACTTAAAACTACATTACATAAACTAAAAGTGCTGAAAAAAAACGCTCCCTCCTGGTGCTGCTGATGCGTCAGCTTCTGTTGGACTAAAGGACACGACTCAGTGGAATATATGTGTTTTTCTGTGACAGAGGATGTTCTGCTGATGGTGAGTGCTTCTCAAATAGTGGGCCCACCCCACTATTTGAGAAGCACTGGCCTAGCGCGACTTATAGCCATAGCTCGGGGCATTCCCCGAGCATGTAATATGCCCCGTGCGGGCTCCAAATAACACAAACTTTAGCACTTTTCAAATCATAGAACCTCGATGTCTTTAGTCTACGATTTCGTGTGGTCAAAAGTGGCCTGTAATCCGAGATTTAGCCATAGTTTCGGGTAGATGAGGACGCCAGTGCGCATGAGCGGAGTGTGCTCTCAGCTCCCGGGACCCAAACATGGAACGCAAAGCTGTAAACTATGAATAAATCTCGGATTACAGGCCACTTTTGATTCAAACGAAATCGTAGACTAAAGACATCGAGCTTCTATGATTTGAAAAGTGCTAAAGTTTGTGTTATTTGGAGACCACACGGGGCATATTACATGCTCGGGGAATGCCCCGAGCTATGGCTATAAGTCGCGCTAGGCTAACGGCGTTAGCCTAACGCTAATCTAAAACATCTCCGGAAATGCTCCATATGACACCAAAGTGATATGGGTGAGTAAAACAACTTGTTTTATTACCGAAATAAGGCTCAAATTGTAAAAAACGTTACTTTTCCTTTAACAGGACAATGCCACTCATCCGAGAGGCTTCGTCTGCTCTGACGAAGCTGATGAAGCCTCTCGGATGAGCGGCGAAACGTTTTCAACCAAACAAACTTTGTCCTGTTGACAAATTGAACTTCTCCTTTTATTATAGCTTGAAAGTTAATTTCCATCTGCAGTCCTTTAGGGAGAAGAGGACAAGGGACATTATATACAGTACAAAAAAAACATACATACTCCATACTCTCAGACACACAGTCAGGGAAAATGGAATGTTAGCACCAGACCTCAATGTGCTGTACCTGATTTTTACTTAAAGAGGGGGTATTACACATCTATGGGGTATGAACTGCTATCACATACTATTTCAGAATATTTATTTATTGTCATTGTCACAAGTACAACGAAATTGCGTTTGGAGCATCCTTACAAACACCCACTGAAATACCCTTAAATAGCCCCGTGTAAACATTGACCCAGTATATACATAACACAACACACAAACTACAGCAGCATAAGGTATGTCAATGATAAAGTGCAGAGCGGGAAATTCAGATACTGTTGGGGGACGGAGGGTGAGGAAGGGTGACAGGGGAGTAATGGATAATAACATTCTGCAACAATGCAACCCGGTACAGAGATATTACTTGGTGGGGTATGGATGTCGTTATTGTCCGTTAGAGAGGAGGGGGGGGTATGGGTTAGTGTCCATAAGAGGGCGGCAGAAAGAGGGGAGGGGCAGAGTTCAGTAACCTCACAGCGTGTGGATACAGACTGTTAGCCAGTCTTGATGTTCTGGCCCGTATGGACCTGTACCATCTCCCTGAGGGCAGCAGGTGGAAAAGCTGGTGTGCGGGATGGTGCTGGTCCCGCAGAATGTTGCGCACTCTTCCCAGGCAGCGAGTGGAGAAGATGGTGCTAATCTCCGGGAGAGTCATTCCAATGATTCTCCCTGCAGCTTTCACCACTCGCTGGAGAACCTGCTGGTCCGACTTGGTGCAGCTGGAGAACCACACTAGGAGCCCATATGTCAGAACGCTGCTGATGGCACAGTTGTAAAAGTTTACCATCAGGTGTCTGGAGATGTGAGTGCTCCTCAGCTTCCTCAGGAAATAGAGGCGTTGTTGTGCCTTGCCCACCACCGAGGTGATGTGGTCTCCCCAGGACAGGTCCTCAGTCACTGTCACCCCCAAGAATTTAAAACTCCTCACCCTCTCCACCACCTCTTTGCCTATGGAGAGAGGTAGATGGGTGGTGTTTCCCCTCTTGCGGAAATCCACGACCAGCTCCTTGGTCTTTTTGGTGTTCAGAGCAAGGTTATTACTCTGACACCATGACTCCAGATGTTTCACCTCTCTCCTGTAGTCTGCCTCTTCGTCGTTGGTGATGAGACCGAGCACTGTGATGTCGTCAGCAAACTTGACGATGAGGTTGGACACAGAAGAGGCAGAGCAGTCGTGTGTGTACAGGGTGTAGAGCACATAACATATTTACCACGTTACCTTTTTTTGTTTTGACAATGCTATATTTGCGTATTCCATGTTTAATAAGTTTCAATTGAAGCTCTGAGTACCCCCTTTGCTCCTCCCGCTAAGTCACTCCCCTTTCAGAGTGACATCCTGCTAATGAAACTACTGCACATCGTGTCAGGTTGTATCATCTGTTTGTATATAGACTATATAGAATTACAGTGGTACCTCACCTTACGAAATTAATTCGTTCCAGAAGTGGTTTCGTAACGTGAAAAATTCATAAGTTGAGTAGCTATTTCAATGGAAAAAGCCTGATTCGTTCCAAGGCCCCGATCCAAGTTTTTTTTATATAGTGTAACTTTTTTTTATAGTGTAACATTTTGGAATTTTTGTATCGTGCACATTATTTTTATTTATTTATTTATTTATTTATTTATTTATTTATTTATTTATTTATTGTATTTCATTCATAAAGTATAAAAAGACATAATCCGTGTGATAGCAATACAAACATTGAATGAAAGGGAGCGGAAAGAAGACTAATCTTGTTATCTGCCCCTCTTCCCTTTTCCAGACATAAACACCAATAGTGACTATAAAACATTTCATCAATACATTCCATTCCAATCCAATCACAATTATTAGTAAGATAATATAATCCTTTATTTGTCCCAAAATGGGGAAATTGCAATTGTATACATAAAGCTTCATTTTTAAGCACAGCAATTTAGTTTTCTTTTTCATACCTACACATTACACCAGATTTTATGTATTTTTAAAATGCCATTATTGTACTTGATTCTTTGATTTCTTTGTCAAGACTTTTCCATAAATTAACTCCTTTCACAGCGACGCTTTGCTCCATAACATTGGTTTTTTTAAACATGTCGGTTCCTTTTAAATTGTAGTGGCTTGTTCTCATCTCAAACAGTCTTTGAATATTTACAGGAAACACTCTGCACTTTGCTTTATACATAAATCTGCACAACAAAAGCACACTTAAGTCACTTTATATTATATGTTGCAATAACTGTTTGTGCAATAGGGCTCGTGCAATAATTACCTGTGCAATAGGAATTGTGCAATAATTGTTCTGTGCAATAGGGCTTGTGCATTATCCATTGTGGACTAGGGCTGGTGCAATATTTTGGCACTTTACATGTATCCTGGGATGAGTTCTGACTGTTATCTGTTTGTACTGTATGTGTGAGTGTAACTGTGTTTTTAAGCTGCGGGCAGTGAGCCCAAGACAAATTTCCCCTCGGGGACAATAAAGTTTATCTTATCTTATCTTATCTTATGACTTTGAGGAGACTTAATTCAACAATATCACACATTTTCAACTCTTTAAGTTTAACAAATAATGGGTTAGATGGCACTCTATAATGACTATTGCTGATAATCCTCAAAGCCCTTTTTTGTAAAATAAATAATGGTTGTAGGTTAAGTTAAGTTTTACATGTTGACCCCCAAATTTCCACACAGAACAACAGAACATCAGATATGGTGCGATTATAGAGTTATACAAAGTTAATAATACTACACTGTTTAGTGAGAACTTTACTTTATGCAACACAGAAACTGCTTTGGATATTTTGCTTTTGGTGTAATTTATATGAGACCTCCAGTTTAGACCTTCATCAATCATAACTCCTAAAAATTTTGTTTCCCTTACTCTTTTAATGTGTATCCCATCTATTTCTAATGATATGTTATCTTTTTATCATTAAATAAAATGAATTTTGTTTTTTAAACATTAAGAATCAATCCATTTAAATCAAACCAATATTTTACTTTTTTTTTAGCTCTTCGTTTACTCTATTTGTGACCTCTTTTATATCTTTTCCATGGTAAAATAATGTTGTATCATCAGCAAATATAAATATATTTCCCAAATTGAGATACAGGGGGTCCTCGGGTTACGACATTGATCCGTTCTTAAGACGCGTCGTAACCCGAATTTCGTCGTAAGTCGGAATTTGATTTTGATCTTCCAACCAAAGCACCAATAACCTTTCCATCTCAATAATTAGACCACTACGCTGCTTGGTTATCACTGCCGCTTTCATAGGAGCAGATCAGAGCCCACATCAGGTACTTCCGCCCACATTGGACGTCACACGACGCCACACGAGGCCGTCTTCTCCACCCTACAACCACAACAAAGCGTATTCTTCCGCCGCGCGCCTTTCGTGTTTGTTTACGTCGCTTACCACGCTAAACCGCGTAAGACGGAATGACGCGTAATATATATATTTTTTTTATGGGGGCGCGTTCGTAACCACCAAATGGCGTAAGTCGAGACCGTCGTAACCCGAGGACCCCCTGTACTTTGACAAAATCATTCATTCATCTTCCGCTTTTTCCATTTTTCTGGGTTGCGGGGGCAGCAGTCCAAACAGATCTGCTGCCCAGAACACAATGCACCAGCCCACATGAATCCTCCCACGGGTGGTGGGTTTAACAAAATCATTCATACATAAAATAAATAATTTGGGTCCAAGAATTGAGCCTTGGGGCACACCCCATTTGATATCTTTCTGATTCTGTGTCATTGATTTGTACATATTGTTTTTTGTTTTCTAAATAACTCGCTACCCATTGATGAGCCACCCCAAGGATACCGTACTTGTTAATTTTCTTAAGTAATCTTGAATGATTTATTACACCGAAAGCTTTTTGTAAGTCAATGAATATGCTTAAGAAATTTCCCTTGTCAATTTCAGTTGCTCTTTTTTCAGTTAGTTCCATTATTGCCGTTGCGGTTGAATGTTTTGCCCTAAATCCATACTGATACTCAAGATGTTTTGTTTTTGTAAAAAACAAAACAAAATCAAATCAAATCAAGCCTTATTGCAAACACCTTTTCCAATATTTTTGAAAACTGTGGAAGCAGAGACTGTTTATGCGTTGCAATATCTGCATTACAATATCTGCATTTTTTTTGTCAAGTGCTCATGCACATATACCTTTGTGCCTTTCAATTGTTTTGCTTGTTTCAGTAGATTATTTGTATGTTTCCTATTTGTAAATCTCACTATAATGGATGGTTTGTTTTTACCATTTCTGTTTGGAAGTGTATAACATGCAGATATTGTATCTTGTTGAATGTCAATACCTTTATTAAGAAAAAAGTCAGTCACTTGCTGCTCCAGTGTGCAAAGCTCTTCAGGTGGTGCATCTTCTCCCGCAGCTCCACCTGGATTCACAACTCTGGCATATGTGCGATGTTTAGTTTCTAGGCCAGGAGTACTGCTCGAAGTCCTCCACACGCTCTTACAAGAGCTTTCAGACAAGACCTCCTCCAGCAAGTGGTCCAGACATGTCATCTTATTTGACATCAGTCAATGTTTTTTTTAATGTCCTCCAATTTTTCCCCAAAATCCACACCTTTTTTTGGTGCCATGGTGTTTTATCAGAGTTTTTTAAATATTTGTTAGGCAACACTCGGCGATCACTGATCCCGAGCATGCAACACCGGTAAACGCTGCACCCAAGGGCGAGGCCTGACCCAGACACACTCCCTTGCCCCGTGCGTTCTGGAGAGTCCCGAGCTGATGTAGCCGGTGTTAGCCACTCTGCTCCGAGCGTTCCCTTAACCCAGATACACCGTGTATCCCCGTGCGTTCTGGGGAGTTGTGAGCTGGTGTAGCCAGTGTTAGCCGCTCTGCTCCGGTTGTTCCGGCGCTCCGTTCCGGGTGTTCCCTCAACCCCGCACATCTGTCCGTCACTTTGTCTGCTCCTGATGCTCTGTTTTATTGGCTGTTGCCATTGCGTCACTGATGTTTGGTGGTTATGATCTGACAGAGCAGCTCAGAATCACACTGACACCACACACACATGAGGAGTGCAGCAGCTTCAAAATCACATATGAAGACAGAAGTCGAAATCGGGGAGAAGCAAATCGCAGTCAAAATCAGGCAAATTCTCCTGTAGTCTGCGGTGGCCTTTAAATGGAATTAATATGATTTACTGAAATTCAGGAGCAGGACCACGCCTCAACCCCCCTTCTCCTCCTCACCAGCAAATCACAGTCCATCGTTACCGCACCTTTAATTTCCCAGAAGCTATTTGTGGCCCCTCTTCACCTCATTCCAGTTCGTGTCTGTTAACTCGACAGAGCACGAGACAGACCCACCAGTACCATGGAGCATGAGCTGATCATTAACCCGTCCGATTTGGATTCAGACCTGTTCGGCGTGTCGCAGTCTGACGTCTCCTCACTTCAGTGGCAGTCCCATGAAGGTGGTTCTCAGCAGGCCGCGAGCAGGAATGCTGCATGTCGCTCCTTGGTTCGCTCCGTAGTCCGAGCAGTAGGCCGGCGGGCCTCTTCCAGCCTTCCGAGCGCAATCTCCCCCACGCCGCCACCGCGGAGCTCTCCCTTGAGGGCGCGCACTCATTGCGGTCATCTTTGCTCTCAGTGTGATCCCTGCTCTCCTCACTTGCTGCCTCCTGCTCGCCACTCGCTTGACAGTCGCTCAGGGCTCGGCGTAAGCCTCGATGTCCGTCACGACCATCGCCAAGACAGCCATCTCAGAAGTCCCCCAAAGCTTCCGCCGCAGCACCTGCCTCAGAGCCCGTGCTACCCCGCGCAGCTCCCTGCGCGCGTGCAAATCCCCGCGAGTTTCCTCTGCCAGGCGGGATATCAGGAGCTGGACTGTGGCCAGTCTCCAAAAGGAACTTAAGCAGAAAGGCATTGCTTACAGCCGCCAGGATAACAAATCAAAGCTGTTTCGACTTTATTCTGCTTCGGTTAGAGCCTCGCCTCCCCGGGCTACCAACCTCTCTTGCTCTCATTCCGGCGTGCACGCAGAAGGATTATCTTATCTTATCTTAACCCAGCCATCACTGCCTTTTCACCCAGACATCCACCATCATTCAATAATAAATACTTCACCGCATTACGTTGTTGGTGTGGTCCTTGCTAGTGAAATGGAGTTAAAGGGATATTCCAGGATTTTTGACATGGGGGCTCATTTCCGAGTTAGCCAGAGTGCTGCAGAGATGTGGAGACACTTTTTAGCTAATTTCATGCAGTCCTTTCAGCTGCAGAGTTTTCAGTTGCTAGGCTAGCGCAGGTCAATGGTAAATAGCAGCCGGATTTTAATCAGGCTTACCCACTCCATAGTGCACCCAAAACAAGTCAATTATAACGGCAGACTGTCGATGTAAATATATGTTGATTGAGTAATTTTTGAAATTAAACTGACTGCGAATAGCATGAATCATTCCATATCTGAGGGACTAGCTTCGCAGCAGCAGCGGAATTTTACTTTACTCTAGTTGGTTGTGAAGTGACCAATCACGTAAACAGAGAAGCAAGAAAAGTCGTAGTAGGGAAGAGCACAGAGTGAAGAGGTGAATTTTAAAAGAACTACCGGGCAAAATGGTGTTTCAGTGTGCATTTAGGAAATGTACAAATAAAGCCCGCAGGTGAGCACCACAAAGTTTTCACAGTTTTCCGGTGAACGATCGAGAAAGGACTCGACTGTGGCTTGTAGCTGCTGGCTTAGACATCAACACACCGGTGGAGACGCTACATAAACAGAAGATTTGCAGTGATCATTTCGGACCAGACGACTACACCAAATCCCTTGGAAAGCCTAGTCTGACAACCACTGCAGTACTATCTGTCTTTCCAAGCGTAAGATCCCGTGATGAAGAACAGGTTTGTACCTTTTTTACCCAAGCTTGCTCCTGTCGTTATGTTAGCCTGCTGGTAGATTGATGAAGACTGTGCTAGAGCTTTTGCTTCCCTCTTGTAGTCTACCCGGCTGACAGAAAAGGCATGCACGCTCATAAAGTTGTCGCTAGCCCGTGAACATTCATGTAAAGGTAACGCTATGTGTTATAGCTTGGCAGAGTGTAATAATAGCTCACATGCTCACATGCGCATGCAATGCAATGCAAATTTATATGTCGTTTCACAGTGACGCGATTTACAGAAGAGATGTTTACACTGTTGAGCACGGAACTGAAAAGACAGCCCCGCATTGATCGTTCATTCCAACGAACAATGCAACAACCCGGTTTTCTGTAGCTGTAGCGGGGGCTAACTCACCGACACTCTCTCGCGTTCTGCCCTTTCAACATCCATCTCTCTCAACTCTTCGTCTGTTAATTCCAAGCATCGGGGAGACCTCCAAACGTGGCCATGTGTGGATTGTAAAACAGGGCAGGCTACTGTACTCTACGGCTAACGACGACAGCTGAAGGTAAACAAATATCAGCTGGAAACCTAACTGCAAGGTGATATCACTCCGCCCATGCCTAGCTAGATCGGGGAAAAAAATGCGCTGTTGCATAAGGACATAAATCCTTTAAAGTACAAGGTTGATTATATTTCTAAAATTGTTCCATCAACACAGACATTTGCATCGACAGTCTGGCGTTATAATTGACTTGTTTTGGGTGCACTATGGAGTGGGTAACCCTGATTTAAATCCGGCTACCATTTACCATTGACTTGCACTAGCCTAGCAACTGAAAACTCTGCAGCTGGAAGGACTGCATGAAATTAGCTAAAAAGTGTCTCCACATCTCTGCAGCACTCTGGCTAACTCGGAAATGAGCCCCCATGTCAAAAATCCTGGAATGGACCACGCCTCAACCCCAATTCTCCTCCTCACCAGCGAATCACAGTCCATCGTTATCACACCTTTAATTTCCCGGAAGCTATTTATAGCCCCTCTTCCCTTCATTCCAGTTCGTCTCGGTTAACTCGACCCCTCCCTCCCACCCCTATCTCGTTTGTCTGTCAGCCGTAACACATTTTCTGAAAGGGGGTCCCGTTCCAGCTGGGCCAACTGAAGATTGAGACGGAGCCCCCATCCATTGTCTCAACCCAGCCATCACTGCCTTTTCACCCAGACATCCACTATTATTCAGTAATAAATACTTCACCGCATTACGTTGTTAGCGTGGTCCTTGCTAGTGAAACAAATATAATTGAGCACTACCCATCTCTGTGCACGAGACCATGTGCGAGTGAGATGCCCATGCATACACCTTCTCTGAATGTTCTGCTGGAGTGTGTGTGTGTGTGTGTGAGGGAGATGCCCGTGCAGACACGCTCTCTGAATGTTGTCTCTGAATGTTGCTGATTGTAAATGTTATCAGTGTCCTTCCTGTGGCGTATCTTTAAAGTGTGTGTGCTGACATTTACATAGCCCACACCTCGTACTCATATTTGAATATTTGGAAAGCGCTTTGCATTTTGTTTTGCAGTTTACTTGAGTCTGATCGATTCTGTACTATAATATCCAATTAAGCATCATGTGGTTTGCCTCAACTTCAGTTCAGACAAACTTTATTGATCCACAAGGGAAATTAGTTGGACATAGCATTCAAGCATGCAAATGTAATTTTTCTGGCTATAATATTCCAGAGTATGACATAAAATGTATTTATCTCCATGGTGAACGTTCCAAACTCTGGTTTTAACTTTCTTTTTCCATGAAATCATGCAAGTGTCAACAATGTAGACACTTAAAGGAAAATTAACTTTTTTTTACAATCTGAGCCTTCTTTCGGCAATAAAACAAGTAGTTTTACTCACCCATAGCAGTTTGGTGTCAATTGGAGCAGTATCGCAGAACTTATGTTGAGCCGTTCTGTTCTACTAATGATCCCGTATCCGTTAGCGTGAGTGCTCGGGGCACTGATTTGTGGTGTCCAAATAACACAAACTTTAGCACTTTTCAAATCACAGAAGATCGCTGTGTCAGGGTAGACTTTTAGTAGATTCCAAAACGGCCTGAAACCCGATATCGCAACAGAAAAGTAAAGTTCAGAGCAGTGTTAGCTTCTTTCGGACTAGCGGTGTTTACAAAACAGCTGAGTTCACGCATGCGCACTGTCCTCTCTGATGATGTCATCAAATGAAACTATAGCTGCATATCGGGTTTCAGGCCGTTTTGGAATCCACTAAAAACCTACCCTGACACAGCGATCTTCTGTGATTTGAAAAGTGCTCAAGTTTCTGTTATTTGGACACCGCAAAGTAATGCCCCGAGCATATGATACGAGCACTCATGTTAACGGATACGGGATCATTAGTAGAACAGAACGGCTCAACATAAGTTCTGCAATACTGCTCCAATTGACACCAAACTGCTATGGGTGAGTAAAACTACTTGTTTTATTGCCGAAAGAAGGCTCAGATTGTAAAAAAAACGTTAATTTTCCTTTAAGAGGGACATATCCAGATCCCTAAGAGGGACTGCAGCACTTTGTTGTGATGTCAGCTCCCAAAGGGCACTACAGTTTTCTAATGCTGACGCCAGTGGATTTGTTTCTTTTATTTATTAAGATCAGTATTACTATTTAAAATGTCAAAGGTGTCATAGATTACAACTACAGCAGACAAAAATCTGTCCTCTTTAAGCAGCTTAAATTTGTGCTTCACAAATGCGAGTGAACAAGGCTGGGCTCCAGTGTGGCTCCTGACTGAACCACATGTATTATTAGATTAACTTGTTAGAAAGGGCATGATAAGGACTGACACATTTGCAATTTCTTGCATCAATATGAGAATAGATATGTTAAAATGTGTATTGATGAGTGGAGACAGCAGGTTTATGGTGGGGCTTCCAGGGGCCATGATCTCATTATGGCTCCATCTCCTCTCAGCTCAGAGCCATTTCAAAGCAGCGCAAGTTTCTGTGGACACTTGGACTATCTTCAGGCTGTGCAGGTTTGAGCAAAGTTGGACAAATGACACAATATTTCTTTGCATTTATATTTGGAGTTTGCTAGCCTACCTGCATGCCTTACCATCTTTGGTCTATACCACGTGCTATTAATGGTAGCTGCAGCTGGAAACTAGCTACTTGGCCATAATCTGGTGCAGAACATCTGCTTTTATGAGCTTAATGTTAATGCCTTGCCCATTCAAATAAAAACGAAGCTAGTTTTGTTACAAGTGCACTTTGTAACCTGATGGAATTGCTTTCTCTGGATTGTTAATCTACAGTATACCTAGATCAGTAAAGTATGGAAAAACTACATAAAGCCAATTCCATAGACTTGAAACTTTTGAAATTAAAAATATTGAAAACTGTACATATATTAAAAGCAATTCCTTTCTGGGAGGTAGCATGTAACCTACATGATTCTATGGAAATAGAAAATTAAGCCATACTTTGAAACATTCTCCATAGGTTTTATGCCACACTGTGGAAGATTATAGTCAAATGAACATTTCCATGGAAACAAGCAGGAGGAGACCCTCCTTCAGGCCAAATAAGTGTCAGGTCTGTGGGACGCATGTTTTCCACATTATATATATTATTATTTGCACATTATGCAAAACAAACAGCACCGTGTGATCATCTGGCCGGTTCGGTTGTGCAGGTGTGAGTGCAGGCCATAGAACCCACAGCAATCGTGATTGAGCATGGCACGGTTCTAGGGTGAGTGTGGCCTAAGATTTCATGTTAAGCCAGGTGGTTTCTTTATAGTGGAGTAACTCAGGGACAAGTAACTAGCAAAACATGCTCCAGGTAAAATCCTCCAGTTGAGGTCCTGATCAAACTGAAGCAAGAAGATCATGGAGATGGTCCCCGGGCGCAGTTATGTGCTGCCCACTGCTCCTAATAACAGGATGGGTTAAATGCAGAGAAGAATTTCTCCTGTGTGAGATCAATAAAGTCACTTCTTCTTCATTTCTTCTTCTTCTAACATAAACTAATTACTTTTTCAAAGAAACATGCCCAGAAACATGCCCAACACTGGTCATGAGTGACATTTGTTACCACATACACCAGGCCACTGTGGGAACATTTGCGCGGTACATCGATTATTCTGCAATCAAAATGAACACTTAAGAAGATTAGGCACAACTAGTTTTGCGTCTCTCCATAGGAATAAATGGAAGCCGAGAGGGCACGCCGACCATGCTCAGATGTGACTCAACCTTTACCAGTTAAAACTGTTCACCAATTTCCTTTTAAAAGGGATGGAAATTTCCTCAAAATTGCTCTGAACCTGTTTACTAACAACTACTAATTTCATATAATTCTGCTCTATTATTCTCTGTGGTCCCCTTTAAATATCCATTAGCATCTGACCAGTGCCTTAGTGCTGTTTTGTGTGGCTCTTGTAAACAGAAGGCAGACTGAAGCAGGGCCACTCGCATGCACAAGCAAACAAGGAGCTAATTACCAGAGGTGTGGACTCGAGTTATGTGACTTCGACTCGAGTCAAACTCGAGTCACGAATTTGATAACTTTAGACTCGACTCGACAAAATGTACAAACACTTGCAACTCGACTTGGACTTCACTATCAATAACTCGTGACTTCACTTGGACTTAGGCCTTTTGACTTGTGATGACTTGCTACGTCCAATGAAAAAAAAACTCTAAAAGTATGTTGATAAGGACCGCACTCGTTGTACTTGTGAATCTGCGAACATGTATGCAAAGAGCATGTGCGTGCGGCTTGCACAACATCCAATCACAGTAGATCTACGTTGCTTTCATTCGACCACATCCAAGGCAAATTGCACAACAAATGATGCGGAAACAAGCATCCACGCGCCAGTTTGTAAAATGATGCCGAAAGTGATTTCGTTTGGTTATAAAAACTACGAAGTTGTCAACAAAAAACAAACGGCAATATGCAGAACGTGCGGGTCAAAGATTACAGACGGAGCTTCCACAGCGTCCAATTTTGTTCGGCACCTGAAGCTGCACAAAGAAAGGTAAGTTTTGAAAGAATGTCTTTTGAATGAATGATTAGACTACCTTATCGGCTAAGGGCTAACTTACTAGCTGCTGCATTTAGTAGTGTTGAAATACAAGCAGTCTCTGAGTTTTAAGATGAGTGATCGCTCCCTCAAATTCTCTCTCTCTCAGTATTCAGACCCTTTTAAGTTTTCACTCTGTTTATATTGCAGCCATTAGCTAAAATCATTTAAGTTCCAAGTTTTTGTTGTTACTCATTAATGTACACAAAGCACACCGTATTGACAGAGAAACACAGAATTGCAGAATATTTGCAGATTTATTAAAAACTGAAATCACTGTCATAAGTTTTCAGACCTTTTTGTTCAGTATTTAGTAGAAACACCGCTTTGAGCTAATACAACCATGAGACTTTTTGGGAATATTATAACATGTTTTTCACACCTGGATCCTTTCATTTTTTTCTGATGTTATTTGATATGGTGTAAAAAGGTCAAATGAATACAGATCTTGCAGACATTATATGATTTGCAGACATTTTATTTCTTTGTAAAGGAGACTCGAAATGACTCAAAACTAAAATGCTAGGACTTTGGACTCGACTTGAGACTTGTGAGCTTTGACTTCGGACTTGACTCGGCACTTGGATACTCTTGACTCGGGACTTCACTCGGACTTGAGTGCAAAAGACTTAGACTTACTTGGGACTTGCCCAGCAATGACTTTGTCCCACCTCTGCTAATTACAGGAAGTTAGTGCAGGACCCAGATCTGTGAGAAGCATGGCAAACATAGCCGAGCACAGCCCACACTAACTCTGTCGTAGCTGTTCCATTATCTGCCATCTGAACTAATGAGGATGTGCAATTACAGTCCTGGCAATCATCTTCTCCCTGGGCTTTCAACATAAAATACAATGCGATGCCACCAACCATCACTAAATGTACTTGGAGTAGTATCAGAGAGGCAGAATTGTGTTGACATTGATTATACCCAGTGACAGGCCGTGCCTCACCTGTCATCACAGAAAAAAAAGTAAAATGAAATGAAAAATTAAATGGTTATATTTATCCAGTGATTTGTACTATAAAGTTATTTTCTATTTAACTTTTCTATTTTCTATTTATTTATATTTAACCAATTCTTTTTTTTAATGCAAAATCGCTGAATTTTCACTTTTACTGTTCAAATATTGAGAAGAGACGAGCGGAGAGGCACCCAGGTGTTCGTGCCTCACCATGGACTGACCGTGCTGTAGCTCAGCATTGAGAGATACCGTGCTGTAAAAAGGCGCTGGGTGAGGCACGTAGTTACCTGGCCTCATGGTAGGGGCACTCATGAGCCCAGGGGTTCTTCTTGCAACTTATGGGGCAGCGGATTAGAATAAGTAACAGCAAACTACAATTCAGAGTTAGCAAGTCAAGTTTAGCAATCCGTTCAACTTTACTTTTTTCTTCTTGTCCAGTTTATAATTAAAGGAAGACCAACATCAGAGCTAAAAGGTTTGCTCCAGACTACGGGACAAAAGACTTGCTCTTTTCATACAGCGTGGTACATGTAACGATGTAATGCTAACTTAAAGTTGAGACATTAACATGTTAAGACTGAGTTATTGCAATGGGATGCATATGACTGACAAAAGAACCGGATTCGTTATGGGAGCTTGAGGAGAATGAAACACAGTAGGACAACTTTATATTTTACAATTATTATATTTGTTTTAAGGCTGTAAATGCTTCAAACACATTATACACTTTTCTCAGACTGGAAATAACATTTTCTCACAAATGTATTAATAGTGACGCGTGTATTTCACAGTTCCTCTGACTGGGCCTCTTTGTCCTGGCACCGCTCTGCCTTGGTGCAGGCATCTTTTACCGAGTGCGCTTCTTTTGGGCGAGAAGATAGACAGACATGCCACCAGTGACGGACTGAGCTCACACTGTGTTTGAATAGAAGCAGTCCGAGCCGCACCAGTACGTCCTTCTCCACGAGCCATGGAGCATGAAGAAGGATGCAAAGACCAGGGACAGACTCAGCACTGGCTTCAGCCCAAAAAGAGCCCCTTCCTACAGATCCAGTGACTCATGTCTCCGCGCCCCTCGACTTCCGGAGCCGTGCCTCCCCGCATCCCCCACCTATAACATTTATATAAATCTGGCAAACTGAACACGGAGAAGGACTGATGAATCGGCAAAGGTCTACAGTCCCTTAGCCAATCACGACGCAGAACACAATGTTGATACACTATAAAAAAAAAGTAAAAAAAAAAAAAAAAAATCGTAAACAGCAAGGCCGCGATAAGTGAACCGCGTTATAGTGAGGGACCACTGTACTATTATTGCTTGCTATTAGTACTTTTTGACTATCTTAGCGAGTCAATGGTTCTTCTGATCCTAAGCATTTCATTGCATTGTTGACTTTGTGTTGATCCTGCATATGACAAATAAACAATCTTAAATTTTTCAAAGATCTCATCAGTGCAACCTGCTCCCTCACCAAACAGCAGCTGGCATTTCATGGAAATGATGAAAGTACAGGCTATACAACTATGTTGAACTCTTGCATGCTTTTGCTGAGAAAGATGACATGCTATCTAGAAATTTAGAGACATCCACTGTGTTTTCTGGCTTGTCAAATAGAATACAGAATGACTTAATCAAAGCATTCGCTGATATCATTAGAAATTACATTAATAGGGAGATCATTACAGCCCCATTTGTTGCTGTAGAACAAATCAAGCACAGATTTCGGTTATATTGCGGTATGTGGTCAATACTGAAGCAGACTGTCAGGTGAAGGAGGCGTTTTTGGGTTTTGATGATGTGAGTGAGGACAGACACACTCCTGCAATTGTTGAGTGTGTCCTTAAAGTGTTGGAGACGTATGGCTGTATTGAAAAGCTTGTAGCTCAGACCTATAATGGAGCTGCTCAGATGGCCTCAGAGCTTAATGGTGTACAAGCTAAAATTAAAGAAAAAGTACCTGAAGCCATGTTTGCACACTGTTACGCACACAAGCTGAACTTGGTGCTATTGCATTCAGCAAAGTGCATGTCTGAGTGTCGCAGGTTTTTTTTAAAACAGGTGAGGGTCTAGCGTCATTTTTCAGCAAGTCCACAAAGCGCCCTTACTTGCTGGATAATGTTGTGAAGTGCTGTTTACCCAGAGCAGCTCCAACAAGATGGAGCTCTAATTCTAGGCTACTGCAGACAGCATGCACCAAAACGATCTGCGTGTGTTATTTTAGATCATTATAGAAAATCCTGACAGCTGGGATAATGACACACTGATGATGTCAGCAGGATATAATCGGTGGCTGTCAAAAGCATCAACATGCATTTTTAATGAAACTGACGCACTTTTTAAAGTGCTGCAAAACAAAGTGATGGACATTGAATACTGTCTTGTATGCTTCAAGCACATGAGACTGGAGTTCAACAGATTTTAAGAAATGCAGCACACTTGGCCTGACAGAGAGTGGGGACAGACAGTCGATTAGACATGAATGAAAACAACTGCTCCTGGATAACACAAGCCATCAAATGAAGGCTAGGTTTGATCGTTTTGGTGAGTTAGCATTCCTTGGTTTGGTGGATTGCACAAAATTCAGTGAAATGTCGCAACAATTTGATGACACCAAACTGAGCATGTCAAATGATGCCAAATTCTTTGACTTTGTGAGACTAAAAGGCGGATCTCGTTAAACTGTATAGCTCACAAATGATGAGTAATGAATGCAAGTCTCCTGGACAGCTTCTCAAGTTTTTGGCCCAGAAGGATTTGATTCAAACTCTTCCTCAGGCAACAAAGTTGCTCCAGCTCGTGCTCACTGTCCCAGCTACTACAGCATCGTGGAGCAGTCATTCTCAGCACTGAAAAGTCTCAAGACATAGTCGGAATAGGATTGATCAAGGTCGACTTTCTTCCCTGGCAGTGATCTTCATTGAGACAGAGAGACTTTTAAAAACAGAAGGAAGATAAGGATATGAAGCATGGACTTTATTTTTTTAAGTAGTTTAATTAAAGTTTAACACCCCCCCCCCCCCCCAAAAAAAAAAAAAAAAAGATAAACCTCTTCCTGATAATGTCCTCCTGCCATGTCACCACACCTTGGGGGGTCTGGAAGAACTCCATCAGGTCATTTCTGGAGACCTGGACTGCTACAAATGCAGACTCCCGACAGACTCCCTGTCAGGATGCTAAATGGGTTTTAGGCTCAAGAGTGACAGTAATTGAAAACCTGCTACCTAACGGTGAGATTGTGATCTGTACATTAGAGATGTAAACAAACCAAAGACATGTATGTTAATTCATAATAATAATAACTTGCATTTTAATCGACAATACCAGATCTATAAACTTACAATGTTGCAAAAGGAGCTAACAGAGTTAGTAGATTACAAATTGCAATCTACGTGGTAAAAAAAAAAGTTTAGAAATCAATGGAAGGAAATTTTAAACAGATTTGTAGATCTACAACTAACATGAGTGAGAGAAGCAGGAGCGGCCCAGCTGACACGGAGCTGGATCTGACCAGCGCAGTGGTGCTGGGATTAGATCAATATGAGCTGGTGCTCAATACATGCCATATATTATTTGGTGAATAATTTGATTTTATAATTAAATTATTCACCCGCTCAACCCGCTCTTGACGGGTTGACCGCATGTGATCCCAGCTCCCACAGATGAGCACTGCCGTTGTGTCCTTGGGCAAGACACTTAACCCCACCTCGCCCCCAGTGTCTGTGGACACTGGTAGCCCCCATGGCAGAAGATACATCAAGGCCTGTTGTGACGTGAGCCGTCCTCCTGTGGACGCACCACCCGCGGAAGGATTCATGGGGGCTGGTGCATTGTGTTCTGGGCAGCAGAATACTGCTTGGACTGCTGCCCCCGCGACCCAGAAAATGGAAAAGCGGAAGAAAATGAATGAAGGATGAATGAATGAATGAAGTTTATAATGCTGTATGTCAATTTATAGAGAACCTATTTGTCACTATTTGGTGCGCTCTGGAAAATGCACTGAACAATAATAATTCATTTTCAGTTTCACGTCAAAAATATTACAAGCTACCAGTCACTTACAGGGAGAGAAATTGGCCCAGAGCCAAATTTACTTGCCGACACCTGGTGACGTCATTGATGACGTCAGTGCTTCACTAGCCATGACCCTCACAGCACGTCACTGATTATACCATAGGTCTGGTTTATTGTTAGAGGAGGTGTATGTAGCTTGGGCTCTTACAGTTTTAAAAATTACTGCAGTCACATCTAAACCTGTGTCCAGAGCCACCATACTGGCTTTTCTCATTCTCAGTATAAGGGCAGCATGTACTGCTGCAGCAGAGGCACTGATTCATGGTTGGTTGCAGCTGCTGGGGTTCAATTACAGTGAACCCTCGTTTATCGCGGGGGTTAGGTTCCAGAAATAGCCCGCAATAAGTGAAATCCGCGAAGTAGGACAATTTTATATTTTACAATTATTCTACATGTTTTAAGGCTGAAAACGCTTCACCAGACACATTATACACCTTTCTGAGACTGGTATTAACATTTTTCTCTTGTTTAAACACTCAAACTTTTGTAGATTTTCATTAAAATATATTAATAGTGGGGGGGGGCACGTGACACGCGGACACGTGCGCGCGGACACGTGTGCGCGGACACGTGCGCGCGGACACGTGTGCGCGGACACGTGCGCGCGGACACGTGTGTTTGTTTTGGTACCACATATCCATGCCATGTGCGAAAGTCGAGTGGAAAGCGACCTGGATATCATTTTGGGCAAGACTCAAGCCAATGCTAACAGTGCCAAACCGCTAACAGACGCCTCTGAGCACCAGTCCTCACCACAAGACCAGGTAAGACCAACCTGCGCTCACAAGAGTTGGTTGCATTTCACCCCGGCTCCAAAATCAGACCGCTATCAATGCGTCGCCAATACTCCACAGCTCTCTAGGACGGGGTCGGGTTCGTTCTCTCAGTGTGACGGGGAAGAGCCACTGTCTCCTCTGTGCGCGCGAGTGTCCTCCCCCCGCTGCGGCTCCCTCGAATGTGGCTCCCCCCGCTGCAGCTCCCCCGGACGCCGCGCGGCCAGGCGCCAGGCCCGTCCATGTTGATTCTTGGCTCTTCCATTTGTCCGGCTCGCACTCAGTCTCTTCCATGGCTCGTGCAAGTAAACAAAGGCCACACCTCCTGTCACCCAGGCGCTCTCGTGAAGGACATCTGAGACTCTGTCCCTACCATCCCTGGTCTAGACCTGGTTTAGTCCTGGTTTAGACCTGCTTTAGACCTGGTTTAGTCCTGTCTAGTCTCTTAGCTAATCAGGGCGCAGGACAGAATGTTACACTGTAAAAAAAAGTTACACTATAAAAAAAATTGGGAAAAAAAAAAAAAAAAAATTGGAAAAAAAAATCCGCGAAACAGCGAGGCCGCGAAGAGTGAACCGCGATACAGCGAGGGTTCACTGTATAACGATTCAGTGATAAAAACCATGGATTCAGCAGCAGCAGCAGCAGTCTTCACAAACTGCCAAAGCTTGCCATGAGGAAGGGGTCTCTAATCGCAGCTTCAGTGTCAATTACAGGCAGCTGGTTGGAACTGTTGCTCTGCATAACATAATGGAATGCTTCAATGACATAATTTGACAAATTAATAGGGAATTTATAAAAGGAAAACAGAAAACAATGACATCTACATGAAGAAAACCGGGCCATTTTATCAGTTTTCCCAGATTTTGTCAGTTACTATTGCCAGTAGAGCCCAAAGGAGTTTCCAAACATCTGCCAGTTTCATGTTGCAAGTGTTAAAAGTTAAATGACTTTGACATCTGATCTTACATTATGAATTAAATTCACCTTTAAAATGTAATTTTTGTGGGTTACATTAACAATCTGAATGAGCAACACAGCATTCAATCGTAGATGGTTAAAAAACAAAAAGACCCAGTATTTCAAATTTCATTGAAATTTAGTCTCAGAGACTTGTCAGAACAATCTGACAAGTTAACTAGCTAATGTTATCAATCCAGAAGTAGTGGGTGCCTAGAAGGACACCAATCTCCCACTAGACTCGATTTTGTTATGGTTACGCAGGTGTGGACCCAAATAATTGATAAATGCAACAAAAATGCAAAAAGTTAACAAGATTTATTTCCCAAGGAAGATAGAAGGTCTATAGGGGAGGAGCTGGAATGCTGGAGTCTTCAACAGGAGTTCTTGGGACTAGTGATGGGACAAATGAACCGAGGCTCCGAAGCGTGTGTCAAGCAAAAGTGGGCGTGCAAAATGAAGCCTTGATTCGAAGCGTGTGTCAAGAATGAGGAAATCATGTGACCGAGGCCTTGGTTTGTGCGGATGGCTTCATTGGTTCATTGAGCGTGTCACTTCCTTATGAGCACTTTGAATCGCGCGGCTCACTGTGGTGTTGTCGGCGTTTGTAGTGATTTAGTGAGTTAGTCAGTCAGTTAGTTAGTAGAACATCTTACTTGTAGCCTTCTGATGTAAGCTCTAGGCTATATTTTCTTTTACACTTGGGAGTTGGTTAAAAGTATAGATGTTTGGTTGTATGCATTTACTGTAAATGATTCACTCCTGTTTGGTGTGGGCACTTTCTTCTGCAGTCACATAACATAAGTGTATACACCAACAATCCAACTCCTTTTTACAGATGGAGAAAAAGGAAGTCTTCCCCAGTATGGGAATATTTTGAGTTGACCATTCATAATAAGGTGTGAAAGTGTTAAAGGGACAGTGTGTGAGATTTTTACCCGTTAATTACTGAAATTGAAGATACCCATTCAAAAATACATTGTTTTCCAAGCCTTTTCACTTCCATCATGAAATCAAAGTATTCTTTTGGACTTAGATATAGTCACATAAAAGGGGGATCTTCCCCATGCAGAGGCAGCCATTTTGAATACGAGAGCCGCAGAAGGACATTTGGGCTCCGCCTTCGGCAAGGCTTGTGGTTTTGGGTAAACAACACAAGCATGCTGCCAGATCAGACGTCGTAATGGATCTAACACGTGTTTTGGACTAAATTGTTTTACTGGATTTTATTCGCTGGATCCTTACGGACAAATTGAGAGCAAGTTTATGGTGAAATACAGAGATCTCTCATGAATCTTCATGGCGATATGAAGATGGGGGTCTGGCACCCGAGCTCAGTCTAAATTATTTACCTGGGTCTCTAAAAATGTATTTCATCATAACCCCCCTGGATTATTATGTCTTCCTGTGAAAATCTGGCTCCAATGGTTATCTGTGTTTTGACTTCGCCTCCCTGCATCAACACTTCCAAGGCCATCTGTTATCTGGACTCTACATAAACATGGCACTCACTCTTACACTGTCACTGGAAACAGAAACAATAGTAGAAATTCATGTCTTTAGAAAGGTCTGACCTCTGCTCTCGGTTCAATCAACTTCATTGATTTCCAATCTGACCCCCCCCACATCCTACCTTATGTAACCAACAAAAAAGATCACCTTATGTTATATCTCCAATTGTTTTTTCTGTCATTACATGTTGTTAAATTGTCACTGATACTTGTATTGCATCTTTTCTGCTCTGCATCTCCCAGTCGGCGGCGCGCGCAAGTGCAGCGGCCCCTCCCCTAGCCCACTCTATCACTGTCCTGCCTGGTTAGTGGGGAAACGAAATTTCGAATTCATTCTATGTACATGTACATGATTGTTTTTCGACAATAAAGCAAACTATGACTATGACTATGAGTTTGACCTGTGCAAAGCATTCTAAGGTAAGCTAACCTCGTTTTGTGCTTTTCCGTATAAAAGCCCCATGTGCTCGGGGAGTGATTGTTGTGCAGGGAAATGAATTGCATAGTCAAAAAGAGGAGACTGTAAGGTTTCATTTGATGTGTAGAGTGTCATGATCGGAAATGTGTGTTTTCATGAGAAAAAAACAAACAAAAACGGGACCGCGTTTTATTTATACAGTAGCGGCGCGCGGCTCGTGCGCGTGCCCGGGTGACCCTCGAGGTCTGCTGCAGCTAAAACAGAAAGTACAATAGCACCATCCACCTATGCGCCACGAATCCTACACACTGGGGCTTTAAGAATGAATAAAATGATACACTATAGCCTTGGACAATAGTGCCACATCAAAGCAAAAAGTACCAAAGCAACAATTTTGGGGTAATATTTTTAGCAGATGTTTAGTTATTACAGAGATATGGTTCTGCTTGAAATTCGGTCTCCTTTAGCGGAAGTAGAGTTCCTTCAAAATAAGAGAGCCCCACTGACTTTGCAGCAGTCATATTTTACAGTACAATAGCAACCGGAAATGGAATGCTTTCAGTGATGGTAACTTGAAGCTCCATTGCACAATGCTTCTGAAAAATCTGAAACAATAGTGGTTGCCCTTAAATAATCTAGAACAGCCATTATATTTTATATTAATAATATTTTAAATTTCTTGATAAAGGTGAAGTGCTTGGTGTGTGTTAAAGGAAAGTAACGTTTTTTTTTTTTTACAATCTGAGCCTTTCGGCAATAAAACAAGTAGTTTTACTCACCCATAGCAGTTTGGTGTCAATTGGAGTGGTATCGCAGAAGTTATGTTGGAGCCGTTCTGTTCTACCAATGATCCCGTATCCGTTAACATGGTGCTCGTATCATATGCTCGGGGCATTACTTTGCGCTCTCCAAATAACGCAAACTTTAGCACTTTTCAAATCACAGAAGATCGCTGTGTCAGGGTAGACTTTTAGTGGATTCCAAAACGGCCTGAAACCCGATATCCAGCTATAGTTTCCATTTGATGCCGTCATCAGGGAGGACAGTGCGCATGCGTGAACTCAGCTGTTTTGTAAACACCGCTAGTCCGAAAGAAGCTAACACCGCTCTGAACTTTACTTTTCTGTTGCGATATCGGGTTTCAGGCCGTTTTGGAATCTACTAAAAGTCTACCCTGACACAGCGATCTTCTGTGATTTGAAAAGTGCTAAAGTTTGTGTTATTTGGACACCGCAAATCAGTGCCCCGAGCACTCACGCTAACGGATACGGGATCATTAGTAGAACAGAACGGCTCAACATAAGTTCTACGATACTGCTCCAATTGACACCAAACTGCTATGGGTGAGTAAAACTACTTGTTTTATTGCCGAAAGAAGGCTCAGATTGTAAAAAAAAAACATTAATTTTCCTTTAAGGAGCTGACATACAGCAACAAAACATCCAGCATGCTTCACCATTATAGAGCATTGCATGGCCATGCCGATCCTGCCGACCAGGCAAAGTAATAATAAACATTGAGTGAAAGTTGATGTATGCTTATAAGCTCCTGTAAGCTAACAAATTGGCTAACTATTAAATATAATAGATTCCAGAAAAGCAGTGCTGGATAATGCAATGGTGAACATGGTCATTAAGGATTCCCGACCATTCTCTATTGTGGAGGATGTAGGCTTCAGAGAGCTGATGCAGGTCGTGGATCCCAACTACAGTCTCCCGAGTAGAAAGGTGCGTTAACAAAGTTGTTCATTTCTAATGTAGGTAATATAATTATAATATTGCCTTTTCTTTTCACCCTTAGGTTCTGAAGGAGATGGTGGACAAAAAGTATAAGGAGGAAAAAGAAAAGTTCAGGTGCAGAAGGCAGTGGCTGTAAGCCTCACTTCTGACATGTAGACATCCATTAATATGGACGCCTACCTGGCAGTAACGTGCCACTTCATTGTTGATGAAGGTAATCTGTGCACTACCAAGACCCATACAGCTGAAAACCTTTCTGCTGGGTATGATGCATTGATGGAGGAGTGGGGCATTGTCGACAAAGTAAAATGCCTTATCACAGATGGTGCGTCAAACATCCTGGCTTGTGCTAAAAGATTAAATGTGAGGCACAGTATTTGCATTGCCCATGCCATCAATCTCATACTGCGCAAATCATTTGATGATGTCGATGGATTGAATGATTTAATTGCCAAGTGCAGAAAGCTGGTCACATATTTTAGAAATAGCACCACAGCCAAGGAGTGACTGTTCCAGATACAGGAACAAATGGGAAGGCAGCCCCTTAAAATGACTATTGAAGTTGACACAGGTTGGAACAGCAAATTCCAAATGTTTCAACATGTGTATGACCTGAGAGAGCCCGTGGGGCCTTGCCTCCTTACAAACAGAAATCACCCCACTGACTGCACCAGAGCATGATATTATTAAGGACGCTTTATGCATTCTTGCGCCATTCCAGCAAGCAACTGAAGCTGTCAGCTGAGAATAGGGTTTCAGCTTCTAAAGTAATTCCGTTAATGGCAATGGTGCATCATGCCATTGCAACAAATACAGACCACAAACACTGCAAAACAGCTGGGGGACAACATGGTAAGAAGACTGCGTGAACACATCCTTCACTTGGAGTCTGAGTGTTTTGACGCTACCAACACTGCTGGATCCAAGATTCAAAAAGGTTGCCTTTGTGAGTCCCGCAAAAGCACAGGAAGCATTGACACGGTTAAAAAATGAATGTGTAGTGCTGATGAGAACTACTGCTTCATCTGCACCCCCAGGCCCCAAGCCACCCCTCTGAATCTGTCTGCAAACACAAGTAAGTAAGCAGATCATTGTATTAAATATTAAATATGAAGTTTTGAAGCATTGTAAATTAAAGGGATAGTGTGTTTTTTTTTTTTTTTATGTGAATCTGTATGGCTTCCCCTTCAACAGTGTCATGAGATTAACAATAACAGCGTGATCTGGGCCCAGTTCTGCTCCGGTTCCGTAGCTCACGAACATAATTCTGGTAAATTAGCCAGGAGGGTATTCCATGAATGTTTCTAAACATAGTGGCGCCTAAGTGGTTAAGCCTCACCTGAAATAGCAACTTAGACTAAAGTGTGAAGTCGTTCCACTAACACATTTCAACTGCGCCTCAGCGGCGCTAACTTCTGTCAGGTCTATCCAGTCCTGGCCTAGGCATGTGCACTGGGGACATAAGAAGCCCAGAACAAGCGACTGTCGAAAACGCAATCATGTTGAAGATTCGGGCCGATTATTTCAGCGCATCAGAACAGAAGTTGCTTTTGGAACTCTGCAAAGCACTTGCAATAACCACGGCGAAAGACATGGCCTGGCAGAAGATTGCCGACCGCTTAAATGCGCAAGTTAAGTCCTATAACAGTGCTTAATGTTGAGTTGAAGTATGTTTTTACCGTCGGTATTGAGACCGTGGGGGAGAGGGCTCGCTGTAGTTTGTCACGTGGGAAACCCGAGATCGATACCCGAGGAGAGCAGTTGATGTCATAAAATGTTTATATTCATATTTGAAGAGCAGTCTTGTCAGTTTTTTTACTGTGTAAAAAATTGTATTTGCACCAACTAATGTCTTTACAGGTAAAGACAAAGCATAAAGTGGTAAGTAGGCTAATATTAATATTATTATTCAGTGAAATTAGTAATACTGTTGAAGTGGTACCTTAATTTAATTTAAAATGAACAGTAGCTACCAAGCCACAGGAGGTGGGAGCCCCCCTCAAAACCTTTCACCTGCAGAGGAGCTGGCACTGGCCCTAAACCGGGGTCACCCACTGGTGGAGGTAATTGAAGGAGGGACCCCATCAAAGATCCTTCCTGCGAGTTCTCATGGGGAGTATATTCAAGGTATTCTCTAGACTAATGCTTGCCTCAGCTGTGATCCAAGCATTTGTATATTTTAATAGTATGCTTGTGTTCTAGTTACTGAAGATGGCGTACACTTGGACCCTCCTCAGCAGTCCTCCAGCAGTGCCTTGCCTGACCCTCAGCAGTCCTCCAGCAGTGCCTTGCCTGACCCTCAGCAGTCCTCCAGCAGTGCCTTGCCTGACCCTCAGCAGTCCTCCAGCAGTGGCCTCACACCAGAATGTCATACCTTATGTCTTTTATTATTTTATGCCTATTGATGGAAATTGATAAATAGGATTTCATTAAAGAGACTTGCACAGCATCTCTGAAGCAAATTTGTTGAATCATTGAAATGTTACATCATGGAGTGTGCCTGTTATTTGGCCACATTTTGTTTTAAAAGTCAAGGTTTACCTTTAACTGTATTTTTTGATAGAGATGTCACATAAAATATAAAGTGTCAATGTCGTCAAGTGAGAGTGATGTTAGGCCCAGCTGATATAAGTTATATGATGATATGAATAATTGTAGGTTAAATTAATCCACATTTGTGTAATGTGTGGCACATTTAAATTTGTGAAAATATAAACACATAATTGACTTGCGTATGAATACCTTCAGTAATAGGAATGGAACCCAGATCTCCCACATGAAAGATGCAGCACTTAACCACTAGGCCAAAATCTTTCTCCATGACAGGTCTGGAATTCTTCTATTTGACAATGTCGTAAAGACAGCGGTTCAAGAATAATATCTTAAATTACTGGAAATTTGTCAAAACTGACCAAGAACGTAAGGTAATTTTTATTTTTGCTGATATTGTTTTCAGACAACACAGAGTCATGCGGGAGGTGTGCGGAACTGTTTTTTGACACCGGTACGTATTCTTTGCAACACGGCCTGATTAAGCCTCATCTTAAGCGTGCTCAGGACCAGGCTAGGTCACAGGACTGTGTTGCCTCAGTAACTCAGCGGGGACTAATGTTAGCGAGAGTCTTGGAACCGAACTCTCACTAAAACTACCGCGGACTGTAGAATAAAGCCGGGCTTTGCGCTTAGCCGCGTTGATGGAATAACCCTCTGGACAGTTAATAAAGCTTGTTTTTCTTCTCAAAACATTTGTCCAAAAAGTGATATATTTACGTCACAAACAGTTGTCCGCTAAAAATTCAGCAGCCTAATTCGCATTGGGGTCATTTTCTCTCGATTAGTATCACTACACGCAGATTATCTTATTAGCCAGTTCACTTGTAAACATCCGCTTACGGTGGATGTTGCTGTACCGCATCCGCCGTAAACATCCGCTTGAGCAGAACTGGGCCCAGATCATGCTGTCATCGGTAAGTCAGTGTTAATCTCAGGACACTGTTGAAAGGGAAGCCATACAGATTCACATTAAAAAAAAAAAAAAAACCACTATCCCTAACCCACCCCCTTCACCCACTCTGTTATTAGGTGAACTTTGGCATTTGCTGGATCAGAGCATCAGCAGCAGCAGGAGCTCAAGTGTGGTGGCAGATGCAACAATTGAAGTGGATTGCTATCTTACAGAGCAGAACATTCATAGAAATGAGGATCCTCTGCTCTGCTGGAACAAAACAAAAACTTTGTATCCGCAGCTGCATAAATTAGCAAGGATTTTCTTATGTTCTCCGGCATCATCCGTGCCATGTGAAAGTGTTTTCAAAGGCTGGAGAAATACTGTGCAAAAAAAGAAACTCAACCCAAAAACATTGGAAAAACTTTTGTTTTTAAATAAAAATGAGTAAAACCAGCATTTGTTTGATACCTTTATTGGAATTTCAATTAAAAAAAGTGCTTATACAGATGCTCCTCGACATACGAACATTCGATTTACGAACATTCGGAGTTACGAACAGGGTCGAAAATTAAAAACAAAAAAGTTAAATGTTTGGGCAAAACCGCTGTACATGTACGCAAGTGAGTTTTTGTATTTAGCGCCTATTCCGACTTCCAGGTACAGTACATAGTGCGTATTTCCGCCGCTGACGCACAGGCAGGTGCTGCGCAGCATCCCCCAAGCGTCACGCCCACTCAGTAGAAGTGTTCAGAACTTCAACTGAGTGGGCGTACTACGGTGTTACTACGGTGCGGTGTTACGGACTTTGTTGTTTTTCTTGCATGCGTACAGTAATCCAATATGATTGGTGAAAAGCGAAAAGCTTCTAGTGAAGCTTCTGTGAAAAAGCTGCAAGCCATCTCATTTGAAAAGAAGGTGGCGATAATAAAGAAACTTGATGCTGGTGAGAAGATGGTGAATGTGGCACACGCGTACAACGTGAACCGTTCGACAATTGGTACGATATATAAACAAAAGGACCGCATTATGGAGCATGTGAAAAGTGCAGCGGGTATGCAACCCACCATCATAAGCAAGAAGAGAGGGAAACTCATGGAAAAGCTGGAGAAACGTCTTGGTATTTGGCTCGAAAATCAGCGGCAGCGGCGTGTTCCTTTGAGCCTTATGCTGATCAGTGAGAAGGTCATATCGATTTTTAATGACCTTAA
The DNA here is from genome assembly GCA_036785185.1 of Paratrypauchen microcephalus. Classification (NCBI taxonomy): domain Eukaryota; kingdom Metazoa; phylum Chordata; class Actinopteri; order Gobiiformes; family Gobiidae; genus Paratrypauchen; species Paratrypauchen microcephalus. The sequence goes on from JAVJIX010000033.1 coordinate 6,020,413, forward strand.
GGCTAAGGCAGGAGAAAGTGCTGCGGAAGAAACCTTTTCTGCCAGCCATGGCTGGTTTGCACGTTTTAAGAAGAGGGCAAATCTTCATCATGTGTCCGTGAGTGGAGAGGTGGATCATTTTTTTCGGCCAATACCCTCAACCTCCAAGGAAGCTTCACCTCAACCCTCTACTTCTTCCTTCATTGAAAAGCAGTATGAAGTGACGATGAAGACGCTGACAAGCCTCCACCCTTGCTGTAACTCTCCACTCAACCTCCTCCTCCTCATCATCATCTCAAAGGTAAGCTAAACTTGCATTTAAAAAAAAAAAGGCTACACACACACACACACACACACAGTCTCACACATACATTCACACACACACACACACACACGCGCGTGCTCTCGCTGGCTGGCTCACTCGCGCTCTCTCTCTCTCTCTCTCAGCTGACTGCGTTTGCCCCTGTGTCCCTCTCTTCTTTTTATCTCATCAGTTTTCCATATTTTTAAAAAGCATATTAGTATTATTTAGTGTTATTTATTAGTGTTATTGTGTTATTAGTGATATTAGTGTTATTCAAATGCAGTACAAATCCATATAGATAACTTATACAAGCCTTAAACATATAATAACAACTTACGAACAAATTCAACTAACGAACGGGTGTCCGGAACGTAACTCGTTCGTAAGTTGAGGAGCGTCTGTAATGGGCTACAGTATGGCATTGTCTGTAATACATTAAATCATACAGCAGATGGCAGTATTTCGAACCATTTATGCAAGGCCTCGAGTAGTGAACCATTTGGTGAAGCAATGTATTGGAAAGCCTCTTTGATTCATGGGGCTTCGTTTTTCCCATCACTACTCGGGACAAAAGAGGTGGTAAGTAAAAAGGATCGCAAGGCAGGAATCAAAAGAATACTTCCAAGAGCAAAATCACCGTCTAGGAGACTGAACGATCTGGCAGAAACTGGCTGGAGAGCTGGCCCTTTGAAGCAGAGGCTTCATTGGAGATGGCGTGCAGGTGCTCCCAGCAGACTCTGCCCCCACACCTCCAGGTGTGGCTCCAGTCACAGGCAGGGGCGTGACAGATCACTTTTTATAACCAGAAAAATTGTCTTTGGAGAATAATTCTGATGGGATTTTGCACTGAAGGGTTTGGATGTTGGTTGGTTAGTGTGTTGGTTGGTTGTGTGTGTACCCTGGTTATAATAGTTTTATCTTGCACCCTGACCCCTGTCCTCCTGGGGTTTTAATAAAAATAAACTTCATATAGTATAGCAGTACAAAAGTCAACTCTTTTAAAATATGTGACCAGCCACGGCAAAACCAGTCACAAGTTGTCCTGGAGGCGTTTTGAGTTATTCACAGACTCTGAAATTGTAGATTCTAAGTTTTCCAACGATGCCTTACACATTTATTTTATTTATTCTTTATTTAATAGGGACAGTGCATATTAATGAACATCTGCAGCATTGCAGTGTAAATATGCCAGATTATAGCAAGAATGCTAATTTCCATCTGTAGTCCCTAGGCAGGTGACACCACAGCAAAAACAATAAAAACAACTGACAATAACACCAACATTAAAACATTAAACATTAAAACATTAAAACATTAAAAATGTCCACAAGTCTGGTTTTCCTTTAGCCACTGTTTCAAGTGTGATTTCAAGTGTCCAGTGTTGGAGTCTCTCTTACTGATGATGGGAGTGTGTTCCAGAACTTAGAGCCTCTGACTGAGAGCACAGTTTGTCCAAATGTAGTGCGTCTGTGTGGAACCTCACAGTTCCCCTGGGTCGTGGCCCTTGTTCCCATCCCACTGACAGTCTTTGTTTTAATAAAATCCTGCAGCGGAGGAGGAGCAAGTCCATGTAAAACTTTATATATAAAACAACCACATTTAAAAAGAACTAAATTATTAAAATTGAGTAAGTTATACTTACACATGGAAATTTTATAACATTTGAAAAATTTGTGGCCATTTAAATGCATGCACATGGGATTTTGGAAAGCTCTGAAAAAAGGCTTTTGAAGTTTCTCTAACTCTAGGCCTTCTGGGCTCATTTGCATGACATTAAGCTAAGCCCTCCCCCTGCAGATCGTCACTGACTGAGATGACTGTAGTGTTAGCCTTCAGGGCAGGTCAGAATTAGAAGGTACTTTGTTCAAATGGAATTGCTTTTATATCAAAAAGCCCATATACTCATTCAGTAATTCAATAATACACAGGATAATATGTTAAGTCAAAGTCACCTGTATTGTCAATTTAATACAATACTATATGAAATGTATTATACAATGTAAAATGAAAAACAGAAAGAATAAAGATAAAAGTAAAAAATACATTGAAAAAATTAACAGTATATAGATAAATATGATGTAGGACACCACACACACACACACACACACACACACACACACACACACACACACACAAACACTCACACACACTATGAAAAAAAATATTGAGAGTAATGCTAATGATGTAGCAACAAATACTGCAGTATCTGCAATCATTACTTAATCACTAGCACTTCACGCACTGGTCTAGCTATTCACATTAATCGCCCATTGCTGTAATAGGCAGTTTAGGCTAGCAATATGATGCTAATGTTGACAATTATACAAGCCCCTTGTTTTCATCTAAATGTCTCCCTTTGATGCAGATGTAACCCCGGTGGAAAAACCATAATAGTATTCTAAGCTCTAAGCGTAATTACGTCATTGCCTGCGTGACTGTGTCACCCAGTCACGTTACCATGCGCGGGCCAATCAGTGCGCCATATAACCCGGTAGTGACAGGCTGCCGGTAGAGAGAGAACAGGGCGCGCTGTGGGAAAGCTGCTTGGAGGTACGTTTAATCGCCGTTTACCGCTGTTTGGTCGTATCATGCAATTGTACCGCCTTTAATCATTGTCGAACTGTAGGAGCCGACCACCGATGCAGGCAGATTCACAATTGAAGCCGTGAACAAGAAAAAACTACTGGACTGGTGAGTTAGCGTAGCACTCATTCATGGACAGTATAGCCTAGCCTAGCCGCTTCCATCTGTTTGTATGGAGCGGTTAGCCTGTGACTTTTATGCCCGTTTTCCAAATGTCTATTGTGGAATTAATGTCGTATATTCAGGGAATTACTTGCTGCTCTGTTTGTGCCAATTCATGCACTTTTATGGCCCAAACCGGATAGTTGTTTGGTGCTCAGTTTACAGTATATTTGACGCACTTTAAAGATACACTACGTAGTACTATAGAATCACATCATTGATGTAATTATTAACTTGAATTGCTAGCAACTTGAATTATTTATTGTACAATTAGAAACATTGATTATGTATATTTATTATATGCACACCCAACTTTACACTGGTCCTGTTCAACTTTTATTCAGGCCAGGTGCCCCGTTCTGGCTTCATCCTGGATGGATGGTGAGCTAACCCGGAATCTGGACATAAGAGCTACTCAAGCATCTTCACCTCGTCGGTGCTCCACTTCCCTTGTTCTCTGGTCGGCTGGTAGGAGGCTGTCCACCAGCCGCTCTCTGTTTTTTCTCTGGCTTTCACTTTACCAGTGACTGACCCGTACCCTCACTCACTATTGGATTACCCATTTTCAACTCTCCCGTTGAACACGAGGGCGTTCTTAAGGAACAATATAAACACAGACTATTGATTGCACTGTATTTGTGTGATAAACACATTATATATTTTTGTATTTGCACTTTTCATATTGTATCCTATTGTCTTGTTCTCAAATGGCCATTTGTTGTATATAGTTGTGTATATAGTTCGTATTAATATATGGTACCATCTAAGCAACCATCAGTCTCTCTCCACTCCTTGAGCCGAGTCTATATCTTCTGGTGTCCAGCCCATATCACTATACATTACCATTACTGTCAATACCACTGTAGTGACACACTTGCTACATAATTCGTGGCAAGCTAGCCAGGAGTGGAGTAGTTAGCTGAACAATGTTGTTTCGGGAGTTGTGTATTTGCATATATTGACGAACATGGAAACATTTGAGAAACGTGGCATCAAAATCCCTAACTCGGTTTTAGTACAGGATGCGACTAAAACAGAAACAGACGAGGAAGTTATCAATTTTCTAAAGCGGTTCGGTTCTGTGCGCATGGCAGAAATTATTGATGAACCAGAGTCTGTTTTTCATCAATCTATTATAGTTGAATTTAATTCTGATGCACCCGTAGTTTCACTGCGCAAGATTTTACCATACACGTATATTTGTGAAAATGATAAAGTAATCTATGAAATTGTGGACTTATCTCTAGTCTGTGCTGATGAAATGGGCAAAATGCGGACCCAGAACTACATAACTGAACTACAGAAAGTGGCTAATCTAACCGGTCAAGATTTTGCTATAGTGTTGAACGGGGTGATGTCTCTGCTTGGCCAGACCGTCACCGAGCTCCGCCCTACTGCTAGTGAAGTCGACGTTCCACCAGAGGACGGGGAGAGAGAACTACCATCTGCAGCCCCTGTCAACCTGCTACCCTCCTCACTGCCCTCTGCTGCTAACCTGGACCCCTGGGGTGCTAACACTGTTCCAACATCCAACCCAAGCGGAGCCATACCAAAGGTGGAGTCAGATTCCAATCATCATAACGCTCCCAGATTCTCACTGCCAGCCATCTCACCTCATGAATTAAATCCACCTGGAATACAACGGTATGTTGTTGAACACATAGTGAAAAATGATGACAGCTCAAGCCACTACTCAGCACAGCGCATTCGAGTCTTTTCCGGCAGACTTCCTCGACCCCCGAATGAATCAGACTACGACACATGGCGTTCTAGCATTGGACTGTTATTACAAGATCCTGCAGTGTCTGACCTCCAGCGCTCACGTAAAATCTTTGAGAGCCTGCTGCCACCCGCTGCCGATGTAGTTAAGCATTTAAGACCAGAAACTCCACCCACCACCTATTTACAGACACTCGATTCAGCATACGGAACTGTACAAGATGGTGAAGAGTTATATGCTAAATTTTTAGACACCTTTCAAAATGCCGGTGAGAAACCTTCAAACTATTTGCAACGTCTGCAGGTTGCTCTGAACTTGGCAGTCAAGCGAGGCGGAGTATTGGATAAAGACACTGAAAGACATTTGCTAACCCAATTCTGCCGTGGTTGTTGGGACAATTCCCTCCTCACTGACTTACAACTCAAACAACGGAAACAGAATCCCCCATCCTTTGCAGAACTGCTTCTTTTGCTCAGGACTGAGGAAGATCGAGAAGCTGCTAAAACTCTCCGTATGAAACAACATTTAGGTGCCGTAAAATCCAGAGCCAGCAGTCATGCTCAGTATGTAGCCACCAGTACTGATGAAAGGGGAGATAGCTGCTCTCACCAGTGTCACACAACAACTCGCCCAGCAGCTCGCTGAAATTCAAAAGCAGCTCGCAGCCTTAACAGCAGCCCAGTCCGGCAATAAACTGTATGTGCCAAAGTCCACACTAAGCCATCAGCAAGGTGAGGGTCAGAGGGTGGGGAAGCCATCAAAGAATCCGTCCTCTGCACCTAAGCCTGGCTATTGCTATAGGTGTGGTGAAGATGGTCATATAAAGCCCCAGTGTGAAAATCCGCCAAACTCCGTTCTGGTTGCAGCTAAGAAAAAGCAGTTTGCAGAAAGACAAGCAAGATGGCAGAAATCCAACCCCACTTCAAGACAGTCTTTAAACTAAAATCAGTTCCTGTTGTGGGGCGAACCGGAACTGTTGTGGACCCACAATGTCCCAACATGAACAAACAAACCGCAGAATGTAAAGAGCTGAATCAACCCACTCAAACTGTGTCATCCCGGTTACCCAAAGGTTTAATTGGTTCTCGTTGCACAGCAAATATCAAAGTTGCAGGTCAAGAATGTAATTGTCTCCTAGATACAGGGTCACAAGTTACAACCATCCCCGTTTCATTCTATAACCAGCACTTCTCAGATCAACCAGTGAAATCCCTATGTGAATTACTACAAGTGGAGGGAGCAGCCGGACAAGCAGTACCTTATCTCGGATATGTGGAAATGATGGTCACTTTTCCAAGCGAATTCCTGGGGGCAGACTTTGATGTGGCTACCCTAGCACTTGTAGTCCCTGACGTCCGCTCTGAGCATCAGTCCCCAGTGTTGATCGGCATGAACACCTTAGAGCCACTCTACAGCCAGTACAGGAGGAGTGATTTTGCCAAGTTTCAACCAGCTGCTCATGGCTACAAGGCAGTCCTCAAGCTCCTGCAGATACGCTACAAACAGCAAGAGGCAGGTAGTGATGGAGTGGTACGCCTAGCCAGCAAAACCCCTGTACTGATCTTAGCCAATCACACCACTGTTGTTGAGGGTTCTTTCCATGCTGACATGCCGTCTCCAGGCCAGTGGGCGCTTGTGGAGCATCCAGCCTCACCACTGCCAGGTGGGCTCTGTGTCAACAACACTCTGACCGTGTTCCCAAGCCAATCCCACCAGAAGATCCCAGTCATCCTTACCAACGAAACTGATCAAAATATAACCCTTCAACCCCACAGTACCATCGCTGCCCTCTCCATGTCACCCCAGATACTGTCACATCGTGTGTCAAGCAGCCATTCAACATCTGGAAATTCTGGATCCCTCAAACTCAATTTTGCAGAGTCCCCAATTCCTCCAGAATGGAGGGAGAGAATTACCCAAAAACTAAACGGGATTCCAGCTGTATTTTCACACCACGATCTAGATTTCGGCCACACAAACAAAATAAAACATCATATCAAACTGAACGATGAAACTCCTTTCAAGCATAGACCCAGACCTATTCACCCTCAGGACATTGAGGCTGTGAGGCAACATCTAAGGGACCTCCTTGAGGCTGGTGTCATTCGTGAATCCGAGTCGCCGTTTGCATCACCAATCGTTGTTGTCCGAAAAAAGAATGGTGACATACGACTGTGTATTGATTACAGGAAATTGAACCTGCAAACAGTCAAAGATGCCTACGCTTTGCCTAATTTAGAAGAGTCATTTTCCGCCCTGACTGGTTCGAGATGGTTCAGTGTCCTTGACTTAAAATCAGGATATTACCAGATTGAAATGGCTGAAGCCGATAAAGCAAAGACTGCTTTCGTTACCCCGATTGGATTTTGGGAGTTCAATAGAATGCCCCAAGGAGTAACCAATGCTCCGAGTACGTTCCAGCGGTTAATGGAAAAATGTATGGGAGACCTCCATTTAAAAGACGTTTTGGTCTTTCTGGATGACCTCATTGTATTTTCGAGTTCGCTAGAAGAGCATGAGGAAAGATTGTTGCGGGTACTCAATCGTCTAAAAGACTATGGTCTAAAACTCTCTCCTGAAAAGTGCAAGTTTTTCCAGACCTCTGTACGATATCTGGGCCATATCGTTTCGGAGAAGGGTGTCGAGACAGATCCGGAAAAGACCAATACACTAAAATCCTGGCCAGTTCCAACCACACTGAAAGAGCTTAAGTCTTTTCTTGGATTTGCCGGATATTATAGGAGGTTTATCAACGGATACGCAACCATCGCAAAGCCTCTTAATGATCTTACACGTGGCTATGCATCTACCTCCAACTCCAAACCCAAGACCAATTTAGTCAAGACCCAAGACCCCAAACAGCCTTTTGGAGAGAAATGGACACCTACTTGCCAGTATGCATTCGATATGCTGATTGAAAAGTTGACCAGCTCACCAGTCCTTGGGTTCGCCAATCCAAAACTGCCCTATATACTCCATACCGATGCCAGCACCACCGGGCTTGGAGCGGCACTATATCAGGAACAAGAAGGTCAGCTCAGAGTAATCGCCTACGCCAGCCGTGGCCTATCACCAAGTGAGACAAGATATCCTGCACATAAACTTGAATTCCTTGCTTTGAAGTGGAGTGTGACAGAGAAATTACACGACTACCTGTATGGGGCCAACTTTGTAGTGGTGACAGACAACAATCCACTCACCTACCTGTTGACATCGGCGAAGTTGGATGCTGCCAGTCACCGGTGGCTCGCTGCCCTGTCCACATACACTTTCAAACTGCAATATAGAGCCGGCAAACAAAATCTCGATGCTGATGCCTTGTCTCGCCGTCCCCACAGCCAACCTACTGATGTTACCTTCCAGAAAGATTGGGAGCTGATCACCAAATTCACACACGAGCATGTCACAGAACCGGGTGATATAGAAGAAGTGGACGCTGAAGTTGTCTCAGCCATTTGTCATCGCTGCCTTGTCACCAGCCAGTCAATAAGTTCAACTGGAAGTCTGGTCACCCTGGTTGAATCTTTGAGCCTGTCTGCGGAAGCCATACCTGATTGTTTTACCACTGAAACAGACCATGGGCTGCCAGTTGTTCCCTCCATATCACATTTCGATCTCGTAGAGAAGCAACGCGCTGACTCAGTTATAAGAGAAGTCATTCATCAGATGGAGACTGGAGAGAGAGTACCTCCTACAGCAAGGCACGAACTTCCAGACCTGCCACTGCTGTTGAGAGAGCTGAATCGCCTCGAGCTACGAGAAAGCATCTTGTATCGGAGAAGACGTGATGGGGAACGAGTTTCGTTCCAGCTGGTGTTGCCCGAGGAGCTGAGGTCAATCGTTCTGACAAGTCTTCATGATGACATGGGCCACATGGGCATCGAGCGAACTTTGGACCTTGTGCGCTCCCGATTCTTCTGGCCTCGCATGGCAGCTGATGTGGAGTCCAAAATTAAGACCTGTAGTCGATGTGTGAGACGCAAAGCTCTCCCAGAAAGATCTGCACCACTGGTTAACATCAAGACCACTCGCCCCCTAGAGTTGGTTTGCATGGACTATCTTTCACTTGAACCTGATCAAAGCAATACCAAAGACATCCTTGTTCTTACGGACCATTTTACAAAATTTGCTGTTGCAATTCCCACAGCAAATCAGAAGGCGAAGACTGTAGCAAAATGTTTATGGGAAAACTTTATAGTCTGCTATGGGATACCTGAACGTCTCCACACAGACCAAGGGCCTGACTTCGAGTCGAAGTTAATCCAAGAACTTTGCCAGCTCACTGGGATCGAAAAGACCAGGACCACCCCTTACCATCCTCGGGGAAATCCAGTTGAGCGATTCAACCGGACATTACTTGGCATGCTTGGGACCCTGGCGCAGAAGCAGAAGAGCAGGTGGAAGGAGTATGTGAAGCCATTAGTGCATGCTTACAACTGCACTCGGAATGATGTCACTGGCTTTACACCATACGAATTGATGTTCGGTCGCTCCCCGCGTCTTCCAGTAGACCTCGCCTTTGGGTTGCCTCTACAGCAGAACCAATCCACTTCGCACTCACAATATGTTGAGAACCTCCGGTCTCGTCTGGAAGAGGCAATGAACATAGCAATGAAGAATGCCACGAAATCAGGTGAAAGGAACAAAGTTCGTTTCGACAAACGAGTCACACCGTCATGTTTAAAGGAAGGAGACAGAGTCCTCGTCCGCAATGTCAGGCTTCGAGGCAAGCACAAGCTCGAAGACAAATGGGAGCAAGACATTTACATCGTCTTGAAGCGAGCTGGAGATTTGCCTGTGTATACTGTGCGTCCAGAGACAAAAGATGGGCCAACTCGCACACTACATCGGGATCTCCTTCTTCCATGTCCCTTCTTGACAGACAGTGATGACAATGACCCTTTACCAAATACTCCACCACGTCGCCCTGAAACACGAAGTCAGAAACAAGCTATCACTGATTCTAATGAAGACCCAGATGAAGAGGAGGAATGGGAGTTGCCTCAAGCTCGGATTCAGCCAACCTCATTCACCTTTGAACGTGCATGTCCAGCTGTAACCAGTCTACTGCCTCAAACTAGTCTTACACCTGTGTCTACAATTGACGATTCTGAGATCCCTGTTGAACCTGTGCCTTCATCCTCGCAACCAAGCCTACCCGCCGATGAAATTACCAATTTACCTGAAATTGGGCATACCTCTGCCAAGTCCGAAGCTTCTCTATCTATAAGAAAAGAACCTGAGCGTAGCGAAGGATCCCCACCGGCAGGAGTGCAACCTACCTGTGCTACGCCAAACCCATCTGAGGAACCAGAGCTCCCTGGCCAAGCAGAGGCATCACCCAGCCTAAATGAGCCATTGCTCAGTCCAACTGAAGTACCCATTGAAACACCAACCTCACCTAATACTGTTGAATCTGATTCCGTCCGACGCTCTAGTCGGCAACGTCACCCGCCCAATCGCTTGCAGTACTCCACGTTGGGCCAACCCCTTATTTCCGTAGTGCAAACCCTTTTTCATGGTTTAATTGACGCTTATAGCGATGTGTTGACTGCCTCTCCAGCTACCAACCCTTCACGTTCCCGTGTTTGCGATGTTTAGCATGCACCGGGAGTTGCATGGTTTAAAGGGGGGAGGGTGTAACCCCGGTGGAAAAACCATAATAGTATTCTAAGCTCTAAGCGTAATTACGTCATTGCCTGCGTGACTGTGTCACCCAGTCACGTTACCATGCGCGGGCCAATCAGTGCGCCATATAACCCGGTAGTGACAGGCTGCCGGTAGAGAGAGAACAGGGCGCGCTGTGGGAAAGCTGCTTGGAGGTACGTTTAATCGCCGTTTACCGCTGTTTGGTCGTATCATGCAATTGTACCGCCTTTAATCATTGTCGAACTGTAGGAGCCGACCACCGATGCAGGCAGATTCACAATTGAAGCCGTGAACAAGAAAAAACTACTGGACTGGTGAGTTAGCGTAGCACTCATTCATGGACAGTATAGCCTAGCCTAGCCGCTTCCATCTGTTTGTATGGAGCGGTTAGCCTGTGACTTTTATGCCCGTTTTCCAAATGTCTATTGTGGAATTAATGTCGTATATTCAGGGAATTACTTGCTGCTCTGTTTGTGCCAATTCATGCACTTTTATGGCCCAAACCGGATAGTTGTTTGGTGCTCAGTTTACAGTATATTTGACGCACTTTAAAGATACACTACGTAGTACTATAGAATCACATCATTGATGTAATTATTAACTTGAATTGCTAGCAACTTGAATTATTTATTGTACAATTAGAAACATTGATTATGTATATTTATTATATGCACACCCAACTTTACACTGGTCCTGTTCAACTTTTATTCAGGCCAGGTGCCCCGTTCTGGCTTCATCCTGGATGGATGGTGAGCTAACCCGGAATCTGGACATAAGAGCTACTCAAGCATCTTCACCTCGTCGGTGCTCCACTTCCCTTGTTCTCTGGTCGGCTGGTAGGAGGCTGTCCACCAGCCGCTCTCTGTTTTTTCTCTGGCTTTCACTTTACCAGTGACTGACCCGTACCCTCACTCACTATTGGATTACCCATTTTCAACTCTCCCGTTGAACACGAGGGCGTTCTTAAGGAACAATATAAACACAGACTATTGATTGCACTGTATTTGTGTGATAAACACATTATATATTTTTGTATTTGCACTTTTCATATTGTATCCTATTGTCTTGTTCTCAAATGGCCATTTGTTGTATATAGTTGTGTATATAGTTCGTATTAATATATGGTACCATCTAAGCAACCATCAGTCTCTCTCCACTCCTTGAGCCGAGTCTATATCTTCTGGTGTCCAGCCCATATCACTATACATTACCATTACTGTCAATACCACTGTAGTGACACACTTGCTACACAGAACTAATATAAAAAGTTTAGAGGCACTTTACTCACCCCATAAGAAAGAGAAATGTGTTCCTGCAAACATCGGGTAAACTTACTTTTTTGTCAGGCGCTTTCTCCTGGATGCGGTCACCTCCGATGTAACTACTGTTTGCCTCGTTATCCGATTATTTGCGTATCCACTGTCTTTTGGCAGTGAAAGAATCAGATCAAATTCTGTACATAAGCTCCGGAGAAACATATGTGTCCCAAACGTGTCCCGAGGAGAGAGTTTGCCTTCCTTCTCACGTAGCATTTATAGACAAAGTTACGGATTTTCTCCCTTTTCTCTGTCCTTGTCCTCTTGAAATGCAGTGTAAATATTCATGAGGTTCACTCACATCTGATAGGTGGAAAAAGAAAACAAAAGAAGGCTAATCGTCACGTGAATGGTCAGCAGTGCCAGCATAATTATGGTAATTTACACACGCCCCTATTCTTTCCGAAAAACTGGCAAATTTTAAAGACAAAATGTATGCTTTTAAAGCAACCAATGCTGTTATCTGAAACATGAAGTGTCTTCTTCATGATCTCAACTAGCACATTTAGCAAAAAAAAAGAAAGAAAACCATACATTTTGAAGAAAAAAAAAAAACCTTTTTAATGCAGTTTTCTCGTGTTCACCCTTCCCGACTTGTGACCGGTTTTCCGGTGGCCGGTCACGTAATTTTTAGATGGAAAAAAAAAAATTCTTAATCCCATATGAAATGGTAATGGCCGAAAGTTCTGTTTTCTGCTGATTTGAAGTACAGTGAAGAGTTTTGGTCATACCAGCTGTTATCCTCTAGACAGAAAGGTCATCTTGGACTTAAATTGAAGCTTATAAACTTTTTCATGTACATTTTAGTCAGTGATATATGTAATAAGATGCTTGAAAATGATCACTTTTCATGATAATTTGTCAGACGGGCAGACTTTTTTTTTTGTCTTTTGGGGTATGTTGAGGCTGATATTTGGCAGTAGAAAGGCAAGCCCCAGAATATTTTTTCTGCTAGTTTCTCCTATGTGTCAGGATACATCATGCACAATTTTAGGGTTATTTCACTATTCAAGCAGTTGCAGTACTTTCATATTTACAGCGACATAATTTTGCCAGCAGCTTTTCCTAACTAGGGTGTTTTTTTGGGCCCTGAGACCAAACAGGGCCAAGTTGTTGGTGGACCTTATCAACTTCTTATGGCCCAAGATATAAGATACCAGGAAATAATAATGAAATAAAGTTAGCAGACTTCCGGTGACGTCACCACAGTAAATGGCTGCTTGAGAAAACAGCTCCTCCGAGAATTTATTAAATTCGCCCCGAATACAGACAAATAACGTTGCTCTGTTACTAAACACGGTCAAAATGTCGGGGCCGAAAACAACAAGGGGAACCACTGGGAAAAAAGGAACTGGGCAGACCACGAGTGCAACAGGTGGAGATGACGCTACATTCCACGACGACACTAGCTCAAACGCAGCTAGTCTAACAATAGTCCTGGAAGAGATTCGTGAATTTCGCAAAGATATGAAAGAACAACTTAACGATATCAAAGTTGAATTGACGAAAGTTGACCAAAGGGTTGAAGAAGTGGAAAACCGAGTTGGTGAAGCAGAAGACCGCGCACAGAATATGGAACAGGTGCTGGGAAAACTAATTAAAGAAGTTTCCCGTCTCGAAAACAAGGTGCTGGACCAAGAAGACAGATCTAGACGGAAAAATGTACGAATATATAATGTGCCGGAAGACGCAGAGGGATCATCAATGTTACAATTTGTGGAAAGACTACTGCGGGATAAATTGGAAATACTTATAACACAAGACGACATCGAGAGAGCACATAGAGCACCGGTACCTAAACCTCCAGAAGATAAGAAAGATAAGCCACGGTCAATAGTCATAAGACTACTCCGATATAAGACCAAGGAAGAAATTCTAACCAAAGCATGGAGGAAGAAAAAGGTGCTCTTAGACAAGAACACGCAAATATTCTTTGACAACGATTATCCCCAAGTCATCTTTCAGAGACGGAAGGAATACGCCGAGTCAAAAAGAGTGTTGAAACAGAACGGCATTCGTTTCCAGACACCCGCCCCTGCCAAACTGCGAGTACACTACGCGAATGGGACACGGCTCTACCAATCAGCAGAGGAGGCAACAACAGATATGAAGAACAGAGGACTTCCTATCGAAATTTTTAAGTCTGCACCAAAGGAAGATCTGGCCGCGCTGTTGGCCCTCACAGCCTGGGAGAGAGTCGCTCCAAGCAGGAGAGGGGCGGATGCGGAGCGAGAGTGAGAAGACTCGGGTAAACGGAGACACCCCTCAGCACCGGTGGTCTACCTATGTGGTTGAGCTAAGTACTAAAATGACATTACATATCCTAAATCTTATTTCTAGTGCTCAATTTTCGGTTTACTGGACAAGTATTATTACGCTTTTCCCCATGACAAACTCAAATACACATTATGGAGGAAACGGACCTTAAGTTAGCCTTTTCATATTGATGGACAAAGACTTTTCTTTAAATTTTAGAGGAGGCCCTCAACCTGTAAAAAGAGGCTCGCCTTCCAAGCTAGACGTCTTTACTAGCATAGCAAAGGGTCGTTTAAGTACCCCAGCCTTGGAATCACTGTTTTCTACTTTTTTGTTTGTTATGTAAATTTTATTTTAATTGTTCTCACGGGGAGTAATTTACTTGACTATTGGTACAACATAAGTATATATGGACGAGATGTATGGCTAGCGATAAAATTAAAATAATTTCTTATAATGTTAACGGGCTGTTAAATCCAATTAAGCGCTCCAAAATTCTTTCTAAAATGAAAAGAGAGAGGGCACATGTGGTATACTTACAGGAAACACACCTAAATGATAAGGAACATGGAAAACTAAAGAGAATGGGTTTTAATGACTTATTTTTTTCATCATATAAATCAGGACATAGAAGAGGAGTAGCGATACTCATTTCTAAACAGGTTAATTTTGAAAAAATGTCTGAAATAAAAGATAATGAGGGTAGGTATGTCCTAGTTAAGGGAAAAATAGAGGGAAACATAGTAACCCTTCTGAATATATATGCACCTCCAGGAAGTGACATCTCTTTCTTCCAAAAAATAACTGAACTCATGATAACACAAACAGAGGGCCTACTGATTTGTGGGGGAGACTTTAACATACATTTACAACCAAAACTTGACTGCTCTAGTGGGAAAATGGAAGAAACAAAAACTGTTAAAAAAGTTAACACACTTTTTAAAGAGGTGGGGCTTACTGACATTTGGAGAGAAATGTTCCCGGAGAAAAGGAATTATACCTACTACTCTGCCCCTCACTCTCTGTACACAAGGATAGATTATTTTATAATATTTGGAAAAGATAAGGATAAAATTCACACTTGTGAAATTGGGACAATAGATTTGAGTGACCATGCACCCCTATATTTAACAGTTGACCTTGATCTGAGACCCAGAAATACTACATGGAAACTAAATTCTGACCTACTGAACGACCCTATATTTAAACAAGACATTAGAAGAGAAATAAAAATTTTCTTAGAATTAAATGACAACAAAGAAGTATCACCCCCAATATTGTGGGATGCCATGAAAGCTGTCTTAAGAGGGAAAATCATAGCAATAGCCTCACATAAGAAAAAAAAAAGGGGGGAAGCACTCAAAAGACTCCAACAAAAACTAAAGGATTTAGAATTAAAACATAAAATGGATTCAGATAGGAATACACTGCAGGAAATGGATAAAGTTAGAAATGAAATCAGAAACATAACTACACAAGACGTCAAAAGAAACCTTATGTATCTAAAACAGCGATATTATGAAAGTGGCTCAAAATCAATGAAACTATTAGCATGGAAGCTTAAGAAAAAAATAGCTGAAAATACAGTTCATAAAATACATGACCCAATAACAAAAGAGCCTAAAAACAATCTAAGTGAAATTCATGAAGCTTTCGAGACATTTTACAAAGGCTTATATGCCAGAGCCCCAGGGGGAACCATAGCTCAGATTGATACCTTTCTGGACCCATTGCAATTACCCACTCTGACTGAAGAACAGAACCATGTGCTGACAGCTGAAATAACAGAAAGTGAACTATTAGCCACGATCAGTAAACTGAAAAGGGGCAAATCTCCAGGTTCTGATGGCTACACAGCAGAATGGTACAAAGAGTTTAAAAACGAATTGGTTCCTATTCTACTTCCCACACTAAATTGGACCCTGGAAAAAGCACAAATACCTCCTAGTTGGAAGGAGGCAATTATAACAGCCATTCCAAAAGAAGGCAAGGATAAAACAGAATGCGCATCATTTAGACCTATATCTGTCTTAAACATAGATTATAAGATGTTTACTTCCATAATGGCCAAACGTGGTGAGGAACTTATGATTAACTTGATCCATAATGATCAGACAGGCTTCATACATCAGCGCCAAACACAGGATAACATAAGACGGACACTACATATTATTAACCACATAATGAAAACCAAAACAGAAGCAATAGTAGTGAGTATTGACGCGGAGAAAGCATTTGACTCTGTCAATTGGGTTTTCCTTTATAGAGTCTTACATAAATTCGGTTTCCACGACAAAATTATTAAAACTATACAAACTTTATATTATAACTCCACAGCAAGGGTCAAGGTCAATGGTCAGTTATCAAATAATTTTATATTGGAACGTGGAACAAGACAGGGATGTGCATGGTCACCACTATTGTTTGCACTCTTTCTAGAACCACTTGCCCAATATATCAGACAAAATACAGAAATAAAGGGAATACATCTCACAGAAAGAGAACATAAACTAGCCTGCTATGCTGACGACGTGATAACATTCCTCAGCAACCCAACACACTCTCTGCCCCAGCTAATGCTGGCACTGGAGAAATATGGGGAATTGTCAGGATATAAGGTTAATGTAAGTAAAACCCAAGTATTAACATATTATTATGACCCACCAAACGAAATAAAGACAAACTACTCATGGTCATGGCAAACAAAATCTTTTAAATACCTGGGCATCACTATCCCAAAGGATCTTTCAAAACTCTCAGAATACAATTACCTACCTTTAGATAAAAAGATTAAAGAAGATATCGCAAGGTGGAATCTCACTCCTCTACTTAGTCTTAACTCAAGGATTCAATCTATTAAAATGAACATATTACCAAGATTGCTATACCTATTCCAGACTCTACCTGTAGAAATACCCCAAAGCCAATTTAATGAATGGGATAAAATGTTGTCCAGGTATTTATGGCAAGGGAAGAAACCAAGGGTACGTCTCAAAACACTACAATTAACGAAAGAAAAGGGAGGTTGGGGTCTACCTTCCCTCAAAGAATATTATCTTGCTGCCCAGATGAGAATTATATTATGTTGGTGCAATCCATCATACCAGGCACAATGGAAAGACATTGAAGAAAGACTGTTTCCCATTCCTGTACAAGCAGTTATAGCGGACTCAAAACTGCAACAATATACAAACAACACAGATAATCCATGGGTTAAATTTATCTTGAAAGTGTGGAAAAATATTCTTAAAAAATATAAACTGGAAGGAGATCTTCTTCCCCTCAAATGGTGCTCGTATGATTCTGATTTCACACCAAACACAACGGACACCAGATTTAAAATGTGGAGAGTTAATGGAATAACAGCTCTATGTAATATTATGAAGGGAAATACACTGTTTAGTTTTGAGTTGCTTCAGAAAAAATACCTATTGCATAAACAAGACTTTTTCAGATATTTACAACTGCGGCATTATGTTAATACAAAGATTAAAAATGTAACAGAATCTAACCACAATTTCTTAGAACTGTTTAGAAGAGCATATAACTCGGAATTCAATAAAGGTATTATATCAGCTATATATAACTGCTTACTAGAATTTAATACCCACTCCACAATATATATTAAAGCAAAATGGGAAAGGGAATCAGAGATTAAAATATCTAATGAAGAATGGACAAAATTATGGCAATATCAATGGAAATGCACCAGTTCAATGAACTGGCGTGAATTTAATTGGAAAAACTTCATTAGATATTTTATCACACCAGTACAACAATCTAAACCCAGTGACTCTACCCCTGTCTGTTGGAGACAATGTGGTCATCAACGCGCAAACCATTACCACATTTTCTGGGACTGCCCCAATATTAAAGATTTCTGGTCGGAAATTCACAATGCCTTAAAGGACATTTTCCAAGAGGACTTACCATTGGACTTTAAGACCCTGTACCTGGGATATGCCCCTCAAGACTGGCTGAAAATGGACAAAGATCTCATGAACATTCTGTTGGTGGCCAGCAAAAAGACTATTACGAAGAAATGGATACAACCAGAGCGCCCAACAATGAATACGTGGAGAGATATAGTGTTTGACATTTATAAGATGGAACAACTTACAGCCCATATCAATCATAAAATGGAGATCTTCACTAACCAGTGGACAAAATGGCGCAGTTATATCACAGCCAAATGGCCAAATTGTTCTATGTATCTGTACTAAATGTATAATATATGTGTATCTGAAAATTACTCCCCTGTCAGTATTGTATATATTTTCTTGTTGATAATATTAATTTATCTTTTTTATTAATTTATTTAATTATTTTTTATTTTATTTTTTTTCTCTTTTTTTTTTTTTTTTTCTTTTTCTTTCTATTTTGAAAAAAGAATAAAATATAAATTAAAAAAAAAAAAAAAGAAATAAAGTTAGCAAAAAACATCCTGTGGAGTGGATCTGGCTCCCTGCCTAGTTTGAGATTTACCTGTTAAAGTCCTAATTCTGCAATGTCTGATTCCCTAAAGAAATGAAATGAGCAAAATCAGGATATAACAAGGAGAATCCTATTGTGCTGTTTTGGTTAGTTGCTCTTTTATGTGAACATGTTTATCTCTTATCTGGAGACCCAGGTATTTGAAAATTTCATGAATTTATCCTAAGAAAAAGCTTGTAACTCACTTTTGCACCTGTGAAAGAAACTCATTGGATCCAGTATGATTCCTCACTTATCTTATGCATTATCCTAATTAATAACAGACTTTGGAATTCATATTGATGAACAAAGAAAATGCTAACATTTGATATCAAAATAACATTACCTATACAGCTCTTTGACTTTACAGGGAGTCCAACAGTTGAAATATAAAACAGGCCTCATATAAACACAGGCCAAATAGCCATATGGTGGAGTTCCTCTTCGTTCTTCACATTTATTCCACATGTTCCTGTGAGACTGGGCTGACACAGAATGGAATCACATATGACCCACAAGGTGGAAACTGAATAATGTGGATGTGTGCAGGGACAGGCCCTGCCCCCAAACCCTACATAAACATGTGCTAAGTCATTCAGTGGTACTCAAAAGGGGTGTTTGCATTTATCTGAATTAATTCAGTATTTGACAGTGTGCATTATATTTAGCATTCTAAAGTCATATTATATTATATTACTGTTCACAACTGTAAAGGGCCCATGATACATTATTTTCTGATCTCTGTTAATAATCTTGTTTCCTCATCAAAAACATACCAAAACATTGTGTTTTGTTTCACTCACACATGTTTGACACACAAACCCTGCATATTTAGGTTTAAGTTCTTCTCAGACTGAACTCTCTCTCTCGCTCTCATACAATACAAATGAAAAACATGGTGTAGCGCTGAGGTAGACTGTATTGCCAAAAGTATTTGCTCACCTGCCTTGACTCACATATGAACTTATGGATTAACATTCTTAATCCATAGGGTTTAATATGACATTGGTCCACTCTTTGCAGCTATAACAGTTTCAACTCTTCTGGGAAGGCTGTCCTGAGTGTGTTTATGGGACTTGTTAACCACTCTTCCAGAAGTGGAGTTAATATGATTAACTGAGATTCAGGAGTAGGACCATGCCTCAACCACTTTCTCCTCCTCCTCACCAGCGAACCACAGCTCACCATAACCACACCTCTAATTTCCGGGAAGCTATCTGTAGCTGCTAATCCCATCATTCCAGTTCTTCACAGTTAACTCATCACCTCTCTTGAGCCAGGCTGCTAACAACCCGTCAGATTCAAACACTGACCTGTCACACGTTTCTTCGTTCCCTCCAGTTTGCGAATTCGTCACGCCGCGACAGATCCCAGGAGGACCCCATTCAAGGATCTGAAGCTATTTCTGTTGCTGCCGGTATCTACAGGATATCCACTTTGTACCCCTAGTCGCCACTCCGTCCTCGTTTAGACGTTCGGTGCAGCCCGGCTCTCAGAGACCACAGAATTCGGTGCGGCATGGCATCTAGTGACCATGGCGCTTGGCACAGCCTGGCCCTGGCAACCACAGCATTCGATGCGGCTCAGCCTCCAGCGTCCACAGCTTTCAGTACTGCCCAGCATTCGCCATGACCCTTCAGGCTGACATATCAAGACAGGACCTTCAACCCTTTAGATCAAGAATGTACTGTAGACGCTCTGGAACGAGACGAACAAGCTTCCGGGTTCCCACTATGTTTCCCACGCGCAGTTGCAGACGTCATCGCTCCCACCTCTAGATTTCTCTACTACAGTCTCATAGCTTCCCCTGCTGGGGGCTAAGTAGCATCACCACCAGTGGCCGGTAAATATCTTCCGTCTACTGTACAGTCTCATTTGAATCCCCTCGTATCTATCTCAGCCTGCTTCCAGCAGGTCAAGTCACCCTGTGCCTGCTCCCTCTGTTAGACCTCGATCGGGTCGCCTCATTCTTCTTGTCCCTGTCTTATAGGCTGCACAATTCTATTATTATTTCTCATGATGTTGCAGCCTACACAAGTCACCACACCCACTCACACTATTCTCGTTTGCACTCCGAAATGTCATACCAATGCATTCGATCGCTTAACCCACCTTTACATTGGCACATTTTGCCATCTCGGTATTCGACCTCTCCTACCAACTTGCATCTGCCCATTCTAGCTCATGCAATTCATGCTAGCTCACACTATTCCAACATATGCTAAGCAGTCTCTACACCCACTCTACACTCTGCTATTTCGATATTCAGCACCGTCGACTCAAGATGCTCACTATTCTAGCTCGCGCTGCTCGTGCCATTTCGACCTATGCTAGCTGTCATTACACCTGCTCGCCATCAACTCATATTCCACCCCTTGCTGTCTCACGCTATAATATCTCGTGCGGCTCATGTCATTCATTACAAGCTAGCTTAAGCCGTCGTAACCACGTGTCACACTATTCAGCCCCAGCTCTGCCCTCACCCACGGGTTACATCATCTCAGCTCACCACCTCTTACCCGATCAAGAATCCTGATATCAATGTCAGCTCACGACTTCTCCACCATTCTATCCTTATATGCGTCCTCAGCGATGCCATCTCGCCCTCACCTCCCCCTGCTCATGCTACGTCATCGCAATCCTTCATCATTCTCTGCTCTCATGTCGCAATGACTAATACTGTCTCTACTGTCAAATTTGCCTGCTTTCATCCATCCAGCCTCCAACCCATAGCCACCCCACGAATCCCTCCAGTACGTACCTCCACCCTCAGGTCCTCAGCCAACCCTCAGGTCCTCAGCTGACCGACCCACGACAGGTCTTCATCTCTCTTGACCCTCGACGGGTCTCCCAACCCACTCCGATGGGTCTCCTGAACCACTCCGGCTCTCCTGACCCACGACGGCTCTCAAAATGGCTCTCATGACGGCTCTCATGACAGCTCTCACAGCTCTCACAATGGTTCTCACAGCCCACAATGGCTCGCCCGACCCACAACGTCTCGTCCGGCCCACGACAGGCCTCCCGGCCTACGAGGGGTCTCCCGGTCCATGATGGGTCTCCTTCCCTGCCTCTCTTTCTGCCTCCTTCCTGACCTACGACGGGTCTCCCTCTTTGCACCAACACAGACGGGCGTGCCAGAGTGGACCGTCATCTGCCGTACATCTTCACCTAGAAGTCACGGGCCATTCTTTTGAGGATAGTGAGGTTCAGATCTTAGCCAGGGAACAAAACTGGTTTGAGAGGGGGGTTAAAGAGGCTATTTTTGTCAAAAAAGAGAATCCGTCGTTAAACAGAAATGGGGGAGTTAGACATAACTTGTCTCCCATTTATAATTCGATTCTCAAACCAAGTCAAAAACAGACAAAGAAACATTAGGGCAGACAATCCAGGGCAGAGGGGTGGAGAGGGTCGTTAGGCTTGAATAGGGAGGCTAAACTAGTCGCCAGAGAAACTTGGAAAACAAAGAGACAGATAAGTGGAGATAGTTTCAGAGCTATTTCAGTGTAGGAGCTCCTCCCTGCAGCTAGATATAAACAGGGTCTAACCAGCACTAGAACCAGAGCTGACGAAGCCTCTCGGATGAGCGGCGAAACGTTTTCGACCAAACAAACTTTGTCCAGTTGACAAATTGTATTTCTCCTTTTATCATTTCCATTTTAACAAAGTACCTCCTAATTCTGACCTGCCCTGAAACACCACAGTGATGTCAGTGATGGGGGATGGCTTAGCTTAATGTCAGGCAAATGAGTTCCTTTCTGTTCCACAAGCAGATCTTTAATGGGGAATTTCTCAGATTGTTGCCTTCAGAATGTGGTGCTTTCACCAGGGGGGTTGTTTCTTTCCGATAAATAGTATTGTTTTGTGGAGGCCATGCAACTGAGAATGCAAGCATGAATCAGATGGGATTTAGGATTTGCCAAGTCACCCTAAAATGGACTAGAATGCAGAAAATTGCATCTAAGAAATACAACATTTTCTGAGGGAGGATTCATTTTACAACTCAACTACTGGACACCGCCACTTCCAAAAAAATTCAAACCCTCCAGCGCCTATCTCACTTATGTTCGTCATGACCTCAATGATCTTCTCCAGGCCCATTCCATCTTATGCTCCTTTTATATTTTTGGGGGGTCCCGTTCCGGCTGGACCAATTGATGATTTAGACGGAACCCCCACCCTGAGTCTCAACCCAGCCATGTCTACCTCATTCATCCACTCATCCAGTCATCCACCGCTACCCATTAATAAATATCTTCATCTCGTTATGTTGTTGGCATGGTCCTTGCTAGTGAAGTGCATATGTGAGGTCACACATTCATGTAGGACGAGAAGGCCTGGCTCTCAGTCTCCGCTCTAATTCATCCCAAAGGTATTCTATCGGAGGAGGTCAGGAGGCCAGGCGAGTCAAGTTCATCCACACCAAACTCTCTCATCCATGTCTTTATGGACCTTGCTTTGTGCACTGGTGCACAGTCATATTGGAAGAGGAAGGGGCCATCTCCAAACTGAAACTAACCCACAAAGTTGGGAGCATGGAATTGTCCAAACCTCTTGGTATGCTGAAGCATTCAGAGTTCCTTTCACTGGAACTAAGGGGCCAAGCCCAGCTCCTCAAAAACAACCCCACACCATAATCCCCCTCCACCAAACTTTACACTTTCACAATGCAGTCAGACAAGTACCATTCTCCTGGCAACTGCCAAACCCAGACTTGTCCATCAGATTGACATATGGAGAGAACGCATCTCCACTGCTCTAGAGTCCTGTGGCAGCGTGTTTTACAACACTGCATTTGCACTTTGTATTGCACTTGGTGATGTATGGCTTGGATGCAGCTGCTCGGACATGGAAACTCATTCCATAAAGCTCTCTATGCACTTGAGCAAATCTGAAGGCCACATGAAGTTTGGAGGTCTGTAGCAACTGACTGCAGAAAGCTGGTGACCTCTGCACACTATGCGCCTCAGCATCCATCCTTCATGGCTGAGTTGTTGTCATTCAACGTCGCTTCCACTTTGTTATAGTACCACTGGCAGTGGAATATTTAGGAGCAAGGAAATTTCACGACTGGACTTGTTGCACAGGTGGCATCCTATCACAGTACCATGCTGGAATTCACTGAGCTCCTGACAGTGACCTATTATTTCACAAATGTTTGTAGAAATCATGCCTAGCTGCTTGATTTTATACACCTGTGGCCATGGAAGTGATTGGAACTTTTGGATTTGAATATTTGATTGGAATACTTTTGGCAATAAGTGCATTTTCATATGGGAAGGATAGTCATGCCACCATTAACAGTCCGTTTCTGCCAGCATGTGCCGTCAGAGTTCAAGACGGAGGAATGAGTGTAATGTAAGGCTTCCTTTTATAGGTTGGTTTGGTGATTCCAATCACTGTTCTGAGTGGGCCCAGCTGATTAGTCTACCTCTTTGCATTCCTGTGAATACAATTTTTTCAACATTTTTACTTGTAGTAGTTGAAAATAAATATTTTTTACTCACTGGAGAAGACTGTGCTCCCTCTTCTCTTTGGTTACAATAATGTACAGTAATGTCCTCACTCCATATGTGCCACAGGTCAAGAGCCAATGTGAGCCTATGAGCAGAGCAGGAAATTGGTTTGGCTTAGGCACAGAGAGATGAAAACATACCTACCAAAAATCGTAGCATTTGGCTAAACCAAGGAAAGAGAGATTGAAGAAGTTATATTGAAGTCACAGGTCTCATACTAATGTGGATTTGTTTTGGAGCATGCAATTTTGGTGCCATCTCAAATTCTTTGTGGTGACCATCATGACAGCCAGTCAGGACTAGCTTATAAGCAGTTCCACAGGTCAAATCATCCATGTCATATACATACGTCATATGTCCATTCAGTATTTTCAAATATACCAAAACATATATGGACTTCAGGCTAGCTTCACATGACATCACAACATTTAATTCAGCAGTAGAATATGCCTTTTAGCTCTGAAAGTGCAAATGTTTTCAGAGTTTGTACAGATTTCAACTTAAAGTTTTCCTATCAACTGTATAAAAGAGTATGATGTCACCCATAGTGTTCGGCTGCTGCGGAATTTGGAATTTGGAGCCAGTTATCCTTTTTGTATCAACTATTGAAGAAGAAAGAAGAAAAATAAATGTATTGGAATACTCTTTTCTATCATAATAATCACTGGCATAAAAGATATGATATTCCAGACCCTGACTTGAGGAAATCATCCTAAAGTAATTTGTGACTATGATCTATACAGGAAGCATCTATGTATCTATTGAAACCATACATGGAAAATACTCTTTCTATTCATAGGCTTCACACTATGAAAATCCAAACAACAATGAATACAAAAGCTATGTAAAAAGTATAGTGCTGACACTCACTGGTGTAAATTCCAGGTAAGTCCTTCCACCCTGCAACATCCCCACTGAATTGCAAATCTAATGGGATGAGACTGTAAGAATGGTCCCATGTCAAAACAGAGGATCATCAATTTGTGCTAAGAAACAGGGACATTTTACTTGACAAGCTTGTAATTCTTAAAAATTACTTGAATTCAATGCCTCAAAATGCACGGTCTGTAGGGGGGGGTTAGTTGACTAAAAAGAGGGTGTGGAAAAGGCTCTCAAAACATTTACATATCTCTGTGTATATGATCCAAACTGCAATTACAAGCAGCGTTGGGCAAGTTACTTCAATGCGTTATTTATTAATTGTTGCTGTCATTTCAAATGTAATGTGTTGCATTGCAATATTACTGTATATTACTGGTTCCGATTAGATGATGTCATCAACGAGGACAGCGCGCATGCGCGCATTCACAGCTGATTTGCAGATAAAACTACGCTCTCAGCTCTCGGTTACAGTCATAAAGAAGCAAAGGAATGAGAAGAAGAAAAGATCTCCGCTTGAGAAAACCCGAAATGGTGCGAACATGCATTTATCCCGGTTGTGAAAACAAAATGACAGCTTGGACGAAGTTGAATTTTCACAGGCTCCCTCGTCACAATCCGGAGTTATTGAATCTTGCCTTGAGAATGGACCCAAACATGAAAGGCAAAGCTGTAAGACGTTTGGACCATCGTGTTTGCAGTACCCACTTCAGTCCGGACGATTTTTTACCAGCAAAGGAAAATAAAGAAGGCCAGCGGATTCAGCGCACGAGTCTGAGAAGTAATGCGATACCGATGGCTGTTCTCTGGTGCGCTGCTCCTCAAACTGTCTCCGCTTCCTTCTTTCTAATACCTCCTCATCCGTATACTCAGGCTCAAAACGATAGGGACAGCCATCATACTCAAATAAGTACTCTTCAGTCTCGAAGTCTGAATCTTCAGCCATGTCTCGCCCGCAACAGAAAAGTTATGAGTGTATTCTAAGCAAAGTAGCGGAATGAATGTCCACGATGATGTCATCCAGTCGGAACCATGGATGGATATTGGATTACAGGCCACTTTTGACTCAAACAAACATGTAGACTAACACATTGAGCTTTTGTCATTTGAAAAGTGCTAAAGTTTGTGTTATTTGGTGACTGCAACCTTATGCCACGAGCACTCACGTTAAACGGATATTGCTAAACTCCAAAATCTCCGGAAATACTCCAAATGACACCAAAGTACAATTGTAAAAATGTTAATTTTCCTTTAAGTAGACATTTAAGATATATACAACACAGCAGGGTATTTACAACCCAGTATAGAAGGAAAAAAAAAAATTTGCAAAAAAATTAATGCAAAAAAAAGTCCTGTACTACGTATTAGTTACCAGGTAATTGCAAGTCTTGCTCAGGTATTGCAGTTGCCTGGTTTACACCAGACCATATCACAAGTGATATATGGTCTGGGAGCACCTACTAAATATCTCGTAGCGGAGGTGTGCTTTACGATTGCCAACGGCTGTTTATTGGGCGTTACGAATGTCTATCATTTGGCGTATACGTAGCCCATAGCCAATCATAGTTATCAGTTATCAGTTCAAACTACAAGTTTCCGTTTGTCGCGTAGTACGCGTGACCATCTTTCCACCCCTCCCCCTTTTTGATCAGGAGAGTTTGCTTAGCCTAGTTGCCAGGCTGTCTTTCAGATCGGAACGAACGAAAGAAGCCTGGGATTTCCCAGGTTAGTATTGCAGTAGGGGTGACACATACAACCATATATACACACACTAGAGAGTCTCTACATTGCAGAGGGAGATGTTTCACAGAACTCAGTTTAGCATATTGTACTGTATTAAATGTTACCAACAAGCTATAGCACTGTGTTAAGTATTGCACCACAGGATATTACACTGTAAAATAGATGCTGCACTTTAACTTTACCACTTTAGGAGAGGTGAGTAATAAAATCTTCTCATTATTTTCACTATATCCCGAATTTGGATGTTGCGCCTCTGTGTCCGTCACTTCATCTGCTCCTGATGCTCTTTTTTATTAGCTGTTGCTGTTGCGTTGCTAATGTTTGATGGTTATGATCTGACAGAGCAGCTCAGAGTCACACTGACACACACACACACCTACACACACACACACACACACACACCTACACACACACACACGCACACACACACGCGCACACACACATACTTGTTTGTATGCACTTGTAGGGTCACCTGAACAGACCATGCATTTTGGGAACCACCCTTTCTGAATGACATACAGCACTGAAAAAAATCAGGCAGCAGCCTTGGGGGTATGTCACTTCAAATGATCAATCAGACAAAGTAATGGTTTTGACCTGACAAGAACCTGCATCCTGGAGACCTATCAGGTATTTAGTGATATGTGGTACCAATATATACACACCATCTGGTTTTTCATACATTCGTAGTACCACTTAATATGCATTTAGGTTTAACTTCAAAGAGCTATTCAACAATCATGACTGCCGAATTGCAATCAGTAAAAAAATATGACATGACATTCATTTACATTAATGACAAAAAAAATGTGCATTATCCCCACCCGCATCTTGACATACTAGTGGACTTTTGCAGCATGCTCACAAATGGTATGCCAAATGAAAATTATTCAAAAGCCAGAAAGTCATGAAAACTGGCCAATGAATTAGTCCCACTTGGCATCACTGAGCACATTCATCAACAGCCTGAACAGGGTAAAAAGGATTATCATGGACCCATCACAATCAGACTCTTCTCTCCCATCTGGCAGGATATGTAGGAGCCTCTGCTCCAACACCAGGTACAAATAGAGCCCGGGCGCCTGAAAGAAGAGCTGCCCACTGCTCCTGAAAAAGGATGGGTCAAATGCAGAAGTGAATTTCTCCTGTATGTGAGATCAATAAAGGTTAAAATCTTAAATCTTTCTTAAGACTGACCTGCTGAAAACCTCATCAAAACATTATTGCGTTGCACTGTCCCAGTACTTCTATGTAAACGTGCACTGGTTGAATCTCTCATGTTGTTCATATCTTTTTTTAAATTGAACCAAGTGTACATACTCTTCAATGCAGAGCAACAGTATGTCTTACTATAATAAGCCTGTTAGTATTGCCTCAGCTCACTTGCCCAGGGAGGATAGTACCGGCTGGTACGAATCCTACTGCAATGAGCAAGCCAGTGTGAGTCCTTGGGCAAGACCCTTTACGGTACTGCCCCCCAGGCGCCTGAAAGAAGAGCTGCCCACTGCTCCTGAGATGCCCCAGCAGCATTGAAAGATGGGTCAAATGCAGAAGTGAATTTCTCCTGTGTATGAGATCAATAAAGTCTAATATCTACAAACACTACTCACTGTTTTATATATATGCACTTCTGTGCACTATCTATATATTCAATCGCAAAAATACAGACCTTGCAAATGCAAACGAAAACTTTTAATTGCATAACATTATATTATCATAACACTGTATAACATTATCAGTCTATAAGCTTGTTTCTGCAAATACACAGCCAAATGTGACATGATCTTCTAAATGCTATTAAAGTAGTCTAAATGGGTATTTTGCAGTTCAAAACAAACATGTCTGTCTAAATATGTCAACTAATCTGGCAAAACTTTGCTATCAAGACCATTCTGGAATTCAACAAAAATTCTTTTATACAGTACTTGTGTTTTAGAGCTGTGATCCGATTCTTGATGTAGAATTTCACAGCTAACCAATTACTTTGTTTAAGTGCTACTTTTTCTTGTGCAAGGCACTTGTCACAATCACTTTTCCCTGGAACACGGCATGAAGTGATGAAAGACATCATGTGCTTCCCAACCGCAAGAATTTCATCCTTTTGCCACATCCTCCTCATCACTGGTGGGTGACCTGTGTGAGAGATACAGTATGTATAAAGAAGGAGGGAAAAGGAGGAATGGAGGGATGGATGAAGAAGAGAGGCAGAAAAGTGTGTAATGTGGAATTCCAGTTGCTTTACTTCAAAGACACTGTATCAACTTGGAACACATCTTACCTTTTACCTTCTTTGAGAACTTCCGTTTGGAGCTCTGTGTAGAGGTCCTGGTTTCATGGCACTCTTCTCTCACATCTGATTTCATGGTCTCATCATTTATTTCATTTGCCATCTCATTGGATTCAACACAACTCTCTGAAATTCATGGAAAAATGACAACTATGATGTTTCTGTTTATCTCTGTATACACATATACTTCTAGGTCTTGCATACATACATAGATACATACAAATATTTGAGGCCACTCAAACCCCTCCACCACGTTAAGGTGGCGGAGGGGTTTGAACCCGAGCGGTGTTCTGTTATTGGACTTCTGTGCCAGTCACAGTCTGTCCATAACGAACACCATGTTCGAGTACAAGGGTGACCACCAGTGCACTTGGCACCAGGACACCCTAGGCCGGAGCTCGATGATCAACTTTGTTGTCGTGTCATCGGACCTCCGGCTGCGTGTCTTGGACACTCAGGTGAAGAGAGGGGCAGAGCTGTCAGCTGATCACCACCTGGTTGTGAGTTGGGTTCGCTGGCGGGGGAGGAAGCCGGAAAGGGTGGTTGCAGAGGCGAAAACTCGAGGTTGGGAGGAGTTCGGAGAGGCCATGGAGGAGGACTATCGGACGGCCTCAAAGAAATTCTGGCAAACCGTCCGGCGCTTCAGGAGGGGGAAGCAGTGCTTCACCAACACCGTTTACGGGGCGTGTGGAGAGCTGTTGACCTTGACTGGGGATGTTGTCGGACGGTGGAAGGAATGCTTTGAGGATCTCCTCAATCACGTCTTCCGAGGAGGAAGCAGAGGCTGGGGACTCGGAGGCGGACTCGTTTCATCACCCTGGCTGAAGTCACTGAGGTGATTGGTAAGCTCCTCGGTGGCAAGGCCCCGGGGGTGGATGAGATCCACCCTGAGTATCTTAAGTCTCTGGATGTTGTAGGGCTGTCTTGGCTAACACATCTCTGAAGCATCGCGTGGCGGTCGGGGACAGTACCTCTGGACTTGCAGACCGGGGTGGTGGTCCCTCTGTATAAGAAGGGGGACCGGATGGTGTGTTCCAACTACCGGGGAATCACACTCCTCAGCCTTCCCGGTAAGGTTTATTCCAGGGTATTGGAGAGGAGAATTCGTCCGATAGTCGAACCTCGGATTCAGAAGGAGCAGTGTGGTTTTCGTCCCGGCCGGGGAACACTGGACCAGCTCTATACTCTCCATCGGGTGCTTGAGGGTGCATGAGAGTTTGCCCAACCAGTCCACATGTGCTTTGTGGATCTGGAGAAGGCATTCGACCGTGTCCCTCGTGGGGTCCTGTGGAGAGTGCTCTGGGAGTATGGAGTTCGGGGCCCTTTGCTAAGGGCTGTTCGGTCCCTGTATGGCCGGAGCAGGAGCTGTGTTCGCATTGCCGGTAGTACCTGTCGGACCTGTTCCCGGTGCATGTTGGACTCCGCCAGGGCTGCCCTTTATCACCGGTTCTGTTCATTATATTTATGGACAGAACTTCTAGGCGCAGTCAGGGGCCGGAGGGAATCCGGTTTGGGAACCACAGGATCTCATCTCTGCTATTCGCAGATGATGTCCTGATGGCTTCATCGAACCGGGACCTCCAGCATGCACTGGGGCGGTTTGCAGCCGACTGCGAAGCGGCAGGGATGAAGATCAGCTCTTCCAAATCCGAGGCCATGGTTCTCGACCGGAAAAAGGTGGTTTGCCCTCTCCGTGTGGGTGGAGAGTCTTTGCCTCAAGTGGAGGAGTTCAAGTATCTCGGGGTCTTGTTCACGAGTGAGGGGAGGATGGAGCGTGAGATTGACAGGTAGATCGGTGCAGCGTCGGCTGTGATGCGGTCGCTGTACCGGACCGTCGTGGTGAAGAGGGAGCTGAGCCAAAAGGCGAAGCTCTCAATTTACCGGTCAATCTACGTTCCTACCCTCACCTATGATCATGAGCTTTGGGTAATGACCGAAAGGACAAGACTGTGGATACAGGCAGCCAAAATGAGTTTCCTCCGCAGTGTGGCTGGGCACACCCTTAGAGATAGGGTGAGGAGCTCAGTCACAAGGGAGGAGCTCGGAGCAGAGCCGCTGCTTCTCCACGTTGAGAGGAGCCAGCTGAGGTGGCTCGGGCATCTGTTCCGGATGCCTCCTGGACGCCTCCCTCGGGAGGTGTTCTGGGCATGTCCCACCGGGAGGAGGCCCCGGGGAAGATCCAGGACACGCTGGAGCAGGCATGTCAAACTGATTCCCAAAGAGGCCGTGTAGCTGCAGGTTTTTGTTCCAACCAACCAAGAACACACCCTTCAGCTGTCTGAAGACTGAGGTCAGTTGATTAACTGAGTCAAGTCTGGTGTGCTGCTGTTCGGTTGGAAAGAAAACCTGCAGCCACACCGGCCCTTTGTGGATCAGTTTGACACCTGTGAACTAGATCTTTTACACCAGGTTTTTTTTCCAACCAACTGACCTCAGTCTTCAGACAGCTGAAGGGTGTGTTCTTGGTTGGTTGGAACAAAAACCTGCAGCCACACGGCCCCTTTGGGAAACAGTTTGACATGCCTGCGCTGGAGGGTCTATGTCTCTCACACCTTGGGGTCCCCCCGGAGGAACTGGAGGAAGTGTCCGGGGTGAAGGAAGTCTGGAAGTCCCTGCTTAGACTGTTGCCCCCGCGATCCAGCTCCGGATAAGCGGAAGAAAATGGATGGATGGATGGATGGATATTTGAGGCCATGCGAAAAACTTACTTACTTGTGTCTCATCCTGTACCTCAGTGTCACTGTCAAGGTTCACAGTCTCTGAGATAAGCAAGGGGAAGAAAAAGTCAAAAAGTCAAAATTAAGCTTGATTTCATAATACATAATTTTGACCTGGTAATTTATCTAGTTTCAGTCTACCTTTTACACTGAAATATCTGAAGACATCAGAATTACCTTCAGGATCAATAGCAATCTCATCCAGGCCTTTCCCTTTGAATTCTGCCAAGCGTCCCTGTTCAAGAGCCAAGAGGGTAGCTTCAGACAGTCTGTAAAACTGGCGATGGACTCGGACATCATGGCCAAGGAAATCGGCTAACTGGTCCAGTTCTGTATTACTGAGGTTGAGGACTTGAGAGAGTGTTCCGTTTTGTTTGCGCAGTTTTGTAGAAGTGAGACTTGTATAGTTTTTAATACCACAGTCCTTGGCAAATTCTCTGATGCAGTCAGACCCACGGTAGCAGGACAATGCAGATGGCCTGGCAAATAGGTAGCCATTTTCCTTAACAACCCTACATTCATGACGTTTAGCAACAAGTAGGTCCAACGATTTCTGCATTTCAGGAACCTTTCTTCCCCTTTTTCCTCTTATTTCTATCCTCCTGAAATGCTGACAGAACTTTTTCTCTAGGTCCGAAAGGGCCATACCCACATCTTCCTGCAAATCTAATGGATTTGGAGCAAAATAGGCAGAGAGGGGCATTTTTGAAACTTCTCCTGTTCTACGTCGATTGAACATCATGACTTGTGTCAAAGTGATCTTTGTCAGATTTGTCCAAGTCGTTTTAGATGGCTCTGAGGACAGTCTGTCGCAAAGCTGTTCTCGCTGCATGTCCAAGTAGGAGTGGAGTGTCTGAACATCTTTGGTGAATGGAATCAACTGAGGAACGTTTCACTTTGATTCATGCAGTGTTCTCAGTGATGCAGCTGAAACATGTTCATTCCATCTGGTTTCATATACGCTGCGGAAAGAACAAGCACATTTTGCTGCTGTAGGGTTGTTCTGCACACTTGCACGGCTTTCAAGAAGCTGCGATGCCTTCACTAAACTGTGTCCAATTTTTAGTGCAAGACTTGGACGCTTGTAAGTGTTGGATTCAGAGACAAAGCCAGCCACAAGTTGCACTGCTTGCACAACATACATGAAATTTTCAGGTCTTATGTGATCTTCAATAGTCTTCCTCGAAACTATCAAAAGCCTTCCCAGTTCTCTCATTTTTTGACGGATATATTCATGTTTACTGACATCATGTCCAAGCCTGTTACCTAAATCAGGGCTCTCAAGTTTTGAGCGGGGTCGTGCGTGAGACTGTAATTTCCGAGGACGGTGCGAGTGAACAATTTTTCCCGAGGAGCGGGGGGGCGCTTGAATTGCGTGAGAAATGCCGTGTGAGCGTGTGAACGTTGAATTGCATGTTGAGAGCCCTGTTTGTCTAAAGAGCAAACTTAAACTACAAAGCAACTAATGAGAGTTATATAAATGAAGTTACTACCTGATGGTTCTCAGTTTGTTTTATCATCACCGTTTTGTCAGTGCGCGCTGAGAGGGGCGGGGAGGAAATTTACTCTGCAATTAAATCTGATGTTTGTATCATGGAGTATGGTCAGCATTTATGCAGGGCTCTCAAGTCTCACGCATTGAGAGTGTGACACACGCAATTCGACGTGTTCACACGCTCACACACATGGCTTTTCTCACGCTGATTTCTTTTTTTCTTTTTTTTTTTTTGTGCCCAGAAAATCGGTCTGTGTGGCTTAGTTTATGCAGGCTCCGCGCGTTTTCATCGAAAAAAACTCCCCCTGCTCCGGGCGCACGGTCCGGGGGCGGGGTGGAGCGGGACATTTTTAAC
The DNA here is from genome assembly GCA_036785185.1 of Paratrypauchen microcephalus. NCBI lineage: Eukaryota > Metazoa > Chordata > Actinopteri > Gobiiformes > Gobiidae > Paratrypauchen > Paratrypauchen microcephalus. The sequence continues at coordinate 6,053,847 of JAVJIX010000033.1, forward strand.
GGATTCACGTAAGAGTCTGGTTAATGCACCGGGCCCGCGGCGAACCGCGTCTCACCATGGGCAGTTCGGCTCTGGGCCGCGCGTATTCCCCGCGTAAGCCGTCGGGGGGGACACGTTACGCACAGACGGAGACACCGGGACTGGAGTCTCCGTGACGCACCGAGGAATCCGTTAAAAATGTCCCGCTCCCCCCCGCCCCCGGACCGTGCGCCCGGAGCAGGGGGAGTTTTTTTCCGCTGAAAACGCGCGGAGCCTGCATAAACTAAGCCACACAGACCGATTTTCTGGGCACAAAAAAAAAAAAGAAAAAAAGAAATCAGCGTGAGAAATGCCATGTGTGTGAGCGTGTGAACACGTCGAATTGCGTGTGTCACACTCTCAATGCGTGAGACTTGAGAGCCCTGCATAAATGCTGACCATACTCCATGATACAAACATCAGATTTAATTGCAGAGTAAATTTCATCTTGAATCATATGGTTTAAGATCTTCCAAAACTCTGCTTTGACTCCAGGTGGGGGTGGTACAGAAAAACCACAAAGAACTTGCACTCACACACTTTTGCCAGGCTTCTGAGGGACACTAGGCTTAAACTTGCAAATCATCATGTGGCGCCACAAAATTTTCTTTGCGAAAAGGCCTTGGCAATATATACAATGAAGAAAATCTTGAGATTTAGAATCTTCTTTTGGTTGTTTCCGAGGAACAAGTTTTCCAACATCTGTATTTAACACCTCAACATTGTGGGCAAAGTTGCCTCTATTTCTCAAATGTTCCAGATGCAGTTTTCTTTGTTTAGAACTTTTGGAAAACACAAAGCCTGTGCAACGTCTGCCTCGTTTTTATGAGCACGCTCCAAATGCCTGGCCATTTTTATAAATCCCTCCTTACAGTATAAACAATACTGTTTTTTGTTGTACAGTCGTGATCCATCCTTTTTTTACAGACAGCAGGTATGGTGAGTGAGTCACCAGATACACCTGAACTAAGAGAAGTAGTACTGTCAGGACAAACCAGTGTCAAGGTTCCATGAAGGTCTTCAGATTGTGCCATTTCATTTTGTTCTGATTGTCCACCTAGGTTTGAAATTCTACAATAAGATTGTCTTTTGCAACAAGGTAAACTTCTGGAATGCTGCCTTTTCTGTGTCAAAGCACTGCTGTTCTCCTTTCGCATTGGTGCGCGTCCCCTTGGGATCATTTTCTTTTCACTGAAGATTTCAGAAACTTCACGTGTCTGTTTCATTAGAAGAATCCTCACTTGTAGCAGGAACATATTCTTCACCCTCATTTGATGTGTCAAAAAGCTCAGAGGAATCAAAATCCATTTGTCTGTTAATCTGTGAGGGGAAAAAGGGTACACTTCAATGAAAACAGTATACTTGGTTAACATTTTCAACTAAATTTTATATAAATGACCAAACTATAATATATCTATTTTCAGTAGTGTTTTTATTACCAGTATGCTTTTGGTCCTCCTCAACTTAGGGACATAACATTGGTTTTCGTCTGAAGACTCCAGAATTGGATCACATCTCTGGAATATTACAAATTAACACCACAGTGATGAATAAGTGATGAACAAGGGGCGGCTGGAGGCATAGGCTGGGGGGGTTGCGCGCGCGGATTTCAACGGACCGGGGGGGATGGGGGTGGTGCGCGTGGATATCAACGGAAGGGGGGGGGGCAAATTTTTTTACCGCGGGCCGCAAAACATTGTACCGCGGGGGGGGGGGCTCCGCGGGCCGCAAAATACTATACCGCGGGCCAATTTCGGCCGCGAGTCTGAGACCCCATTTCATGTGTAAAACCACAATATTAAATTCATGCATAAATGAACAGTGGACTGTAAATCATTTAACAAAATTTAAATGACACAATTTAGCTATTGTGGTCCCAATATTGTAAATAGTAAATTTCAGTTCACTGCGAACAATTCCTAGGACAGACACAAAAAAATGCAGTTTGTGTGTAGAAGTACTGAATTTAATGTCTTAATTTTTTTTTCTATAATTTAATTATTTTATTATTCTTTAACTGTTTATGACAAAACATAGCTATCGAATTAGAGCAGACTAGAAAACGGTGTGCATTGTCATACCTAACAACTTCAACAGACATTTGAACAGTTGATGTGGTCCCATCAAGGCACAAAAACCAGACTGTGTTTGGCAGGAAACATTCAGAATGGGTTGCATTAATTTCAACAATATTCACCGTTATTTCCAATTGGATTTCTGTTGAACACTCAAACAAAACAAAAAAAATATTTCAAAGAACAATTTAAATTCATTACCTTCATTTTGGACACAGAGGAAGAAGCTACATCCTCATCGATAATTTCAGGGTCGTCTACTGCTGTAGACTTGGTCACAAGACGTTTCTTTCCAATCTGAAAAACAATGCTTAATACTATTAAAAAATAGCTGATTGTCAAGAATAAGTCATTTCAGTTTCGTCCAACAAATCCTACAACATACACAAAGAAAAATACAGTTTATGGTTAAAAATCCCATGTTCATGTTTGACCAAAACCCTTAAAAAGTCTTCAGAATATGTACAGGGCAGTCAGCTGGGTTCAGATACTACTGTGCTGCATTGTAAAGCATTGTCATCATCACATTTCTTAGTAAAACTTACCTGTACATGTAAGCAGCACTCTCAGGTCCAAACAAAAACACCTTCATATCAAAATTCATGTCTTAAACCATGTCCTATATTTATGTGTCTAATGTGTGAACTAAAATTAAGGTTAAGATAAGATAAGATAAGCCTTTATTGATCTCACACAGGAGAAATTTACTCGCCACAGTAGCTCCAGGACATTTGGACAAGAGGGAAAAAGTGCATGCAGGCAGGGAGGGGATAAAGTAAGTAATAAATAATACAAATAGTAATACGTAATAATAATAATAATGGAAAATAGTAATAATGATAATAGTAACAACAAGCATCAACATGAAAAGGAGGATATTGCATGTCTGGCCTATATGTTAGAATTATACAGTCTGATGGTGGTGGGGATGAAGGATCTGCGGTAGCGCTCCTTCTTGCACTGGGGGTGCCTCAGTCGGCTGCTAAAGGAGCTGCCCAGCTCCTCTACAGTCCGGTGCAGAGGGTGAGAGGTGTCGTCCTTAATGGACATGAATTTGGCCAGTACCCTCCTCTCAGCCACCTCCTCTACAGAGTCCAGAGGACAGCCCAGGACAGAGCTGACCCTCCTGACCAGCTTATTCAGTCTTTTTCTGTCCCGTTCTGTGCTGCTCGGGGCCCAGCAGACGACAGCGTAGAGGAGAGCAGAGGCCACCACAGAGTCAATTAATTAATTAATCACCACAAAGTTATTAATTGATTATGAGAAAATGGAGCCATCGCGGTCCCCAGAATTATATCACACCGGGAAATTGTGTGTGTGTGTGTGTGTAGATATAAAGTCTTGCAGTTCACATGTATAAACTCCATACAAACACGGGACAGACGCTGCTGGAGGGAGATCCAGGAGATCCAGGCAGTCCCAGCCTCATCAGAGCCATTCATTAAGAGCCACAAGCCCCAGGACATATCAGTGCCCCGAGCGAGCCTGTACCTGACAGCTGACTACTGCAGACAACATACACTGCTCCTGCTCTCTCTGAATGCCCTGCTCCCTCCTGTGGGAGCAGCGCATTGGTCATTTGTATTTTTGTTTAAAAGCCAATGTAAAATGTTTCAGTACATAATTTTATATGTTTGATTTAAAAGAAAGTAATTTGATACATGGTTTGCACATTTGGGGGCGCACTACTGCCTATTAGGGATGGGCGATACCAGTTATTTTTGTTTTGATACAATACCAAGTAATACCAGGGTTAGAATCGCGATATTGATACCGATACCAATACTTTCATATATTTTTTAATACTGCAGAAAAACACTAACCTGGCTCTAACTATAGATACCTTGGCTTCACAAAGCTCCACCAGGGGCTTAGCTCCACACATTCTAACACCAGATATCTGAAAAAAAAATCTTTGATGAAATGAAAATGGCAATGCAGACATCAAATGTGACCACTAGACTTTTGTTTGTGCTGCTTGTATTGCACGTTGTATTTTTATGTATTTGCCTGCCGAGGGACTATGGATGAAAACTAGCTTTTAGCTAAAATTCGACATATTTACATTTGTTTTATACTTATGTTCATTAATGTGCATTGTCCCTATCAAATAAATAAATAAATAAAATAAAATAAATAAATCTGTTGTAAGTTGGGCACTTGCAGCCTATGAAAAAAAGTATCACTATTGTCACTCTCACATACATTCTCCTCTCACATACACTACTCTTAGTCTTCTACATGGTTGATGGTTCCCTGGATTCTCCCTCTCTCAAACGCCTCGGCAGCTGACCTCTGTCGTACTGCTGTTGCTGCTGTGCTGGAGGGAGCTGCCTGACTCGCCTCCTGTCGTCGTTTGGTCAGTAGCATTTCGTCATGCTGAGGTTTATGATTTATGATCAAGTGTTTATTTAAAATTTGTGGTATTGCCACAATATCGGATAATTTTTTGGCACACACTGCACTTCACAACATTGTCGTCCACGGTGTGGAAGTAACTCCACACCACACTTCTCTTGCGGTCTCCCATGGCTCCCACAGCCCCGCGCCGCTTTGACTGAAATCTCACAGCAGTGAGTCTATCGCTGGATGACGTACGACCCCACGTTTGGTGAGAACGCGGAAGGAAATGTAGTGCCTGACAACTGGCAATGGTTGAATAATGAACAAAACACATATGAATTTGAACTAAATAAACTGAAAGTTAAGTCAGTAAGAAAACATGACTTGGTATCAATATTTTATATTTTATCCAGGATCGATGCATATTCAATACCCCATCAGGATCGATATATCGATACTTTGGTATCGATCCGCCCATTACTACTGCCTATCTCTTGTATTCTCATGTAATTACTCACGAAGAAATGCTGTTCTTGAACTTGTTGAAAATAAAGAAAAGGATGGCTGGAGCAACAAGGTTGTTTTACCATGCTGTGTAAACACGTAAGACCGGCTCGTTGGTCATCTTTTTTCTGTGACGAGATTAAATTATTACAAGGAGAAAACAAAGTCAAAGATTAGCCTCTACAGTCAGCTTCACTAAGGTGCTGAGAGAGTGCCAACTGGATTTAAATGATCACAGTGAAATGTGAGTTTTCTGCAGTAGCAGGTGACTAAGACTTAAAGGCAATGGAAAAAATATGTGTACAGAAATTGTGATAAAATGGAAATAAAATGGAAATGTTTCTGCTGCATTAATTTGTGTGTGACATCCGCCATGCCTGAATCCTGATTGCCACTGTAAAATTGTCCCTTAAAATTCAGTAATAACACATGTTTTGTCGAAACGTCATTGAAACAGTTGAGGTTTTTAACTGTGCAGTGAGTGCTGCAGTCTCTCCACTAGTGCATGTACTGTTCTCTCTACAGTGGCAGGATCAGAGGCAGGTGAACAGAGAAGAGGCGCTGTGTCCAAGCATACTGACACACTCACCCAGAATTTATATCAGGAGCCTTAGTGACAGTGGCTTTATTGTATTTATTACCTAAAACCCATCAGTGGCGGAGATTGTCTCGGCGGCAGCGTGTCTGGGTCCATAAAATAATACAGAGGGTCTTTCGCTTTCTTCTTCTACGTCCATATAATGACATAGCAACGTCACTGGACAGTAGTGTCTGATTGTGTCTCTGACGCGTTGCCACTCACGTCACCAGATTCGCTTCACGCTGACGCCTGAAGACACGTGGCAAAAACGCAGGAGGCCTAAACACACCTTCACAGAAGCACATAAACTCAATGCCCTGACGTGGTGGTCTGAACACAGCTTAACACTGTGGAGTGGAACAAATGAGTTAAAGATCCCATGACATGGTACTTCTTGATGCTTTTATATGGCTCCTTAATAGTTCCCTAATACTGTAAATGAATCCTTCTTCAAAATCAACACTCAGTGCATGAGAAACAGAGATAAGATGAGAAAGAGTAATTTTTCTCTCTCTGAACAGGCTATTATGGGCGTTGTTGCTTGAATGCAAATGAGGAGAAAAGAGCTGGCCTATAGTAGAGGGTGGGGGCGTGGCCAAACTCTCTGCTCTCCGCTCTCAGCTGAGCCATTTCCTTGTTTTTGCACGGGGGGAGGGATTTGAAGCGTTCCATTGAAAAATAAACACATTTCCACAGAAAATAAAATTAAACCACTGCTGTTCAAAGGTCCAGAGGCTCAGATAAAGGACTTAAGATAAGATAAGATAAGACTTTATTGATCTCACACAGGAGAAATTTACTTGTCACAGTAGCTCCAGGTAGGGACAGTTTGAACAAGAAGACAAGTGCATGCAGGCAAAAAAAGGCATAAAACGTCTATTTACAGGTAAAAAGAGGAAAAAAAGGTAAGGTAGGGTCGGAGCTCTGTAACAGGCAGCCGGCCTCTCCGGCGCCATCTTTACATTCCGAGCCTAGAAACACTCGGACGTGCCTCCAGGCAAATAAAAAAACGCATTTCGCATTGCCTAGCGCATTCGCAGTCCAAACACTCTGGGCGTGATTTACAGAGACGCTGAGTACAGACAGACGGGGGTGGAACTGCATTTGCATTTCTTCGATCTGACGTCAATAAGGTGCCTTGTTCAAAATCGCCCGTTTGAGCTCCGATTTTTTGTAACGCAGAAAAGGATCGCAAATGCTCAGTTTAGACATTTCGCAACTTTTAACCATGGGGGGGGGGGCTAAACAGGGTAGGGGAGCTCACATTAACGTTCAAAAACCTCAGAAAGTGAACATTTCATGCCATGGGACCTTTAAGCTATGACAAAGTGAATGACACTAAATATTACCCAAGCTAACTTTTGGACAATGAACAACACCTCAAAAAGGTCCATTTAGAATTTGTAACTTTTAACATAATCCCTGCCAATGCAGATGAAAGACGACATGGTCACTGTACCCTCTGCCTCATCTAACAGTGGTACCCTGCCAACGCTAACTGCTCATCCTAGCACCATGCTCATTCCGACATACTCTGATATTAACGTTCATTTCCATTTTTTAACAAAAGTCCCCGCACTCCAATATTTTTTTTCCTTGGTCGGAGTTGCGGCACTTAAGCATTTTTTTCAACATTCCACCATTTCGACAAACAAGGTATTAGAAATATGTGGGCCTACGAGAGCGAGATATATTTATGGAGTATGAAAGCTTTCAGAAATATTTGTGTGCATTGAAAAGAAATCTGCGCATATTTGGGAAATCCATGCATAATTGGCTGTAGGTGAGCATAAAATAAATATTTGTAAACTCTCAAATGAGTTTAGTTATACATAAAATGTATTGTTTGTATTTTATTAATCAGAATACGAATTGAAGTTACAACATCAAGAATTTCAATCATGAAATGAAAATTTTAAAGTACACTTTCTTCAGTATGATTCAGACAAATTCACAGACGCGACTGTCAAAAATACATCTCTTCACTTCCCTGGAATTATTTATTGAGCAGAAAAAACATCATTCGAGATGCCGGACTTTTGTGCCGCATATGGACTGAATTAGGACTGAACCAGGACTAAACCAGAACTGATCACAGGACTGAACCAAGACTAAACCAGGACTGATCCCAGGGCTGAACCAGGACTAAAACAGGACTAAATCAGGATTGACCCCACGACTGAACCAGGAGGACTAAACCAGGACTGAACCAGGACTAAAACAAGATTAAACCAGAACTGCACCAGGACTAAACCACGACTGATCCCAGGACTGAACCAGGAGGACTAAAACAGGACTAAACCAGAACTGAACCAAGACTAAACTAGGACTGACCTTGGACTTGAGAGAGAGGGAGAACCCTGAGCCCGTGGAGCAGGGTGTCTGCAATACGCGATCAGGCGACAGCTGTGCTTTGCCCCGTGGGGCACGGAGCTCTGCGCCTGTGGTGCCTGTGGTCACCTGACAGTCTACGCGGGCACATCTCCGGGCTTGTCCCGATACTCAGTCCTGGTTTACACCTGGTTTGCACCTGGTTTAGACCTGGTTTAGTCCTGGTGTAGTCCTTGTTTAGTCTTGTTTCAGTCCTGGTTTAGTCCTGGTGCAGTCCTGGTTCAGGCAAAAAAGGTGACGCTCAAAACTATGAGTAGGTTGTTGGAATGGCGGCATCAAAAAGTGTCGGAATGGGGGCATGTCAGAATGACAGTATGTCGGGGTGGGGGTCTGTCTGAGTGGCTATATGTTGGCAATATACGGATTGTATCCCCTCATGGATATTACATGGAAGACCCTCCAACAACTTTACCTAATTTTGAAAAACTTTACCATTTTTATACCGGGGAATATCATAATGCTGTATTCTAAACATTTGCTGGGTCATGAGGCACAACATAATGAAAAAATCATTTCAAGCACCATTTTACTCCACTGACACGCAATTGTCTCATATTTCTGAAAATGGTAAGAAATAAATGAAATTGAAATGTTTTATGATTAAAATAACTCAGTCTTTGCATCAACAGTTATTCAAATTTCACACATGGTCAGGATTGTCAGATTTAATTAATGCCCATATGATTGATGTAACGTGTAATAGCGGTTTGGTGTAATCCTGGATGCATATTGAACAGTCTTTCACATGCAGACTGTAATGAGCACAGATAAAGGAGTGAGAGGGAAATGAGCTTATCCACAAGAGTGACCGAGAGCTTTCTTTGCTAAAATTAGAATTTATAAGAACCAACAGCCACAGCATTTACCATGCTCAAATATTATGTTATGTGCTGTTTGCTGTTTGGTTTCATCAAGCAGCACATATCCTAATGGAAAATGTTTACTTTAGAAAATGCAGCTGGCTGTTAAATATTTGCTCGTAATATTGACAGTCACAAATTTGTAAACGACAACCATTTGTTTCTTCAGTCTAAAACATGAAAATGGCAGTTGTCAGTAATGTTTTTATTTTACTGCCTCATTGTAACAGAGCTGTTAGCATCACTGAGAGCACCACACTGTGTGCTTACGGAACGCCAGGTGCTGTGCTCAACACTCCCATAACTCTCAGTGGTTTAGAGCTTACGTAGCGCAGTGTTTTAACTGTGTGGACAATGGCCTCATACAATGATCACAGAATGCACACATACGACTGTACACTCCTACAGTGTGTACCCCCTGCACGTTAAAGGTCTATTTTCCTTTGGTTTAGTGAGAGTCACACTGTACACTTGGCCTTACCAGCAACCAGCCTCCAAGCTGCTTGTGTCTTCTTCCATGTATGTATGTGGTATGAATGATTGTGTGATTATAAAGGAGAATTTGAGAATGTATGGTATTGTCACTTTACTCTGTGTACATTCTGTCTGGTCAGGAATGGAAAAGAAAAGTGACTTTATGATAAAAGGAGAAATTCAATTTGTCAACTGGACAAAGTTTGTTTGGTCGAAAACGTTTCGCCGCTCATCCGAGAGGCTTCGTCAGCTCTAATTAGAACGCTGGTAAGACACTTGCTTATATCTTGCTGCAGGGAGGAGCTAACTAGCTAACTACTTTTCGAAACTATCTCATTGGTTTCAGTCTTTTGTTTCTCTGGCGTCTAGATTACCATACCTATTCATCCCTACAATGACTGTTTTTCACACCTCTGGCCCTGACCTGGCTAGACCTATTGTTTCTTTTGTTTGTTTGATCTAGGTTTAAGAATGGAATTATAGATGGGAGACAAATTATGTCTGACTCCACCATTTCTGTTCAGAGCTCTGTTCATTCTCTTTTTTGACAAAAATAGCCTCTTTAACTCCCCTCTCAAACCAATTCTTTTCCCTGGCCAAGATCTGAACCTCTCTGTCCTCAAATGAGTGGCCCGTGGGTTTCAAACCGTGTGGGTTTGAAATAACACAAACACTTTAAGACAAAAACTCGTCCACCCAAAGGACAAAACACCGAGCCACAAACAAAGCAATGTGGTCTACTCCATTCAGTGTAGTGAAGACTGCAGTGAGCGCTACACTGGAGAAACAAAACAGCCACTTCACAAGAGGATGTACCAACACAGACGGGCGTGCCAGAGTGGACCGTCATCTGCCGTACATCTTCATCTAGAAGCCACAGGCCATTCTTTTGAGGACAGTGAGGTTCAGATCTTAGCCAGGGAAAAGAATTGGTTTGAGAGGGGAGTTAAAGAGGCTATTTTTGTCAAAAAAGAGAATCCTTCTCTGAACAGAAATGGTGGAGTCAGACATAATTTGTCTCCCATCTATAATTCCATTCTTAAACCTAGATCAAGCAAACAAAAGAAACAATAGGTCTAGCCAGGTCAGGGCCAGAGGTGTGAAAAACAGTCATTGTAGGGATGAATAGGTATGGTAATCTAGACGCCAGAGAAACAAAAGACTGAAACCAATGAGATAGTTTCGGAAAGTAGTTAGCTAGTTAGCTCCTCCCTGCAGCAAGATATAAGCAAGTGTCTTACCAGCGTTCTAATTAGAGCTGACGAAGCCTCTCGGATGAGCGGTGAAACGTTTTCGACCAAACAAACTTTGTCCAGTTGACAAATTGAATTTCTCCTTTTATCATGGATTCTACCTGGACGACTGAGGGACTTTTCACGCAAAAGTGACTTTAGTTACATGAAGTTGCAAAGCTGGCTAGGGATGTTATCAGTGCATTTAAACAGTTTATCACTGTCTGATTAAATAAGTTATGATGCTAAATGAACATTAGTTAGTGGGATACGTCTTAATGACTTGTATGAGTTAAATGCAGGTGAGTGCGTAAATGATCAATACAACTAGCCTAGCCCCCAGGAGACCATGAAATCTGATGAAATCCTGCACAACTCTAGTGATGGAGAGCCTGCTTTTTCAGCTCCCAAATGGCTCCTCAGATTTTCTGCTTCTTAAATTAATGTATCACCAAAAATAATACAAAACTGTGTGTAAAATGAATTTTTCATGTAAAAAACATACATGAGATCAAATGTTTATCCCTTATGTGACTTTATTTTCTCACCATTTGTTGTTTCTTTTGTCTCTCCCTCTCTCTCACACTCCCTCGCTCTCTCATCTCCTTCCCTTGTGTGGTGTGTGTGCTCACCTCTGTGTGTGTCTGTAACCCCTCCCCCCTTCTGCTCAGAGGACACGCAGATGCCGTCCCACCTCTTGATCAATCACGTGCAGCTTTCACAAAAAAAAACAAAAAAAAGCGGAGGAAAAAAAACTAGAAAGGCTCCCATCACTCACTTTAAAGAGCCGGCTCTAAGAACTGAAACGTTTGCGACTGACACATCACTACAAGACACTGACATGATACAAGACAGGACAGCAGCTCTTTCTGTACAGCTCCAAGTGACATAGTCTGATAATCCCTCTATAAAACACTAGAGTTTATGAAACTTTACCCACATCCATTCTGTAAATATGAATATATTTTTCCACATATTGTTAATAGCACACAATTTGCATTTTGGGGAAGTTGGGATAAAATAAACAACCAAAACTGGATGTTTGACTTGGCCATTGTGTTTGTAATGAGTCCACAACACTGATGAAAATGGGATAGAATGTTATGATTGGCCCCAGGCTCTATGTAGTGCTGCTGTTATCTTACCATACTACAGCTGGAAATGTTCCGAGTGATTAACTTTTTAAAGCAAAATATTAAGCTACATCTTTTGAATGGGAAAACAAGTCCTCAGTTAGTTCCAGTGTGATTAGTGATGTAGTGTTGTGAGAGCAGAGTGGCTGGGCATCATTAAGTTTTAATGACACTGGATGGTTCCTTTTCTTTGTCATTATCGCTGTGTTTAAATGAACCTGTTCCTCATTTGCACAATCAGATCCATTATCAGAAGTGATGGTTCTCCTCATGAGCTCATCTAGCCTCTGCCTCCACAAATGGAGCAGTGTGTCTATGTTCATGTTTTTATTTTTTTGTCCTGTAAGACTTCTGTATGTCACACTACACCAGGGCTCTCAAGTCTCACGCATCGAGAGTGTGACACACGCAATTCGACGTGTTCACACGCTCACACGCCACACATGGCATTTCTCACGCTGATTTTTTTTTTTTTTTTGTGCCCAGAAAATCGGTCTGTGTGGCTCAGTTTATGCAGGCACCGCGCGTTTTCAGCGAAAAAAAACTCCCCCCCTCCTCCCCGCCCCGCTCCCCGGAAAAAAATCTCAGTTATCAGGCGCCGCGCCCTTGTTGGGCGGTATCCAAATTTTGATACCGTTAAACCGTCTCCACATTTTCCCGGGGTGTACGGTATTACCGTTGCTAAGGCTAAAAAAACAACAACAACAAAAAAAACACTTCATAACACTACAGTGGAGTCGCCTCGCCAAATGGCAGCTTGCACCTTTACCGTTCAGAAACAGAATAGCATTACATAGGCCTAATGATACTGAAAACATAACAAAACATGTACAAAATGAGTAACTTTTATTAACAAATGTTTAAAGTGCAAATACAGCAGCCAACCGACGGAACGAAATGACATTGTCTGTGGGCTAAAGCTAACAAACCAACAGGAATCAAATAAAATACTTGATCTTATCAAATAAGAAAATCTGAACAATAAATAACAAGACATAACCGAAAATGTGCATATATAACCCTGTCCTGAGAACGCAGTGGAAAATACTGCTCGTTTGTATATTTTTAAAATCTATTAACATGAATCAAATAAATTAAACGTACAACTATACAACATCCCGGACCGTTTTCGTCCGTCAGAAAAAGCTACTCCTTATTGAAAATAAAAATATTAAGCTATTGAATGCAAAACCAGCATGTTCACTTTTTCCGGCTTGAGTAGGGCACGTTGTGGATTGACAACTTTGCCCACGGTGTTGAAGACCTGTTCCGATGGAGAGCACAGAGCAACCCTCGTTCCACCAAAGAAGGGGGTCTTCATCTCCCAGAATAACAGCCTCGTGTGGAAGTTACGTTTGTAATAAGAAACCCGAAAACTTCTCACATTTCAGACTCAAAAACGGTGAGGTGTTTTTATTAACACGCGAGAATATCAGAAAGGAGCTGCGCTAGAACACAAAAGCAGCGTGTCAAACGTCACGCCTTTCTTAAAGGGACCGCAACTATTATCAGAAGCAGTGACTTTATAACCTTAACCAAGAAAGTGCTTAACCAAGAATTGAGCAAAACCCGCATGGCAAAGCTGTAACAACACAGTTAAGAAGGTGAATTATGCATACATTCACGAGTGCACTACACTCGCCACAATATGCAGTTGCCTCTGCTTCTGCTCGCTCCTCCACAGTGCCGCTGTTATCTCTCGACGGGTAGGATGTTTCACCAGAACACCGCCACCGTCTTAATGCACATTTTACACACAGCCTCGTTGACATTAGCCGGCTCTCCCTTGTCATTTGGCCGAAATCCGAAATGCTGCCAAATTGCAGATGTTGTGTTTTACTTTGGGACCAACTCAGCGCGGCACTGTCATGTTGTCTTTTCCTTCTCCCTTCTGAGCGGTAATGTCACGTGACGACGCAACATGCAGGAACTTCATCGAGCGTCATCTCTCCGATAGTAATATTAGTTTTAAACTGTAATAGTATTAAATTAACAAACACAACCACACATACATAAGTGCTGGACAAACACTCTTTATTTAGGCATTAAATTAATTATAGTTAATATTATATTAGGGCAAGATTTCTTTTTTTTTAATGACGGTAATGAATCTGATACCGTTGCTATTTTTAGATACCGCAGTATACCGTATTACCGTATTACCGTATTACCGCCCAACCCTAATATATATATATATATATATATATATATATATATATATATATATTAGGGGTGTGAATCTTTCACTCACAAAACGGTTCGATTCGAATCTCGATTCACAGGCTACGATTCGATTCAGGGACGATTCATAAAATTAGTAAACGATCCGGTACGATTCGATTCGATCCGATCCGATTCGATCCGGTTCGGTTAATTTCGATTCAATACAAATTGACAACTTTACTCCCAAGTGCTTTAAAGTTATTGAGAAGAAAAAGAGAGAAACAGAAATGAAATTTCAAAATAGTATCCTTTTGTTTATTTAGTGTCCAACAGACAATACACCAGGCCTACTGAAAAACTGGCAATCCGGTTTGCAAAACTCTGCTCATACTTAAAATACAACACATTCCTTCCCTCAAGCAACACAAAACAATAAGGTTAGATATCAAAAATAAAAAAGACCTTATAAAACAAGCAAGTTGCCTATGAGAGTCAAAAATCAGAATGAATCAGAATGAGTTAGTAATTAGTGCTTCAGTCACTCATGAGTTTCAGTAACTGTAAAAGTGTAACATATCACTGACAAGAAGATAGATATTACTAGGCAGTTATAGAAAACACTAGCATGTTAAATCCACTGAATAACTAATACTTTCTCTCCATCTTATAACATTTCCTTAGTCTCCTATGAGACAAAATCATCTGTGTGTGAAGTACATTTCTATACACACACACACATCTAAATACAGAAATGCACCAATTCTGATTATACATTGTATTTTCACACAAAAGTAAATTAGCCAAGTCAATTTTAGCCCAAATCAAATATACATTGCCAATACATGAATGTTGTCTAAATAAATCACCCAATCCACTAACCGTGACAATAAAAACGCTAGTATCATACAATTGTTATGGTCTATAGCTGCCATGGAAACTATCAAGCTGACAGTGAAACATCAGACTGATATCAACGTGACACAACACCGGCACAAAAGTTAACCACGCATACGAACCATGTCCATAAATAGCGGTAGCGCACCAAATTAACTTAAACAACAGCTCAATAAATGGAAACAGCGTATCTTACCGGTGTTCTGTCGAATCTTCCTACCTTGTCAAACAAGGCGATCTGTCCTATGCTGTCCTGACGAGACACATTGCTTGCTTCCGCATACAGCCCACGCCGCTCGCATGAATGGCAGTTAACCAGCCAATAAGCTTCAATCCCAGGTAAGTGAACCACCCACCATTTGCTAAAGAACGCAAACACACAGGCGGCTGCTGCGCCATGACAGAGACCGCTCAGGAGCCGAGAACCGATTCTTGACCGTAATATATATATATATATATATATATATATATATATATATATATATATAAATATATATATTTACTGTCCTCTCATATATATATATATATATAAATATATATATTTACTGTCCTCTCACCCTTCCTCTTCACCATCTACACCTCGGACTTCACATACAACACGGACAGCTGCCATCTCCAGAAGTTCTCCGACGACTCGGCCATTGTGGGCTGTGTGTCAGAGGGGAACGAGCTGGAGTATCGCTCGGTCATCAGTGACTTTGTGGACTGGTGTGGGCGCAACCACCTGTGCCTTAACACCAGTAAGACAAAGGAGCTGGTGATCGACTTCAGGAGGAGACCACTACCTCACTCACCGGTGAACATCCAGGGGCAGGACATAGAGACTGTGGACAGTTTCAAGTACCTGGGTGTTCACCTCAACAATAAACTGGACTGGTCCCACAACACTGACGCCCTGTACAAGAAGGGCCAAAGTCGCCTCCACCTCCTGAGGAGACTGAGGTCCTTTGGAGTGAGCAGGCCTCTGCTCAAGACTTTTTTATGACTCTGTGGTGGCCTCTGCTCTCCTCTACGCTGTCGTCTGCTGGGCCCCGAGCAGCACAGAACGGGACAGAAAAAGACTGAATAAGCTGGTCAAGAGGGCCAGCTCTGTCCTGGGCTGTCCTCTGGACCGTGTAGAGGAGGTGGCTGAGAGGAGGGTACTGGCCAAATTCATGTCCATTAAGGACGACGCCTCTCACCCTCTGCACCGGACTATTGAGGAGCTGAGGAGCTCCTTTAGCAGCTGACTGAGGCACCCCCAGTGCAAGAAGGAGCGCTACCGCAGATCCTTCATCCCCACCACCATCAGACTGTATAATTCTAACATATAGGCCAGACGTGCAATATCCTCCTTTTCATGTTGATGCTTGTTGTTACTATTATCATTATTACTATTTTCCATTATTATTATTATTATTACATATTACTATTTGCACTATTTATTACTTACTTTATCCCCTCCCTGCCTGCATGCACTTTTTCCCTCTTGTCCAATTGTCCTGGAGCTACTGTGGCGAGTAAATTTCTCCTGTGTGAGATCAATAAAGTCTTATCTTATCTTATCTTATATAAATATAAACGCAACACTTTTGTTTTTGCTCCCATTTTTCATGAGATGGACTTAAAGATCTAAAATTCATTCCAGATACACAATATTACCATTTCTCTCAAACATTGTTCACAAATCTGTCTAAATGTGTGATAGTGAGCACTTCTGCTTTGCTGAGATAATTCATCCCACCTCACAGGTGCGCCACATCAAGATGCTGATCTGACATCATGATTAGTGCACAGGTGTACCTTATACTGCCCACAATAAAAGGCCACCCTGAAATGTGGTTTTGTCTCACAGCAAAATGCCACAGATGTCACAAGCATTGAGGGAGCGTGCAATTGGCATGCTGACAGCAGGAATGTCAACCAGATCTGTTGCTCGTGCATCGAATGTTTCTCCACCATTTCTCCACCATAAGCCGTCTCCAAAGGCGTTTCAGAGAATATGGCAGTACATCCAACCGGCCTCACAACCGCAGACCACGTGTAACCACACCAGCCCAGGACCTCCACATCCAGCAGGTTCACCTCCAAGATCATCTGAGACCAGCCACTCGGACAGCTGCTGAAACAATTGGTTTGCTTAACCAAACAATTTCTGCACAAACTGTCAGAAACCGTCTCAGGGAAGCTCAACTGCATGCTCGTCATCCTCATCGGGGTCTTAACCTGACTCCAGATCGTCGCCGTAACAGACTTGAATGCTCACATTCGATGGCGTCTGGCACGTTGGAGAGGTGTTCTCTTCACAGATGAATCTCGGTTTACATTGTTCAGGGCAGATGGCAGACAGCGTGTGTGGCGTCGTGTGGGTGAGCGCTTTGCTGATGTCAATGTTGTGGATCGAGTGGCCCATGGTGGTGGTGGGGTTATGGTATGGGCAGGCATCTGTTATGGACGAAGAACACAGGTGCATTTTATTGATGGCATTTTGAATGCACAGAGATACCGTGATGAGATCCTGAGGCCCATTGTTGTGCCATACATCCATGAACATCACCTCATGTTTCAGCAAGATAATGCACAGCCCCATGTTGCAAGGATCTGTACACAATTCTTGGAAGCTGAAAATGTCCCAGTTCTTGCATGGCCAGCATACTCACCGGACATGTCACCCATTGAGCATGTTTGGGATGTGCTTGACCGGCGTATACGACAGCGTGTACCAGCTCCCACTAATATCCAGCAACTTCACACAGCCATTGAAGAGGAGTGGACCAACATTCCACAGGCCACAATTGACAATCTGATAAACTCTATGCGAAGAAGATGTGTTGCACTGCATGAGGCAAATGGTGGTCACACCAGATACTGACTGGTTCTGAGTCCCCAGACCCCCAATAAAGCAAAAAAAAACTGCACATTTCAGAGTGGCCTTTTATTGTTGGCAGTCTAAGGCACACCTGTGCACTGGTCATGATGTCAGATCAGCATCTTGATGTGGCGCACCTGTGAGGTGGGATGGATTATCTCAGCAAAGCAGAAGTGCTCACTATCACACATTTAGACAGATTTGTGAACAATGTTTGACAGAAATGGTAATATTGTCTATCTGGAATGAATTTTAGATCTTTAAGTCCATCTCATGAAAAATGGGAGTAAAAACAAAAGTGTTGCATTTATATTTTTGTTGAGTATTTACTTCTTTTGGTTAATTTTGGATAACTTTGGATCCACTTTTGTTACAGGCAGGTGAGTGTATTTTATTTTGTTTTAATTTTGGAGTCTTGTATCAATAGCTAAAGTTTTGTAACAATGGGTAAAGGCTGGAAAGGTTGTTGATGTCTGACCGTCTTTGTCTCATTGAGTGGAGTGAATGGCTATCCAGGAAACACAAAGATGGTCCTCTTGGTCAGCTACTATATGATATAGCTAAAAGGTACAGAGTAAGCTAAAATGAAGGCTAAATAGTGGGAGTTGATCACACCATCACTGTCCAGATATTGACAGTAAGGTTCCAGGAAATCAGGGAAACTGTTGCCTGTAAGAAAGGGGAAAGCGTTTTAATTCCTTCTGACCCAAATTGCGCATTTTAAGAGTACTTTGTAAAATGTTTAAACCTAAAATGATCAGTGGAATAATCAGTTGTATGTTGCATTTGTTGATTGATGATTGGTGTAGTAGGCTATGAGAGTGTCCTTTTTTTAATCTTTATTATATTTGTTTTTAGATTTTTATTTTTTGTTTTAAATTATTAGGAATAAAATGTAATTTTTCCATGTGAACTTGGAAATGTGTTGTGTTTTCTTTCTTCCATCATACAGTATTAACCTTGGCCACATGTATTGTTCATTCCAGATGTAGAATTTGTGAAAATCATTAGCTATAAATAAATGCATAATAGAAGATTTATTAGATTCAATAAGGCATTGTTCTCACTTTAGATCTGGTAGCTGCAAAAAGCATAGTTAACTGTTAACAAGTGCAAAGTTAACTGATAATAAGTGAATAATAAAGTACATTTTATTTTAATAAAACACTCAAAAATGTATTCTTAAAGGCATAATAATGCACAATAAAAGGTTTATCAGTCTTCATAAGACACTGTTCTCGCTTTAGATCTGGTACCTGCAAAAAGCACAGTTAACTGTAAACAAGTGCATAGTTAACTTATAATAGATAAGCAGTAAAGTATATATTAATGTTAATAAATCAAACAATAAAGATAATAAAGGCATGGCAATGGCTGGGCTAGTTGAGTCATGTGCTTGTAATATTATGAACAATTATAAAATACTCGTGAGTATTTTATTAATTTATTTAATTTATTTACTATATTATAATGAGTCTAATAATACATATATAGTCTTATAAACACATAATAATGTCAATAAGCATCTTATATGCACTTATAAGGGCCTTATTACCTTCTAATTATTGACTATTAATGCTTATTACAGGACCTTAATATAAAGTGTTACCCCTTTTTTCTCTGTAAATCCACAGAAAAAATGTCAATCTTGGCTTTAAATCAATTTAAAGCAATTCAAAAACAGTCTCACCTTTGCCTTGCAGCTCGCAGTTTAAGTGGTTTAGTTTCCCAGTAATGTCATTCAAAACTGCAAGGTCAAGTGTCCACTCTGTGTCCTCTAGCAGTGAGACGTCATCGCTTTTAGTGTATGTAGTCACCGCTACCAGCTTTTCCAGTGGTATCTTTTTCTGCACGCAAAACTCTGTCACCGTGTTATGAATGTCAATTCCCCTCATAGTTGTTTTTAAAGACAGTAGTGTCAGGAGTTCTTCTCTGGTGGAGAAATCTTAAAACACCATCTGGATAAAAAACAAAAGCTGCGCTGTACTGCTGCTTTTCAGACTCCACTGGCACTTCACCAGATCCCAGTCCAGCTGATCGACCAAGTTACCAGACATAGCTGACACTCGTCTAGCCATCCTAGATGTCCCCAGTTGGATGTCGGAGAGAGTGGAGATAAGATCGGTTCCATTTTTCTTGTCTTCAAGTACAGTGTTAGCAATTATCATCATTGCTTTTTTGACAACTTCTCTGTCTGAAAATGCCTTCTTGATCAAAAAATTTGTAGCTCTAAACAACCTGGTACCCCTGGGCACTGTGTTGGTGACCCCTGCTCTATAGTCTGGAGCAGTGGGTGAGCAGGAGTGTCCATGATGGAAGAGCAGTTTGTCCAGTGTTCTCCTGTCCCTCACTGTGACAAATGTCTCCAGCTCACAGCCGATCACATGACCAGCTTTACGGATCAGTTTGTCAATCTGCCCAATGTCCCTTTTACTGGCGCTGCTCCCCTAGCAGACCACAGCGAAGTACAGGGTGCTGGCCACCACAGACTGGTAGAAGATCTCCAGTAACTTGCTGCACACATTGAAAGACTTGAGCTCTGTCCTGGGCTGTCCTCTGTAGAGGAGGTGGCTGAGAGGAGGGTGCTGGCCAAATTCACGTCCGTCATGGACGACACCTCTCACCCTCTGCACCGGACTGTAGAGGAGCTGAGCAGCTCCTTTAGCAGCCGACTGAGGCACCCCCAGTGCAAGAAGGAGCACTACCACAGATCCTTCATCCCCACCACCATCAGACTGTATAACTCCACTGTATAGTCCAAATGTGCAATATTGTCTTTAAATACTCTCCTAGTTACTGTTTCTTATTATTATTACTTGGATAACTCCACTGTATGGTCCTATCGTGCAATATCGTTTTTCCAATTTTTCAATACTCTCCCTGTCACTGTTTTTATTATTATTATTACTATTATTATTATTATTCGATTTATTACTTATTTTATTATTATTATTACCTATCTTTATGCCATTCTTGCCTGCATGCACTTGTCTTCTTGTTCAAACTGTCCCTACCTGGAGCTACTGTGACAAGTAAAGTTCTCCTGTGTGAGATCAATAAAGTCTTATCTTATCTTATCTTTCTGAGGTTTCTGAAGTAGAGTCTGCTCATGCTCTTCTTGTACACAGCATTACTGTCCAGTCAAGCCTGCTGTTTACATTGACGCCTAGGTACTTGTAGCAGTCCACGATCTCCATGTCATGGCCCTGGATGGTGATCGGCTCCACTGGTGTCCTCTTCCTCCAATCACCAGTTCCTTGGTCTCGCCAACATTCATGAGCAGATGGTTGGCCTCGGACAATTCCATTTGTGTTGTTAAACAAATCTCTCGCACATAAAATTACAGTCACAAGCTAGCTAGCATGAACCAAAAGTTTTTCAGTTAGTCACACTCACCTTTTTTGTTAAAAGTCAAAGATCTAAACAGGATCATGATCACAGGTTTATGAAAACACGTGTAAAGTCTGTGTGCATTGTGTCACCATGGTAACTGCTGAACATTTGGCCATAGACATACATGGAACCCCCACCCCGCCCTAACAGCATATGTTTTGTATGGATCAGTTTATCTGAAGAAAACTCACCTGTTAGACACCTCCTCATTCTTCACAAAAATGACACTGGAGGGGGCACTACCAGGTTTCCATCAGTGTGTAAAATGTGCTACATGTTATGAGATAGATGCTATGGCCCATGAAATGTGCTTATAAAACCATGATAAGACCTCCAATAGCTAACTATAACCATGCACTTAGACACTGCCCTCCTACAGAATCGCCTCACATCATGTAAACCACAGGCCTGAGCTGCAGTGTTTTGAGGACATTACAGAGACAGTAAAAGCTTTCAGACTGGAGGGGGGCTACTTAAATAAGCACAGATGACATTTTTGCTCTGATAGTGTGGCTCCAAAGAAACAGCCTAACTTTACCTTAATATTAACCAGACAAAACTAAAGAAAAAAGAAAATGGAAAAAGCCACTAACAAAAAAACAAAACTTCTTGACTTCTTGTGTGCAAAATCAGCCCAGGGGTTTGGAGCTACTTCAGTAAATGACAAATCAAACATTCAGAAACCTATAAAGGCGGCAAGGATGAATGGATGGATAGATCACTCCAGCTGGTTTATGAGAAGACTATAGTCTTAAAATGAAACAGTAACACCATCTGCCCAGCTCACACCCCAGAGCAGTCACATAACCCAGCTCACACAGAAGAACACAATGAATACAGACCTTTGAATTAACCTTTGCAATCAAACAGGCAGTGTTCAGATAATGTCCAGTGTGTGAGCTCCAGTCACACCTGCACATGTTATGCTTTACAGTGGACTTTTAAACCTCTGGACACTTTGGTTTTAAAATGTGCAAAACACACTTGTCCTTAACTTAATAACATTGTTTTATTTCATTTGTGTTGGTTTTCCTGCACATTTACTCCTTTCTTGTTTTCATCTCCAGAGCTCTAAATTTTGGCTCCCTTTTTCCACTCAACACGTGGCTTAGGAATCTGATTTTTCCTGCTGGAATTAGTGGGAATGGGCTGTTTTAAAATGAAATAGTGTACTGTACTGTATATTGTACCAGCACAGATGATGCTATAAAAGAGGCTCTCCATAAAACATTGAATTCTCCCACAGGGACCATTGGGCCTGCAGTAACAGGTGTGAGTCTATTAGCATGCCTGTATAATGCCACAGTTTAGCTTCAACATATTTTATATGTCTAAGATCCTCCTGCAGCTGGACTGGTTTTACACCTCTATGACCACGGGCTCTGGGATTCCAACAGTTCATCGTGTAAAGTAGTGTGGTTATAATGTGCACATTAGATTATATACTTTCCCAGCACTCAATGTCAACTAGTAAATAGCAAGAAAGTGTAGCCAAAAAGTCTAAGTAAGAATACAGCTACTTCCAAATTATATAATTCAAGTAGACGTAAAAAGTAGTGATAAAACGGGGGGACCTGGTTTAAACCCCGCCACCCCCCCACCGCCACCCCTCCCACCACCCCCCCGGCAATGAGCAAGCCAGTGTGGGTCCTTGGGCAAGACCCTTCATGGTACTGACCCCCGGGCGCCAAAAGATGGCTGCTCACTGCTCCTGAAAAAGGATGGGTCAAATGAGGAAGTCAAATTTGTCCCGTGTGTCACTGTGTGTCATTGTGTGTGAGACTAAATAATCTAATCTAATCTAATCTAATCTAATCTAGTCTTATTTATAGCATAAAGTTAATATGATCAAAGAGACACACATAAGCACAAACTAACTTTTTAAGTTTCTAAAGTCACAGCACTTTCTCTAAGATGATAATCACACAAACTGTAGACTGCAGGGCCAGCCCTCTCAGACCAGCCAGCGCCCCCTACAGGCTTTTTGCGTCAAGCTTGTGTTATGTTTTCTGTTACTTGAGATCTGAAAGTCTTCATGTGTTATACAGTTTGAATAATACATTTGAATCAGAGGAGTTCATGCCATGAAACATAAAGAACAGACCACAGAGCAGACGTGATTTTTACCATTAAAGGAAAATTAATGTTTTTTTTTACAATCTGAGCCTTCTTTCGGCAATAAAACAAGTAGTTTTACTCACCCATAGCAGTTTGCTGTCAATTGGAGCGGTATCGCAGAACTTATGTTGAGCCGTTCTGTTCTACTAATGATCCCGTATCCGTTAGCGTGAGTGCTCGGGGCACTGATTTGCGGTCTCCAAATAACACAAACTTTAGCACTTTTCAAATCACAGAAGATCACTGTGTCAGCGTAGACTTTTAGTGGATTCCAAAACGGCCTGAAACCCGATATCGCAACAGAAAAGTAAAGTTCAGAGCGGTGTTAGCTTCTTTCGGACTAGTGGTGTTTACAAAACAGCTGAGTTCACACATGCGCACTGTCCTCTCTGATGACATCATGAAATGAAACTATAGCTGGATATCGGGTTTCAGGCCGTTTTGGAATCCACTAAAAGTCTACCCTGGCACAGCGATCTTCTGTGATTTGAAAAGTGCTAAAGTTTGTGTTATTTGGACACCGCAAAGTAATGCCCCGAGCACTCACGCTAACGGATACGGGATCATTAGTAGAACAGAACGGCTCAACATAAGTTCTGCGATACTGCTCCAATTGACACCAAACTGCTATGGGTGAGTAAAACTACTTGTTTTATTGCCGAAAGAAGGCTCAGATTGTAAAAAAAAAACATTAATTTTCCTTTAACAATGTGCTAACTAAAGGTGAGCAGCTGGGCTCATTACAGTGGACAGAGCATAATCCCGGCAGGCAGAGTGCTGGTGTGGAGGAGAAAGTGAGAGAAGATGAGGCCAGCACAGCCAGAGGAAAGAATACAAGTGGGTCAAGTGGTCCCAAAGGGCAAAGCCTGCGAGCAGAAAGGTCGAGCAGAGGAGGACAGAATGGGAGACTATCCCTGGAGCTTGGAGCCAGGGTGGGTGCACAATGTGGGTGCACAGGGCCAGAGTGGATCTTAAGGTGATCTTAATTATAAATGTGGTAAACCTGTGTCTCCAGATATGAGGTCAGCATTTTTACAGGTCCCATAGAGATTCAGAATTTTTTTTCCCTTCATATTATTATCCATTTTCATCTCTCAAGAAAAACATATGTCTCAGTCACCAGGCACAGTGAAGAGTGTAACTGAGGAGGAGCGAAGCCGGTAACTACCTGAGCAGAGATTAAAGAGACTAATAAAGTATCCCAGATGTTTCCTCAGTATGGGTTTGGAAATAACAATAAACCATAAACACGTTACAATCAGATATAGCTTTTACTAATAATAGTAAAATATTAAATAGTATTAAAGTGTAATGCTGATTTATTCTTACTTACAAAAGCATTGGGCATGATCTCCAATTTTTTTATGTTATAATTCAGTGTTTTGATTATCCAATCAGAAATCAGAAGCCTCACATGAGTTCATCATTTTGGTTTCCAGTTTCAATACTGAAATTTAAAGCTAAGTTTACACCAAAAATATATATATAAAAAAATATATATATAACTTATTCTGAGTCAGTGCTAGTGCAGCCTCTGCAGCTCAGTGAGGGAATTCTGGAGCTTTTGTTTTGAGCTTTCACATGAGGCATGACCTGTCCATATACAGAGAAGGGAAGTGTCCTCTATCTGCAGGTGAAGACTCTATGATTGTAATACGTTTTAAACAGTAAGAGTATGAATACATTGGCAAAGAGGGCTCAGAAGCGCCTCTATTTCCTCCGCAAACTGAGGAGAGCTGGAGCCCCCCCACCCATCATGACCACCTTCTACCGAGGCACCATTGAGAGCGTTCTGACCAGCTGCATCACTGTGTGGTACGGGAGCTGCACTGAACAGAACAGGAAAGCTCTGCAGCGCATAGTGAATGCAGCTGGGAGGATCGCTGGTGTCTCTCTCCCCTCCCTCCTAGACATTTTTAACACCCGCCTCACCCGCAGAGCGTCCAGCATTGTGGGTGACCCGAGCCACCCCTCACACAGCCTGTTCAGCCTCCTGCCCTCGGGGAGAAGGTACCGGAGTCTCCGGGCCCACTCCACCAGGCTTTCAAACAGCTTCATCCACCAGGCTGTCAGGAGGCTGAACTCACACCTGAACTCACACCCGAACTCTCACCTTACCCATCTCCCCCCCCCCCCCCCCCATATTGGCATAACCTGTATTCCATAAAAGACATATCACTCTAGACACTTTAAAAAAAAAAAACTGCTGCTAAGGACTACTGTTGCACTGTTGCACATTTACATTTACTACTGGAATTTTACTGTTTTACTGTTGCACAGTTACATTTACTACTGGGATTTTTACTACTGTTGTTTACTCCTGTTATTGCACTAGAATTACTACTGTCGCACATTTATTTTATCTTAACTCCAATGCACATTCTACTGCACATGACCAATTCACTGCTGTATCTTCCATTGCGCATTTTGATGCACACTGCACACTTTGGAAATCTGTATATAGGTATTTATTTATTATGTTGCACTGCTTTAAGATTTTAGATCTTAGACTTTAGTTTAACTTTAGATCTATGTCTTAGATAGTTTTTGTTGTGTTTTGTCTTCATGTTGTATTCTGTACACTGTCTTTTTGCACTACCTGGCCAGAGAGAAACGAAATTTCGATTCACTGTATGTTGAACACATATGGCAGAATTGACAATAAAGCTGACTTTGAACTTTGAACATACATTTCCTTCAAAGGATATTGAATTGTATTTATTTTTGGCAAACTCAAGTCAAATTTCTTTCATCTGGTCAAGGTGTTTGATGTGTATTCTAGTATGGATGCGTTTGGCACATTGCATGAGATTCACAAATGGCTGTAAATATCCTGCTGATGTGTATAGTAGAAAAAAGATTTTTGTACCAGAGCTGCCAAATTCCAATCAGACATGTATTTTTACATTATTAGACATACCCCATACTTTTTTTTTCAAATAAAGTTCCAAAATTGGGGGTTTTAGGGATATCACATATGTTGCCACCATGCAGCTAATGCATGTCACAATGTTAAAATGTAAAAAATGTAAAAAAAAAGAAAAGCTAAATATTTATTGTTCCCTGAAGTAACAGACATTCTGTGAACTTCACCAACAATTTTGTAAACTTTCAGCAGTGTTTGGTTGTTTAGCCAATTCAACAATCCAAACAGATAGAGATTGTTATTATATTATATATAATATTTAGTGCATATATATATATATATATATATATATATATATATATATATATATATATATATATTACAGTGGTACCTCACCTTACGAATTGTCT
This sequence comes from Paratrypauchen microcephalus, assembly GCA_036785185.1. Lineage (NCBI taxonomy): Eukaryota > Metazoa > Chordata > Actinopteri > Gobiiformes > Gobiidae > Paratrypauchen > Paratrypauchen microcephalus. Next base: position 6,080,149 of record JAVJIX010000033.1, read on the forward strand.
CTAGATACGAAAGAAATTTCAAGTTACGAAAAATTCAAATAATGCGCGCTCAGCCACACATTATACGCTTTTCTCAGACTGGATTTAAACTTTTCTCACATTTGTCTCTCGTTTAAACACTCAAACTTTCATAGATTTTCAACAAAACGTATAAATATTGAAGTGTGGGGGGAAGCGGGAGGGGGGAGAAGTGTGTGCGGACACGTGTGCGCAGCATGACCCGGCGCAGAGCTGACAGCAGGACTAGACCAAGATCTAAACCTGGACTGGACCAGGACTAAACCAGGACTAAACCAGGACTAAACCAGGACTAAACCAGGACTAGACCAGGTGGATTAAAGCGCCGCGTGCGGGTCTATTTCCTGGTTTCTCACGAGTCACAGCTGAGGCGAGCAGCGAGGAGGAGACCGCAGGCAGTCTGAGCGCATGTGAGCGAGAGCATGGTGGTCTAGACCTGGTCAGGTCTAGAGGAGGTCTAGAGGAGCCGCGGTGGTCTGGACTAAACCAGGACTAAACCTGGACTAAACCAGGAGGAGCCGCGCTCACATGCGCTCAGACTGCCTGCGGTCTCCTCCTCCCCGCGGTCTCCTCCTCCCTGCGGTCTCCTCCTCCCTGCGGTCTCCTCCTCCCTGCTCCACTCAGCTGTGACTCGTGAGAAACCAGGAAATAGACCCGCACGCAGCGCTTTAATCCACCTGGTCTAGTCCTGGTTTAGTCCTGGTTTAGTCCTGGTTTAGTCCTGGTTTAGTCCTGGTTTAGTCCTGGTTTAGTCCTGGTCCAGTCCAGGTTTAGACCTTGGTCTAGTCCTGCTGTCAGCTCTGCGCCGGGTCATGCTGCGCACACGTGTCCGCGCAGTTTTCTCCCCCCTCCCGCTTCCCCCCACACTTCAATATTGATACGTTTTGTTGAAAATCTATGAAAGTTTGAGTGTTTAAATGAGAGACAAACGTGAGAAAAGTTTAAATCCAGTCTGAGAAACCAATCAGGACGCAGAACACATTGTTACACTATTAAAAAAAAGTTACACTATAAAAAAAAAAAACTTGGATTGGGGCCTTGGAACGAATCAGGCTTTTTCCATTGAAATAGCTACTCAACTTACGAATTTTTCACGTTACGAAACCACTTCTGGAACGAATTAATTTCGTAAGGTGAGGTACCACTGTATATATATATATAATTTTATTTTTTTACCGGCTGGTTAGCTCACTGACTTTCCCCGGTGGATGTGGGTTCAAATCCCCCCCGGCAATGAGCAAGACAGTGTGGGTCCTTGTGCAAGACCCTTCACCGAAAGATGGCTGCTCACTGCTCCTGAAAAGGATGGGTCAAATGCAGAAGTCAAATTTCTCCCGTGTGTCACTGTGTGTGAGACCAAATAAAGACTTAATCTTAATCTTAATATATATGTGTGTGTGTGTGTGTGTGTGTGTGTGCGACTGACCGCAGCCAAATAGGACACATATGATCCCAGAGGCGTTATTCACAGATTCTGAAAGTGTAGATTCTAAGCTTTCCAATGATGTCTTACACGTGAAAATCTGACCATATTTGAAGAAGTTGTCGCTGAGCGTCCCATAAGAACTTCCATTCAAAACCTTATGGCTAAATAAGGGCAGAGTCAAAAAAAGTTACAAAAGTGCCGAAGCGGGTCAAATTGAATCAAAATAAAGTAGTACTCTACCGCTATAGCTTATGGCAAAACGTTTGGCTTTTATATAAACAAAAATAGAGTGAAAATTAACCTAAAGAGACTGTTTGTGATCGCGCTGATTGCATTGTTTTTCAATGCTAGGGTTAGCATTAGCTTAGCCGCATTGTGAATGGAGATCCGCGGAGCCACAATATGCAGTGAGCAGCCGCACAGCGTGGTCCCGCACAGAGCACAGCGCAATATGATTGTGTCCAAGTAGAAGTTAAAAGTCCATTAGTGTCCTGTAGTGCCACTTACATATGCACCAGCTCTTCACAGCTGATAGGCCTACAGGGAAAAAACCCCTTGGCACTCATCGCAACGGGATTGGCAGGCGCGCAAGCGTCGGAAAATATGTTGATTTATACCCGCCCCGTTTCTTTCCGCAAAAACAAGCCCATTTGAAATTAAAAATGTATGTTTTTAACGTCATTAATGCTGTTATCTGAGAAGATTCTTCATTATCTCAACTAGCACATTTTTGCAACGCATTTTCTCGGAATTTGTAATGCTGACATGAGGGCTCAAAGTCACACACACACACACACATCTCCCTCGTGGGGTCCTGTGGAGAGTGCTCTGGGAGTACGGGGTTTGGGGCCCTTTGCTAAGGGCTGTTCGGTCCCTGTATGACCAGAGCAGGAGCTGTGTTCACATTGCCGGCAGTAAGTCAGACCTGTTTCCGGTGCATGTTGGACTACGCCAGGGCTGCCCTTTGTCACTGGTTCTGTTCATCATATTTATGGACAGAATTTCTAGGTGCAGTCAGGGGCCGTAGGGGATCCGGTTTGGGAACTACAGGATCTCATCTCTGCTGTTTGCAGATGACATTGTCCTGATGGCTTCATCGAACCGGGACCTCCAATGTGCACTGGGGCGGTTCGCAGCCGAGTGTGAAGCGGCTGGGATGAGGATCAGCTTTTCCAAATCCCAGGCCATGGTTCTCGACCCGAAAAAGGTGGCTTGCCCTCTCTGGGTGGGTGGGGAGTCCTTACCTCAGGTGGAGGAATTCAAGTTTCTCGTGGTCTTGTTCACGAATGAGGAGAGGATGGAGTGTGAGATTGACAGGCGGATCGGTGCAGCGTCGGCAGTGATGCGGTCGCTGTACCGGACCGTTGTGGTGAAGAGGGAGCTGAGCCGAAAGACGAAGCTCTCAATTTACCGATCAATCTACGTTCCTACTCTCACCTATGGTCATGAGCTCTGGGTAATGACTGAAAGGACGAGATCGCAGATACAAGCGGCCGAAATGAGTTTCTTCCGCAGAGTGGCTGGGCGCACCCTTAAAGATAGGGTGAGGAGCTCGGTCACACGGGAGGAGCTTGGAGTAGAGCCGCTGCTTCTCCACGTCGAAAGGAGCCAGCTGAGGTGGCCTCCTGGACGCCTCCCTTAGGCCCCGGGGAAGACCCAGGACACGCTGGAGGGACTATGCCTCCCAGCTGGCCTGGGAACGCCTTGGGGTCCCCCGGAGGAGCTGGAGGAAGTGTCCGGGGTGTAGGAGGTTTGGGCATCCCTGCTTAGACTGTTGCCCCCGTGACCTGGCCCCGGATAAGCAGAAGAAAATGGATGGATAGATGGATGCATCTAGTTTATCATGGTGTTTAAATGTAAGTTTAAAGGGTCATGATGTTTGTGCATGTGTGGCTCTCACCAAGAGGCCCCCAGGAGCCTCAGTCTGCTCATATACAGATTTGTCCTTCTTTATGCTGGCGATTGTCAGTGAGAGACAGTAAAACACCTGGTTTCTATTGCTGATTGTACACCCCTGAAGGCATCAGTGATAGTTACACTGTTTTTAGTGAATTCAACACCCATGTGTTGGACAGACACTCATTTTGGTTGGGTGTACATTACATCTGTTGTAGAAGGTTTATGAGTAGTCCATAGTGTATGGATTATGTGCATTTCCCCTAATTCATGTGGTAAATCATGTGGTAAATCATTCTCCCTGAAACAGGACCTTTTGTTTTTGACTGTTCTCTCACACTCAACAGCCCCAAGGTCACTCGGCTGTGTTATCACAGCTCACCATAATCAAAAGGACATGTTATCATATTCAGCTGGAACACTCTTAACATATATTCTGTAAACACTCTACCCTCTCACATAGTCTGCCGACTCAGTTTGTCAATAATATTGTATTTCCAAGCAAAAAAAGAGCTCATTGTTTACTGTTCCACTGTATTACGTCATATGTGTTTAAGATAAGATAAGATAAGCCTTTATTGATCTCACACAGGAGAAATTTACTCGCCACAGTAGCTCCAGGACATTTGGACAAGAGGAAAAAGTGCATGCAGGCAGGGAGGGGATAAAGTAAGTAATAAATAGTACAAATAGTAATACGTAATAATAATAATAATGGAAAATAGTAATAATGATAATAGTAACAACAAGCATCAACATGAAAAGGAGGATATTGCACGTCTGGCCTATATGTTAGAATTATACAGTCTGATGGTGGTGGGGATGAAGGATCTGTGGTAGCGCTCCTTCTTGCACTGGGGGTGCCTCAGTCGGCTGCTAAAGGAGCTGCTCAGCTCCTCTACAGTCCGGTGCAGAGGGTGAGAGGTGTCGTCCTTAATGGACATGAATTTGGCCAGTACCCTCCTCTCAGCCACCTCTACACGGTCCAGAGGACAGCCCAGGACAGAGCTGGCCCTCTTAACCAGCTTATTCAGTCTTTTTCTGTCCCGTTCTGTGCTGCTCGGGGCCCAGCAGACGACAGCGTAGAGGAGATAAAAAGCGTAGAGGAGTCATAAAAAGTCTTGAGCAGAGGCCTGCTCACTCCAAAGGACCTCAGTCTCCTCAGGAGGTGGAGGCGACTTTGGCCCTTCTTGTACAGGGCGTCGGTGTTGTGGGACCAGTCCAGTTTATTGTTGAGGTGAACACCCAGGTACTTGAAACTGTCCACAGTCTCTATGTCCTGCCCCTGGATGTTCACCGGTGAGTGAGGTAGTGGTCTCCTCCTGAAGTCGATCACCAGCTCCTTTGTCTTACTGGTGTTCAGGCTCAGGTGGTTGCGCCCACACCAGTCTACAAAGTCACTGATGACCGAGCGGTACTCCAGCTCGTTCCCCTCTGACACACAGCCCACAATGGCCGAGTCGTCGGAGAACTTCTGGAGATGGCAGCTGTCCGTGTTGTATGTGAAGTCCGAGGTGTAGATGGTGAAGAGGAAGGGTGAGAGGACAGTTCCCTGGGGAGCCCCCGTGCTGCAGACTACCACCTCTGACTCACAGCCGCGCAGCCGCACGTACTGTGGACGGTCAGTGAGGTAGTCGATGGTCCAGGCAGCGAGATGTCCATCCACTCCCGCGTCCTCCAGCTTCCCCCGCAGCAGCGCCGGCCTGATGGTGTTGAAGGCACTGGAGAAGTCAAAGAACATGACTCTCACAGCACTCCCGGCGGTCTCAAGGTGGGTGAGCGCCCGCTGCAGAAAGTAGATGACGGCGTTCTCTACTCCTACGTTTGGCTTGTAGGCAAACTGCAGCGGGTCCAGGGTGGGGCTCACCACAGAGCGGAGGTGGCTGAGGATCACCCTCTCCATGGTCTTCATGAGGTGGGAGGTCAAGGCGACTGGTCTGTAGTGGGCCGGTTCCCTGGCGTTTGTTGTTTTGGGAACCGGGACCACGCAGGAGGTCTTCCACAGGACGGGGACGGGCTCCTCAGTCCTCTCCACATGCCCCGTGCGTTGTTTTGGGCCAGCTCCTCCTCCATCCTCCTCCCATAGTCCTTCTTGGCCCGTCGGATCCTCCACTGAAGCTCTCTCTGGACCCTTTTCTGCTCCTCTCTGTCCCCTGAGTTGAAAGCCCTTTTCTTCTGGTTCAGGAGGGCTTTAAGCTCAGGGGTGACCCAGGGGTGGTTGTTGGGGAAACACCGTACCCTCCTGGTTGGCACAGTGTTCTCCACGCAGAAGTTGATGTAGTCTGTGATGCAATGGGTCAGGCCGTTGATGTCGTCTCCATAAGAGTCACTGAAAATGTCCCAGTCAGTGTTCTGGAAACAGTCTCTCAGACTCTCACAGGCCTCCTGAGTCCAAAGCTTCACAGACCGCTTCCGCACAGGTTCTTTCCGCACCCTGGGTGTGTATTGCGGGAGCAGGTAGACCAGACAGTGGTCTGAGCGTCCGAGCGGGGGGAGGGGGGCGGAGGTGTAAGCGTCCTTGATGTTGGCGTAAAACAAGTCCAGAGTCTTATTGTCTCTCGTGGGGAAAGTCACGTATTGGGTGAATGTGGGGAGAGTAGTGGAGATAGATGTATGATTAAAATCCCCAGTGATCAGAAATGAGGCGCGCGGGTGACGTATCATCATATCACTTACGACGCTGTGGAGCTGTTCGCATGCTGCCGCACCATCCGCCGATGGAGGAATATACACACAGAACACAATAATGTGTGCAATTTCTCTGGGCAGATAATACGGCCGCATACCCACAGCGAGCAGTTCAATGTCCCGGGTGCACAGCTGGTGTTTTACGTGTACATTCCCGGGGTGGCACCAGCGTTCGTTAACGAAGAAAATAAGTCCTCCTCCTCGTGTCTTCCCGCTCCCCGACACGGTCCGGTCCGCGCGCCTCATAGTAAATCCATCCAGCGAGATTACATTGTCCGGTATATTCCCATTTAGCCATGTCTCAGAAAAACACATCAGACTGCAGTCCCGGAATTGTCTCTGATGTCGGGCCAGCGCAACAAGCTCCTCCACCTTGTTGTTTAGCGAACGCAGATTCCCCGTTATCACCGTGGGTAGTCCGTTCGGCGAATACGGCCTCCGGTTCCTGCGTCCGCCCCTGCAGCCTCTCCTCTTTATCCGTATCTCCGCTGGGACCTCCGGTTTCCCCGCGTGGAGTAGAGAAGGGCCCCGTAGATCCAGGAGCTTGTCACGCGTGTATATAATCCTGTGCATGGCTGTAGGTGAATCCCGGCATACCTCCTGGCGCAGATTCATTAAAAGTCCAAAAACACTACAGCTAACAGTATAGCTGTAGTGAGAGTAGGCTTCCCAGGTGCGCGACTGCGCCTGTTTCACCTACTCTACAGAAAAAGCAAGAAAAACGACTATATACAAGTAAAAAGAGGAAAAAAAGAAAAGTAGGGACGGAGCTACACCTGCACGCAGCTGGCCTCACCAGCGCCATCTTGGTTTGTGACTATTGTTATTGTATCTGCATTTTCTATTCTGTTCATGTTCTGCTATCGCTGATGAGCAGTGGTGAAAGTAAAGCGGTGCGCACCGGAACGGCGCACCAGTATAAAATTCACAGCCGGTACGCAGCACCGTTAAGAGAATGGTGGCCAAAACCCACATTTGAAAAAAAAGTAAGGTACGCTATTTAAGTAAAAAACACAAACAACCACACTATGCCTTTCGAGAATAACTGAAAGCTACCGGCTGGTTAGCTCAACTGGTAAGTCATTGTTTTTTCTCCCTGGGGGTTGTGAGTTCGAATCCCCCCCGGCAAGAGAGGGTTTATGCTGAGTCAGCACTGTAGTTAAGGTGTAAAACATTTAAAAAAAAACTAAACGAGTGTTTTTTTTTTAAACGGTAAAGTAATGCACTGGACATTATAGCACCTGTAAGAAATGAAAACTACTTTCACCACTGCTGATGAGAGAAGTGGGACGTTAGCGCACCATTGACCACAGTCAAGAGACCCATCCACTTCCAATCTCGTCTCGTTGTAGAAATACAATGACAAATAAAGCTTCCAATTCCAACAGAATAACTGGATACCTAAGTTGTAGAAGTTACAGTATTTACAAATCACAATGGCCAGAAGAACTTGAACATTGAGCACACAGTCTATCCAACCCCTGGTGATGCTTCCACATGAAGATTTTAAATTACAGCTTTAGGGTGTCAAATGGAAGCACACATTGTAGGGCTGTGTATGAGAAAACTACATGAGACATCTAGATGCTATATTAACATGGTGTTCAAACCTGACCGTGCATTATGATCAGCATCCAGTTTGACATCACTCATTAACATGAGTGATTATTGTGTTTTTGGGTGAGTGTGGTGTAACACACACCTCATTTGCATACTTTCCATCTCTTTATGAAAAGTCTTTGGCCAGAAAGACTGTGAACATCTCAAACCACCCCACACATTTTTGAACTCACAGTGTGACATGCTCCCGTCAGGCTGCAGGTTTAGGCTGCCAAAGTGTAGGTGTAAAGGTTGGTAAAATTTTTTCTCCAAGATTCATTAAGGGCATCATGTAGGGAGAAATGTTATTGCTTCTCATTTTAAGCATTAAAGATCCCATGACATGGTACTTCTTGATGCTTTTATATGGCTCCTTAATGGTTCCCTAATACTGTAAATGAATCCTTCTTCAAAATCAACACTCAGTACATGAGAAACAGAGATAAGATGAGACAGAGTAATTTTTTCTCTCTCTGAACACTCCATAATGGGCGTTGTTGCTTGAATGCAAATGAGGAGAAAAGAGCTGGCCTATAGTAGAGGGTGGGGGCGTAGCCAAACTCTCCGCTCTGAGCTCTCAGCTGATCCATTTCCGTGTTTTTGCACGAGGGGAGAAATTTGAAGCGTTCCATTGAAAAATAAACACATTTCCACATAAAATAACATTAAACCACTGCTGTTCAAAGGCCCAGAGGCTCAGATAAAGGACTTCCGAGCCTAGAAACACTCGGATGTGCCTCCAGGCAAATAAAAAAACGCATTTCGCATTGCCTAGCGCATTCGCAGTCCAAACTCTCTGGGCGTGATTTACAGAGACGCTGAGTACAGACAGACGGGGGTGGAGCTGCATTTGCATTTCTTTTTTCGATCTGACGTCAATAAGGTGCCTTGTTCAAAATCGCCCGTTTGAGCTCCGATTTTTTGTAACGCAGAAAAGGATCGCAAATGCTCAGTTTAGACATTTCGCAACTTTTATGGGGGGGGCTAAAGAGGGTAGGGGAGCTCACATTAATGTTCAAAAACCTCAGAAAGTGAAAATTTCATGCCATGGGACCTTTAAAGGGATATGCCACCCCCAGGTCAAATTTGGGCATCTCCCCACAGTCCAGAGACTAAAATAAGTGGTGGAAAGCGTTTTCCTGCTCACCCAGCCATTGTCCGAGTCTGTCGCCACTGACCGCCGCAGTATCTGGTGCTCCTCCGCCTTAGACTGGAGTCTAACGTCGCCAGAGAAAGATTTCGGCCAAAAGGAATTAATTTGCTCAATGCGTTTCCCAATTACTTTCTGTGTACTGCGCATTCATATCGAGTGCAAATAAATGTGCAAATCAACACGGAGAGCTGGACTTGGTCATTTTGGGTGGGAACTATTTTCCAGTGCGGAAGAATACAGTCGAATCACGCACCACGTTGTGCAACAGGGGAACTCCCTTCCCGGTGCGTAACTGGGATTCCCCTGGCAGCGTGCTGCGTGATACGGCTGTATTCTTCCGCACTGGAAAATAGTTCCCACCCAAAATGACCAAGTCAAGCTCTCCGTGTTGATTTGCACATTTATTTGCACTCGATATGAATGCGCACTACACACAAAGTAATTGGGAAACGCATCGAGCAAATTAATTCCTTTTGGCCGAAATCTTTCTCTGGCGACGTTAGACTCCAGTCTAAGGCGGAGGAGCACCAGATACCGCGGCGGTCAGTGGCGACAGACTCGGACAATGGCTGGGTGAGCAGGAAAACGCTTTCCACCACTTATTTTAGTCTCTGGACTGTGGGGAGATGCCCAAATTTGACCTGGGGGTGGCATATCCCTTTAAGGATCCTTTGTTGCAGTGTAGTTTTAACTGTGTTTTTTCCTGTATGCAAACCTAATGCAAACTGCAGTATGAATGTGAAAATGTAAATGATGCAGAACCACATACCCAGGAAAAATGTCCCTTGTATGTGATAATAAAGTCTACCTTACCTCATATTCACAATGTAACTGCAGCAAAAAGCCTGCTGATGCTGACGTGATCTCCTCATACTGTCTTGTCTTTGTGGTCTCATAGTGTCTGCTCTGTGTGGTTTCTGCATAATTATTGCCCAGTGTGACCTGCCTGCACTGTATCTCCACTATGTGTCTAATTAAGTTTCTCATTATCTACGTTTATCTGGCTTTGGTGTCGGACAGGATTGCTGTAACAATGTCATCAAGAGCATCACTGGATAAAGCTTTGTATGTCAAATTCACCAGACCAAGTGATGTCTGTGCCTATACAGGATTCTCCTGCTCATTCCAACTCACAGTGAAATTCTCCTCCAGGGTTTGTCCTTGCTCCCTGATGTCAGCTGAAATACACTGGTATGTTTGATTTTATCCTTAAAGGGATATGCCACCCCCAGGTCAAACTTGGGACTTACAGTGCGGAAAAACACAGCCGAAGCACACAGGGGAATCCCTGTTACGCACCACATTGGGAGTTCCCCTGTTACGCAGCGTGGTGTGTGCTTCGGCTGTGTTTTTCTGTTTTTCGTGTTGATTTGCACATTTATTTGCACTTGATATGAATGCGCACTACACAGAAAGTAATTGAGAAAAGCATCGAGCAAATTAATTCCTTTTGGCTGAAATCTTTCTCTGGCGACGTTAGACTCCAGTCTAACGCGGAGTAGCTGCAGCTGCGCGCGGCGGTCAGTGCTGACAGACTCGGACAATGACTGGGTGACCAGGAAAACACTTTCCACCACTTATTTTAGTCTCTGGACTGTGGGGAGATGCCCAAGTTTGACCTGGGGGTGGCATATCCCTTTAAAGGTCCCATGGCATGAAATTTTCACTTTCTGAGGTTTTTGAGCGTTAATGTGAGCTCCCCTACCCTGTTTAGCCCCCCCGCCCTCCTCCCATGGTTAAAAGTTGCGAAATGTCTAAACTGAGCATTTGCGATCCTTTTCTGCGTTACAAAAAATCGGAGCTCAAACGGGCGATTTTGAGTAAGGCACCTTATTGACGTCACACTCGGGGAAAAATGCAAATGCAGTTCCACCCCCCGTCTGGATGTCTACCCACCGTCTCTGGAAATCAGGCCCAGAGAGTTTGGACCGCGAACGAGCTACAGAATGCAAGATGCATTTTTTTTATTTGCCTGGAGACACGTGAGAGTGTTTCCAGGCTCGGATGTCCTTTATCTGAGCCTCTGAACCTCTAAAACAGCAGTGGTTTAATTTTATTTTCTGTGGAAATGTCTTTAGTTTTCAATGGAAAGCATCTCATATCTTCCTGTGGGGCCAGTGCACATCGCACCGCTAAACGAGGAAAGAGCGGAGAGTTTGGCCACATCCCCACCTGCTGCACTGGCCTGTCTCTGTCCTCCTCATTTGCATTCAAGCAACAACGCCCATAATAGTGTTTCAGAGAGATAAACATACTCTTTCTCATCTTATCTCTGTTTCTCATGCACTGAGTGTTGATTTTGAAGAAGGATTCATTTACAGTATTAGGGAACCATTAAGGAGCCATATAAAAGCATCAAGAAGTGTCATGGGAGCTTTAAGAACCAAGTTGTAATAAATGCTTTTTAACTCCCAAACAGATGAGGTGAAAACAGAAAACAGGCATTCTGATGGTGAGCAGGGTTGCCTCTCCACAGATCTGACCTGTAACTTAGGTTTAATACCATACTGTGAAACATTCCAGACAAAGCAATAACATCTTCATGGAGAAAAGCTTTTGACGGGCCCTCCACCAGAAAAGCACAGTACTACTTTTACTTCGTTATGTTCCACCACTGAAAGCTAGCCAGACTCCTCCTTTGTCACTGCTTTAAAGGAAAATTAACGGTTTTTTTTACAATCTGAGCCTTCTTTCGGCAATAAAACAAGTAGTTTTACTCACCCATAGCAGTTTGGTGTCAATTGGAGCAGTATCGCAGAACTTATGTTGAGCCGTTCTGTTCTACCAATGATCCCGTATCCGTTAGCGTGAGTGCTCGGGGCACTGATTTGCACTCTCCAAATAACACAAACTTTAGCACTTTTCAAATCACAGAAGATCGCTGTGTCAGGGTAGACTTTTAGTAGATTCCAAAACGGCCTGAAACCCGATATCGCAACAGAAAAGTAAAGTTCAGAGCGGTGTTAGCTTCTTTCGGACTAGCGGTGTTTACAAAACAGCTGAGTTCACGCATGCGCACTGTCCTCTCTGATGACGTCATCAAATGAAACTATAGCTGGATATCGGGTTTGGAATCCACTAAAAGTCTACCCTGACACAGCGATCTTCTGTGATTTGAAAAGTGCTAAAGTTTGTGTTATTTGGACACCGCAAATCAGTGCCCCGAGCACTCACGCTAACGGATACGGGATCATTAGTAGAACAGAACAGCTCAACATAAGTTCTGCGATACTGCTCCAATTGACACCAAACTGCTATGGGTGAGTAAAACTTCTTGTTTTATTGCCGAAAGAAGGCTCAGATTGTAAAAAAAACGTTAATTTTCCTTTAATGACTGAATGAATGAAACACATTGTCAGTTAATACATATCCAATCAGGTTGCAATCAGGCCTGGAGGCAGAGGCAGGTCCACTGAGCTGTGCATCTGAGCCTGGAGTGGTGGAGAATTGTATTAACTCACAAGAAGTCTAATTCCTCAAACTCTTTTCATTTGATTGTGGAGGGAAGCCCACACAGACAGATGACTATGAGCTCAGAGCTTGGTTTGTAAATGAAACGCCAAATGCACCATTTGTAATCCACACACCTCCAGTTACAGCCACAGCACAACCAGGAAGGAGCATGGATGACAGAGGAGACGGGAATGTGGACTTTTCTATTCAGAATATCACTCAAGTTTTCTGCATAGTAAACATTATAATTCCTCTCTACCCCTGCTTCAACTCCTGTCTCGTCTCTTTTTTTTTTTTTTATAAAGGACTTGTGCCCACTTTTTTCCTGTTTACTTCTGCAAAATGTGCCTTGCTCTATGAACACGGCTGCAAGATTACCGTACTTTTCGGACTATAAGCCGCTACTTTTTTCTCACACTTCGGACCTTGCGGCTTACAATCAGGTGCGGCTTATGTATGGATTAGTTCTTTATCAAGACAGCGAATGTAGCACGGAACCCTAGCTCCACTGCACGTGTCAGCTCTATTGCTATAATTGAAAGGATCCGTTCGGGATTTATACCACTTACAACTACATAGGCGGCAGTAGCTCAGTTGGTAGAGCATATGTCTCGTGATCCAGGGGTTAGTGGTTCGAATCCTGCTCTTGACGGGTTGACTGCATATGATCCCAGCTCCCACAGATGAGTGCTGCTGTTGTGTCCTTGGGCAAGACACTTAACCCCACCCCCATTGTCTGTGGACACTGGTAGCCCCCATGGCAGAAGATACATCAAGGCCTGTTGTGACGTGAGCCGTCCTCCTGTGGACCCACCACCCGAGGAAGGATTCATGGGGGCTGGTGCATTGTGTTCTGGGCAGCAGAACACTGCTTGGACTGCTGCCCCCACAACCCAGAAAATGGAGAAGTGAATGAATGAACAACTACATACATATTACAGTGACGGTGGCACTGTGATGATGTGTTTAAGACAGGGGTCTTCAACATTTTTCAGGCCAGGGACCCCCAAACAGATGACGAATTGGGCCAGGGACCCCCTACTATATATACGGCATAGAATTGTGTTTTATATTAAATTGAGCTTAGTGTCATGTATAAACATTGCTACTCTGTTATGGTACATCCAATACAAGGAAATAATACACAGGTTAATACTGTATTTTACACTATAAAATATAAAATTATATTATTTTAAAGTGAAATCAAAAGATTTCGCGACCCCCCTGCAGTACCTCCGCGACCCCTAGGGGGGTCGCGACCCCCCTGTTGAAGACCTCTAGTTTAAGGTATTACATGATTTTATTTTGCCGGGAAAAACACAGCCGAAGCACGCACCACGCTGACAGGGGAATCCCAGTTACGCACCAGGAAGGGAGTTCCCCTGTTACGCAGCGTGCTCTGTGCTCTGTGCTTTGTCTTTTTCCGCACTGAAAAATAATTCCCACCCAAAATGACCAAGTCAAGCTCTCCGTGTTGATTTGCACATTTATTTGCACTCGATATGAATGCGCACTACACAGAAAGTAATTGGGAAACGCATCGAGCAAATTAATTCCTTTTGGCCGAAATCTTTCTCTGGCGACGTTAGACTCCAGTCTAACGCGGAGTAGCTGCAGATACCGCGGCGGTCAGTGCTGACAGACTCGGACAATGGCTGGGTGACCAGGAAAACGCTTTTCATCACTTATTTTAGTCTCTGGACTGTGGGGAGATGCCCAAGTTTGACCTGGGGGTGGCATATCCCTTTAATTAAAAAAAAAATAATTGGTTGGTGCGGCTTATCATCAGGTGCGCTCTATAGTACGAAAAGTACGGTAATCAAAAATGAATCTTTAATTGGATGCATTTAGAAAATCGTAAACGAGTACCATCATTTCCTCAATCAGCAAAATCTCCCCCTCTTATTATTCTTAGTCTTCTTCTGTATAAAAACTGATAACCGTGTAATTTAGATCTGTACAAAGATTTTCTGAAATGTGGTTCTTCAATCATTTCATATTTCAGCCTTATTATTCTGGATGTGTTTAAAATGTGAATTTTGACCAGAATTCTATTACTAAAACCTAAATTGCAAATCTAATCACAGTCTTGCTTTTTCCAAAATTGTTAGCCCTATCCAGTGTGGATATACTGTGTGAGCAGCTCTTGACATCACAGTATGTTAACTGTGTGCTGTCTGCAGCTAATAATAAAGTTAGAATCAGTAAGTGCACAGTAGCATGCTAGTTCTTGTTAGCTGTACAGGTGCTGCAAAACTCTGCACTTGTCTTTGAGGGTTGTGAAAAGCTCTTATAAACTCGTCATGAAGAACAGGTATACGAGTATATTCAGAATGCATAAGGTAAGTGAAGAATAACTTTGGGCCACTGCAAACGTTTTGAAAGGAACTAGTTTAGTTTTTCAGTGTTTTTAAAAATAAAAGTTGGTTAGATTAGTGGTGATCCTGGATTTACCTTCAGACCACTTTACATCCATGTCTTTCTTTTCCACTGTCCACAACTTTTCATTTCATGCCCTTAAAGATCCCATGACATGGTACTTCTTGATGCTTTTATATGGCTCCTTAATGGTTCCCTAATACTGTAAATGAATCCTTCTTCAAAATCAACACTCAGTGCATGAGAAACAGAGATAAGATGAGAAAGAGTATTTTTTCTCTCTCTGAACAGGCTATTATGGGAGTTGTTGCTTGAATGCAAAGGAGGAGAAAAGAGCTGGCCTATAGTAGAGGGTGGGGGCATGGCCAAACTCTCCGCTCTCTGCTCTGAGCTCTCAGCTGATCCATTTCTGTGTTTTTGCACGGGGGGAGAGATTTGAAGCGTTCCATTGAAAAATAAACACATTTCCACAGAAAATAAAATTAAACCACTGCTGTTCAAAGGTCCAGAGGCTCAGATAAAGGACTTCCGAGCCTAGAAACACTCGGACGTGCCTCCAGGCAAATAAAAAAACACATTTCGCATTGCCTAGCGCATTCGCAGTCCAAACTCTCTGGGCGTGATTTACAGAGACGCTGAGCACAGACAGACGGGGGTGGAACTGCATTTGCATTTCTTTTTTCGATCTTACGTCAATAAGGTGCCTTGTTCAAAATCGCCCGTTTGAGCTCCGATTTTTTGTAACGCAGAAAAGGATCGCAAATGCTCAGTTTAGACATTTCGCAACTTTTAACCATGGGGGGGGCTAAACAGGGTAGGGGAGCTCACATTAACGTTCAAAAACCTCAGAAAGTGAAAATTTCATGCCATGGGACCTTTAACAAACACTCTTTCTGATCTGAATGGTCACTACCTAAACTCCAGCACCTGCACCGGTCATGAATCAGTGCTAGTGCAGCCTCTGCAGCTCAGGGAGGGACTTCTGGAGGTTCTGAGCTTTCACTTGAGGCATGGCCTGTCCATATACTGAGAATGAGACAAACTTGGATGTGTCTCTATCTGCAGGTTAAGACTCTGTCAGCACAGGTTTAGTTGTGATTGTAGTAAATTTAAAGGCTACACACAATTCTGTTAATAATAAGAACTGATCTATGGACTTTTGGTACAAAGATTATAGAGCTTATTTCTGACTGCCCCATTGTTCACATCATGACTACAAAAAAAACAAGCATAAGGCACTTAAACAACTCTAATGACCCTTTATGGAGAAACACTGAACCAATATCCTTTTACAAACTCTTCCCCGTGTAGACTGTGGCTCGGTGGTTAGAGCAGTCCCCCAACCCAAAGGTCAGAGGACTGATTCCCGCTCGGAGCAAGCTGCCGTGGTGTCCTGTGGCAAGACACTTCACCCACATGGCCTGCTATGAAGTGTTTTATTTTTGAGCTGCCCATGACTGGAACACCACCCCACCACAATTAGAAGCCTCCCCACTTATATCTCATTTAAAAAAAGTTAAAGAAATGGTTCATTGAAAATCAGTCCTGTCACCACTAACATCACCTCCCGATGCCCCTGTCACCATCCTGCCTCTTGTGTGTTACTGTTGTTTGACTTTTGTTGTATGAGTCTGTATGTGTCTGTATGCGACTGCACACAACGGTATGTGGTGTTTGTGGTTGAAAATGAATGTATGTGCCTGAATGTGGCTTTATGACTGTATATAATTGCAATGAGCTGTATGCGACTGTCTGTAAGAATGATTTTAGAGTGTATAATAATAACCTTATATTTATTCTATTGTATTTTACTTCCTGCAGGTTGACACTTTACACAGGGCTCTCAAGTCTCGCGCATTGAGAGTGTGACACACGCAATTCGACAATTCACACGCTCACACGCCACACATGGCATTTCTCACGCTGATTTTTTTTTTTTTTTTTTTGTGCCCAGAAAATCGGTCTGTGTGGCTCAGTTTATGCAGGCACCGCGCGTTTTCAGCGAAAAAAACTCCCCCGCTCCCCGGAAAAAAATCTCAGATATCAGGCGCCGCGCCCTTTTCAGCCAATCAGAAAATAGATTGTTCTGTTGTTGGGCAGACTGTTGACAGTGCAGTGCGCGCTCAGTGATAAGGACAGCGACTGAACAGGAGGAGATGGTAAAACAAACTGAGAACCATCAGGTAATAACTTCATTTATATAACTCTCATTAGTTGCTTTGTAGTTTAAGTTTGCTCTTTAGACAAACATTTACACAGGGCTCTCAAGTCTCACGCATTGACACGGCATTTCGCACGCAATTGAAGCGACCCCCCCCCCCCCTCCCCTCGGGAAAAATTGTTAACCCCCCCCCCCCACGCAGTCTCACGCACGATCCCGCTCAAAACTTGAGAGCCCTGCTTTACACCTATACAGGGACTACAGAGGAAAAATAGCCCTCGAGCTAATTCTGGCATATTTACATGCAAATGTTTATTAATGTGCATTGTCCCTGAAATAAATACATAAAAAAAAAAAAAAAGTGTTTGAGTGAGTGATGGAGTTGGTTGAAGGGGCTGATGGTGAAGATTAGCAGCCTTTCTTCTGTCAGTCTGCCCCAGGGCAGCTGTGGCTACCATAGGAGCTTACCATCAGTGTGGAGTGAATGAATGAATAATGACACAGTGTAGAGCTTTGAGAGACTTTGATGAGCCTGTAAAGCACATTACAAGTGTAAGGATTATTATTATTATTAGTGCTGTGTCAGGCGATTAAAAAAAATTATCAAATTAATTACAGGATTTGTAATTAATTCATCTAATTATGTTGACCTCTTGGCCAGGTCACCCTTGTAAACGAGGTCTTGATCTCAATGGGTTTTTACCTGGTTAAATAAAGGTTAAATTAAAAAAAAAAAAAAATCTAATTAATCGCATTTTAAGAGGGAGAGAGGGAGAGATTGAGAGTGAGCCAGCGAGCGAGCAAACCCACTTTGAGATTGAATTTGTTAGTTTTTATGCAGTCGCTTTGCTCATTTGTTTCCCAAATTCCGCGAGCGTGGTTTGGTGGTGTGGTGAAGTGCGCTCACGCTCGCTCTATCACCAGTAACGATGGAACTTGTCCGGACGTGTTTATCGTTCAAATGATCCGTGAGGCTGGAGCAGCTTCGGTGATCAGAAAATTCTTTTTTACAAAAGCTCCAAATCACTGTGTTTTTGTTGATCGTCCCGTCTTTGTTCTTTTTATAAATAAACTTGCCGTTCAAAGGCCTTGGCAGCGATTTGCTCGCCGCACAGCAAATTTAAAATGTGCGCGCATTGAATTGCCACTCATAATTACTTGCCTTCATTTTTTATAACACGTTAATTTGCAGTGTAATCAATTAAACTAATTAACACGCTAAACTGACAGCCCTAATTATTATTATTATTATTATTATTATTGTTATTAACTCTTTCTCTACCGGAGACGTCGTTTGACGTCAGAACGATTCCAGACGTAGTCTACCGAGACGTCGATTGACGTCAGAGCCGTTTTTCAGCGGGGGTTGCTAGGATACGTCCGGGAGCAACTTGTAATTCATAGTTCAAGGTGTAATTCACACATCTAACCCCTAGGTGGTGATCGTGTGTGTGTTAGTTTGGCGATCGGGGGCGGAGAGCCCAGAAGCGTTCACCCGTGTGTACTGAGTAGTGGAGCAATATGGCGTTAGCTGCCTAGCGGCAGCTAACAATCGATCGGTTTTTACGGAGTGATCCGAGCGGTCGGAGTGGTCTTGGGACCTAAGGTCCCGGACCACAGGACCGCGGAGACACGCCGGATCAGGCAAGGACGGCAAGAAAGAGATCTCGTCTGTCCGAGGCAGGGGCCATGTCTATTCGGGTCTCAGACCCGGAGGACAGCGAATTTGAGTCCAGCGAGCCAGACCCCGAGCTGCCCGATGAGCGGCTGCCGTCGGGATCCTCTGGGAGAAGCAGATCCCCCTCTCCAGAGGAAGAGATGGGTAAGAACTAAGTTTACGTGCTGTGTGGTGAATCAATGAATGAACTTACTTTATCTCCTCCCTGCCTGCATGCACTTTTTCCCTCTTGTCCAAATGTCCGGGAGCTACTGTGTGAACGAATGCAGGCGTGCGTGTGTGTGTGTGCGTGTCTGTGCGTGCGTGCGTGCGCGTGCGTGTGTGCGCGTGCGTAGCTATGTGTATAAAGGTTTATGCGTGTGTGTGTGTGTGTGTATATGTAAAGGTTTATGCTTGGGTATGTGTGTGTGTATATGTAAAATTGTATATGTAAAATGCCACTATTGATGTGAAGGAATTTCCCATTTACAGAGCCTTCATCCAGCAGAGGACCTATTTTGCGAGCAGGGGTGGGGACCTCTGCTCGCAAAGCGGAGAAGAAAGGTAAAAAAAAAAATATATTCTCCCCATTACATTGCAGCAATACAAAAAATTACATTAGGTAATGTTGTACATTTCTGTCATTTTACAGGTGGTGCATCTGCCACACAAAGTGTGGAGTGGCAACAAAATGTTGGGAACCCAACCCATGATTCCCTTCACGGCCACCCCTGGACTCCGGAGCGCTGCAGCGGAGCTGAAGTCTGACGTGCCAGCAGACTTCTTTGAGCTCCTCATCACGAATGAGCTGCTGGCACACATTACTGAGCAGACAAACCTTTATGCTCGCCAGTACTTTGCCGCTCTCCCTGAAGGCCAACAACACACACACGCACACACACACACACACGCATACATGCACGTGCACACATTGTTCACGCACGTGCACACATTGTTCACGCACATGCACACATTGTTCACGCGCGTGCACACATTGTTCTGTTGTTATTGTAACTGTTGTTATTCTCTCAAGATTGTTCTCTTTGTCAATTTGTATATAGTTATTTCTTATATTTGTAAATTTAAAAAAAAAAATTTGCAATCAAAAATCTTTCTCTGTTATTTTAGATGTTTGAGGTGTCACTAAATCAATAAGTATTGATGTCAAAGTCACTTATCTGCTTGTAATACCTCCTTTCACAAAAAGGTCATTTTCTCAAATTTGTTGTCAAAAAACAGTGTTTTTGCTGAAACTTTGCTATGTTCTACTATCAATTACTTGAGAACCGAAAAGGTTAGAAACATAATTTTTTTTTCCAGGTGAAAGATGAGAGTCAACACTTTATTTTGATGTGTGCTACGTTTATATAGTGAAAGAACTCAGTATTCTGTGAGTCTTGAAAAATCAGTGAAAATGCTCTGAATCTCTGGTAGACAGGGGCTTAGATTTTGAAAACAGGCTGGTAGAGAAAGAGTTAATCAATAAAAGCAGTATTGGTAGAAAAAACATTAACATACACCTTTGCCCTATCCTCTCTTACAATGATGGGACAGTTTCAAGATAAATATATATATTTAAAAAAAAAGTATATTATAAGTTTGAGAGCTTACTTAGAGCTAATCGGCCTATAAATGTTTAAAATCTGTTTCTGAAACTTGATAATCGTGAAGTTAATAAATCATTTTTGATGAATCTTGTGTTTTAAATGTACTCTTTGACTTAAAACTATGTTCTGGATATTAGTTAGCACATACCTAATAAGCCTCTGTGATGCTCTTGAATTCTTATTATTTAAAAGTCTGAGGGAAAAAATTGATGGAAATTGACTAGAACCAGAGCAGGCGGTCAGTGAGCTCCATTCCACCTCACTAACACAGGGTGCATCTTACGGGGATTCTCACTGTCCAACAATAGACGATTTTATTCATTGATTCTGGCGTTGCTCACCAGTACAGGAAATCTGGGTTGGGGCCACTGGAGCTGCTACACATCCTCAGGCTCACTGTCCCAATCGCCCAGTCCACGCTTGTTTATGTGTTTGGTATAATGCCAGACTAAGTGAAGGCACAGTATCCTGCGGCTCCGCTCAGGCTGCTGTACTGTCTGCTAGTGCTGTATTTGCTAACCATAGACAGGAGGTGAACCTATATTCCCACAGCCCAATGTTCACGCATTTTCTCGCATTTAAAGGGACAGTGTGTAAGATTTTTACCCGTTAATTACTGAAATTGAAGATACCCATTCAAAAATACATTGTTTTCCAAGCCTTTTCACTTCCATCATGAAATCAAAGTATTCTTTTGGACTTAGATATAGTCACATAAAAGGGGGATCTTCCCCATGCAGAGGCAGCCATTTTGAATACGAGAGCCGCAGAAGGACATTTGGGCTCCGCCTTCGCCTTCAGCAAGGCTCGTGGTTTTGGGTAAACAACACAAGCATGCTGCCGGATCAGACGTCGTAATGGATCTAACACGTGTTTTGGACTAAATTGTTTTACTGGATTTTATTCGCTGGATCCTTACGGACAAATTGAGAGCAAGTTTATGGTGAAATACAGAGTTTGACCTGTGCAAAGCATTCTAAGGTAAGCTAACCTCGTTTTGTGCTTTTCCGTATAAAAGCCCCATGTGCTCGGGGAGTGATTGTTGTGCAGGGAAATGAATTGCATAGTCAAAAAGAGGAGACTGTAAGGTTTCATTTGATGTGTAGAGTGTCATGGTACATGATCGGGAATGTGTGTTTTCATGAGAAAAAAAAAAAAAAAAAACGGGACCGCGTTTTATTTATACAGTAGCGGTGACCCTCGAGGTCTGCCGTAGCTAAAACAGAAAGTGCGCATTCACAGTCCAAACTCTATGGGCAGGATATACAGGGACGCTGAGCGGAGACAGAGGGAGGGGTTGGAGCTGCATTTGCCGATCTGACGTCAAAAAGGTGCCTTGTCCAAACTCGCCCGTTTCAACACTGGTTTTGTGTAACGCAGAAAAGGACCGCAAATGCTCAGTTTAGACATTTCGCAACTTTTAGCCATGGGGGGGGGGGCTAAACAGGGTAGGGGAGCTCACATTAACGTTCAAAAACCTCAGAAAGTGAAAATTTCATGCCATGGGACCTTTAAAGTTCGATAATTGTCAAAACCATCAAAAAGCCATATGCACTTTAAAGTATAAGGGTAAAAATGTCCCTAAAATATGCCAGAACACGATAAAAGGAGAACACCTTTTGTCTTTGTAATTCTTTAATTGCGCTTTAAATTCTTTTAAAGAATTAATAATTTAATTCTTTGTGTGTTGTTGTTGTTGTGCCCTATGACTTTGGAAATTAAATAATTTAATTACAATGTATTTTTATTTTTGTTTGTCAGTTTCTAAATTTGTAGACAATGGTACTCTTCAAAAGATAATGGTAAATCAAAGAGCCAATTTGGAGCGAAGATGGTTTAGCAGGGCTTAGCAATCAAACCTGCGCTAAAGCTAGCGGGAGTGACCTCGGAGAAAGAAGGCGCCTGATTTGTCTGTTATTAATATTCATATCTTGATTTATGGACATTTTAAGACCAAAATGAGGAGAATTAGAGGAGAGGAGAGGAGAATTAGAACCAATTGAGCAGGAACCACACCCATGCTCACGTCATATTTGGAATGCAAATGCTATAAGGTTAGTTTATGGTTTGCACCCAAGCAGACTAGATTCTCCCTCTTTGGCAGGTATAGAAGGTCCATATGGAGCTGGCATTAGTTCATTCTGGAAGACCTCACCCTGCTCCCATCTACCTCACCTTTTCTCCACAGTATACCTGCTCCTCAGCCTTCAACTCCTCACTCCACAGGATAATATGTTATCACACACAGTCTTGGTTTAGTCCTGGTTTAGACCTGGTTTAGACCTGTTTTAGTCCTGGCTTAGTCTTGGTTTAGACCTGGTTTAGACCTGTTTTAGTCCTGGCTTAGTCTTGGTTTAGACCTGGTTTAGTTTTGGTTTAGTCCTGGTTTAGTCCTGGTTTAGTCCCGGTTTAGTCTTGGTTTAGATCTGGTTTAGTCTTGGCTTAGTCCTGGTTTAGTCCTAGTTTAGACCTGGTTTAGTCCTGGTTTAGTGCTGGTTTAGACCCGGTTTAGATCTGGTTTAGTCTTGGCTTAGTCCTGGTTTAAACCTGGTTTAGTCCTGGTTTAGACCTGGTTTAGTCCTGGTTTAGTACCGGGTTAGTGCCGGTTTAGTCCTGTTTTAGACCTGGTTTAGTCTTGGTTTAGACCTGGTTTAGTTTTGGTTTAGTCCTGGTTTAGTCCCGGTTTAGTCCTGGTTTAGACCCGGTTTAGATCTGGTGTAGTCTTGGCTTAGTCCTGGTTTAGAGCTGGTTTAGTCTTGGTTTAGTCCTGGTTTAGTGCCAAAATAGATGCAGAAATAATCTGATATGACGCACCCATAAAAACGCGGTCACTCGTATCCATGTACGTGTCACGGTCTTTAATAATCCGGCGCTCCGGAGAAAAGGACATATCCCGAACTTATCCCGTGTCTCGAGGCGAGAGTTTCTTCTTACGTAGCATTAACGTAGCAAGTTAAGGATTCTTCTTCTCTTGGAAATACCACGTAAATATCACGCGGCTCGCTCACAGCTGATCGGCGAACAGGCGAAAACACAACAGCGGCAATCGTCATGATTGGCGGGAGCGCGATCGGTGCGTAATTATGCTGCAACACGATTGGAAGCTGGAGCGCAGTTCGGCCTATGATTGGCTCTTGGCACTGGCTATTTTGACTTAAAGACGCCGAATTTCGCCAAAAGGTGAGGGATTTTCATGCCTGATTGATAAAATGCCACAAGGGATGGAAGAAGGGATGACTGTTTTAGAAGAGGGATGATTTTGACTATTTTTTCCCACAGGGGGGATGCCACCCCTCCCCCCCATCCCCCCTCAACTCCAGTACTGACTACTACTCTTCACCTTCTCCTTCCAATAAGCGCCCACTCTGCCCTATTTAAACCCTCTTTGCAATTGCTCTGCCCCTTTAAAGGCAAATTAACGTTTTTTTTACAATCTGAGCCTTCTTTCGGCAATAAAACCGAGATTTAGCCATAGTTTCGAGTAGATGAGGACGCCAGTGCGCATGCGCGGACTGTGCTATCAGCTCCCGGGACCCAAACATGAAACTCAAAGCTGAAAACTATGGATAAATCTCGGATTACAGGCCACTTTTGATTCAAACGAAATCTTACATTAAGACATCGGGCTGCTATGATTTGAAAAGTGCTAAAGTTTGTGTTATTTGGACACTGCAAAGTAATGCCCCGAGCATATGATACAGCACCATGTTAACGGATACGGGATCATTAGTAGAACAGAACGGCTCAACATAAGTTCTGCGATACTGCTCCAATTGACAGAAAAATGCTATGGGTGAGTAAAACTACTTGTTTTATTGCCGAAAGAAGGCTCAGATTGTAAAAAAACGTTAATTTGCCTTTAAGTTTATGCCTTGCCCTAACTCCTGCCCAGCACCCGCTCTTCCTCTTATTATCCCTCTCTCCCCCTTCCCCCTTCACTTCCCTCAGCCTCACCTCTACCACCTGCAGTGTCCAGGCCCCGGGGAGAAGACCTCTCATAATCATCATCTAATTGGACACGCCCTTCATCGTAATGTCTTTCGCTGCCAAAGTTTACCCATCCAATAAAACATACTAATAACTTGTAGTCCAGGTTGAAATGACTTTATTACCTAATGAGTTCTTCTCACAATCTGCCAGTGTCAGTATTATGTATGAATCTGTTTCTCTGATAAGCTGATTTACTCCTGTTTTCTGTGTCATAACTACATATATCTATTTTTCTTTGAACTACTCAGTTTTAGACAACTTTTATCACATTATAGCGTAGCTCTAACTTTATCACTTTTAATCAGTGTTGTATAAAGTACTGGAAAATCAAACTCAAGTAAAAGTATAGGTACCCCTCCCAAAAATGACTTTGGTAAAAGTCGAAGTCACTGACTGAAATGTTACTTGAGTAAAAGTCTTAAAGTATCTGGAACTTCTTGTACTTAAGTACGACAAGTAATGTAAAAATAAATGTACTCAAGTAATGCAATTAAAAGTACAAGTAAAAGTATCAAGCAAAGGCAGTCTGAATGTAATATTTTTTAATGTTCGCCCGCCCGCCCCCCCAACCTTTGTTTTTTTTTTTTTTAATAACAGTGCTGAAAATAAGGCATACATAACACCATTGAAGGAGTGTTTTTGGAGGAAGAGGGTTTTTTGCAATTGGGCCCTTAATTGTACTGTAAAACACCATGTTCGGCTCACCCATGGTAGTTGGTAGGTTATGTTGCCATGTGCGCTGCCATCACACCAGCATATTTCAGCATATCCACTGAAATTTGACAAAATCTAGCAGTTCGCCAAGACAGAATAGCAAGTTCAGCTAACCCTTGCTTTGTTACTTAGATAGCACAAACACACAGCGCTTGTTTACATTTTTAAAAGTAGGCACATGTTAATGTTATTTTTTGTCCTTTTGAACTTGTGTGCCCTTTCTCATTCGTTACACTTAGCCTACAGCTATGCCTTCCCTTGAGCCGAAAAAGCTAGGTAGCCTGTTAGCTACAACATCGTCAAATACGCTTTGTGTAACCGAAACAATGTCACACAAAGTTCATTTCTACATGTTATGCTCAAGGTTTCACAACAGTGTCTAGAATGTCCATGCTATAGTTACTGAAATTGGAATATAGACGCTAACAATTTCATTAATCTAGAACTTACCTCGATGTGTTTCTTGAGGTTGGACAGGGAGTTTCTGTAAGATAGGATTTCCACGTTTCTTGGAAGGCACAAGAGGCACTTCGTTCGATAGGACGAATCCTTCATATCAGCGTAAGAGAACATTATGTTTAAGTACGGCCAGGGATGCTCATCGTCAGGTCCCCCCTTCATTTGTAGCCGACGTGGATGCCGTCTCCTCTTCCATCAGGGATGTTGATTGATTAAACTAGCTGCATGAAACCAACAGGTGTAGGCTGACTGTCATGCACAAGTAGCGAACAAGCCCAGGCACGTCCTGACTTCCTTCAGTCAGTAGAGGTTTTTTTGTAACGAGTAACTAAACGGCACATTGAAAATGTATCGGAGTAAAAGTATGCAATTAAATTCGGAAATGTAGTGAAGTAAAAGTAAAAGTAATATTTTTTTTTTAAACTCAAGTAAAGTACAAAGTCTCCCAATATGTACTTAAGTACAGTAGTGAAGTATTATTACTTCGTTACTATACAACACTGCTTTTAATTGTATTTTTCTGTAATAATAGTACTGTACCTGTGGCATAAATTCAAATTTTTATTTTTTGGAATATATCATGATCTGTACATACAGTAATCCCTCGTTTATCGCGGGGGTTAGGTTCCAGAAATAACCCGCAATAAGAGAAATTCGCGAAGTAGGACAACTTTATATTTTACAATTATTCTACATGTTTTAAGGCTGTAAATGCCTCACCGCACATATGCTTTTCTCAGACTGGAATTAACCTTTTCTCACATTTCTCTCTCGTTTAAACACTCAAACTTTCATAGATTTTCAACAAAATGTATTAATAGTGAAGCGTGGGGGGGGGGCATGGCTCCGGAAGCCCCGCTTCGCTGTGGACGCGCGAGGGGAACGGAGACATGAGTCACTGGATCCACAGGAAGCACCGCGCTCATCCAACGGCACTGCCACATCCCGGGACGCGACGCGCACCCCTCATCGTGATCAAATCCGTGACAGAGCAGCACAACCGGCACGAGGCCGCACGTACACCGGGGCTGCGAGCACGAGATCGAACCGCAGCGCCCGGACCGCGTCCTCTCAGCCCGAGCCACAAACCAGCCGCACGAAACCAGCAAAGAGCGGCACGTGGTGGTTTAATCCTGGTTTAGACCTGGCCTAGTTCCGGTTTAGTCCAGGTCTAGGCCTGGTCCAGTCCAGGTCCAGTCCAGGTCCAGTCCAGGTCCAGTCCAGGTTTAGACCTGGTTTAGTTCTGGTCTAGACCAGGTTTAGTCCACGTTTAGTCCACGTTTAGTCCTGGTCTAGTCCCTTAGCCAATCAGGACGCAGAACACAATGTTACACTATAAAAAAAAGTTAAACTATTAAAAAAAAAAAAGAAATCTGCGAAACAGTGAACGGCGATAGAGTGATGGACCACTGTAAATCCATTCATCTATTTTCTTCCGCTTGTCCAGGGCCGGGTTGCAGGAGGAGCAGTCTAAGCAGGGACTTCCAGATTCCTTCATCCTGGAGGGGGGATCCCAAGACATTCCCAGGCCAGCTGAGAGACAGGCTTTGTACATAAACATTTTTTAAAAAGAACACTTGAAGAACACGCCATTATTTCAATCTATCCATTCTAAATATTGCCGCACATCTGGAGCTTTTATTCATTGTTCCTCATCGAAAGCCTTTGCACTGTCCTACTCCTGGGACTGTGAATTTCTAATTATAGACACAACACAGGATGGTGTGGGCTTTTTTATGTCTCTGCCCATATGTTACACACCCAGTGCACATACTGTTAAAAAAATGTTAAAAGGCCAATGTATAAGCTATTTTGTGATAAAAGGAGAAGTTCAATTTGTCAACTGGACAAAGTTTGTTTGGTTGAAAACGTTTGGCCGCTCATCCGAGAGGCTTCGTCAGCTGTGACGAAGGATGGATTCTACCTGGACGACTGAGGGACTTTTCACGCATTATAAGCTATTTTGTTAAGCCTATGGACAAATAATATGGTTGTCCAGGGCACGTTAAAAATATGGTTTCAATTTAGAACCCATTTTATATTCAAAGGTTCCTTAATTTCAGCTCCTATTCAGCATAATGTCTATTTCATTCCATCCTTATAGACACATCTTTTCAGCACTGGCATAAGAGAGGACTAAGATGCATTAAGGATCGACAAATTAATTTCCTTCAATCAGCTAAAAAACGACTTTGATGTCCCACAATCAGATTTCTTTAGATATCTCCAAATACATAGTTTTGTCAAAACAGCTTTCTCTTTAACCTTGGCTCCAAAAACATGGCTTGATGAGTGAAATAAAAAGTGAAATAAAAAAACGCATTTTGCATTGCCTAGCGCATTCGCAGTCCAAACTCTCTGGGCGTGATTTACAGAGACGCTGAGTACAGACAGACGGGGGTGGAGCTGCATTTGCATTTCTTTTTTTGATCTGACGTCAATAAGGTGCCTTGTTCAAAATCGCCCGTTTGAGCTCCGATTTTTTATAACGCAGAAAAGGATCGTAAATGCTCAGTTTAGACATTTCGCAACTTTTAACCATAGGGGGGGCTAAACAGGGAGGGGGGGGGGGGCTAAACAGGGTAGGGGAGCTCACATTAACGTTCAAAAACCTCAGAAAGTGAAAATTTCATGCCATGGGACGGGACCTTTAAGACATACTGTAAATGGATCAATTCAAAACTATTACAAAACCTGGCACCCATTCATACTCTATTTCCAATCCGAACCAGTCAGTAACTATCTCACTTATTCCACACTCTAAAGCCCCTTTAAATCTCCCTTTCTAAATTTAATTAAATTCTTTACATTTTTAAGAATATTTATTTTTATTTATTTATTTTTTTATTTATTTTTGCCTGCTGTCCTGTTGTTTTCTGTGTAATTGTCTATGTATGTTTAAATATTTCTTAAAAATCAATTAAAAGAATTGAATAATAAGAAGAATCCTTTCTGCTGGAGATGAAAGTGTGTACATTTTGTTTCTGAATCATGGAGGGAGAAAAGGCATCTGACATTAGTTATATTTTTTGATAGTAAAATGATGTTTTTCAGACATTCTTGATTGAAATATTTTTCAAAGTTGAGGTCCGGCTGAGGAGAACACCTAGAATCTGTTGTGATTGAATATATTGACTCAGTATGGTGAGGAGAAATTGAATACTGTTTGTAAAAAAGTTGAACCAAATAGAAGAATTTTAGTTTGACTTTGGTTTATTTGTGAAAGGTTTAGGCCTGAGTCTATGTTGGAGATGCACTGAGTGAAATTACTCAGTCTCTGCACCCAGGTCCTTCAGATCTGCCAACAAAGGTCTCCTTTGTGTTGCCTGTTCCCGCCTCAAGCACAAAGGGGACCGTGCTTTTGCTGTGGCAGCTTCACGTCTCTGGAACAGTCTCCCTGCTGACATCAGATCTGCTCCAACAATCACCACTTTTAAATCCAAACTAAAAACTCATTTGTACACTGTGGCCTTTGCCTCTTAGCTCTTTTTATCTCTATCTTTTATCCTGTCTTTTATTTCATCTTATGTGTACTTGTTGTTGCCATGTCAAATGTTCTTATGTATTTCATGCTGCTGAATTATTTATTATTTAATTTTAGCTTTTTGACATTGTACAGCACTTTGGCCAGTTTTCACTGTTTTTAAATGTGCTATATAAATAAAATTTACTTACTTACTTAGTCCGGATCATCAGATGTAACAGAGATGTGGAGTTGAGTTTGGTCAGCGAATAATGATAGAAAACTCTATGGCACTGAACTATGGGACCAAGAGGAAGCAAGTATAAAATGAACAAAAGTGGGCAGAGAATGGACCCTTGTGGCAATCCCCAGGGCGCACTGATCTTATCAGACTCGTGTTCACTGATTGATAGTGAGAAGGAACCAGCAGAGAAATGAGAGGAACAGAGTTCATGTGCACATGTAGAACTGAACCGCTCCTTTTTCTGAAGTTTGTGAGAAGAGCAGGGCCACATTTAGAGAGGGAGGTAAGGATGGTGCTTGAATCAAATAACAGTTCTCTTGATTTGAGCATAGTTTGTCTTAAAATGCCAATGGACATGCTTTAATTTTATTTCAAGGGTATTTGTCTCCTCATTTCAAATGAGAAAATGTTTGTTATAGTTGTGTTTTTTCTTTTGTCAGTTCTCTCTTTTTTTTTAAAGAAAGTGAAAATGTGCTCATATCAGGATCACTACTTGATTCACTGATTATCTTATTTATTATGTTATAGAAATGATGGTCTATTAGACAATGTGAATGACAGCTTATTGTGTTTGGTCCTGGTGTCAATAATGTCAGTAATCATAAGAAATAAGAATAAGGATACCTTTCTTTCCATAATAAAAGTAACAGTCACATGTGATGTACAAAATTCCCTGCCTTCCTATGTGTAAATTCCCTGCCTTCTTATATGTTCATTTCCTTCTTGCCTATATAAATGACTTTGCCTTTAAGAAAATGCGACACCACCCCTTTAAGGAGCTTCGTATACATGTTTAGCTCCGTGATATCAAACAGGCACGGACTTTCATGCATTGTTTGAAAGTGTCTCGGTGCTGTTGTGCGTGAATGCAAATGTAAGTACTTTTATTTTCCTTGTTAGTCTTTATTTTGTTTGTACAGCCATTTATTTTGTTTCTACAGTCCTTTCTAAGTTTGTAATTCGGCCAGACAATCTTTCTGTGTAATTGGAAATGTCTAGAATGTTCCGTGACTCGGCAATGTTGTGTTAGCAATTCTACACGTGGTGTTTGTGTTACCACTTAATAGAGATAAGGCAGTACGATTTTCTGTGTTGTTTTCATGCTATATATAGCATACAGGGGGTCCTCGGGTTACGACGTTGATCCGTTCTTAAGACGCGTCGTAACCCGAATTTCGTCGTAAACCGGATTTTGCCTTTGATCTTCCAACCAAAGCACCAATAACCTTTCCATCTCAATAATTAGACCACTACGCTGCTTGGTTATCACTGCCGCTTTCATAGGAGCAGATTTATTTATTTATTTATTTATTTATTTGAAAGGGACAGTGCACATTAATGAACATATAATATATATGTAAATATGCCAGATTATAGCCACAGGCTAATTTCCATCTGTTGTCCATCAGAGCCCACATCAGGTACTTCCGCCCACATTGGGCACGCACATGAGGCTGTCTTCTTCTCCCTACAACCACAACAGAGCGTATTCTTCCGCCGTGCGCCGCGCGCCGTTCGCGTTTGTTTACATCTCTTACCACGCTAAACCGCGTAAGACGGAATGACGCGTAATATATACATATTTTTTTTAATGGGGGCGCGTTCGTAACCACGAAACCTCGTAACCCGAGACCGTCGTAACCCGAGGACCCCCTGTATTAGTACTGTTTATCACCCTATTATTACTACGATGTGTTCAGTGGCTTTCCTGTAGTTATCTTCAAATGGATACTGTAGATAGGACATGTTTGTAATTTGACTAATTTAACATTGTCCTGTTTTGCTTTTATTTTCTGTCTTTGTTTTAGAAACCACAACACAACACAACACAACTGCACAACTTACAACTTCCTGAATGTTTAATAAATGACAAGATACAACCTCTAGAACAGCTGCATTCTTTCTGACTGAAGAATTAGGCCAGCGGGTGTACGGCCAGTACTTTTCTCATCATTATATCCTACAAAATTGCTCCTTCTTATCGCCGGATTGTACACCAGCTGCGTCATGGCTGCTTCTAAGGATGTCCAGGGTGAAGTACATCAGCCTGATCCTCGCCTCAGTCGGAGAAGACAACCTCCAGCTTACCTAGAGGACTATGTGCTCAGCCACCCTCGCCAGTCATCCACCTTCAGACCACACATGCCATCAACAGGGCATACAACGCATGTAAGTCAAAGCAACATTTCTTTCACCTCTGAGGGAGTTAACGCTGCTAGAGCCTCTGCATTCGATCGACTAGAGGAGAGATGGAGAAGTTTAAGCATTGAAATGGAACAGCTTTCTGTGGAAATGGAGAATGCAAAGTGTGCCTCTTATCCAGTAAATACAATGGGCTTTTCATATGAGCATCCAAGATCAATCTCTCCTTATCAACAGTACAATAGCAGTTTGCCACATTAATTTGGCCATGCACCTATCACTACTATCCACACTGGAGACAGGCCTCCCTCAGATTACATGTTAGCTCCCCAAACACTATGGACAGAACCACCTAGTCACACTTATGTGCAAGAGTTGAATCCATTCATGTCTCAGCCACTCATTCGATCCACTTCACCGGTGCTTCAAGAAGCAGCCTCCAAAGTAGGATCTTGTTTAGACATGACAGATCATCATAGGCCACTGGCGACAAGGGTAGACCTGACTGAGCATGCAGAGAGTGTTCCATCTGATGGCACTTCTACACCAGCATCTTATGGCTCACCAGAGAGGGCATCCATAGGGCACTACCATGTGCTACCTCTGCCACACCAGCCAGTGCCTGCGCCACATCAGCAGGGACAGCCAGCGCACGTGCCACCTTTGCCGGTCAAGCCAGCGCACGCGCCACCTTTGCCGGTCCATCCAGCGCACGCGCCACCTCTACCGGTCCAGCCAGCGCCCGCGCCATTACTGCCCGGCCATCCAGCGCACGCGCCACCGCCTGCACAACCTCCTCCAGGGCAGCCAGTGCCAACGCAGCCTCCGCCCACTCAACCTTATCCTCCAGTGCAGTCACCTGCTGGGCCTTGGTATTCACCTTATGGGATGCCGCCGCCACAACCTGGGCATTACCCTTGGTACCCACATCCTTATCCTGTGCCTCAACCTGTGGCCTACTCTGCACCCATACAAGAGCACCTAACTTGATGGAGATGGCCATCGCTTCATCCTATGGGATCCCAAAGCCTAAATTGGTTGCATTTTCATCAGGCAAAGAGAGTGACTTTATTCTCCTGAAGAAAGGTCTGGACACAGTTTTAGGGCCTCACCGACATCTGACAGAGGATTATAAGTTTCAAATTCTCCTTGACCTTCTGAAACTTCCCGCAGCTTATTAGATAGCTAAGAGGCACCTTAACAGTCCACAGCCCTACACTGCTGCGATGCAGGCCCTGGAACAACAGTATGGCCAGCCACGGTCACTCATTCAAAGTGAGCTGAAGGCCCTCCAACAAGCTCCAGCCGTCCGAATGGGTGATGCCCAAGCATTTGAAGATTTCAGCACAGCAGTTACCTCACTAGTGGGGATGCTACAGTCGACAAGTGGGCCAGCCAGAACTGCAGTGTGGTTCTCATGTTGACATCTTGCTTAGCAAACTTCCTGTGAACTACAGAGATTCCTTTGTAGAACACTGCTTGAAGCGAGGTATCATTGCCAGTGGGTCTGCTACGACTTACACTCTGATTGACCTGGCATCGTGGCTGGAAATTAAGTCTCAAACCCTACACATCTCTCGACGGGCCACTGAAGCCAATCAGGGAGAGCCTGTACGTCGAGACACCAAGTCCTACAAACAGACCAAAGCGAAGTCATCCACTGTGGTGCTTAACACTGCTGCTACACCAAAGGTGACTGCTCATGAGGCATGTGCACCTTCCACATCACCAAACCCAAAGCGTGAGCGATTCAAGCCCTTTTGCCCATATTGCAAGTCCAACGAGCACTACCTGAGTGCATGTTCAGAATTCACCAGCATGAATACATCTCAGAAGTCAGATTGGTAATGGACAGTCAGCTGCCAAGAGCTATGTGGCCAGTAGGCCGGGTCAGTAAGGTCATCATTAGTGATGACGGTAAAGTCCGGACTGCTGCAGTAGACATTAAAGGCAACACTTACCTACAACCTGTGGCTGCCTGAAATGCCCAGTGATGTAGCTGCTTAGTTTAGTAACTGATGGGCCCCCAAATTTACCTAGTAAATTTGGGCTGTACTTGGGCGGCTGTACAAAATTCCCTGCCTTCCTATGTGCAGGGCTCTCAAGTTTTGAGCGGGGTCGTGCGTGAGACTGCGTAATTTCCAGGGGGGGGGGGGGGGGGGGTGCGAGTGAAAAATTTTTCCCAAGGAGCGGGAGGGGCTTGAATTGCGTGAGCGTGTGAACGCGTCGAATTGTCTCTCTCAATGCGTGAGACTTGAGAGCCCTGCTGTATCAACGCAGTGTGCGCTTAGCAGCTGAGACTACACTCTACAGTCTGCCCAACAACAGAACAATCTATTTTCTGATTGGCTGATTTTTTTCCGGGGAGCGGGACGGGGAGGAGGGGGAGAGTTTTTTTTCGCTGAAAAAGCGCGATGCCTGCATAAACTAAGCCACACAGACCGATTTTCTGGGCACAAAAAAAAAATAAAAAAATCAGCGAGAGAAATGCCATGTGTGGCGTGTGAGCGTGTGAACACGTCGAATTGCGTGTGTCACACTCTCAATGCGTGAGACTTGAGAGCCCTGCTATGTGTAAATTCCCTGCCTTCTTATATGTTCATTTCCTTCTTGCCTATATAAATGACTTTGCCTTTAAGAAAATGCGACACCACCCCTTTAAGGAGCTTCGTATACATGTTTAGCTCCGTCATATCAAACAGGCACGGACTTTCATGCATCGTTTGAAGGTGTCTCGGTGCTGTTGTGTGTGAATGAAAATGTAAGTACTTTTATTTTCCTTGTTAGTCTTTATTTCTTTGTACAGCCATTCATTTCATTTCTACAGTTCTTTCTAAGTTTGTAATTCGGCCAGACAATCTTTCTGTATAATTGGAAATGTCTAGAATGTTCCGTGACTCGGCAATGTTGTGTTAGCAATTCTACACGTGATGTTTGTGTTACCACTTAATAGAGATAAGGCAGTACGATTTTCTGTGTTGTTTTCATGCTATATATAGCATATTAGTACTGTTTATCACCCTATTATTACTACGATGTGTTCAGTGGCTTTCCTGTAGTTATCTTCAAATGGATACTGTAGATAGGACATGTTTGTAATTTGACAAATTTAACATTGTCCTGTTTTGCTTTTATTTTCTGTCTTTGTTTTAGAAACCACAACACAACACAACTGCACAACTTACAACTTCCTGAATGTTTAATAAA
This sequence comes from Paratrypauchen microcephalus, assembly GCA_036785185.1. Taxonomy (NCBI): domain Eukaryota; kingdom Metazoa; phylum Chordata; class Actinopteri; order Gobiiformes; family Gobiidae; genus Paratrypauchen; species Paratrypauchen microcephalus. The sequence goes on from JAVJIX010000033.1 coordinate 6,114,405, forward strand.
TGACAAGATACAACCTCTAGAACAGCTGCATTCTTTCTAACTGAAGAATTAGGCCAGCGGGTGTACGGCCAGTACTTTTCTCATCATTATATCCTACATGTGATGTTGTGAGTCTTGTTGTGTATCTGTAACTGTGCTGTTTGTCGTACAGACTAAACCTAAAGTCTATGTAAAATCTTCCAGCAGCTCATTTCCTCCTCAGAGATCACACCTGCAGCAGAAAAAGGACAAGACAAAGGGAAAATATTTTAGTGTGTAGAAAATCTGACAACACAAAAGGAGGCGTTCAGTTTAGAAATGTTCAAAAGCATTTATTTCATCTTGGCTCTTGTCCTTATTTTCAGAAATGTGATCGTGTTTGTAAATGATGGATGACCAATGAGCTCCTTCTCATGTGTTACTGAAATAAACACATCCGTATGCACGAGCAGGTTTGGTTGGGCGCAGTATCAGTCTGGCAAACCCACCAACTTATTTTAGCTAAGCAGCCCTGATCAGAACACAAGGGCACCCACTGCAGAGTGCCTGGTGAATGCCAGTTGCCTAAAGGGCTGAGGGACAATGCAGAGGCAAGAGGACTTTTAATGAAAAGTCAACTCTTCTCTGACAAAAACAATGTGTCTTGGACCTGCGGTGTGTGTGTGTGTGTGTGTGTGTGTGTGTGTGTGTGTGTGAGGAGACAGACTGTAGAAGCCTTGCTCCTTGCTGCTGCAGTCCTGTGTGTGCAGAGGAGCAGTCTGACTTTCTGAAAAAAAAAAAAAAGCTAGAGATTAAAGATCCCATGACATGGTACTTCTTGATGCTTTTATATGGCTCCTTAATGGTTCCCCAATACTGTAAATGAATCCTTCTTCAAAATCAACACTCAGTGCATGAGAAACAGAGATAAGATGAGAAAGAGTCATAAATATCTCTCTCAAACACTTTATTCTGGGCGTTGTTGCTTGAATGCAAATGAGGAGAAAAGAGATGGCCTATAGTAGAGGGTGGGGGTGTGGCCAAACTCTCCGCTCTGGGCTCTGAGCTCTCAGCTGATCCATTTCCGTGTTTTTGCACGGGGGGAGAGATTTGAAGCGTTCCATTGAAAAATAAACCCATTTCCACAGAAAATAAAATTAAACCACTGCTGTTCAAAGGTCCAGAGGCTCAGATAAAGGACTTCCGAGCCTAGAAACACTCGGACGTGCCTCCAGGCAAATAAAAAAACGCATTTCGCATTGCCTAGCGCATTCGCAGTCCAAACTCTCTTGGCGTGATTTACAGAGACGCTGAGTACAGACAGACGGGGGTGGAACTGCATTTGCATTTCTTTTTTCGATCTGACGTCAATAAGGTGCCTTGTTCAAACTCGACCTTTTGAGCTCCGATTTTTTGTAACGCAGAAAAGGACCGCAAATGCTCAGTTTAGACATTTCGCAACTTTTAACCATGGGGGGGGGGGGGGGGGGGGGGGTAAAAAGGGTAGGGGAGCTCACATTAACATTCAAAAACCTCTGAAAGTGAAAATTTCATGCCATGGGACCTTTAAGAGAGATTTTGCAGATCTTTCCTTCCTGCTGCTGTCAGACTGTACAATGATCAATGCTAGTCATGTTCATCTCCATACTAATAATTACATGTGCAATATTATTTAAAGTCACTTTACCTGCTACTTATTTATTTAAGAAAAGAAAGAAAGAAAGCTATGCCTTTATTAGTCCCACAGTGGGGAAATTCCAGTTCTGCATTTAACCCATCCTGTTATTAAGAGCAGTGGGCAGCACATTACTGCGCCTGGGGACCATCTCCATGATCTTCTTGCTTCGGTTTGGTCAGGACCTAAGCTGGAGGATTTACCTATGGTGCATGTTTTGGGTTGGAGGGGGAAACCGGAGTGCCCGAAGGAAACCCACCCAGACACGGGGAGAACATGCAAACTCCACACAGAAAGGCCCAGGCGACCCGGGCATCGAACCCAGACCATGCATGCAAACTCCACACAGAACACACACAGAAAGGCCTGGGCGACCCGGGGATCGAACCCGGAACCTTCTTGCTGTGAAGCGTGAGTGCTAGCCACTCAGCCACCGTGCCGCCATTTCACCACCACTGTCCATCACTGCACTGTACACAATCATCTGAGTCACTTTATTGTAGTGATATTATATATTACTGAACTGCTCACTTTAACTCAACTTTAACTGCTGTTTGTTCACTGCTCAGAATCAAAGACATGTATTGTGCAGCGTTCCTGTGCTTTTTAACCTTACAGTGTTTTTTTTTAGTTGATTGTACATACTTATTATTATTATTATTATTATTATTATTATTATTAGTTATCTTAATTTTGATGCATGCTCATATTTTCCTACTGTTTCTGAAACTTGCGTTGTGACACTGCATTTTCCCCATTGTGGGACAAATAAAGGATTATCTTATCTTATCTTATCTTATCTTTTAATTAAGAAAGTGATGCACCAGTAGCTCTTGTCAGCTCCAAAAGGATTTAGGAATTATATATCATATGCCAAATTAATTTTTGTTCAGATGTCATTCATCAAATAATTGACATCACCCTATTATTCTATTATTATTATTATTATCCTACATGTATAGCTATAGTGGAATATTCAGCAATTATTATAGTGACACAATGCACACAATGGAACTCCTTCATGCTATCGTGTTTATTTTTGTTTTTTGTAGTACTTTTGTTATCCCTGTTGGGAAATTGTCCTCTGCATTTCATCCATCTTTCAGGAACAGTGGGCAGCAGATGGGGCACATGAGGACGCATCTCTGTTTAGGATGTTTGATTTAAAAAAAAACAAAAAAAACTTTTGGCTAATGCTAGCTATCTTGTGACTGTAACTTAAATTGTGAAAGACTTGTTTAAAGATCCCATGGCATGAAATTTTCACTTTCTGAGGTTTTTGAACGTTAATGTGAGCTCCCCTACCCTGTTTAGCCCCCCCCCCCATGGCTAAAAGTTGCGAAATGTCTAAACTGAGCATTTGCAATCCTTTTCTGTGTTACAAAAAATCGGAGCTCAAACGGTCGATTTTGAACAAGGCACCTTATTGACGTCAGATCGAAAAAAGAAATGCAAATGCAGTTCCACCCCCATCTGTCTGTACTCTGCGTCTCTGTAAATCACGCCCAGAGAGTTTGGACTGCGAATGCGCTAGGCAATGCGAAATGCGTTTTTTTTATTTGCCTGGAGGCACGTCCGAGTGTTTCTAGGCTCGGAAGTCCTTTATCTGAGCCTCTGGACCTTTGAACAGCAGTGGTTTAATTTTATTTTCTGTGGAAATGTGTTTATTTTTCAATGGAACGCTTCAAATCTCTTCCCCGTGCAAAAACACGGAAATGGATCTCATGCACTGAGTGTTGATTTTGAAGAAGGATTCATTTACAGTATTAGGGAACCATTTATTTATTTTTATTTATTTATTTATTTATTTGAAAGGGACAGTGCACATTAATGAACATATAATATATATGTAAATATGCCAGATTATAGCCACAGGCTAATTTCCATCTGTTGTCCCTGGACAGGTTGATGGTGCCAATTAAAATGTCTCTCATACAATTAAAAAAATAAATAAAATATATATATATATATATATATATATATATATATACATACACCAAACACACAGATTACACACAGGAGCGATTCACAATCAAAAATAGTCAAAAAACATAAATTCGGGAGGGTTACACAGTTCATATTGCACAAGTCCTAAAGTGCTAAGTGCTGAATGTATTGCATAAGTCCTAAAGTGCTGAGTGCACTGCTCCAGTTCCAAAGTGCTGAGTGCATTGCACCTACCCTAAAGTGCTGAATGTATTGCACCTCCCTAAGTTCCTGTTCTTATAGATTGTGCTCACATGTTTGAGTTGATCTTAACCATTCCTTTAGGTAACTTTTAAACATTGTGAAAGTAGGTGCCTCTCTTACAAAGGTGGGCAGACTGTTCCACTGGCCACAGCCTTTATATGATAGAACATTTTGACCAAAAGTAGTTTTTCTCCCTGGAATCTCACAGTCGCCTCTACTTATTGCTCTGGTAGTTCTTAATAAAGTGCTCCTGTGCTTAATGTATTCGTTTAGAGGTGGTGGTGCCAGCCCATGTAAGCTCTTGTATATGAGACATGCATTTTTAAATTTTATGAAGTTTTCAAAACTCAAGAGATTATATTTTAAAAGGATGTTACAGTGGTGAAAGGTGAATGGTTTTTTGTCCATAATTTTCAAGGCTTTTTTATATAGCCCTTCTATTGGTTTTAGAATGGTCACCCCTGTCAGAGACCAGCTTGTTATACAATAGCTTACATGGGAAAAAATCATACAGTGCAAAAACATCATGGCAGCTTCTTCTAATTTGATTAAAATTGGAAATATTATACTTAATTGTGCGAGATATCATTTTAACATGTTTTTTGAAGGAAAGTGTGGAATCTAACAGGACCCCTAAATATTTGAATTCTGTTACCAGTTGCAGTTCATGATCTCCAAAAAACACGTTAGAATGTCTGATGCTTGTAGCTTTTTTGGAAAACATCATACAAACTGTTTTCTGTGTATTCAAGAGAAGGCAAGATTTAGTAAGCCAACTCTGAATATGTCTTAGAGCCAAAGAAAGAATTTGAGCTGCTTCTTCTGATGATTTTGCACTTGTATAAATCACTGCATCGTCTGCATATAACTGTATGTCCACATCCTTACAAACATCTGGTAAATCATTAATAAATAGAGAAAATAAAATCGGTCCCAGAATTGATCCCTGAGGGACACCTAGTGGACAATTTGCAAATGATGATTTAATTCCATTGACCACAGTGCACTGTTTTCTGTTGGACAAATATGAGGCCATCCATTTTATAGCCTGGTCAGAGAAATTAAAAGAACGCAACTTTGACAAAAGCACAGCATGATTTACTACATCAAATGCCTTTCTCAGGTCTAAAAATACTGCCCCTACATAACTATTTCTATCCAATTTACTTTTAACTTTTTCCAAAAACATTGTTATTGCAGTTTCAGTTGAATGGTACTGACGAAAGCCAAATTGCATGGGATGCAAAGGAGCCAAGCCACTATTAAGGTGTTCGATTAGCTGCCTTGCAACCCATTTTTCCAGTACCTTAGAAAACACAGGTAATATAGTTATTGGTCTATAATTGTTCATATCACTTTTATCACCTGCTTTAAAAATCAGAGTTACAATAGCTCTCTTCCAGGTCTGTGGTACAATGGAGTGTTTTATAGATAGATTAATTAGATGTTTAAGTGGATTTGCTAATGACATTGTATGTGTTTTTAAGAATCCAGAATCAAAACTCAGGTAATCCTTTGCCTTTGAATTTTTCATAGCTGTAATAATATTTATAACTTCTGCGTCTGATATTGGTTTTAATTCAAACATTTCTTCATTTTTTTTAGAAACGCTTATTGACTTAGGTGTAGTAAAACATGCTGCTACTTCTTCTACAGATCTTAAAAAAAATGAGTTCAGTTCTTCCGCTAATACTGTACCTTTGGGGCTTGGATAAGCTCGTTTCCTATCTTTAGCTCTAATTCACCACCTTTCCTTTTCTGTTTTACTATAAGTTTGTTAATATTCTGCCAGATTAGTTTTCCATTTTCATTGGCGTTTTCCATTATCGTAATAAAAAAATTTGCTTTTGCCCTTCTCATTTCAGTTATTACCTTATTTCTCATTATTGTATAATTTAATCTGTCTATGGACAATTTTGAACGAACAAATTTCTTTAACAATTGATCTCTATTTTTCATGAGCTTCAAACAATTCGAATTTACCCATGGGACAGATTGAGATTTCTTTCCTTTACGATTTAGTATTTTTGAAAACAACATATAAACATCCTGTATTTCTTTGAGAAACACCTCAGAGCATATTTCAGTATCATCACACGATATTATACTTTCCCAATTTAAATTTTTAAGAGCATTTTCCAGATTTTGTTGTTCACCTTTGGGGACTCCCCGTATTGGCAGTTGGTTTCCTTTATTAGAAATTGCATTATCAAATCTCCGCTTGGTTAGTTTCCTTGTACAAAAGATAGCATTATGGTCTGAAAGACCAGTTAGCAAATTGTGTGTTTTTGTAATTCTCTCAGGTTTATTTGAGAAGAGCAAGTCAATTCTAGATGCAGAATGATTTGTAATTCTGGTCGACTTTTCAATTAATTGCGTAAAATTGAACTGATCAGTTATTAATTTTAAATTTTTCCTGTCCTTTTTATCCTCCCAATTTATATTGAAATCCCCAAATAATAATATTTCCTTTTCATGATTACATGTTTTAAGAAGATCTTTAAGTTGATCATAGAAATCCCATTTAGCTGAAGGCTTACGATAAAGGCAGATTACAGATAATGACATTTCAGCAGAAAGAGAAATATTTACGCCAACACATTCTAATGCGTTACTGGGCCATACAATAGGATTACATTTGAATTTATCTTTGACATATAATAATACACCCCCTCCTTTTCCATGAACCCTGTCCTTTCTAAAAACATTAAAACCCTGTAGGGATACAGTGAACCCTCGTTTATCGCGGGGGTTAGGTTCCAGAAATAGCCCGCAATAAGTGAAATCCGCGAAGTAGGACAATTTTATATTTTACAATTATTCTACATGTTTTAAGGCTGAAAACGCTTCACCAGACACATTATACACCTTTCTGAGACTGGTATTAACATTTTCTCACATTTTTCTCTTGTTTAAACACTCAAACTTTTGTAGATTTTCATTAAAATATATTAATAGTGGGGCGGGGGCACGTGACACGCGGGCACGTGCGCGCGGGCACGTGCGCGCGGACACGTGCGTTTGTTTTGGTACCACATATCCATGCCATGTGCGAAAGTCGAGTGGAAAGCGACCTGGATATCATTTTGGGCAAGACTCAAGCCACTGCTAACAGTGCCGAACCGCTAACAGACGCCTCTGAGCACCACAAGACCAGGTAAGACTAACCTGCGCTCACAAGAGTTGGTTGCATTTCACCCCGGCTCCAAAATCAGACCGCTATCAATGCGTCGCCAATACTCCACAGCTCTCTAGGACGGGGTCGGGTTCATCCTCTCGTCCTCTCACGGGGAAGAGCCACTGTCTCCACAGTGCGCGCGAGTGTCCTCTCCCCGCTGCGGCTCCCCCGGACGCCGCAGCGGGCCCGTCCATGTTGATTCTTGGAAGAGTCCATGTTGATTCTTGGCTCTTCCATGGTCCGGCTCGCACTCTCTTCCATGGCTCGTGCAAGTAAACAAAGGCCACACCCCCTGTCACCCAGGCGCTCTCGTGAAGGAAATCTGAGACTCTGTCCCTACCATCCCTGGTCTAGACCTGGTTTAGTCCTGGTTTAGACCTGCTTTAGTCCTGGTTTAGACCTGCTTTAGACCTGGTTTAGTCCTGGTCTAGTCTCTTAGCTAATCAGGGCGCAGGACAGAATGTTACACTGTAAAAAAAAAAAAAGTTACACTATAAAAAAAATTGAAAAAAAAAAAAAAAAAAATTGGAAAAAAAAATCCGCGAAACAGCGAGGCCGCGAAGAGTGAACCGCGATACAGCGAGGGTTCACTGTATTGCAGATTCAGGAGAGGCACTGGTCAACCAAGTCTCAGACAGCCCAAAAAAGTCTATATTTGAATCACATAACAAGTGCTCTAATTGTTCACGTTTTGATACCATACTACGAATATTCAGATGTCCCCCTAGTAAACCTTTCTTCTTATAAATTGGGTCCCATATTATCCTGGCATTATTAAGCGTGTTAAATATTTTCAAACATCTATGCTTTTTAATAACCGGATTTCTGAATTTTGATGATTTTTTAACTTTATGAGCATCTATGTCTGTGATATGAGAGAGTTCATTTACTTGCCGGGTATTTAGTCCTGTCAAGTCCATAACTCCCAATTTGGGCTCCATGGGGCACACAGTCACTGGATCACTAATAGAAGAGGACGCCGCCGTACAGTCTTTCCCACGGGGCCATGAAGACGATCCCGGTAGAGGCTCCACTGCAGCGCCAGAGTTGGAGAGGGAAGATGGCATGCAAACTTCCTCCGTGAGCCACGGTGCCGCTCCCGGCAGAGGCCCCACCACTCCCGATAGAGGCCCCACTGCTCCCGATAGAGGCCCCACCGCTCCCGGCAGAGGCCCCACTGCAGCGCCAGAGTTGGAGAGGGAAGATGGCATGTAAACTTCCTCCGTGCGCCACAGAGACGCTCCCGGCAGAGGCTCCACCGCAGCGCCAGAGCTGGAGAAGGAGGATGGCACACAACCCATCCCCCTGGGCCACAGAGAGGCCCCCGACAACGGCCCCGCCGGAGACGCCACCGCCGCGCCACAACCCGGAAAGGACACAGTGTGGATCCCCCCCATCCGCCAGAAAGAGGCCCCCGGTGCGGACCCGGCCAGTCCCACCACTGCCACGCCACAGCCTGAAGCAGAGGGCACAGCACAGCTTGCTGTACTCACAGGTTTTGGCTTCGTGTGCATAGCACTGGGTATTTTTGCATGTCCGTAGTCCAGCAGTGTTGAGTACACGAGGTGTTGGCTTGAGCTTGTGCCAAGAACCCGACCCGTGTCTAAGAGTGCGAATCGTCTCCTTGTGGATAATAAAAGCAGACAAACAATCAAGATAACGCCAAAAATCCATCTTTTGGTTGATGATGTTATAATTTTGATGGATGTTTCTGGTTGTTTGGATGGTTTTGTGCGAGGGCACACAGCACCTGCCAGTCCGTGTGCGCACTCCGCGGCCATCTTGGGGAGCCATATAAAAGCATCATCACAGATGAGCGCTGCCATTGTGTCCTTGGGCAAGACACTTAACCCCACCTCGCCCCCAGTGTCTGTGGACATTGGTAGCCCCCATGGCAGAAGATACATCAAGGCCCGTTGTGACGTGAGCCGTCCTCCTGTGGACCCACCACCCGCGGGAGGATTCATGGGGGCTGGTGCATTGTGTTCTGGGCAGCAGAACACTGCTTGGACTGCTGCCCCCGCGACCCAGAAAATGAAAAAGCGGAAGAAAATGAATGAATGAATGAATGAATGAATAAAAGCATCAAGAAGTACCATGTCATGGGATCTTTAACAGCACAAATCAGCTCACGTATTGTAGTTCAGATAAGTCAGATCCGATCAGATTATGTTACAAAAAACATCACTGGGACAATCTGCATTTTCTCAGAATGGAACAAACTTCCCACTGAGTCCAAACTGTGCAAAGGCTTCAAACAATTTAGCCCAAGAGTCAATCGACATTTCCTAAGAATACAAACCTGTCAGCGTTAAGACAAACCTGAGAAGGGGATGGGAAGGTGAAGGGGAATCCATTTTAACTAATGAAAATAATGTACCTTTGATGAAATGTGAAATGTTTTATGAAATGCATCATTTTATACTATGTTTAATGTTTTGTCGTGTTGTGTGTCTCAGGGACTGCAGATGGAAATTATCTCGAAGATCTATAGTCTGGTACAAAGTATCTCTTCACTGATGATTAATGCTCATGTACATGGTCCCTGTCAAATAAATCAAATAAAGAAAGAAAAGAAAGAAAATAGGTCAGATAAAAGTCTAACTTTTCTAAGCTTCAGACAGAGCAATGCCCACAGATAGCATCACACCCAGGGAAAGTTTATTTATTTATTTGTTTATTTATTTCATTCATAAAGTGTAAAAAGACATTAACACTGTCATAACATTAAACATACAAGAAATCAATCAATCAATCAAACAATATTTATGCATAAAAGTCTTATTATCTGCCCCTTTTTTCCTTTTCCAGACAATAGATTTCAAATCAATACATTTCATGTCAAACACAAATATTAATCTGCTATAAACAGATATCTTCACTTTTATGAACAACTTTTTTCCATACTTACAAATTGCACTGGATTTCATGTATTATTTAAAAGCCATTATTGTACTCACTCCTTTGGTTTCTTTGCCAAGACTATTCCATAAATGTTCTCTTTTCACTGCAGTGCTTCAGTCCTAGTTCCTAGATCCTAGAACCCTAGTTCTGAATCTGGGTTATTTGAACATGTCCGTTCCTTTTAGATTGTAGTGGCTTGTTCTTGTCTCAAACAGTCTTTGAATATTTACAGATAATACATTGAACTTTGCATAATACATGATTTTGAGGACACTTAAAGGGACAGTGTGTAAGATTTTTACCCGTTAATTACTGAAATTGAAGATACCCATTCAAAAATACATTGTTTTCCAAGCCTTTTCACTTCCATCATGAAATCAAAGTATTCTTTTGGACTTAGATATAGTCACATAAAAGGGGGATCTTCCCCCTGCAGAGGCAGCCATTTTGAATACGAGAGCCGCAGAAGGACATTTGGGCTCCGCCTTCGCCTTCGGCAAGGCTCGTGGTAGCACCGGAGGCAAAGCAGGTGGAGCGCTCGGTGCGCTCCGCAAGAGAGAAGGAGAGAGGGTAAACAACAAGCATACTGCTGTATCACACGTCGTAATGGATCTCACACGTGTTTTGGACTAAATTGTTTTACTGGATTTTATTCGCTGGATCCTTACGGACAGATTGATACCAAGCTTGTGGTGAAATACAGAGTTTGACCTGTGCAAGGCCTTCAAAGGTAAGCTAAGTAACAAACCTCGTTTTGTGCTTTTCCGTATAAAAGCCCCATGTGCTCGGGGAGTGATTGTTGTGCAGGGAAATGAATTGCAATGAATTGCGCGCGCGGGGTATGCGAGCTGTCCGCTACGGCGCGTCCGGGTGACCCTCGAGGTTTGCTGTAGCTAAAACAGGAAGTGCCATAGCCACTATCCACCTATGCGCCACGAATCCTACACACTGGACCTTTAAGACAAAGATATCATACATTTTCAATACTTAAAGTTTTACAAATAATGGGTTTGATGGCTCTTTTTAATGACTGTAGGTGATAATTCTGAGGGCCCTTTTCTGTAAAATAAATAGTTGATGACAACAGCTGCAAAGTATCAATCTGCACTAGGCAATTAAGGCATAGTCTCCAATACTAGCCCCAGGTACCGAACACAAGTGTCTCTGAGCTGTGTTCAGTCTTCAGAGCAGCTCAGAAACTGGAGGCCCCTGACAGAAGAACTTCATGTCACTTCAATTAAAGCAGGGGCATCAAACTAAGGCCCACGGGCCAACTTCAGCCCGCCAGGCCCCTTTGACTGCCCCCCCCCCCCCCCCCCCGTTGAGCCGGTTTGTCACACTGTCATGGCCAACGTCTCACCATCGACTCATCGATGCCGAGCTCACGTGCAGCAGCTCTATTTCCTTCTTCAGCAGCCAGATCGATTGCCTTTAGCTTAAAAGCTGCATCATAAGCATTTCTTCATGTGTTTTCCATGATGAGGGTGTGTGCATGAAGCACAAAATAACTGTTCAAAACAAAATCAAACTAGTATTTTCCTCGGTGCATTGTCTCTTCACCTGTCTGTCTTCACCTGTCTGTCTTGCTCTTGCACCACTTCACTTCACTTCACTTCACGCTCTACTGCGCATGTCTCCTGCAGAAAGAGCCGCTGTCCTGTCTGGAATCATGTCAGTGCCTCGTAGGATTTCAGCAGATTTCAGGCTCTCCTGGGGGTCGAGGCTAGTTGCATCGATCAGATATGAGTGGATGTCCAGCTACTGAAGTTTGAGATGTTTCTTCTCGTCATTTACGCACTCACCTGCAATTAACGCATACTGGTCATCCCACTCACTAATGTTCCATTAGCATCAGAACTTATTTTATCACATGGCTATTAACTGTTTTAGTGCTGACAACAGTGCTAGTTAGTGTAACTTCATGTTCACCGCACAGACAGCGGCGCTTTCTGCACTCTGTGCACATCTGCTGTGATGATAAACGAATAATCTGTCCATATGCCGCATCAGTGTATAAGCCACAGGGTTCAAAGTGTGAGAAAAAAGTAGCGGTTTATAGTCCGGAAATTACAGTACTTTTTGGCAAATAATAACATGTCTGCATCTTGTATTTTGCAGATTTTTTCAATTAACATATATATTCATGTGAAGTGACTGTGACTGTGTTGGTTCTGCTGGATCTGAGCGCTGCCTTTGACACAGTAGACCACATGATTCTTTTAACTCGCCTAAAACACCTCGGCCTCTCTGGTGCTGTTCACAAATGGTTCACGTCCTATCTCACAGACAGAACATTTATGGTAAGTATGGACACATGCTCCTCCAAGATCCATAGAATCACATGCGGTGTCCCCCAGGGCTCCATTTTAGGCCCTGTGCTTTTCAACCTGTACATGCTTCCCCTTGGCGGCGTCATCAGGAGACATGGAATCAATTTCCACAGCTATGCAGATGATACACAGCTTTACATTTCCGTGTCTCCTGATGACACCAGACCAATGGATGCTCTTTTTAACTGTATTCTAGATATCAAATCCTGGATGGCAGGAAACTTTCTGCAGCTTAACCAGGACAAAACGGAGGTTTTAGTCATCGGTCCTGAGGCCCAGAGAGAGAAACTTTTATCAAAACTACAAGCACAGTCTTTTAACCCATCTCCTCAAGTGAAAAACCTGGGCGTCATTTTTGACTCTGAGCTGACTTTTATTCCACACATCAAGAACATCACAAAAATGGGCTTCTATCACCTAAAAAACATAGCCAGAGTTCGCCCTATTCTCTCTCAGGCCAATACGGAGACACTGATGCATGCTTTTGTCACCAGCCGTATAGACTACTGTAATGCCCTGCTCTCTGGTCTTCCCAAAAAGAGTATTTCAGGTTTGCAATTATTGCAAAATTCAGCAGCACGTGTCCTGACTAGGTCCAGAGGGCGGGATCACATTACACTGGTCTTAAAATCTCTGCATTGGCTCCCTGTGAGTTACAGGATAGATTTTAAAGTTCTTTTACTGGTTTTTAAATGTCTTAATGGTCTTGGGCCTTCCTATCTTTCAGAACTGCTTTCCCCTTATGAACCTTCACGGGCCCTGCGCTCCTCCGGCAGCAGGCTCCTGGTCATTCCCAAAGTCAGGACACACAGGAGTCACGGAGAGGCGTCTTTTCAGTACTACGGCCCTCGTCTATGGAACTGCCGGAGGAGCTCAGGGCTGCAGAGAACGTTCATGTTTTTAAGAGTGGGCTCAAGACTCACCTGTTTAGCTTGGCCTTTGACTGACTTCGGTCGTCTGTTTGCTTGTCTTTTATTTGTTCTTTTGTTTGTTGTTGCTGTTCCTGTTGTTGCTGCTGCTGTTGTTGCTGTTCCTGTTGTTGCTGTTCCTGTTGTTCCTGTTGTTGTTTTGTTGTTGCTGCTGTTGTTGTTGCTTTTGTTGTAGCTGTTGCTTTCGTTGCTTTTGTTGTTGCTGTTGTTGTTGTTGTTGTTCCTGTTATTGCTGTTATTGTTTTGTTGTCGCTGTGGTTCTGTTGTTGTTGCTGTTCCTGTTGTTGCTGTTGTTGCTTTTGTTGTTGTTGCTGTTGTTGTTGCTGTTGATGTTGGTGTTGCTGTTGTTGCTGCTGTTTCTGCCGTTGTTGCTGCTGTTGTTACTGTTGTTGTTGCTGCTGTTGTTCCTGTTGCTGTTGTTGCTATTGCCGTTGTTGCTGCTGCTGTTGCTGCTGCTGTTCCTGTTGCTGCTGTTGCTCCTGTTGTTGCTGTTGTTGTTGCTGCTGCTGTTGTTGTTGCTGCTGTTGTTGTTGCTGTTGTTGTGGTTGCTGTTGTTCTTGCCGTTGTTGCTGCTGCTGCTGTTGTTGCTGCTGCTGCTGATGCTGTTGCTGCTGTTGTTGCTGCTGTTCCTGTTATGTGTATGTATATGTGTATATGTATGTGTGTGTGTGTGTATGTATATATGTATGTATATATGTATGTATGTATGTATGTATGTATGTATATGTGTGTATATGTATATGTATATGTGTATGTATGTATGTGTATGTATGTATATGTATATATATATATATATGTGTATGTGTGTGTATGTGTGTGTATATGTGCGTATGTGTGTATGTGTATGTATATATATATATATATATATATATATATATATATTTATTTATTTATTTTATTTTTATTTTTTATTTTTTTTATTATTATTATTATTTTTTTTCCCTGGCGGCACGGTGGCTGAGTGGCTAGCACTCATGCTTCACAGCAAGAAGGTTCGGGTTGCCCGGGCCTTTCTGTGTGGAGACTGCATGTTCTCCCCGTGTTTGGGTGGGTTTCCTCCGGGTACTCCGGTTTCCCCCACCAACCTAAACATGCGCCATAGGTAAAATCCTCCAGCTTAGGGCCTGACCAAAGCCTAAATAACAAAACAAAATCATGGGGATGGTCCCCGGGTCAAATATAGAAACAACTTCTCCTGTGCGAGATCAATAAAGGTCAATCTTCTAATCCTTGACCACTGTAAGGCGCTTTGTGCTACAATTTTGTATGAAAAGCGCCTTATAAATGTTTGATTGATTGATTGATTGATTGAAGTACTGGTAACGCTTTATATTAAGGTCCTGTAATAAGCATTAATTAGTTCAATAGTTCAATAGTAGTTCAATAATTAGAAGGTAATAATTGACATTATTGACGTTATGTGTTTATAAGATTATATATGTATTAATAGTATTATAATATAGTTAATAACAAACTAAAAGAGATTTATAAGAACTTATAAGAAACATGTTAATGCTTAAGGACATTAATAAAATACTCACGAGTATTTTATTATTGGTCATAATAACATTACAAACATATATATTGACTCAACTAGCCCAACCATTATGTCTTTGTCATGCTTTTATTAATCTTTATTTTTTGATTTATTAACATTAATATATACTTTACTGCTTATCTATTATAAGTTAACTATGCACTTGTTTAGTTTGTCTAAAGTGAGAACAGTGTCTTATGATCAGTCTTTTATTGTGCATTTTGTACTTTATTATTCCTTTATTAACAGTTAACTATGCACTTGTTAACAGTTAGCTATGCTTTTTGCAGCTACCAGATCTAAAGTGAGAACAATGCCTTATTAAATCTAATAAATAAATAACTATAAATAAATAAATTATGCATTTATTTATAGCTAATGATTTTCACAAATTCCACATCTGGAACGAGCAATACATGTGGTCAAGGTTAATACTGTATGATGGAAGGAAAAAAACAACAACACATTTTTCAATGGTGAAGCCCAATTTTCCATTTATTTATTTTTACCACCAACAACTGACTTTTGGAAAAAGTACATTTAAATATTGGGGCATATTATGTAACACATATAAATACAAATACAATTTTGCAAAGTGTAACATTAAAGGTCCCATGACATGGTACTTCTTGATGCTTTTATATGGCTCCTTAATGGTTCCCTAATACTGTAAATGAATCCTTCTTCAAAATCAACACTCAGTGCATGAGAAACAGAGATAAGATGAGAAAGAGTAATTTTTCTCTCTCTGAACACTCCATTATGGGAGTTGTTGCTTGAATGCAAATGAGGAGAAAAGACCTGGCCTATAGTAGGGGGGGGGGGGGGGCGTGGCCAAACTCTCCGCTCTCGGCTCTCAGCTGATCCATTTCCGCGTTTTTACTCGTAGGAAGAGATTTGAAGCGTTCCATTGAAAAAAAAAACACATTTCCACAGAAAATAAAATTAAACCACTGCTGTTCAAAGGTCCAGAGGCTCAGATAAAGGACTTCCAAGCCTAGAAACATTCGGACGTGCCTCCAGGCAAATAAAAAAACGCATTTCGCATTGCGTAGCTCCTCTGCAGTCCAAACTCTATGGGTGTGATTTACAGACATCAATAAGGTGCCTTGTTGAGAATCGCCCGTTTGAGCTGTGTTTTTTTCTAAGGCAGAAAAGGACCGCAAATGCTCAGTTTAGATATTTCGCAACTTTTAGCCATGGGGGGGGGCCTTTGGACCTAACCATGGGACCTTTAACTTTAATACAAAAATAAAAATCTAAAAACAAATATAATAAAGATAAAAAATGACACTCTCATAGCCTACTACACCAATCATCAATTAACAAGTGCTGATCATTGATCATTTTAGGTTTAAACATTTTACAAAGTACTCTTAAAATGCGCAATTTGGGTCAGAAGGAATTAAAACGCTTTCCCCTTTCTTACAGGCAACAGTTTCCCTGAATTCCTGGAACCTTACTGTCAATATCTGGACAGTGATGGTGTGATCAACTCCCACTATTTAGCCTTCATTTTAGCTTACTCTGTACCTTTTAGCTATATCATATAGTAGCTGACCAAGAGGACCATCTTTGTGTTTCCTGGATAGCCATTCACTCCACTCAATGAGACAAAGACGGTCAGACAGTAAACTTTCAGGTTGGTTACCTCTTTGCCTCCAAACTTGCTCCTTAATACTCTGCCATGCTCTTTCTATGTGCTGTGTATGGGCACCTGTTTGGGGATCTACATAGCACCGTGCATGATTTACAGTCATGTGATTGTAGCCATGTTCAGGGAGGGAACGATAAGCACGCCATTCATCACTAATGATGTCTGATCCTATCCTGACATGATGTGCAATCAGAGGGACAAGATCTTGTCGTCTTCTCTCTACAAGACACAGCACTGGCTTACTTTCTTGCCGCAGACCAAGCATACCAAAGACCCATTTCCGTCTTTGCCAGGTACCACCCATTCTTCCTCTGTCATACTGTTGTGATGATGACCAATAAAAAAAGAGAAACAGAAACAGCTCATGGTGTGTGATGAACAACATCACACGGGCAAACAGGCACAGGCAATCTATATTGTTTTACAATGATGACCAGGGCTCTCAAGTTTTGAGCGGGGTGGTGCGTGAGACTGTAATTTCCGAGGACGTCTAAAGAGCAAACTTAAACTACAAAGCTACTAATGAGAGTTATATAAATGAAGTTATTACCTGATGGTTCTCAGTTTGTTTTATCATCTTTGTCAGTGCGCGCTGAGAGGGGCGGGGAGGAGGGAGCAGGGCGGGGGGGAGCGGGACATTTTTAACGGATTCATGTAAGAGTCTGGTTAATGCACCGGGCCCGCGTCTCACCGCGTCTCACCGCGTCTCACCGCGTCTCAGCCGCGTCGCGGCTCACCACGGGCAGTTCGGCTCTGGGCCGCACGTAAGCCGTCAGGGGGGACACGTTACGCACAGACGGAGACACCGGGACCGGAGTCGGTGCGTCTCAGAGGAGACGGAGACACCGGGACTGAGGTTCAGGACGTGCCCAGCACGTCTGCTCCGGCCTCGCTCGGACCGTGCGCCCAGAGCAGGGGGAGTTTTTTTTCGCTGAAAACGCGCGGAGCCTGCATAAACTAAGCCACACAGACCGATTTTCTGGGCACAAAAAAAAAAAAAAAAAAAAAAAAGAAATCAGCGTGAGACATGCCATGTGTGGCGTGTGAATTGCGTGTGTCACACTCTCAATGCGTGAGACTTGAGAGCCCTGATGATGACCTATAATGAGCTAAATTTAAAGGATCCATATGTAAGATTGTAACCAAAGCTGGTATTGCAATCACATTCAATTTATTGATAATTTATTATTTACTGACTAAAGCAAGCTTGGTACCGCCCTTAGAATTTTGCCTGTTTTCATTAGTGGTTGCCAGATTCCAAATCTTTTTATATTTGAGTCTGGTTTTCCAGGCTAGTCTAGCCTACTAATTGAGATGGTGTTTTAAATTTTACTAATTACTCACTTAGCATCACAAACTATTTAAAGCAAGCCTATTACTGCAGCTCACCTTTCTCTTATGGCAGAAATGACTCTCATCAATTACAACAAATTCACGCTGTCCACCAATGAGCTGTTCTTGTCGTTCTCTCATTCGCTCAATAGCCCTTCTGTAGACCTTCCTCAGTTGTTTTTTTTTTGCCATCTTTGTGATGGTTGCAGGGCTTGCAGCAATATTGTCTTCCATCATATCGACCTGTCTGTGACTTGAAAAGAGACTTTTCCTGAACTGATTTCACTGTCTTGGTCCATCGGTGCACTAATCATTGGCATGTCCTTAATAAAAGCACAGAGTTAGGCTAATGTTTGATTGGTAAAAAATATTAAACAGATTATTGATATTTAGAAAACATTACTATGGTGCATCAATCACTGTTAGCTTTACATACATGAAGGCCTACGCCCGGCAAGTGAATATTCAAATTTAACAAGGCATTCCACAGATGACTGATCTATAGGCTGGTAAGTGAAAGAAATCTGCTAATCACCTGCAGTATTTTACCAGCATTTATTTTTGTAATTTTGCATCCCTTCTAATGGGTGCTAAATAGGCCTAATGAATAAGCACAAACCTGCTTAGTCAACGACATTAGCCAAGGGAAATGTTATTACCTGTAATGGTCTCTGCACCTCTTCTTTGTCATCTTCATCTTGTGACAAATGCGACATTTGATTTTTTTTCCATTAGGAGTTCCTGAAGGAATTTAATTAGCTTTCAAGTTTTTTTGGTTGAACTACCTTCAAAAATCAGTTTTCTGACTTTGTTTTGCAGTGTCATCCTGGTAAAGTCGCTCCTTTGCTTTTCGAGGGCAGTCTACATCTGTTCTTGTTTTTTTGGCGCTTCTCGTGAGCTTTTAGTTTGAAAACAGACCGTAAAAGTAACACTTGTAGTTTAAGCTAGCGACTGAGCAACACTTCTAAACGTTCTCTGGCCACACAATCAACATAAACGTACTTCTGATCCCGCATGCAAAATGGAGGGAGAGGACCAAACATCTTCATCCTCAAGGAGAATACAAACCTGTTCTGGACCTCAAAAAGATAATGCTGACAAAGAGAAGCCATTGTGATATGGAGGATGACTCTTCTGGTAAGTTTTAACTACAGCTAACTAGTTAGTGTACATTCAACAAAGCTTGTCATTATTGTTGCTGCTGACAGAAGTGCATTCTTGAGTTGGTTGCTCATCTGTGTACTAGTGAGGGATGAAGTGCTTGTACAATTAAAATACCATTATTTCTGGACTATAAGCCACTACTTTTTTCTCACAATTTGAATCCTGCGTCTTATACAACAATATACGGCTCATATATTCCACTCAGCGCAAACACTAAGGACGCGCTGGCTACTTTGTATCAGTCTGTGAGTTCGCTACAGGACTCAAACCCGGACTCGGTCTGCATAATCACAGGCAATATTAACCAGGCCAAACTAAAGACTCTACTTCCACACTACTATAAACACGTGAACTTTGCGACCAGGGAAGAGAACACTCTCAACCAGGTCTACACAAATATCATACAGGCATTCAGGGCTGTTCCCCACCCCCACCTGGGGAGCTCAGACCATCTCTCTGTTATGCTAATTCTATCCTATAGACCACTGCTAACTAGGAGCAAGTCAGCTGTGATGCAGATCAGGGCATGGCCAGAGGGACTGCTTTGACCACACAGACTGGTCTGTTTTCAGGGAGGCTGCCACTACCAACCAGCACATCAACCTCAATGAGTACACAGTCTGTGACTGGATACATATCCAAATGCATGGACGATGTTACTGCCACCAAGAATGTCACGTACGAGCAAATGACAAACCTTGGTTCACCAGGGAGGTACGTGAGCTCCTGAGAGCATGCAACACTGCTTTTAAGTCCAGGGACAAAGACGCCCTCAGATCAACTAGAGCCAACTAGGGCGTGAGAGCAGCCAAGTGGACCTATGGACAGAAATTCCACTCTCACTTCAGTGACACAAAAGACTCCAGACACCTGTGGCAAGGAATCCAGTCAGTCACAGACTACAAACCAACCCCCCTGCCGTGTGAGGACAACACAGACTTCCTCAACTCTCTAAACACCTTCTTCAGCTGGTTTGAAGAAAACAACACCACACTGACAAAAGCATGACAACACAACATGCTCAGACAACACAACACTCCAACTGGACCCAGTGGACGTGCGGAGGACCCTACTCAAGGTGAACCCCAGGAAAGCTGCAGATCCGGACAACATACCCGGGCATGTGCTCAGAGACTGTGCAGACTCACTCACGGATGTCCTCACAGACATTTTTTTTGACATCTCTCTGAGCCAAGCCATCATACCGGAGAGCTTCAAAACCACCACCATCATACCACTCCTGAAAAAATCCCCCGCTTCATCACTAAATGACTATAGACCCATAGCACTCACTCCAATTATGATGAAGTGCTTTGAAAGGTTGGTCAAGGCCCACTTAACATCCAGCCTTCCCACTACTCTGGACCCACACCAGTTTGCTTACCGCCCCAAGTGCTCCACTGATGACGCCATAGTAACAGCACTCCACCTACGCCTGGCTCATCTGGAAAACAAAAACTGTCAGCATCTGTGATTACCCAGATATTCAGAGAAGAAGGCAAGGAAGCTGTTGCCTGTTGGAAAGGGGGACTTTTGAATTGTTTGATACAAATGCGAAATGTTACATGTTCATGTTCAGTGAAATTAAAATCTACCTAAGATTTATGTTGAACTTAAATGTTCAATCACCTGTTTTAGGTCGTTTATATTTTTATAAATTTACCTTTTTTGTTACCCTCACAGTGCTGCCTTAAATGACTCACCTATTATGAAAGCCAAATAGGGGTAGTCTATTCATCCACAAATGATTGGTGACCTTAATAATTGGTGACCTTCACGCATTGGTGACCTTATTTCTTTAAATTGCTGGCATAGTTAAGGTTATGGACATCTCTGATGTTCATCCATTTTGTTGTGAAAGTAGTATTGTTGGTGTGTTGGTGGTACAACAGAAGCAATGTTTTTTTCAGCAATAAATGAAGACACTGGGCTTCACCGTTGAAAGATTTGTTGTGTTTTTTCCTTCCATCATACAGTATTAACCTTGACCACATGTATTGTTCGTTACAGATGTGGAATTTGTGAAAATCATTAGCTATAAATAAATGCATAATAGAAGATTTATTAGATTTAATAAGGCATTATTCTCACTTTAGATCTGGTAGCTTCAAAAAGGATAGCTAACTGTTAACAAGTGCATAGTTAACTGTTAATAAGGGAATAATAAAGTACATTTTATTTTAATAAAACAATCAAAAAAGTATTCGTAAAGGCATAATAATGCACAATAAAAGATTGATCAATTTTCATAAGACACTGTTCTTTTTTATAGGCCTATTTATTTGAATTTTATTAAGTGCTGCACACAAATACTATTAAAACAAGTGTTATTAATATTATTATTGTTAATATCAACAGGCCTACCTCCATCCATCCATCCATTTTCTTCCACTTATCTGGGGCCGGGTCGTGGGGGCAACAGTCTAAGCAGGGACGCCCAGACCTCCTTCACCCTGGACACTTCCTCCAGCTCCTCCGGGGGGACCGCAAGGTGTTCGCAGGCCAGCCGGGAGACATAGTCCCTCCAGACTTCCCAGGGGCCTCCTCCCAGTGGGACGTGCCCGGAACACCTCCCGAGGGAGGCATCCAAGAGGCATCCCAGATGCCCGAGCCACCTCAGCTGGCTCCTCTCGACGTGGAGAAGCAGTGGCTTTACTCCGAGCTCCTCCTGTGTGACTGAGCTCCTCACCCTATCTTTACCGTCCGCGGGAGTACGGCCCTCATTGTTTTGGGCTGAGCCGGGCCGGCCCCCTTGGGGGAAGGTCCAGCCATCAGGTGCTGGTTGGCCTGGTTCCAGGGTGAGGCCCCGGTAACACCAATCCAGGGGACATATCTGGAACTGTTTTAGTGTTCATCATAAGGGGTTCTGAACCGCCCTTAGTCTGACCCGTCCCCCAGGACCTGTTTGCCTTGGGTGACCCTACCAGGGGCATAAAGCCCCCGACAACATAGCTCCCGGGATCATTCGGGCACTCAAACTCCTCCACCACGTTAAGGTGGCGGCTCAAGGAGGGGCAGGCCTACCTACAATTTGTAATTTTTCACTCTCCATGTCAATCACCAAATGTTTTTAATCTTGACAGTTTCTTACCGTTCTTATCTTCTATCTACTTCTTACCTTTGATCAAATAAATAAATAAATAAATAAAAATAAATGGAATATCTGTGGTAAAATAAAGTGTGAAGTACTTACTACATTTGCTAACCACTAGTAATGATAAACAAATATGTGCCAAGAATTATGTGTTGATATAGTATTGTGGATGGCTGTACCAGGCTAGTAATTTCTACTACATGATGAGGTGGTCATTTTGGTCTGGGCCATACACTTCTGTTACATGACCTCCTCAACCCCGGCTCCCCATCACAGTCTGGCCCCAGAGAAAAAAAGTTTCGTGACCCCTAATTTTGTTGGTCCTTGGGCAAGACCCTTCACGGTATTGGGCGCCGGAAAGATGGCCTGCCCACTGCTCCTGAAAAAGGGTCAAATCTTAATCATGTTCACATATCCAGGACAGGTCTCTGCTCCACTGACCCAGAGACCTGCTGGTGATTAGGTGCTCCCCTCAGCCTGTATACGTGCGGCGTATACAGGCTTCAAAAGAACCACAGCGTGGTTCTTTTGAGCTGTCAGCCTGTTTTCAAGGCCATGTCAGAGCTGAAGTCCTGCTGTGTTAGCCACTGAATACCAACCAGCTCATTTGATTGGCTCTCACACCACTAACCACAAATGACTGGAGAAGGATGCTTTCATGTACAGGGAGAGTTTTGTTGCATCAGTAAGATAAAAGGAGAAATTCAATTTGTCAACTGGACAAAGTTAGTTTGGTCGAAAATGTTTCGCCGCTCATCCGAGAGGCTTTGTCAGCTCTGGTTCTAGTGCTGGTTAGACCCTGTTTATATCTAGCTGCAGGGAGGAGCTCCCTACACTGAAATAGCTCTGAAACTATCTCCACTAATGCGTGAAAAGTCCCTCAGTCGTCCAGGTAGAATCCATGATCAAAGGAGAAGTTCAATTTGTCATAATTTGTCACACAAATTGAACTTCTCCTTTGATCATATCTCCACTAATCTGTCTCTTTGTTTTTCAAATTTCTCTGGCGTCTAATTTAGCCTCCCTATTCAAGCCTAACGACCCTTTCCACCCCTCTGCCCTGGATTGTCTGCCCTAATGTTACTTTGTCTGTTTTGACTTGGTTTGAGAATCGAATTATAAATGGGAGACAAGTTATATCTAACTCCCCCATTTCTGTTTAACGACGGATTCTATTTTTTGACAAAAATTGCCTCTCAAACCAATTCTTTTCCCTGGCTAAGATCTGAACCTCACTGTCCTCAAAAGAATGGCCCGTGGCTTCTAGGTGAAGATGTACGGCAGATGATGGTTCACTCGCACGCCAGGCACGCCCGTCTGTGTTGGTACATCCTCTTGTGAAGTGGCTGCTTGGTTTCCCCAATGTAGCGCTCACTGCAGTCTTCACTACACTGAATGGAGTAGACCACATTGCTTTGTTTGTGGCTCGGTGTTTTGTCCTTTGGGTGGACGAGTTTTTGTCTTAAAGTGTTTGTGGGTTTGAAATAAACTGGAATTTCATATTGTCTGAAAATCCTCTGTAGTTTTTCCGAAACTACAAGTGACCATGTTATCTTTTTTATTCCGAAAATGTTACATCACTAGATCAGTAAATTACTCAAGCCTACATGGATGACGTCTAAACCCTCTCAGACATGTTTTTTGATGAGGGGAAAAAGCTCCAAAAAATGTTATACCTCTCCTTATAATGTACAGGTTTTCATGTTTATTATCTAGTTTGGTGGGAAAATATCAGTGGTAAATATTAATCATAGTTTTACACCAGTCAGGTAGCAGTTTGTGAAAAAAAAGTTGAGAAGTATTTACAAACAAGGGACAGAGTTTAAAGGTCCTGTATTACACAAAACCCTTGTGAGCTTTATACCATGTTATAATGTTGTTTCCTCCTCAAAAAGTGTTTTGTTTCATTCACACATGCAAGTAATCCTTCATTATCTATCTGTTTGCATCTCCAAAGCTTAAAATGCTCTGTTCCACCTTATGATGTCATGAAGCGGTGGTAGAGATTCACAATTCCAGGTCTGAAATGATTCAAATGATTTTAGGGAATATGTATGTTTTTAAATTGGACTTCCTGTATTACCACATAACATGACAAGGCAGAACACAGTGTTTTCTGTGTGAGAGAAGAACTGTGTTATAAAACATGCAGGGATTTCGGATGTCGCGCACAGGGATCCAAGGAGCGCTCAGGGAGTTAGTGTGTTTGCTCAAACACATTAAAAATTAGGGGGAACATTGGCCATGTCCCAATTCCAAGTATTACTAGTCGCAATAGAATAATATTTTTGTCTTTAGGGAACAAGGAGCAGACCACCCGGCTCATTGAGCTGAGGCGGGATCTGTTCCATTTCGCAGACGCCCATGTGATCCACGGACTGCACTCAGGGCTCAGCGAGTATGCACCGCCTCGACTGCAGACTGAGACCATGCTCAGAACCGTGCACTGGCTGAATTGGGAAACGGCAAACATCGCAGAGTAACAAGTGTAAATAATGGGTGGGGCCGGACAGACAGCTCTAAAACCGGACTGTCCGGACGAAATCTGGACGAATGGTCACCCTAACTGTCAGTGAACGACAAAACGGAGAACCATCAGGTAATAACTTCATTTATATAACTCTCATTAGTTGCTTTGTAGTTTAAGTTTGCTCTTTAGACGAACATTTACACAGGGCTCTGTGTAAATGCAATCACACGGCATTTCTCACGCAATTCAAGCGCCCCCCCCCCGCTCTTCGGAAATTACAGTCTCACGCACGACCCCGCTCAAAACTTGAGAGCCCTGAACATGTGTGACTGAAACAAAACACAACTCCAGCAATGTTTGCGATGAGGAAACAATATTATAACATAGATCAGAAAACAGTGTATTATGGACCATTTAAACATTTATCTTAAAGCCCCAGTGTGTTGGATTCGTGGCGCATAGGTGGATGGTGCTATTGCACTTTCTGTTTTAGCTACGGCAGACCTCGAGGGTCGAGGTCGCGAGCTGCGCGCCGCTACTGTATAAATAAAACACGGTCCCGTTTTTTTTTTTTCTTTTCTCATGAAAACACACATTCCCGATCATGTACCATGACACGCTACACATCAAATGAAACCTTACAGTCTCCTCTTTTTGACTATGCAATTCATTTCCCTGCAAAACAATCACTCCCTGAGCACATGGGGCTTTTATACGGAAAAGCACAAAACAAGGTTAGCTTACCTTAGAAAGCTTTGCACAGGTCAAACTCTGTATTTCACCATAAACTTGCTCTCAATTTGTCCGTAAGGATCCAGCGAATAAAATCCAGTAAAACAATTTAGTCCAAAACACGTGTTAGATCCATTACGACGTGTGATCCGGCAGCATGCTTGTGTTGTTTACCCAAAACCACGAGCCTTGCCGAAGGCGGAGCCCAAATGTCCTTCTGCGGCTCTCGTATTCAAAATGGTTGCTTCTGCATGGGGAAGATCCCCCTTTTATGTGACTATATCTAAGTCCAAAAGAATACTTTGATTTCATGATGGAAGTGAAAAGGCTTGGAAAACAATGTATTTTTGAATGGGTATCTTCAATTTCAGTAATTAATGGGTAAAAATCTTACACACTGTCCCTTTAAATAAAGGTATGGCTGTCATATACAATATTTGTATTTAGCATGTAATGTATTGTGTCATTTGTACTCTAGCTGGGCCTTTATTGTACCTTTACAGAATGGTTGCTAGGTGACAGTTTTGGAATGACCTCATTCTGCTGCCCATGTCCAACCAGGAAGTAAACGGATAAACCTGTTTATGTTTATTATATCCATGGAAGTACAGTATAGTAAAGCCAAGATGGCATCAAATTGATTTCAATGGTCTATGCTCATCGGTGCAAGGGCCGAAAAAATAATTTTCTCTTCTGCATTACTTCCGCAAACACACAGCAGAACACACACACCACAACAGACACAGCCTATTGGAGCTGTTATCAGTGAACTTTCACCTGGGCTTTGGAGCGTGTCATATGTGTCAGCGTCCTGTCCATTCATATTCATTAGATAGAGTATGTCGTTAAGAAATGTTAATTTCTATGGTTACGGTGCTTGAGTCTCATCATCTCAAACATGAATAGAACCCCCCAGCCTTAGTTTAAGAATGTGGTCTTATGTTTTCTGTGCATATGACCAGGTTAATGGTTTTATTGTTTTATTGTTTTGAAAATGCTATATTCACCTAAAAGAACATTTTCATTTTCAATACACTTAGGTTTCATATTTGAGGCCCCCCTCCATTTACGTCACTCCCCCATCAAAGCGTTATCACAACACAATTAGCCTGCAAGTCGCTAATGAAACTACTGCACATTGGATCAGGTGTGTGAAGTTGTAGAGTATTGTTTTGTATCATGTTTTGTATAAAATTATTTTTAAAAAAGAAAGAAAATGTCACGTGGGAGCATGTGTGACCTACAAACTGAGTCTTGTACAGAATCTTACTGCTAACCGTACGCAGGGTTTGACTAGGGCCCAGGAGAGTCCACTAGGTTATTCAAACATGCATGGATAACATCTAAAACCTCTTTAAGCATGAAGAAACATTATAATAAGTCCATTTTGCATAATATCCCCTCTTTAAAATGACACTATATTTTCATAGTATCACACTCAGAAATATAAGACACATACTATAACTGTATATTTTATTCTGCCCATGGCCCAGTTTTGATCCCTGGAGGTTAGTACACTCAACAAAAATATAAACGCAACACTTTGCTCCCATTTTTCATGAGATGGACTTAAAGATCTAAAATTCATTCCAGATACACAATATTACCATTTCTTTCAAACATTGTTCACAAATCTGTCTAAATGTGTGATAGTGAGCACTTCTGCTTTGCTGAGATAATCCATCCCACCTCACAGGTGTGCCACATCAAGATGCTGATCTGACATCATGATTCGTGCACAGGTGTGCCTTATACTGCCCACAATAAAAGGCCACTCTGAAATGTGC
Organism: Paratrypauchen microcephalus; assembly: GCA_036785185.1. Taxonomy (NCBI): domain Eukaryota; kingdom Metazoa; phylum Chordata; class Actinopteri; order Gobiiformes; family Gobiidae; genus Paratrypauchen; species Paratrypauchen microcephalus. Next base: position 6,141,342 of record JAVJIX010000033.1, read on the forward strand.
AGTTTTGTCTCACAGCAAAATGCCACAGATGTCACAAGCATTGAGGGAGCGTGCAATTGGCATGCTGACAGCAGGAATGTCAACCAGATCTGTTGCTCGTGCATTGAATGTTCATTTCTCCAGCATAAGCCGTCTCCAAAGGCGTTTCAGAGAATATGGCAGTACATCCAACCGGCCTCACAACCGCAGACCACGTGTAACCACACCAGCCCAGGACCTCCACATCCAGCAGGTTCACCTCCAAGATCGTCTGAGACCAGCCACTCGGACAGCTGCTGAAACAATTGGTTTGCATAACCAAACAATTTCTGCACAAACTGTCAGAAACCGTCTCAGGGAAGCTCAACTGCATGCTCGTCGTCCTCATCTGGGTCTTAACCTGACTCCAGATTGTAGCCGTAACAGACTTGAGTGGGCAAATGCTCACATTCAATGGCGTCTGGCACGTTGGAGAGGTGTTCTCTTCACAGATGAATCTTGGTTTACATTGTTCAGGGCAGATGGCAGACAGCGTGTGTGGTGTCGTGTGGGTGAGCGCTTTGCTGATGTCAATGTTGTGGATCGAGTGGCCCATGGTGGTGGTGGGGTTATGGTATGGGCAGGCATCTGTTATGGACGAAGAACACAGGTGCATTTTATTGATGGCATTTTGAATGCACAGAGATACCGTGATGAGATCCTGAGGCCCATTGTTGTTCCATACATCCATGAACATCACCTCATGTTTCAGCAAGATAATGCACGGCCCCATGTTGCAAGGATCTGTAGACAATTCTTGGAAGCTGAAAATGTCCCAGTTCTTGCATGGCCAGCATACTCACCGGACATGTCACCCATTGAGCATGTTTGGGATGTGCTTGACCGGCGTATACGACAGTGTGTACCAGCTCCCACTAATATCCAGCAACTTCGCACAGCCATTGAAGAGGAGTGGACCAACATTCCACAGGCCACAATTGACAATCTGATAAACTCTATGTGAAGAAGATGTGTTGCACTGCATGAGGCAAATGGTGGTCACACCAGATACTGACTGGTTCTGAGTCCCCAGACCCCCAATAAAGCAAAAAAAAAAAAAATGCACATTTCAAGGTGGCCTTTTATTGTGGGCAGTATAAGGCACACCTGTGCACTAATCATGATGTCAGATCAGCATCTTGATGTGGCACACCTGTGAGGTGGGATGGATTATCTCAGCAAAGCAGAAGTGCTCACTATCACACATTTAGACAGATTTGTGAACAATGTTTAAGAGAAATTGTAATATTGTGTATCTGGAATGAATTTTAGATCTTTACGTCCAAAATGGGAGCAAAAACAAAAGTGTTGCGTTTATATTTTTGTTGAGTGTATTTCCATCCATCCACCATATACCACATACTGCTTTGTTTCAGCACCACGGACAGCTCATAGGTCCAGCAGACTAAAAATGTATTGATTATGCTAAATTTTCTCCTGAAATTGTGATGCAACTGGACTTTGCTTTGTTTTGACTCTGCTTCTGCACAAACACGTCCAAGGTCACAGCTCTTACACAGCACTCTACAAAACAAAAACAAGACATTCCATTCGGCTCACACTGACATTTGTATGTAAAACACTCTGCCCTGTCTATTTAGTAAGTCTGCCTCTGCGTCAGTTTCGAATCAATCATTGATTTCCAATCTGACCCCCCCCCCCCACCCTTCACCGTATGTTTACCTCTCCAATTGGTTTTTCTGTCATTACATGTTGTAAAATTGTCTGCATCTTTTTTTTTCCTACTCTGTTGTAACCAAGTTGGCGCAACCAGCCCTGGTGCTCGGAGTGTCTGTCCGCTCCAGGTATCGAAGCAAGTTCCTAATGTTGTGAAGCTGTTCACTCATATGGCAATAAAAACCTTCCTGATTCCTGATTCCTGAGGCCACCTCCCTTAACTGGGCGAGCTCATTTGAAAACTCATTTCAATGTTTAAATGATAGCAGTATCAAAAATAGTGTTTACAGTTAATTCAATATAATTACAAAAATATATATCTTTATTATTTTAGGAGTGTTTTACTATTTTAGGAGTTTATTATTTTAGGAGTGTTTTACTTAAAAGATAGACAGACAGCAGAAGAGTATAAGAACAATTCATTTCAATTTCCACCATTACTTAATTAAATGCACTTTTACTTATTTCATTTCTGTTACAGGTCACTCCACATCTAATTAACCACATCTTAAAGGGATAGTGCTTTTTTTTTTTTTTTTTACTTATGTGAATCTGTATGGCGTCCCCTTCAACAGTGTCGTGAGATTAACACTGACTTACCGATGACAGCGGCGTCTGGGCCCAGTTTTGCTCCGGTTCCGTAAATCACGAACGTAGTTCCGGTAATTTAGCCAGGACAGTTAATAAAGCAGCAAAACTGAAAGTAATTAAACATACTAATATGCAGTTTTCCTGCAAATATAACATTTTTTTATTTTATTTTTTATTTAACCTTTCTTTAACCAGGAAGTGGTCCCATTACAATAACTCTTCTGCCAGGGAGTCCTGGCCAAGAAGGCGCCCAAAAGTTACATTTCAATAAAAGCAACAAACACAAATGACAGGACAATCCACAGCTACATCACCTCTAAACAGACAAAACACATCAATTCTGTTGTCTATGTACACAGACAACTAAAAAGCAGACATCACAACAAAACATATAATTAAAAACAATTGCAGTGCTCAGTTACTGTTTCCCTTAACAGGTCTTTAAAAGAATTTATGGATGGAAGAATTGCGAGATTTAAAGTGGCTTCCAAAGTTCCAAGTTCATTCCAAAGCCTTGGTGCATATGAAGAGAATGCATTTTTACCATTAACATACAACATAAAAAGGTAACATGGTGAGGTAAATATTTTGAGTTAGTAGTTAATTGTTAGTTGCGCAAAATTGATTCTTGATCTTCAAGCCATGTTATAATGTTATCTCCTCAAAAACAGACCTGGAGTTGTATTTTGTAATTCATACATGTTTGATTTAATCCTTTATTATTAGTTTGTCTACATCCCCAAAGCTCAAAGTGGTCTGTTCCACCTTGTGATGTCATGAAGAGGTAGTTTGAAGTTAACAGCTACCTTGTTAGTTCAGTAGAGATTGGCAATTCCAGGGCTGAAATCATCTAAATGATTCTAGTGAATGACACAATGAAGCACTTTCTGTATTACCACATGAAAAGAGTGTTTTCTGGAACTCAGTTTAAATCTGCAGGGTTTGTGTGTTAAACGTGTGAATGAAACAAAAATACACCTCCAGGTCTGTTTGTGATAAGGAAACAACATTAGAACAGAGATCAGAAAATAGTTGAACATGGGCCTTTTAATCCACCAGCCACAGTGAAACATGACTCAGAATCAATCAAGAGTCTGTCTATTGACATACAGTTCTCTTTGCTAAAATATGCCCGCTCACATTCAGTCCAGTGCTTCTCATTCATATGTACAAACACAAACATGACATCATATGAAACATGTACAATACAAGGTCATCCTCTACATAAAACCGTTCTTACACTTTGATAAACCTTCATAAAGATGATGACATTCCTGAGTGACAGCGCACTGAAACAGATCCATACAGACAATCATAATAGAATCACTTTACCTGGTTCTCTAGTTGGCCAAATCTCATAATATTACATAAATTGGTAGTCAACAAAAATAATACACATATCAAACAGTAACAAATATTTGGCCAAAATGTGATTGGGCATAAAATTGTGGAAAAAAAAGATTCTAAAAAATTGACATTTTAGAGCATTTAAAGGTCCCATGGCATGAAATGTTCACTTTCTGAGGTTTTTGAACGTTAATGTGAGCTCCCCTACCCTGTTTAGGCCCCTTCCCCCATGGCTAAAAGTTGCGAAATGTCTAAACTGAGCATTTGCGATCCTTTTCTGCGTTAGAAAAAAACACAGCTCTGTGTTTCCACACCGTCTCTGTAAATCACGCCCAGAGAGTTTGGACTGCGAAGGAGCTACGCTATGCGAAATGCGTTTTATTTGCCTGGAGGCACGTGTGAGTGTTTCTAGACTCGGAAGTCCTTTATCTGACCCTCTGGACCTTTGAACAGCAGTGGTTTAATTTTATTTTCTGTTAAAATGTGTTTTTTTTTTCATTGAAACGGCTCTCCTTTCTTTCGCGCATAAAACGCGAAAGTGGGAGACAGCGCAGAGCGCAGCGCTAATCCAGGAAACAGCGGCGCATTTGCCCCCCCACCCGCTGCTCTAACCTGTGTCCTTCTCATTTGCATTCAAGCAACAACGCCCATAATGAGGTGTTCAGAGAGATATTATTTTTACCATGTCTGTGGTATGTGTCTTTCTCATGCACTGAGTGTTGATTTTGAAGAAGGATTCATTTACAGTATTAGGGAACCATTAAGGAGCCATATAAAAGCATCAAGAAGTACCATGTCATGAGATCTTTAACTATTTTATAGTTGTTTCTCTCACATTTGGAATGACATGCCTGATGAAATAAGACTTAGACCACCAGTATCATCATTTAAATCACTTCTTAAAACAAATGACCTTCCTTTAGTTGGTTTTAGCTAGATTTTATTCCTTATTTATTTTTATTCTATTTTATTAACTTATTTATTATAATCAATTGAACTGATTGCTTCATTGTTTGATTTTGTATGCTTTCTGGATACAGTTTTATTGCTCTTTGTTGCTTGTACAACACTTTGTAAACCTTGTTTTTAAAAACTTTATATATTATTATTATTCCAGCGTGCATTGGGGTGGTTTACAGCCCAGTGTGAAGCGGCTGGGATGAGGATCAGCTCTTCCAAATCCGAGGCCATTGTTCTCGACCGGAAAAAGGTGTCTTGGGAGGATGGAGCGTGAGATTGACAGGCAGATCGGTGCAGCGTTGGCAGTGATGCGGTCGCTGTACCAGACTGTTGTGGTGAAGAGGGAGCTGAGCCAAAATGCGAAGCTCTCAATTTACCGGTCAATCTACGTTCCTCCCCTCACCTATGGTCATGAGCTCTGGGTAATGACTGAAAGAGCAAGATCACGGATACAAGCGGCCGAAATAAGTTTCGTCCGCAGAGTGGCTGGGCGCTCCCTTAGAGATAAGGTGAGGAGCTCCGTCACACAGGAGGAGCTCGGAGTAGAGCCGGTGCTCCTCCATGTCGAGAGGAGCCAGCTGAGGTGGCTCGGATATCTGTTCCGGACGCCTCCTGGACGCCTCCCTCAGGAGGTGTTCCGGGCATGTCCCAGGATGCGCTGGAGGGACTATGTCTCCCGGCTGGCCTGGGAACGCCTGGGGTCCCCCCGGAGGAGCTGGAGGAAGTGTCCGAGGTGAGAGAACTCTAGGCATCCCTGCTTAGACTGTTGCCAATGCGACCCGGCCCTGGATAAGCGGAAGAAAATGTAGTAGTAGTAGTAGTAGTAGTAGCTCATTATTGTGTATTACACAAACTGAGATGATTTTTTTTTTCCAGTCAATTAATAAATGTACTGGTTTTGAAATGTTTCCACTACAAACATCTCATGTTTGTCATTTACACACTGCAGCTATTTCTATACTTGGAAAATCTTTTCTACAAGCAATCTTTCAGTAATATATTTATCATTTCTTTTAAGAGTTAAAGATATATCCATTTATCCATGTATGAACAGGATGTTAAATGAGTGTCCATCTATGCCCAGCTTACCATAGTTAGAACCTTCCCTAGTGTAAATACACAGGGAAGCTCCTTTATAAGACATGCTCCTGCTGTGTGGACCTTCACTATTCTGATGTCAGATAAAGGGCTTCTTTCAACCCTCTGGTCTGGAATCGCTTCTTCCACGATTACATGAACATTTCTGTAAATTTAATGTTTAGAGTGAGTTGTGCATGTTTGAATAATCTTTACACAATATGTGGCAGCAAATGTGGCAGAAGATCTTCAGAAGAAATACTTTGGGGGAATGAACACAAACGCCTGTTGGATTGCACAAAATGGATTGCAAAAGTGTTTGTTTTCCCGTATCCATGGACACTGTTGACGACTGGAAGCTGAAGAATTAACTTTGGTCATTTGATGTACTACAGGCTTTTTACCCCATATGTGGCAGCAAATGTGGCAGATATTCCAGAAGAAACACTTTGAGAGAATGGACCATATCATCACCAACCAAATCACCAGAGCGGAGTAAGAACAAGGCCTTTCTTGTTGTGTTCCCCTGGTTCCCCCTGGAGGCTGCAGGACACAGAGGAGGGACACTTTTGGCTCTAATGACCCTCCCTGACCAGCAAAAAGTGCAGGGTAAATCTTGCTGCAGCAAAACTTGAATTTCCCTCGGGATCAATAAAGTATCTCTCTCTGTTTTCTCCTGTATTTAAGACATCATTGCTCTGATCTTTCCCCCATTTTCAATATCACCGGGAAGTCATTTCATGTCCAGTCATATGTTGTTTCTCTCCAAACACACACGACAGCTCAGTACAGTTTAATTGACTCCTTATCTCCGCTCCACACACACACCGGACACTGACATTATCCATCGTACCTGTTAGGCTGCCTGCTCACACTTGCCCTTTCTCTGCATCCCAGCGTTGTCTCCTCTTCCTCCTCCACTCCCTCTTCCTCCCCTGCCTCCTTCTGTCCCTCATCCTCTTCCACCTCATTTTCCCTTCCTTTCTTCTCTTCCTCTCTGTCCTCTCCCTCCTCCTCCTCAGTCTGCACACTATAGTTGTGACATTTCAGCTGTAGCACAGTAGAGTGTATGAACCACATGACCAGGAAAGAACAGCAGACAGTAAACAAAAAAGTTTCCATGTCCCTGTGGCGTCAGTGTCTCAGTTGTGTCCCCCACACAGAGGAGCGGACGACACGCTCAGCCATTCAAGAAAGAGAAAGAGGGAGTGAACATCTGATAAACAGGAATTAAATGCAAAAATGTACAGATATATTGTATATGGAGCTCTTGAGGTCAAAATAAGTCGCCTATCTGATTCTAATTGTAAGTTTTAACTATCAGAAAATGAAAATCAGGAATTGCACAGTTAGCATGCTAGTTGCCGCTAGCTTTACCTTGACAGCAAAACTCCGCTCTGGTCTCTGAAAGTTGTGCAAAGTGCTTATAAGAAGAAGTGACTTTATTGATCTCACACTGGAGAAATTAAACACCATCCTGTTATTAGGAGCAGTGGGCAGCACATTACTGCGCCCGGGGACCATCTCCATGATCTTCTTGCTTCGGTTTGGTCAGGACCTCAGCTGGAGGATTTTACCTATGGTGCATGTTTTGGGTTGATGGGGGAAACCGGAGTGCCCGGAGGAAACCCACCCAGACACAGGGAGAACATGCAAACTCCACACAGAAAGGCTCGGGTCTACCCATACCCATACCAACATTCCACCGGGGATCAAACCCAGAACCTTCTTGCTGTGAAGCGTGAGCGCTAGCCACTCAGCCACCGTGCCGCCAAACTCGACATGATGAATTATTAAGATCAGATAAGATCAGATAAGATAAGACAAGACTTTATTGATATCGCATAGGAGAAATTTACTTGCCACAGTAGCTCCAGGCAGAGGAAGTTTGAACAAGAAAGAAAGTGCATGCAGGCAAGAATAAAATAAAAATATAGCTGCAAGCAGCAATGTGGGGCCAAGCACCGAAGGTGCATGTAGGCCTCAGCATGTTGGCCGCATGCAGGGTCTGACAGGGTCTAACAGAGTCTGACAGGGTCTAACATGGTCTGACAGGATCTAACAGGGTCTAACAGAGTCTGACAGGGTCTAACAGAGTCTGACAGGGTCTAACATGGTCTGACAGGATCTAACAGGGTCTAACAGAGTCTGACAGGGTCTAACAGAGTCTGACAGGGTCTAACATGGTCTGACAGGATCTAACAGGGTCTAACAGAGTCTGACAGGGTCTAACAGGGTAGTTAGACCCTGTCAGACTCAGAAACAGGGTTTAACAGGGTCTGACAGGGTCTAACAAGGTCTGACAGGGTCTGACAGGGTCTAACAGAGTCTAACAAGGTCTAACAATGTTTAACAGATCAAAGACAGATCAAAGGTACATTTTAAAATTCCTGAAAATTCCTGCAACTTTGACCTGCTGGTGGCACTAGACGGTTGGGGCTGGGGGCCTATAAATTGCTGTGGGTAATGAGGAGACTGGCTGGAATGTGCATGCAAAATTTCACAACTTTTTACCAGACGGTTCTAGGGGTTGCCATAGACTCCCATGGTCAGAGGAATAATGTATAATAATAATAATAAGAAGAATCAGTAGAAACACTATGGTGCCTAGCACCTTCGGTGCTTTGCCCCAATAAGTAATAATAATAAAAAAAATAGTAACTAGGAGAGTATGGGAAAAAAGTATGCACGTTTGAACTATATAGTAGAATTATACAGTCTGATGGCTGCTCAGAATGCATAAGGTGAGTGAGGAAAAACTTTGGACCACAGCAAACTGTTTCAAATTAACTAGTTCTGGTTTTTACATTTTAAGAAGAAATCAGGCACGGCACCTTTTAAAATGATTGGAATTCTGTTTGAATTAATTTTGACAAGGTTTAACAACAGTTAAAAGGCCAAAGTGAGAAGGCAGATGCTTTTCCAGCTTTTTAGTATTTAACTGGTAAAAATCTGTAAATCATGATTTTACATTTTGTTCTTAATATTCAATATCTAAAATGGTTTAATAATAGAAACAGGTCAAGTGACTTCATGGTCAAAACTTCATAGTGGTATTTCACCATAAGAAGCATGTTTGTTTCATTTCATTTAGTCGTTTTATTCTGAATACTTTTGTATAAAACAGTAAAAAATTATTTTAAAAATGTATAATTGCAAGTACTGGGGTACTGGGATGTGGGCTGAGATAGGGGGTAGGCATGTCTGATCAGACATGCATGAAACAAACAATCAAAATACTATTCTGAGCAGGCTATTGAGGGGAACGTTATACATTTGTTAAGAGCTCATGAAAGTACCTTTTACATAATACGACCCCATTAAAAGTGACTCACTCCTGTCCAACCTCTGAGTAAAAGGATGAATGAAAATCAAATCAAAATTATAATTGGATATAAGGTAATTACCCATCGCAAATACTGCAATTATACTGTATATGGAATACCATGTCCTCTTCTTTGAATTGCGAACATGTTCTGAAATGTATGAGATTCTTGTATTAGTTTAGCTGCTGAAATTTCCATCTTCTCTCAATTATGAATCCCTCTGGATGTGTTCAAAATGTGCACTGTGAACCGAATCTTGGCTTGAACGTTTATTGATCTCAGCTATAGCCCCAAGATGTTTTTCATGTGCTCGTGTGTCATTCTCACTCCGCTGACAGACTCATACATAGGCAAGGTGGATGTGTCTTGCCCAAGGACACAACAGCAATGAGCGGTCAGGTGAGATCTTAGCCCCCAAACCCTTCACTCCATAATCAAGAGTCATATACGTCATATCTGATGAATTAAAGTAGTTCATGATAAATCAGTTCAAGTTTAAAGTAAACGTTTTTTTTACAATCTGAGCCTTCTTTCAGCAATAAAACAAGTAGTTTTACTCACCCATAGCAGTTTGGTGTCAATTGGAGCAGTATCGCAGAACTTAGGTTGAGCCGTTCTGTTCTTCTAATGATCCCGTATCCGTTAGCGTGAGTGCTCGGGGCATTACTTTGCGGTGTCCAAATAACACAAACTTTAGCACTTTTCAAATCACAGAAGATCGCTGTGTCAGGGTAGACTTTTAGTAGATTCCAAAACGGCCTGAAACCCGATATCGCAACAGAAAAGTAAAGTTCAGAGCGGTGTTAGCTTCTTTCGGACTAGCGGTGTTTACAAAACAGCTGAGTTCACGCATGCGCACTGTCCTCTCTGATGACGTCATCAAATGAAACTATAGCTGGATATCGGGTTTCAGGCCGTTTTGGAATCTACTAAAAGTCTACACTGACACAGCGATCTTCTGTGATTTGAAAAGTGCTAAAGTTTGTGTTATTTGGACACCGCAAAGTAATGCCCCGAGCACTCACGCTAACGGATACGGGATCATTAGTAGAACAGAACGGCTCAACATAAGTTCTGCTCCAATTGACACCAAACTGCTATGTGTGAGTAAAACTACTTGTTTTATTGCCGAAAGAAGGCTCAGATTGTAAAAAAACGTTACTTTTCCTTTAAAGTGGTTCATGATAAATCAGTTCAAGTTTAAGTAATCATTGTGAATATTCAGATCACTTACAATGACTAAAAATAATGAATTGTCTACACATGATGCAGTCCTGTGGCTTTAATTCCCATTTAAATGCTTTTGGTCATTTGGGATAACTATTTCTCATATTATAACTTAAAATAATGTCTGCATATGGAAAATATACTTTTAGTGTTGTTCCGATACTATTTTTTGGGAATCAGATCTGATACCGATACTTGGCTGCGGTGTACTCACTGATACCGGTACCATAGTGTGAAGAATTACACTTAAGATACTTAATTTTGTATCATACAAAAGCAAAAAATAAAAGGCTATTTTTAAAGCAGTGCAAGAAAAAATAACATTTTGAGGAGTAAAATATTAGTGATATGTATAATGAGTATGATGATAAGTATCCATCCATCCATTTTCTTCCGCTTATCCAGGGCTGGGTCATGGGGGCAACAGTCTAAGCAGGGACTCCCAGACTTCCTTCACCCTGGACACTTCCTCCAGCTCCTCCAAGGCGTTCCCAGGCCAGCCAGGAGACACAGGGCCTGTTTACACGAGAACGCTTACGGGAAAAAAACAACAAAATATTTTATCGGAAGTGCCTTTCGTTTACACGGTGACGGCGTTTTTGGGGCCTAAAAACGCAAAAATCTGAAACCACCCTCCAGAGTGGAAAAGTTAAATACGCTCCACTGTAGCGTCTCCGTGTAAACTGCCCAAGACGCAAAACTGGTCAGATCTGCTCACGTCGCGTACGCATTTACGTCACAGATGCGGCAGTACAAGAGTCATTTCAACAATTGTATAAATCGCACCCACACACGTCTACGGTCTATTCTCTTCTTCCCGTACAAGTCTTTCTCACACTCTCACAGCCACACAGACGCCAAGACAAGCGACTTCCGCATGAGGCACTTCAAATGTAAAACCCGATGTGATTTTATATTTTCTAATTCACTGTAATCCTCCTGTACTGTAACTATGTTCAGTACAGTATTCAAAAACATGTAAACAAAAATACAAGTCACTAAAATGTTTGGAGCGGAACTTAACAATTCATTTAAAACGCAACTATAACATTTTATTTTGAAGTTTTACCTTTCTCTTTTCCGGTACAGTCGTGGTTAGAAATGTAACTTGACGCTGTTGTCATGGTTTTTTTTTTTTCAGTCCAGTTATTTACAGCGCCTCCCTTCTCTGGCTTTTGCGTCCACTTTTGCGTCTTCGTATAAACAAACATTTCCTGTTGAGAACGCTCATCTAAACGCGGATAAAAAAATTGAAGACGAGACGCCACTTTTGCGTCTTCTGTTTTGATCGTCGCCGTATAAACGTAGCCATAGTCCCTCCAGCGTGTTCTGGGTCTTCCTTGGGGCCTTAGCAATGAGGACAGCCCTTAGCAAAGAGCCCCGGACCCCATACTCCCAGAGCACTCCCCACAGGACCCCACGAGGGACACGGTCTCTGACTTCTCCAGATCCACAAAGCACATGTGGACAGGTTGGGCAAACTCCCATGAACCCTCGAGCACCCGATGGAGAGTCTGATGATAAAACCAGCAGTGATGTCTTTAAAAAGATGCTCATCCTCGTAGCACATGGATCATTATGCAGAGTAAACAAAGTCCAGTGGCTAAATGAAGGTATCAAAGAGGTCACACAAATGTCTTTTCTGTTATTAACATGCTATTACCGTGTTTTACCGTGTCAAGCCTCCACAGTCTGTATTTAATTTGCTCTGTTCATTAGCAGTAGCATTTCCCACCAAGGTAAACAGCAGCGGTTCACATCTATGGCTCCTCATTCAGGAAAATATACAGTGGTATCAGATTGGTGATTTGGTGTGAGTACTTGCTGATGCTGATACCTGAAAAATGTGTGGTATAGGAGCTATTGGAGGTTTCGTTGATAACGGTATTAGAACAACTCTATTATAAACTACACCTCTGTTTCCAGTGTAGGCATTTCAGCACTGGAGCTCCCTCTGCTGTCTGCAACAAGAATGGACATTTAAAAAAACAGTGTAAGTCCTTATCCCTGTGAATGCTATTAAATGTGAATGCTATTCACAGGGATAATAGAACTATGTGTTTGTTGTGAACACAGTCTGACCACAGAGTTGCCACATTTACATGAGCTTTAAATTTTGATTAAAAGTAATTTAATTCTGAATAAAAATAAATTTTCCTTTAAAAAAAGACCATATAAACACTGAAAATTAAGTGGTTGGTTTATTCCGATTTTAAAGCCAAATTAATTTATTCCTCGATCATGTAAACGTGTACTTCGCTTAAAAACTTTTTCACTATTGTGTATACAGTGCCTCTCGAAAGTACTAATACACCTTGAATTTTTTCACAAGTTTACAATCATAAACATGAAGATTTTATTTGGAATTTTTTTACTGAAAGTTCACACACAAGTAACAGACAGCTGTGAAGTGAAAGCAAAATGTTACATCATTTTGTTATTTTTCAAAAAATTCTAGAAAAAACTCTAGAAGATTTGCACATCTAGACACTGAAATTTTAGCCCATGTCTCTTTACAAAACAAGTGAAGTTCTGTCAAATTAGATGGAGAGCGTTTGTGAACAGCAGTTTTCAGGTCTTTCCACAGATTTTCAATGGGATTAAGGTCTGGACTTTAGCTGGGCCAGTCTAACACATGAATGTGTTTTGTTTTAAACCATTCCTTTGTAGATTTAGCTTTGCGTTTAGGGTCATTGTCCTGCTGGAAGGTGAACCTTCGCCCCAGCCTCAAATCTCTTGCTGACTCTAGATTTTCCTCCAAAATGTCCCTGTATTTGGCTCCATCCATCTTCCCAACTATTCTTACAATCTTCCCAGTCCCAGCTGAAGAAAAGCAGCTCCATAGCATGTTCCCCCCACCATATTTGACAGTGGGGATGGTGCACTCAGGTCGATGAGCAGCGTTAGGTTTGTGCCATACATAACGTTTTTCATTTGGGCCAAAAAGTTCTATTTTTGTCTCATCCGACGAAAGTATCTTCTTCCACATGGTAGCTGTGTCCCCCATAGACCAGTTTCAAAGCTACGTCATCACTGAATGCGCGCGCAGTGCTGACTCAAAACAAAGCCACTGCTGCCATAAAAAACCCAGCGAAGACATAGAAGAGAAGAACTCGAATAAAAAGAAACAGATGGAATAAATGATATGATGACATACACACAAGTGAACACCTGCTGCTTGTTTAGGGTAATTTGCCCAGGTGTTCAATGGTGTTTAATCATGCTGATTAACTAGCAAGCACAGGACACCGCAAAGCTCACAGACATATTAACCGGGTAACCTCTATGACAGACACATGTAAACGAACACGAATAACTTTGTTAAAAGGCATGATAAGTTTTCGCATGACCATCATAAATGGCATTTGACATGACTGAGATCACATCTGTGACTCGTGAATTAAGTCGTAGTATGTTACTTACCGTGCAACGCAAGTGCAGTTGGCGGTCAGAACATAATTCTCACGCTTGTATGTAACCATCCTATCCACTCCTCATTTGCATGTGTGATGTCCTGTGTGTAATGTCCATATGTGTTTTTGTTTGTTTTGTTTTTTCGACAGTGTCTGTGGAAACAAATTTCCCCTCGGGGACAATAAAGGTCTGTCTATCTTGTTGATGATCGCCCAAGCATTGTACATGGTCGTCTTGTGGCCTTGTCTTTGACTGGGGAGAACATCAGATGCCAACACGCAAAACTTCCCATCGATATCGTGGTATTTTACCTCCTGTACATGGCCACACACGGCAAACTGGTCGGCATCCATGGATTTGTATGCTGCGCACTTTCTCTCTTGTATACACGCTGGGCTTCTCCACTATAACAGTGGATATCTGGCCACTGTAAATCTGGCCACTTTCTGCGGTCGTACTGCCACTCCGTGATCGCATAAGGATCTGGTAGTCGAACCCCGTTGCTCAACGTGAGCTTTTGAATGTAGCTCTCCCTATCGTTCAGATACTCCGCTATGGTCCACCATGGTTGATTCTGGGTCAACAATGCGCGCACATGCCGGTGACGTCACGTCTGTTTACTAACTGTAAAGGGGTCTGTATGACTTCTGGCAAACTTCAAACGGGATTTCTTATGGCCTCCTTTCAATAATGGCTTTCTTCTTGCTACTCGTCCATAAAGGCCAGATTTGTGTAGAGTACGACTGATAGTTGTCCCATGTACAGATTCCCCCAGCTCAGCGGCAGTACTTCGCAGCTCCTCCAGAGTCATCTGAGGGCACTTGGTTGGATTTCTGACCAGTGCTCTCCTTGTTCGGTCTGTTAGTTTAGGTGGACGGCCGTGTCTCGGTAAGTTCGCAGTGGTGCCACACTCTTTCCATTTCGAAATGATGGCTTGAACAGTGCTCTATGAGATGTTTACATCTTGGGAAATCTTTGTATAACTTAACGCTGCTTTAAACTTCTCCACAACTTTATCCCTGACCTCTCTGGTGTGCTCCTTGGCCTTCATGATGTTGTTGAGTGACCAATACACTCCAACCAAAGCTCTGAGGCCCTCACAGAACATCTGTAATTATACTGAGAGGTGATTACACACAGGTGGCCCCTAATTAATAGTTTGGACAAGGTGTGAACATTCAGCATCATTAGGTATGTTTTAAAGGCAATTTAAGCAGTATGAATACTAGTGCACACCCCAATTTTCACTTTTCTATTTTTAAAATAATAACAAAATCATGTATCATTTTGCTTTCACTTCACAGTTGTCTGTTACTTGTGTGTGAACTTTCAGTAAAATAATCAAAATAAAATCTTCATGTTTATGGATGTAAACATGTAAAAATGTGCAAAGGTTCAAGGTGTATTAGTACTTTCGAGAGGCACTGTATGGTGTTGTAATAGTATCTTCTACTGTTTCCAGTAATTTAGCAACATTAGTGCAAACCAGGAACATTTGCAGCTTTCTGGTCAAAAATGCTTAAAACTAAGTTTGTGGTGTCTTCTGTGGCATCATCGTTGGTGACATCACAAAAGAGGGGCAGTCATTGATACAAACAGTGTTTATGATACAAACACTGGCTGCAGGGGGAGTTTGAAGTGTGGATACCTGTCAGCAGGGGGGTTGCTCAGGTTGCCCGGGCAACTGCTCCTGACGTTGCCCTTCTGAGTCGGAAAAAATAAAAAATAAAATAATAATAATAAATTGTTCAATGGATACAGAATTTCATGTAGGCCTAGGCCTAGATTTGAAAATGAAAACAAAAAATCACCACTCAAAACATTTTTCCTAAAATAAAAGCAGCCTCATTCACTCGTGAGCCGGACTGGTTCACGAGCCGCGGACACCGGAGCACGTCCAGGGGCCCCGTGTCCCCCCGCTCCATCTGACTACGACCTCAAATCAGACCTCATATTACTAAGCGGAGGAAAAGAAACTAACCAGGATTCCCTCAGTAGCGGCGAGCAAAGAGGGAAGAGCCCAGCACCGAATCCCCGTCCGACGGGCGGGCACAGGAAATGTGGCGTACGGCAGCTGGATTTTACCTATGGTGCATGTTTTGGGTTGGTGGGGGAAACCGGAGTGCCCGGAGGAAACCCACCCAGACACGGGGAGAACATGCAAACTCCACACACGGGGATCAAACCCGGAACATTATTGCTGTGAGGTTTGAGTGCTAGCCACTCAGCCACCGTGCCACCACGATGTTGTCGTAAAAAGGTGAGATTGAGATGTATAACAAATGATCACCATGAAGGTTTATGAATTGAATAAAAATGATCATAAATACATGTTCAGCTTGCCATGTTTAGCCTAAATAATCAGACAACTAACTAGCCTGCAGACAAGCAACCCATTATTTAAATAGACTGCTAATTTTGTGGTAGGTAAACTAAGCTACATGTCTGCAGTTTCTAACATTTTGTTTTAGCAGCAGAATGAATGATGGAAGTAATACGTCACATGAGTTCTGTCATTCAAAATGGTTAAATGACTAAATCTTCTCACTATTTTGGGTAATGTGTGTTATGTTAAGTGATGCCCACAAAAAAGAGGCGGTTGCAGGAGAGAGAGAAAACGCTCAGGGAGGCAGCAAAGGGGAGCACATCACTGCAGGGTTGGCTAAGAAAAAAACAACCAGCAGGTGAGACAGAGACGTTGCATTGTGATAAAGATGAGATGATACTGTGTAGGGTAATGGATTAATTAATTACTGGCAATTTTTCATAATTACATTACATTTAAGATGAGGAGCCACAAGCCTCCTCCAGACACTTCGTATAGCCTGTGACACCCCCCCCTTTGCCCTTTCTTCAGGTCAGAGCAACTGCCCCTCAAAACTCCTGTGCACGTCCCTGCCTGTCAGACCAATTACATTGTTCCTTAAACCTCCAGATCTTGGCCTTCCTCTCCCCTCACTTTTCCCAGTTTAGCAGTTCTATTTGAAATGTGGTTATGGATAGAGTTTAGATGTTTAGTCCCATTACATACCCAAAAATTATAAATCTTATTTCTCTGGTCAGTACTACTCTAATGATGCTTTAAATTCTGATTTCATGACATTTTTAAACAAAACAATTTAACCCTTACTGTCCTGGTTCAGTGTTCAAATCATTGCATTGGAACATGCATTAAGTTCATAAGGGCAGAAGTGTGGGTGGGTTTGCTTTAGCGCAGGGTGCAGCTGGTCACATTGTCCTAAAGACAAGCTCCGCGATGGATCAGCAGTGTGAGCCACCCAAGCCTAGCTCAGTGCTGTGCCCGTGGGTTTAACAGGACTAATCTCCACCACTGGCACATTTATTCAGTCTGTGAGGATGCAGACGAACTCTGATACAGACTGAATGGAAGAAATACGAGACAAAATATCACGTTATGATACATTTAGACGTATAATGTGTGTTTCTTGAACTGTGGTATGTAAGCTGACTAAGGCTTAATACTGTTTAAAGAGTTTGGTATATATATATATATATATATATATATATATATATATATATATATATATATATATATATATATATATATATATAATATATATATATATATTCATGTTTTGTCCTCCTCTAGGCTAAGCATCATTCAGAAAAACCTTGTCCAAGGTTTTAGTCATACACTGTATGTATAAATGTCCCGCTAACTGCTTTCTAAATGGGTTCCAATTCACTTTCTACAGTATTGACAGACTCATCATTCTAGTCTTAAAATGTTGGTTTTAACCTGCTCTCTATATATTTAAAAATGTATTTGATTATATTGAGTGTAAATTAAAAGATATGAACTTTAATAACCCCCAAGGTCTGTTCCCAATAGCATGAGCAACAACTTTGATTGATGTGCCACATCGCTGGTTTGGCAGGAAGAGCAACAAACAAAGCAACATGTATCTAAACTTCCGGTTCCGGTGTGTGGTTGCGGGTTAGAATTGTGCGGTGTGAAAAATCTGGATTACTTTTTTTTTTTACAATTTCGTGAAGGATTACGGACGTTGACAATCGCTGGACACGTTTGATGCGTGGCTGTGATTCGAACCAAAACTGTGTGTGAGCTTCAAGCTGTCACCTAGCCGCTAACTAGCCTCCAACTTTGCCGGGGATTGTATGGTTCCTTTTTACTGTGTGTGTGTCAAAAATGGCACCGCCTAGAAGAGGCCCGACACCGGAGGAGTTCGAGGACATTAAAGCTTCCCTCGACTTCCTGACCGGGGAGATTAAAACAGTCAGGGAGCAGCAAACTCAGCTCCTGACACGGTTGGAGCAGGTAAATGCGCTGCGCATCCAGAGCGCAGAGAAGGATCGGTGCATTCACGACTTGGAGAGGCGCGTTGACGAGCTGGAACAGTACACTCGCATGAATGACTTGATCGTCATGGGGATTAAAATCAAGCCACGCTCATATGTGCGAGCGGTGGCCCCCGATGCGGTCAGCGGGCTGCCCAGTGACGAAGAGTCGTGCTCAGTAAAACAACAGGTTACATCCTTCCTCCGTGACAAGGGGATAGAGATGGACCCGGAGCACATCGAGGCCTGTCACCCGCTGCCCTCCAGGAACAACCAAACACCTGCTGTCATCCTAAAGTTCGTTAATCGGAAAAGCAAAGTGGCTCTGTTAAAACAAGGTCGAAAACTAAAAGGAACCAACGTCTTCATCAATGAACACTTAACCAGTGCAGAGGGTGAGATGTCTCGTCCATGATGGACGTAAGTTTGGACGTAAGTTTATGCAATGCGCATGTTTGAGTCATTAGCAGAGTTTGAGTCATTAGCAGAGTTGCAAAATTAAGTGAATATTCAGATTACTGCATTTATGTTTGGAAATAAGAGGCATAAACAAGGGATTAACACGAGTCTTCAGTCTTCTGTTTTCGTCAAAGAAAATTAATAAGCAATTAAAAAAAAAATCCTCCACCTATCTCCACCATCAGCCTCTTTCTCCTCCTCTTTCCCACCATCATTGTCTTTTCCATAACAAATCTCTCTCCCTCCCTTCATAAAACTTTAGGCGTCCGATCTTACCTCCAGGTCAGATCTGTGGAGAGTCGAGCCTTGCTTATGAAAGAAGGCAGTTTTTTTTTGTTTTTTTTACAACTCCTCTCTTAATAAATAAATTATAAACAAGATGAATGCATTACTGTGGAATATTAACTTATCATTAACTTGTGTCTCGTAACTAAAAACAATTTTGGAGGCTATTGCTAATGGCGTCTACTCAGATTCAATTAAGCAAATATTGGGAGCCATTTGCCAGATCTTGTTTATTTCCAGTGCCAGTTTAGTCTGTTGTCCTGGGGCACCATGCATGTCCCAGCAAAAGGCCAACAAGTCTGTATAATACATGAGAGAAAACTACCAGAAGTGTGTGCTCCAGGACAGAGACCGAGGGCTACTGCAATTTAAAGAAGACATGTGACCCGCCATGAGAAAACCTGCTACATTTGTGAAACCGAGATAATCGCGTTTAAAGTTTTTTGATTTTTTTCAAAATTTGTGATTTTTTTTTTTTTTTTTTTGCAGAATATGCTAGTTGAGATCATAAAGAAGCCACTCCATGTTTCAGAAAACAGCATTAGTTGCGTTAAAAACAAACATTTTGTATTTCAAATTGGCTTGTTTTTCAGAAAGAAACACGGCGGGCATAAATTTCCATAATTACCCACGCTCACGATCCTGCCAATCATGTTCCAAGTAGCGCCGTTGTGTTTTCGTCTGTTCGCCTATCAGCTGTGAGGAGCTCGTGAATATGTACGCTTTTTTTCAAGAGAATAACAACAGTGAAAATGGACTGAGTAGAAAAGAGACAATACACTCAGTAGCTCAGTTTAGCCTTTGTCTACTGATCCAGGGGTTGGCAGTTCGAATCCCACTCTCGACGGGTTGGCCGTGTGTGATCCCAGCTCCCACAGATGAGTGCTGCCGTTGTGTCCTTGGGCAAGACACTTAACCCCACCTCGCCCCCAGTGTCTGCGGACACTGGTAGCCCCCATGACAGAAGTGCATCAAGGCCAGTTGTGACGTGGGCCATCCTCCTGTGGACCCACCACCTGCGGGAGGATTCATGGGGGCTGGTGCATTGTGTTCTGGGCAGCAGATCTGCTTGGACTGCAGCTCCCGCGACCCAGAAATGGAGAAGCAGAAGAAGATGGGCGGATGGATGGAAAATGGACTGTAAATACTACTTTGACGGGACACGTTCGGGACACGTCTGTTTCTCCGAAGTTCATGTACAGAGTGCGGTCAGCGAATTTAGTTGCTGAAATACTGTGGATATACGCAGTACGCACATACACGTGGAGATACGCGAATTATTGGGCAACACAGCAACACTGGGTGAGTCATATTATTATCATATTCTTTCTGCATCAAAGGGAGATATTAAATGAAAGCAGGGGCCTTGTGTCAACATTCCCATGCCCTTCTGTGCTGTGCTCATGTATTGATCCAACTGCCCACTTATCTTAGCCACGATGATGCCTGACATGAGCTTCCATGTTGTGGAGAGACAGGTTTTTGGCCAATAGTTGGATGGGACTGTACCCTTTGAGGGATCCTTCAGGATCAGGATCGTACGCCCTTGGGTTAGAGATTCAGGGTGAGTCCCATCCTTTAGCAGGTGGCATTTGCGCTGCCAGACGCTCGTGTTGGGAAGGTTACTTTTAAAATGTAATCCCTTACAAATCACAGATTTCATGCTCCAAGATGTAATTTGTATCTATTGGGTTACTTCAGGTGAGTAACGTAATCTGATGACTTTGGATTACTTGACATTGCCATCTTTTTACAAACTACATGAATGTGTTGAAAACTGCCCAACCCATCAGAGGCACTCCACTTCTACTGAGGAGGCCGAAGAACAGATGCCTGCTCAGAGTGTGCAGCATTCTGAAAGACTCCTCTAATCTGGCAAACAGACTATTCTAGATCCTTCTAGAGACACGACAGGAGCCTACCAACCAAAACCACCAGATACAGAAAGAGCTTTTCCCCCACAGCAGTCCAAAGATTGTCCAAAGATGATCTTCCCCTTCTTCCTTCCAGTCACTGTGTTCCTCTCCAATTCTGCATTACACTGCTGCATATCTGCTCATTCCTCCTGATTCTTTAGAATCTGCATTTACTTTATGCAACTTGTTTGCAATAGAAGGTATATTACGGGAGGGGATGGTGGAGGTGGGGGATAATTATTTTAATATTTTAGAACTTCAATCAAAATATATATGGCAAACCGTTTGAAAGCTTAGACCCTCAGGAATCTATTTATGCCAACCAATAGTGATAATTGTTTTGTGCATTACATTACTTTACATTGCATTTGGCAGACGCTTTTTAAACCCAAAGAGACTTACAAGTGAGGACATGAATAGGAAATTCCCACGGCCAGAGAATTGACCAATCATAGCAGGAGTTGCTACCAAGAATTGGTAGCGCTCACATATGAAGTGAAAAACACTTTATACAGAAGACAATAGTAAACCTTTTGAAGGAAGTTAGTACAACACAACATTTAATCACTTTCATGAGAAATAGAACGGTGAAGATTGTGGTAGTGTGGTGAAGTTAGTCAAAGTAGAAGAGGAGATAGATAGACGGACGGTCGGATACATTAGCATTATAGTTTAGTAAAATGAATCGAGGAGTACAAGGGGGGAGTGATCGGGTTGCAGAGAAGAGCATTTATTAATGGCATGAAGGTAAGACACTTTAAAAAAAAATATGGCTGGGTTGAGCATTGATTTCCATGATTTTAATGCAGTTGTTTAATGCTTGTAGCCCACTGTTTTGGTATTTTATTCTGCGCAGTTCTGTGCTGGCATGTTGTGGTTGTGGACTAAAGTCACGATTGCTCTTGCTCGTCATGTTGGGTTGGGTTGGACTGCTCGTCCTCTTCCATTGTGTGATTGTGACCATAGCTGCTAGAAGTTCTTCAATCTGTGACTGACTGACGCTGTTATTGTTGCCAATTGCTGGCAACGATAACCACTCTTGCTTACGTTCTAATTCTTTTTGCGTCTTCCGCCGTCTAATCCATTTATTTCAACAAAGTAACTGTAATCCGATTACCACTACAGTAACTGTAACGGATTACAGTTACTCATTTTTTGTACTCTGATTACTTAATGCGGTACATGTAATCTGTTACTCCAACACTGTATATATATATATATATATATATATATATATATATACACTCAACAAAAATATAAACGGAACAATTGTCTCGGCGGGGCAGAGGTGCTCGCTGTCACACATTTGGACAGATTTGTGAACAATGTTTGAGAGAAATGGTAGTGTTGTGTATCTGGAGTGAATTTTGAATCTTTGGGTCCATCTCAGGAAAAATGGGAGCAAAAACAAAAGTGTTGCGTTTATATTTTTGAGTATATATATATATATATATATATATATATATATATATATATATATATATATATATATATATATATATATATATAAAACGTGTGTGTGTGTGTTTAAAGGAATGTTTTGAGCTATAAAAACACTTGAAATTGGATAAATGAATAGATATTTCAAAATTAAAAAAAAAATGATATGAGGATGGCAATGTGCATACTTGAACTGCAAAATGTGTTTGATATGGAAGGTAAGACAAATAAACGAGGAATTAACAATAGTCAGTCTTCATTTAAAAAAAAAAGAAAGAAATGCACTGTTTATTCCTCCTCTAATCCAACTCCAGCCCAGCAGAAAAGCCATCAGCCTCTTGCACTCCTCTTCAACACCATCAATGTTTTTCCATAACAAATCTATCATTCCCTCCCTTCATAACACTGATCTTACGACCAAGACAAATTACAGGACAGATCTCTGGATCTGGAGGTGACTTCACTCACTGTAAGAACACACTTTTCAAGGTACTTTATTCAAGCATTAAAAAAAATAAAAATAAATCTTAATATCTTATACAGTGAGGAAAATAAGTATTTGAACACCCTGCGATTTTGCAAGTTCTCCCACTTAAAAACCATGGAGGGGTCTGAAATGTTCATCGTAGGTGCATGTCCACTGTGAGAGACATAATCAGAAATCTTTTCTGATTTTTTAATCAGATTGATTTTTTAATGATTTTTTAACATACTAAGTGGGGTATGCAGGGCTCTCACACATTGAGAGTGTGACACATGCAATTCGACGTGTTCACACGCTCACACGCCACACATGGCATTTCTCACGCTGATTTTTTTTGTTTGTTTGTTTTGTTTTGGTGCCCAGAAAATCGGTCTGTGTGGCTCAGTTTATACTCCCCCCCCCCCCCTCCTCCTCGCCCCGCTCCCCGGAAAAAAATCTCAGTTAGCGGGTGTCCCTGTGTCTCCTCCTCTGTCTCCCCCGCTGTCACCTCCTCCCTCCCGGTCTGTCAGCGGACCCTCAGCCCGCGGTGAGCCGGGAAAGGCGCTCGGAGCCCGGTGTACTGTACCGGCTGTGCTGCGGACACACGGAGCGACCTGCAGCTCCGAACAGGTGAGTCACTCCCCGGACCGGTCCTGGTTTGGTCCTGATCTAGTCCTGGTTTAGTCCTTGTTTAGTCCTGGTTTAGTCTTGGTCTAGTCCTGGTTTAGTCCTTGTTTAGTCCTGGTTTAGTCTTGGTCTAGTCCTGGTTTAGTCTTGGTTTGGTTTAGTCCTGGTTTAGTCTTTGTTTAGTCCTGGTTTAGTCTTTGTTTAGTCCTGGTTCAGTCTTTGTTTAGTCCTGGTTTAGTCTTGGTCTAGTCCTGGTTTAGTCTTGGTTTGGTTTAGTCCTGGTTTAGTCTTTGTTTAGTCCTGGCTTAGTCTTGGTTTAGTCCTGGCTTAGTCTTGGTATTCTATGTAGATGAATTTTTGTAATCAATAGGTATCCGATATTTGGCCTACAGCTGTAGCCAATAACGGATATTTCCTGTTTAAATTGACACATTTATTAAAGTTCCTCATGGACTTTTCACGTATGTAAAAATAATAGAATGTTTTATTTGTTTAAAGGCACTCAGAGCACGACGGGAAAAATTGTTCACCCCCCCCCGCTCCTCAAAACTTGAGAGCCCTGGGTATGTCATACCGTAGAACATTCCAGCCAAAGCAACGACATCTCCATGGAGACAAGCAACAACACACAACCCTATGTATTTTAATGAAGAAAAACAAAGCAAGACTATACTATGGTTTTACATAGTATAGATTTGTTGAAGTATCAAAAAACATCTTGACCAAGTGGTTTATGGGTAATATCTCTGTAATTACTGGGCCTATCCACATGTGTCAGAATTGGATGACATAATTCACTCATACAGTAGACATATAATTGGATATTTCTTTTCTTATTGGCCTCTTCACTCCATTTGAATTTTCAATGGCCAATTTCACTCTAAAATGTGACTTGTAACCACTACCACCTGTTGAGCCCCGCACCATAATACATACTGGTGAATAACATTGAGATGAATATAGAATGTGAATATGGTCTTACAAGCCTTCACTACCGAAGAGAAAAACTTGTCTTAAAACAACTTTAAGTCAGAATGTTCTTGGTTTATTAAATCATAGTTAGTGATGTAGAATAAATGTAGTGTAATAAGAGCACAGACTATATAAAAAATGGACATAGCTAACCCACCTGCCACTGCCTGTGAGGTTTGTATTCTTTTTAATCCACTACTAACCCACACTTCATGATCCCGGTGTTTTATTTCACTATTTTGTTGGTAAATCATGATATGAACAGTAATAACAGGCCAATCAGTTGTCCTCTGTTCTCGAAGAAGGCTGATTGCGTTAGTAACAGGTTTGATGGACAATTTCGCCCTTCGTTGCTAAGCTCCTGGGCCCTGCAAATCCACAGGTGTGTACCTTCAATA
This sequence comes from Paratrypauchen microcephalus, assembly GCA_036785185.1. Classification (NCBI taxonomy): domain Eukaryota; kingdom Metazoa; phylum Chordata; class Actinopteri; order Gobiiformes; family Gobiidae; genus Paratrypauchen; species Paratrypauchen microcephalus. Next base: position 6,165,859 of record JAVJIX010000033.1, read on the forward strand.
GCCTCACTCCTAATTCCCTCTTTGGCTGGGCACTTGGATTTCCAAATGTGGAACATGATTTCAGATTAGGTTCTAAAATTGCTAGCCTTGATTAGCTTCATTTGGCTAAAGGCCCAAACCGCATGGTTGATGTCCAACTCCCATAGTCTACTTCTATATACGAGGGCCATTCAAAAAGTTCTAAGACAAATGCCATAAATTCAAAATGAGTCGAACAAGTTCAACAAAGTGACCTTGATGCATACCACTGATGACTTAAAAACACATTTGACAAGTTTTGGCATTCTAGCTGTGTTTTTCAAAGAGTTACGACCCTCCAAAATGAGCCAATTTAAAGTCAGAGCAAACACTACATTTCTTACAAAACTTCAATGGAAACCTAAAGAAATTATTGAAGCTTTGCACAATGTTTGCACCACGTTGTGCAACAGGGGAACTCCCTTCCCGGTGCGTAACTGGGATTCCCCTGGCAGCGTGCTGCGTGATACGGCTGTATTCTTACGCACTGGAAAATAGTTCCCACCCAAAATGACCAAGGCAAGCTCTCCGTGTTGATTTGCACATTTATTTGCACTCGATATGAATGCGCACTACACACAAAGTAATTGGGAAACGCATCGAGCAAATTAATTCCTTTTGGCCGAAATCTTTCTCTGGCGACGTTAGACTCCAGTCTAAGGCGGAGGAGCTGCAGATACCGCGGCGGTCAGTGGCGACAGACTCGGACAATGGCTGGGTGAGGAGGAAAACGCTTTCCACCACTTATTTTAGTCTCTGGACTGTGGGGAGATGCCCAAATTTGACCTGGGGGTGGCATATCCCTTTAAAACATGTAGTATAATTGTAAAATATAAAATTGTCCTACTTATTGCGGGTTATTTTTAGAACCTGACCTCGCGATAAACGAGGGATGACTGTACTGACAAATATCGGTCGCTAATATCGGCCCAATTTTACACATCGGGACGATACCGATGTGTTAAAATTTTGGCAATATTGGCCGATACCAATGTTAATGCCGATATATTGTGCATCCCTAGATTTCACTCCATACTTGAAGTGAGGGAGGTTGTGACCTGGTCGACTAGACAAGCTCCAGAATTCTATCAAGAAGGAATTTTTCGGTGGAAACGTCGCTTGCAGAAGTTTATTGACTTAGGTGGACGTTATGTAGAAAAATAATTTTGTTACTTTCAAAAATAAAGTTGTTTTTTAATTTGTCGTAGAACTTTTTGAATGACCCTCGTATAGTCTAAACAGAAGAAGTTATTTACCATCAGTACAGGACCCACTCATGACATGAACTTTCAACACACTGGGCTATTGTCCATTCAAGTCTGGCTATTGTAGGGAGTAATATAACCTCGGGGACTTCTCGGGATTTCTTGATCACCGTTATGTTCAGTGTTTTTTTATTCATACAGTAACTTGATGTAAAACATGTACAGTGGTACCTCACCTGACGAAATTAATTCGTTCCAGAAGTGGTTTCGTAACGTTAAAAATTCGTAAGTTGAGTAGCTATTTCAATGGAAAAAGCCTGATTCGTTCCAAGGCCCCGATCCAAGTTTTTTTTTTATAGTGTAACTTTTTTTTATAGTGTAACATTGTGTTCTGTGTGTTTCTCACATTTGTCTCTCGTTTAAACACTCAAACTTTTATAGATTTTCAACAAAATTATTAATAGTGAAGTGTGGGGGGAAGGGGGAGGGGGGAGAAGACTGCGTGTGATAGCGCACATGACCCGGCGCGGAGCTGATAGCAGGTCTAGACCAAGGTCTAAACCTGGACTGGACCAGGACTAAACCAGGACTAAACCAGGACTAAACCTGGACTAAACCAGGACTAAACCAGGACTAGACCAGGTGGATTAAAGCAGCGAGGAGGGGACTGCACGCAGTCTGAGCGCATCAACGCATGAACGAGACCCATGCAAGAGGGCTCCTCCTGGTTTAGTCCAGGTTTAGTCCTGGTTTAGTCCAGACCACCGCGGCTCCTCCTGGTTTAGTCCAGGTTTAGTCCTGGTTTAGTCCAGACCACCAGGTCTAGAGGAGGTCTAGACCACCGCGGCTCTTGCATGGGTCTCGTTCATGCGTTCATGCGCTCAGACTGCGTGCGGTCCCCTCCTCGCTGCTTTAATCCACCTGGTCTAGTCCTGGTTTAGTCCTGGTCCAGTCCAGGTTTAGACCTTGGTCTAGACCTGCTGTCAGCTCCACGCCGGGTCATGTGCGCTATCACACGCAGTCTTCTCCCCCCTCCCCCTTCCCCCCACACTTCACTATTAATAATTTTGTTGAAAATCTATGAAAGTTTGAGTGTTTAAACGAGAGACAAATGTGAGAAAAGTTTAAATCCAGTCTGAGAAAAGCGTATAATGTGTGTGGCTGAGCGCGCATTATTTGAATTTTTGAGATTTCGCGTTTCGTAACTTGAATTGAATCGTATCTAGAGACAAAAATTTACCGTGAAGGCGTTTCGTAACTTGAAATTTTCGTTTGTTGGGTCATTCATAAGGTGAGGTACCACTGTACTCATATTAAAGGTACACTATGTCAGTTTTCTGGTGGAGGGTTTGTCTTCTTGTCTAATACAAATGTTACACACGTTTTGACAAAACTTTAAAACAAATGGGTTTGGAGCTGTATCCTGTCCCCCTGATTTCAGAGGACGTTATTGACAGACAGATTAAGCAATCAGAGAGATGCACTGGTTTTGTTGGATTTCTGCAGAATGAACAAAGCAAAGCACAAAGTATCAAAATATTACTTATCCCAGATATAAGAAGTGATATATTTTGTTCTGAATGTTACAAAAATTATCGAGAAGAGATGTCTTCTGCATTTGAGAGACATGTGATACAAATTAGTGGCTGTGGTTGGACCGTCTCAAGTTTGGACAGTGGTTAGTCTCACTGTCTCACTCTATGGCCCCATTCCAGTCCCTTCTGGATTCAAACAGAATGTAAAAGGAACTGGCTGCTCAGGCACGGAATATTCCAATCAACGACTTAAAAAAAGTCCTAAAAAAAATTACACAGTGCCTCTTTAATTGAGAAAAATTTAAATAAATCTAAATTAAAGTTTTTTAACTCATGCATCCTTTCTTGCTGTGTTCAAAGGCTGGTGGTGTCCTCGTTCTCCCCCGCCCCGATGTAGCAGTGTTCTGAGTCCCTCCCCTGCTCCCCCACCAAACAGACCCCACCCCTCCCAGCAGACTCCACCCCCATATACTCTGACAGAGCCAAAAGCCGCTCCCCAGAGTGCCTCCTCAGTGGGAGCATCTCGGCCGACTCAATCCGTGAAGGCATCGTTCCACAGCCCTCATCCACAGAGTGCCTCCTGGTGAGCCTGAGCTCTCCCTGCAGGTGGAGGTGAAAAGAGCTGTCGTATAAGGGACAAGAGCGACCCCAGTCTGAGATGCTGTGGTCTGACTCTCCGCGGCTGAGGGAGCTGTCCCGTACCCTCTGGCCCACGCCCTGTCCCGTGGCCAGGCTCAGCAGGCGGGGTAAGGTTACCATGGAGGCCGAGGCCACCACAGCGGCAGCGTGCTGGTGCTCGCTCCCGCTCCTTTTGGCGTCTCCAGTCCTCATGGATGGGGAGCCCACACCCGTCGACTTGGAGAACGTAGATGATCCAAAAAGGGCGGCAACTTTCTGGTAGTAGCGCGTCCGGATGACTCTGGCTGAACGGTACAGGTCCCCGATGAAGCAGTAGCAAATGGGGTTAAGGCTGGAGTTGGTGAGGCCAAGCCACTGGGCAAAGGGGCGGGCCTGGAGAAGCCAAGATGGAGGACTCTCCTCCCAGTCGATGAGCAGGTCGGCCAGGTAGAGCGGCAGCCAGGATACGGCGAACAGCAGCACCAGGCACACCACCATCTTGGCGATTTTCTGGCGCATTTTGAGGCGGGAGTCGTGTAAAGCCTGGCTGCGTGGGTCCAGGTCAGAGAAGGCGGATTTGTGCCCACCCCACAGTCTACGCACAGTCAGGAAGCCGATGATGAGGTTAAAGGTCACAGGCAGGCAGTACAGCATAACGAACAGCAGCACGTTGTACCTGGAACATAAAGAAAGGCTGTGAAATCAAAAAGAAGACCTGGCATGGACACTGCAAAAATGTTTTATGATGCTTTTAACGCATTTACATAATTTCAATGTTAAAGTAACTGAGCATTAACTACTTTAGGAATGTGTGTAGAATCCCTCAGTCGTCCAGTAGAATCCATGGCAAAAGAAGAAATTCATTTTGTCAACTGGATATAAAAAAACAAAAAAACAAAAAAAAAAACAAGATGAGGATAAAAGATTAAAGATTACTCATGAACTTCCAAAAAATGCATTAGACGCTTTTTGAAGTGAAGTTTCGTTTTCACTGTGTCTTCAGTTTTAAACAAAACTGTTGTCAGAGGAAGGCTACAGGAAGTAAAGCAGGTAACCAACATTCTGTTATTTATCAATGGATGAACTTTCTTTCTATATACTGTGTATTATGTTACTGTTATGTGTTTCTTGTTAAAAGTGCACTATGTAACTTTTTGGTTGGGGTCCGCCATCTGCTTGTTTCTATGGATATGTCATTGCTCTGTCTGGAATGTTCCACAGTTTGACATTAAACAGCTGTACCTTACATTTATTCAATTACAGGTAGTTTTATACAGTGGAGGAAATAGTATTGATTGCTTGCTGATTTTGTAGGTTTGCCCACTGACAAAAGAAATGAACAGTCTATCATTTTAATGGTAGGTTTATTTTAACATTGAGAAATAGAATATCAAAGAGAAAAAACAGAAAATAACTTTAAAAAAATACACTATACAAACTGATTTGCTCTTTATTGAGTATTGAGTGTTTATTGAGTATTTGAACACTAGCTAAAAAAGATTTAAAACTCTTGTTTGCAGCAAAGAGGTCAAGATGTTTCTTGTAGCTGATGACCAGGTTTGTGCACATGTCAGAAGGAATTTTGGTCCTCTCTTCTTTGCAGATCATCTCTAAATCATTAAGGTTTTGTGGCTGTCGCTTAGCGATTTGGAGGTTCAGCTCCTTCCATCGGTTTTCTATAGGGTTAAGGTCTGGAGACTGGCTGGGTCACTCCATGACCTTAATGAGCTTCTTCTTGAGCCACTCTTTCATTGCCTTGGCTGTATGTTTTGGGTCACTGTCCTGTTGGAAGACTCATCCATGACCCATTTTCAGTTTCCTGGTGGAGGGAAAGAGATTGTCACTCAGGATTTTAATGGAAAATGCCACCGTCCATCCACCTGTTGGCGCAGTGAAATTGTCCTGTGCATAATGTTTCCACCTCCATGCTTGACGGTGGGGATAGTGTTCTTAGGGTCATAGGCAGCATTTCTCTTCCTCCAAACACAGTGAGTTGAGTTAATGCCAAAGAACTCGATTTTGGTCTCATCTGACCACAGCACCTTCTCCCTCTCTGGTGCTCATTGACAAAGTTCAGGCGGGCCTGCACAATTCATAGTTCATAGTTCATAGTTAGCTTTATTGTCGAAAAACCGTATGTACACCACACATAGTGAATCGAAATTTCGTTTCCCCTTGGCCAAGCAAGGACAGTTGTATAGAGGTGGTCAGGGGAGGGGCTGCGCACAACTCAGTAGAAAAAATGCAGTGCAACAATATTCACAAACATATTACGACAAAAACAATTGGACAGGTAAACACATGGCGTCTTTTTGGTTGGTGACAAACGGGAGGGTGGGGAAGGGGAGCAGTCCAGAAAATTGATGAATTGAAAACTGAAGCAGAGGCAAGCATTACTATATAGACAGGGCAGAGTGTTTACACAATACATGTCAGAGTGAGCCGAATTGGTATGTCCTTTGTTTATAGTGTGCTGTGATGATAAGGCCGCAGCTGTGACCTTGGAAGTGTTTTTGCAAAAGGTGCAGAGTCAAAACAAGTCCAGCTGAATCTGATTTTCAAGGAGAATTAATTACACTGAAGGGGGGAAATAATTTTATATAATCGATATGTGAAGAATCCCTCAGTCGTCCAGGTAGAATCCATGATAAAAGGAGAAATTCAATTTGTCAACTGGATAAAGTTTATTTGGTTGAAAACGTTTCGCAACTCATCCGAGTTGCTTCGTCAGTTTAGGTTAGAGTGCTGATGGACACTGCTTATATCTAGCTGCAGGGAGGAGCTAACAACACTGAAATTATTCTGAAACTATCCCACCTCTTTGTTTTGAGTTTCCGTCTTTTGTATTTTCAGTTTCTCTCTGGTGTCTAGTTTAGCATACCCATTCAAACCTTAAAGCTCCCATGACATGGTACTTTTTGATGCTTTTATATGGCTCCTTAATGGTTCCCTAATACTGTAAATGAATCCTTCTTCAAAATCAACATTCAGTGCATGAGAAAGACACATGTACACAGTCAGAGTCAGAATCTCTCTGTCTGAACACCTCATTCTGGGCCTTGTTGCTTGAATGCAAATGAGAAGGACACAGATAGGGTTAGAGGAGCGGGTGGGCCCCCCCCCACCCGCTCCTCTGCGCCGCTGGGAGACGGCGCACAGCGCTTCCGCGTTTTCAGCGCGATGGAAGAAAAGAAGAGGCATTTCAATGAAAAAAACACATTTTCACAGAAAATAAAATTAAACCACTGCTGTTTCAGAGGTCCAGAGGGTCGGGTAAAGGACTTCCGAGCCTAGAAACACTCGCACGTGCCTCCAGGCAAATAAAAAAACGCATTTCGCATTGCGTAGCTCCTTCGCGGTCAAAACTCTCTGGGCGTGATTTTCAGACACAGGGGGTAGACATCCAGACGGGGGTGGAACTGCATTTGCATTTCTTTTTTCGATCTGACGTCACATAGTTGCCTTGTTCAGAATCGCCCGTTTGAGGGCGATTCTGAAAAACAGGGAAGGGGAGCTCACATTAACGTTCAAAAACCTCAGAAAGTGAAAATTTCATGCCATGGGACCTTTAATGGCTGTTTTCACACCTCTGGACCTGACCTGGCTAGCCCTATTGTTTCCTTTGTTTGTTTTGATTTAGGTTTGAGAATGGAATTATATATGGGAGACAAATTATGTCTGACTCCCCCATTCCTGTTTAAAGAAGGATTCTCTTTTTTGACAAAAATAGCCTCTTTAACTCCCTGACAAAAGACAGAACTCAAAACAAAGAGGTGGGATAGTTTCAGAATAATTTCAGTATAGTTAGCTCCTCCCTGCAGCTAGATATAAGCAGTGTCCATCAGCACTCTCACCAGAACTGACAAAGCAACTCAGGTGAGTTGCGAAACGTTTTCGACCAAATAAACTTTGTCCAGTTGACAAATTGAATTTCTCCTTTTATCAACATAATCGATACATTTTTAGAACCCAGGCAAACAGACAATTAGCCAGAACCCAGGTTTCTGCCAGGCCCCTCAACTTAATGCCACCAAGCAGGGCTGTGTGACTCCCAGTCCTCCGTCCTGGCACATATGAATGCGGACTGAGACACTGTTCCACACAGTTCCACAAACATTATCCGTGATGCTATCCGAGTGCCAGGGGGATTTCCAGATTGGTCTGCAACAGCTCCACTGTGGTGTAAAATGACAGCCGACAGCTCGGGATCTCTTTGTCTGCTGCTGGCATTCCGATTCTCTGATGGGTCAGAAAACATCCCCCAGGTAAATTCAGATGTCCTGCCATCAAAATTCCAATAGTACATGTGCACATATGCCTTCTTAAGCAGGGAGGCCTTGCAAGTGCTGCAGGATTTTAATCCGGCATAAAGATTATATTTAAGTTTATCTCATTCAAACTTTCTAAAGGCACATGCAGTGGCACTGGTATTACCCATTACTCACCTGTTTAATCAGTCTATCAATAAGAAAACAGTTCCGTCATCTTGGAAAGAGGCAATAATAACGACAATCTTTAAATCAGGGTCAAAAACACAAATCACTAATTATCGACCAATTAGTATATTATCTGTTATTTCTAAAATCACAGAGAAGTGTATAGCCAATCAGTTAATCAGACACCTTGACACAGGATTCACCAGACTCCACAAAATGTAGTTTGGTTTCAGACCAAACCATTCTACAGAGACGGCAAACTGTTTCTTTATTGAAAAAGTCAAAATGCTTCTAGATAAAAATCTATATGTCAGTGCTGTTTTTAGACCTCAAAAAAGTGTTTGACACAGTTAACCATCAAGTATTCATGACCAAGCTTTCGTATTTCAATTTCTCTGCAGAAGCTCTATTATGGTTTCAGTCCTGTTTATCTAATAGATCACAATGTGTCACCATAAATGGAGTAAAATCCCAGTGTCTCGGCAGTGATAGTGGGTTACCACAGGGCTCAGTACTTGGGCCTCTGTTATTTTCACTTTACATCAATGATTTGCCAAATGTTTGCCCTGAGCTGAATATGTTGATGTATGTATGTATGTATGTATATGATGATGCTGTTATTTTTACCCAGGGTAAGGATGTTACAACTATTGCTGCCAAACTGACAATCTGAGTCAACAAAATACATGACTGGCTTAAACCAAACTGCCTTATGTTAAACGCTAAGAAGCCTGTATGACATTCAGCAAAAAAACTGTGAAACATCAAAGATCTCTAGTGTTTTTGGATGGAGAGGAATTGGAGTCAGTGACTCAGTTTAGTTCAGTTCAGTTCAGAAAACTTTATTGATCCCATAGGGCAATTCATTTGCAGCATTCTCAGAGGAGTTCACAACGCAAGACACACTCAAACACACACACACACACACACACACACACGCGCACACACACACACACACACACACACACACACACACACACACACACACACACACACACACAGTGTGTGTCAGTCCTATAAAGACCACAATTAAAACTCAAACAATTAACTTAATACAGAGCAAAGTTTAAAAACTTTAAAAACTTTGAACAACTTTAAAAAACACTTTTAAAAACTTTAAAAAACACCACCCTTTGAATTAAGCAGTTTAACAGCTGAGGGCACAAAAGAATTTGAGAACCGGTTAGTCTTCCGGACCGGAGCATAAAAGCGACGCCCTGATGGCATCATGATGAAGTCAGGAGCCAGAGGATGGAGGGGCTGAGCCAGGAGACACTTGGCTTTGCTCAGCACCCGCTCCTCCCACAGAGAATGCAGCTCCCTCAGTTTGACCCCTGTGATTTTTGAGCAGGTTTTAACAATGTTCTGCAGCTTGTTTTTATCCTTCAAGGACAGGGATTGAAACCAACAAATAAAGGAAAAAGTAAGAAGACTTTCAATAAAAGAACAATAAAAGTTGTTAAGAATTGTTTTGTTTACATTAAAAGAGTTCAGTTTTCTCAGCAAATACATTCTCTGCTGCCCTCGTTTGACAATACTGTCAGTGTTACAGTCAAACTTCAATTTATTGTCCAACACGGTGCCCAGATATTTGTAGCGGTCGACAATTTCGACAACATCACCATGGATGACACTAACGCTGTGGGAAGGTGCCCGTCTAAAATCAATCACCATGTCTTTAGTTTTGGTTACGTTCAAATCAAGGTAGTTGTCCTCGGAGTAATGTTGGACTCCTCCAGCCTCACGTTCAAAAAACACATTAAAAAAGTTACAAATACTATTAAATTTAACATTCAAAACTTCAAACAGATTTGGCCTTTTATCACAACAGAGGCAGCAAAGTCCTACCTCCATTGTATGATTTTTTTTTCTCATATTGACTTAGAGCTGGGCGATATGGCCTAAAAATAAAATCTCAGAAAAAAAAAAAAAAAAAAAACATTTCCGATTTTAATCGATTTTTCTCTGGCCTACTCAAAAACAAATAACAGATGACAGACAAATGGCTCAAAACAATGCAACGTTCTTTTATAAAACAAATACCTTACACCTAGCATCAATTAAGCTGTTATTGTTTTAAAAATACAGTGGTACCTCACCTTACGAAATTAATTCGTTCCAGTGGTTTCGTAACGTGAATTTTTCGTAAGTTGAGTAGCTATTTCAATGGAAAAAGCCTGATTCGTTCCAAGGCCCCGATCCAAGTTTTTTTTTATAGTGTAACTTTTTTTATAGTGTAACATTGTGTTCTGCGTAGAGACTGTAGACCCAGGACTAAACGTGGACTATACCAGGGCTAGACCAAGGTCTAAACCTGGACTAAACCTGGACTAAACCTGGACTAAACCAGGACTAGACCAGGTGGATTAAAGCGCGGCGCGGGTCTATTTCCTGGTTTCGTTTCGAGTCACGGCTGAGGCGAGCAGCGACGGGGACCGCACGCAGTCTGAGCGCATGAACGAACGCATGCAAGAGCCGCGGTGGTCTAGACCAGGTCTAGAGGAGGCACGGTTTGAGCACGGGTCTCGTCCCGCGCCGCGCTTTAATCCACCTGGTCTAGTCCTGGTCTAGTCCTGGTTTAGTCCTGGTCCATCCTGGTTTAGTCCAGGTCTAGACCTGCTGGCAGCCCCGCGCCGGGTCATGCTGCGCTATCACACGTGTCCGCACGCAGTTTTCTCCCCCCCCCCCCCCACACACTTCACTATTAATAATTTTGTTGAAAATCTATGAAAGTTTGAGTGTTTAAACGAGAGACAAAGAGAGAACAGTTTAAATTCAGTCTGAGAAAAGCATATAATGTGTATGGCTGAGCGCGCATTATTTGAATTTTTGAGATTTCGCGTTTCATAACTTGAATTTTCTTTCGTATCTAGAGACCAAAATTTAACGTGAAGGCGTTTCGTAATTTGAAATTTTCGTTTGTTGGGTCTTTCGTAAGGTGAGGTACCACTGTATATATATATATATATATATATATATATATATATATATATATATATATATATATATATATAATTTCATTTTCATTTATTTATTTCATTCGTTAAAACAAAACAAAAATAACAGATGCAACACAATTGCATCTATACAATTATAACTTAAATATGAACGAAAAGGGAACAGAAAGAAGCATAAGCTTATGATATCTGCCCCTTATCAATTCAAAATTATTCATTCATTCATTCATTTTCTTCCATTTTTTCCATTTTCTGGGTCACGGGGGCAGCAGTCCAAGCAGTGTTCTGCTGCCCAGAACACAATGCACCAGCCCCCATGAATCCTTCCGCGGGTGGCGGGTCCACAGGAGGACGGCTCACGTCACAACAGGTCTTGATGTATCTTCTGCCATGGGGGCTACCAGTCTCCACAGACTCTGGGGGCGAGGTGGGGTTAAGTGTCTTGCCCAAGGACACAACGGCCGCACTCATCTGTGGGAGCTGGAATCATATGCGGTAAACCCGTCAAGAGCGGGATTCAAACCGCCAACCCCTGGATCACGAGACATATGCTCTACCAACTGAGCTACCCAGTAACTCTAGTCAGAGGGGTTACATGAACAGGATGTCAGAGAAATGGTTACTTCAAAACCCACAGTCCAAGCTGATGGCCAAACAACTAGCTCAATGTTCCAACATCCACAAACGGCAACTGCTATCACAACTAGAGATTGACGAGGTACAACACAAATGCTACGGCAAGGGGGAGCCAGGACGCTAGGTCAGAGGGAAGCTAACACAAACTCCCCAACCAGAGATTGGGAGCGAAGCCCCAATAAGTATCACGCTGAGCGAGGCAGCGTCTGACCTGAAAGATAAGATCATGGCCCGAATGAACACAAGGCAACCCCGACGCCAGTTACAGAGGCTAAGTGAAGTACCATCTGAAAGTCTCCTAGAACATGTGAATGCAGCACTGAGAGCGATCCCTACCACAACCATCACTGAAACCAATGAGCTGATATACACTTCAGCAGCAGTGATCCTAGAGGTGCTGGGCTATAAGAGCAACCATGGGAACCATGAGAGACATACCAAGCAAAGGCTACAAGACTTAGCCAGCCGCCTAAAGAGGTACACTCGAGGTAACGAGGCCAGACGAATAAACCGGTTGTTCGCAACACAACCGGTTGTTCGCAACACAACCTGCGAAAGTGTACGCTCAATGGCAGGGGGATAACACCAGAGCAGACCCACCAAGGCTGGAGACTGAAAGGTACTGGAAAGGCATATGGGAAAGGGAGGCATCACATAACACCGATGCACAGTGGCTGTTGGCTCTGAGGAAAGACCACAGCAACCTCCCTGAACAAGATCCAGTCACCATCACAGTGGCAGACATTCAGGAAAGAGTCTCAGGCATGAAAAATTGGACAGCACCGGGCCCTGACATAATCCATGCGTACTGGCTAAAGAAGCTCACTGCTCTCCATAAGCGCCTGGCAGCACAAATGAACCAGCTGCTAAGGGATGAGACTCACCCTGAATGACTAACCCAAGGGCGTACGATCCTGATCCTGAAGGATCCCTCGAAGGGTACAGTCCCATCCAACTATCGGCCAATAACCTGTCTCTCCACAACATGGAAGCTCATGTCAGGCATCATGGCGGCTAAGATAAGCGCGCACATGGATTAATACATGAGCGTAGCACAGAAGGGCATCGGCAAAAACTCCAGGGGAGCCAAACACCAACTCCTGGTTGACCGAACAGTCACCCGTGATTGCAGAACCCGTCAGACCAACCTGTGCACTGCCTGGATTGATTACAAGAAAGCCTATGACTCAATGCCACACATATGGATCACTGAGTGTTTGGAGCTGTACAATATCAGTAAGACTCTAAGGGCATTCAATGCAAACTCGATGCGGTTGTGGAAAACCACCCTTGAAGCCAATGGCAAGCCACTTGCACAAGTGTCCATCAAATGTGGCATATACCAAGGAGACGCACTATCCCCACTGCTGTTCTGCATAGGTCTGAACCCCCTCAGCCAAATCATCGAAAGCACTGGCTACGGATACCGACTCAGAAATGGGGCCACCATTAGTCACCTCCTCTACATGGATGACATCAAGCTGTACACCAAGAGAGAGCGAGACATCGACTGGCTGATCCACACCACCAGGATCTACAGCACAGACATTGGAATGTCATACGGGCTTGAGAAATGTAGTAGGATAAGATAAGATAAGATATGCCTTTATTAGTCCCACAGTGGGGAAATTCCAGTGTTGCAACGCACAGATCAAGAACAGCAGGAAAAAGTAACATGCAATATAATAAATAAATAAATAATGGCCTAGGATAATTTTAAAACTATACCTAAAAATAGACTCTGGATTATAGGTGAATATTTGTAAGTGCAGATACGTTGAATGACATGTTAACATTGTTCGTTGTACAGTCTGACAGCAGCAGGAAGGAAAGACCTGCGAAACCTCTCCTTCACACAGCGAGGGTGAATCAGTCTGTCACTGATGCTGCTCTCCAGAGCCGACAGAGCGTCCTGCAGGGGGTGAGACTCATGGTCCAGCATAGAGGTGACCTTAGCCAGGACCCTCTTGTCCCCCACCTTCTGCACTGAGTCCAGAGGACAGCCCAGGACAGAGCTGGACTTCTTGATGACCTTGTCCAGCCTCTTCTTCTCCCTCTCTGTGATGCTGCTGCTCCAGCAGACCACACCGTACAGGATGGCTGATGCCACCACAGAGTCATAGAAGGTCTTCAGGAGTGGCCCTCTCACTCCAAAGGACCGTAGTCTCCTCAGGAGATAGAGCCGACTCTGGCCCTTCCTGTACAGTGCCTCTGTGTTATGAGTCCAGTCCAGCTTATTGTTCAGATGAACACCCAGGTACTTGTAAGAGTCCACTCTCTCAATGTCCCTTCCCTGGATGTTCACTGAGGGGGCAGTAGAGTGGCGTCTGCGGAAGTCCACCATCATCTCCTTGGTCTTCCCTGCATTGATGATGAGGTGGTTCCGCTGACTCCAGTCCACAAAGTCCTGTATTAGTCCTCTGTACTCCCCATCATCGTCATCCTTGATGAGACCAATGATGGCGGAGTCATCAGAGAACTTCTGCAGGACACAGCTGTCCGTGTTGTGTCTGAAGTCTGCAGTGTAGAGGGTGAAAAGAAAGGGCGCGAGGACAGTGCCCTGGGGCGCCGCCACACTGCAGGTCAGGAGGTCAGACACACAATTCTTGGCTCTCACAAACTGGGGCCGGTTTGTGAGGTAGTCCAGGATCCAGTCTGCCAGGTCACAGTCCACACCGGCGGTCTCCAGTTTGTCCCTGAGGAGCAGTGGCTGGATGGTGTTGAAAGCACTGGAGAAGTCAAAGAAGAGAATCCTCACAGTGCTGCCGGGGTTCTCCAGGTGAGACAGTGAGCGATGCAGCAGGTAGATGACGGCATCCTCCACTCCGATGCCAGGCTGGTACGCAAACTGCAGCGGGTCCATCGCTGAGCTCACGGTGGAGCGGAGGTGGCCAGGACCAGTCTCTCCAGTGTCTTCATCAGGTGGGATGTTAGAGCCACCGGCCTGAAGCTGCTGAGGTCTTTAGCGTGCGGTGTCTTAGGCACTGGTACCACACAGGAGGTCTTCCAGAGTTGTGGCACCACCCTCAGCTTAAGGCTCATGTTGAAGACATGCTCCACAACTCCGCACAGCTCGTCTGCACAGGACTTAAGGAGCCTGGAGTTGATGCCGTCTGGTCCTGCTGCCTTCCTCGGTCTAATCTTCTTGAGCTCCTGTCTCACCTGGGCTGCAGAGAATGACAGTGGCCGGCTGGGGGGATGGGTGATTCCATGTTTGGTGGAGGGCTGTGGAGCAGAGGTAAAGGTGTGAAGAGGAGCAGGAGTTCCCCATTGTCCAGCTGGGGAGGTGGGAGCTGGCAGCTGGGTGGGGGGAGGGGTGCCGGGTGATTGATCAAATCTCCTGAAGTGAGCATTGAGGTCATTCACCCACTGCAGGTCCCCCTCCATCTGGGCAGGAGGTGCTTTGAAGCCTGAGATGGTCTTGAGACTTCTCCACACCCCCTGGGTGTTCCTCTCCAGTAGCTGTCGCTCCATCTTCCTCTTATGGCTGGCCTGGCTCATTCTGATTTCTCTCCTCAGCCTCTTCTGTGCAGCCTTCAGCTCCTCCTTGGTCCCTGACCTAAAAGCTCTCTTCTTCTCCTTCAGCAGAGCCTTTATGTCAGGGTTAATCCATGGTTTATTGTTTGAAAAACACCGGACAGAGCTCTGTCCACACTGTGGTGTCAAAGCAGTCTCTCAGAGCCTCCTCACTCTCAGCAGTCCACTTCTTCACCACACGGGGCACCACAGGCTGTCTGTGCACAATGGGCTGATACACAGGCCGCAGATGGACAATATTGTGGTCAGCTCTACCCAGGGGAGGCAGTGGGGATGAAGAATAAGCCTCCTTGACGTTGGCAAAAAATAAATCCAATATTTTATTGTCTCTTGTGGGGCAGGTGACATACTGGGTGTATCTAGGCAGAACAGTTGCAGGAGATGCATGGTTGAAGTCTCCAGAAATCAGGAAGAGAGCCTGTGGATGCTTAGTTTGGAGTGTGCTCGTACAGGAGTGCAGTGTGTCACGTGCTGTCTCAGCATTAGCAGAGGGAGGAACATACACAGCGATCAGAATCACATGTGAGAACTCTCGAGGCAGATAGCAGGGCCGTAAGCTAATGGCAAGCAACTCCACGTCCTTGTTACACAGCTGCTCCTTAACTGTACAGTGTCCAGGTTTGCACCACTTCTTATTTACAAACACAGCCAGGCCACCTCCTTTTTTCTTCCCACTGTCTGCTGTCCTGTCCGCTCGCAACAGGTGAAAGTTGTCCATGGCAACAGCTGAGTCCGGGATTTGCGGGGTTAACCAGGACTCCGTGAAAACCATGACGCTGCAGTCTCTGTATTCCCGCTGATACCGTGCAAGCGCCGCTAATTCGTCCGTCTTGTTCTGAATAGACCGCACGTTTCCCGCGATGACAGAGGGAAGCACAGGTCTGCAGCGTCCCTTTCCTTTCCCGGAGTTTGCGTCCAGCACGTCGGCCTCTGCGCGTCCTCCGTAGTAGCTCCTCCGGGATCTCATGGCGGTCACGGGGGCGCACAACTGCGCCGCGCAGCGCTAACAGCTGATCCCTCGTGTAAACAATGGGGGCACGTGTCCTCACGCACATAGCAACGCACATAGCAACGGTGAAAAAGTTAAAATCCAGAGAAAATAGACGTTGAAATGGAGCAGAAACATCGCGTTTCTGAAGCACTTAGCCTTATACACATAATCTTCAAAGTGTGCAAACGAACAAGCAGGTAAGAGCAGAAAAAAAGTTGGAAAATAAGGGAGCGCGTTGCAACCAGCTCCGGCTCTCGCCGCGCCAGATCAACTAAGGTTGGTTGACCGAAGGATGGTGACCAAGAGAGGGAAGGTAGTGGGTCTCACTCCCAGAGGGAACAATAACAGACATTGAGGACAGTTACAAGTACCTTGGTATCCCACAAGCAAATGGCAACCTTGAAGAGGCAGCAAGGAAAGCGGCTACGGCCAAATACCTGCAACGAGTAAGGCAAGTCCTAAGAAGCCAGCTCAATGGCAAAAACAAGGCCCAGGCAATAAAAAGCTATGCCCTGTCAGTGATCAGATACCCAGCAGGAATCATAAGCTGGCCAAAGGAGGAGATACAGACCACAAACGTTAAGACACGAAAGCTCCTGACCATGCATGGTGGGTTCCATCCCAAATCCAGCACCCTGAGACTGTACACGAGCTGGAAGGAAGGAGACCGAGGACTAGTGAATGTGGGAACCACTGTCCAGGACGAAACATCCAAAATCCATAAGTACATCAACGACAAGGGCCCAACAGATGATGAGCTCAAGGAATGCCTCAGACAGTGGAGTGCAGAGGAAGAGGTGCTGGAGGGACCATCATGGCAGGACAAGCCTTTACATGGAACGTACCACCAAAACATAACTGAAGTGGCTGATATCAAGAAATCCTACCAATGGCTGGAGAGGGCTGGTCTGAAGGACAGCACAGAGGCCCTCATCCTGGCTGCACAGGAGCAGGCCCTGAGCACCCGAGCAATAGAGGCCCAGATCTACCACACCAGACAAGACCCAAGGTGTAGGCTGTGCAAAGAGGCTCCTGAGACAGTCCAGCACATAACTGCAGGGTGTAAGATGCTGGCAGGGAAAGCATACATGGAGCGACACAACCAAGTGGCGGGCATAGTGTACAGAAACATCTGTGCAGAGTACGGGCTGGAGACCCCAAGGTCAAGGTGGGAAACACCTCCGAAGGTTGCGGAGAATGACCGAGCCAAGATCCTGTGGGACTTCCAGATACAGACTGACAGAATGGTGATGGCGAACCAACCAGACATAGTGGTGGTGGATAAGCAACAGAACAAAGCCATGGTGGTGAACATTGCAATACCAAGCGATGGTAACATCAGGAAAAAGGAACACGAGAAACTAGAGAAATACCAGGGGCTCAAGGAAGAGCTGGAGAAGGCCTGGAAGGTGAAGGCATCAGTGGTGCCCGTGGTGATCGGAGCACTCGGGGCTGTAACCCTCAAACTGGAGGAGTGGCTACAACAGATCCCAGGAAAAACATCAGACATCTCAGTCCAGAAAAGTGCAGTACAGGAACAGCAAAGATACTGCGCAGAACTCTCAAGCTCCCAGGCCTCTGGTAGAGGACCCGAGCTGGATGAGAGTGAGAGACCAACCACTGTGGAAGGTGAGGAGCACTTTTTTTTTTATATATACACAAGTGCTGTCAGGCGATAAAAAAAAAAAAAAATCTGATTAATTACAGGATTTGTAATTAATTAATCAATCAAATTAATTGCATTTTAAGAGTGTGTGTGAGAGAGAGAGAGACGGTGAGTGAGTGATCGAGTGAGCGAGCAAACGAATGAACGAACAAACCCACTTTCCGATTAAGTTTGTCAGTTTTCAAGTGGTCGCTTTGCTCATTCGTTTCCCAAATTCTGGGAGCAAATTTAAAATGCGCGTGCATTGAATTGCCACTCATAATTAATAGCGTTAATTTTTATAATTTGCAGTGTCATTAATTAATCTAATTAACACGTTAAACTGACAGCCCTAATATTTAGTTTTGCAAAGATTATCATTGGTTTATGTTTTCTTTCCAACCAAGCAGCAGCACACCAGACTTGACTCATTTAATCAACTGATCTCAGTCTTCAGACAGTTGAACAGTGTTGCCAATTTAGCGACTTTGTCGCTATTTTTAGCTACTTTTAGGACCCCCCTAGCGAGAAAATTAGACAAAAGCGACTAGCGACAAATCTAGCGACTTTTTTTGGTGATCAGAGGCTCCAAGATCGCGGGAGGGGGAAAAAAATAATTGCGCCGTTTTCTCTCTTTCCCCGTTCAGAGAAAGAGACAGAGGGGCAGTGGAAGAGAGACACTCACCAGTCTCTCCTCTGCTCCCTCCCATCTTGTCAGATCGCCTCGGAGTCTGGTCATTCCTCTCTCTGTTTCTGTCATTCAGTTTCGGTCGTCACGTGCATATCCCTCTCATTCTTTAGAGCATTTCTTTTTTCTCCTCTTGTATTCAATCGCAATGCCACAACGAAAAGTGTATACACAAAAGTACAGACGGGAGTGGGAAAAAGCTAGTTGTACAGCACAGAAAAGTTTAAAAAAGCTAGTTCTTTAGCACAAAAAAAAAACAAAAAATAAAAAGCTATAGTTTGCCCACTATAGCACAAAAAAATAAAAAATAAATAAAAAGCTTTAGTTAAAACACAAAATAAAAAAGCAAGCTATAGATCTTGGACTACAGCTCCAAAAAAAATATTTAAAAAATAAAAAACAAATAAAAAACAAACAAACAAGTATATGTAATAACAACACCAATAAAAGTTTAGTGTCAGAGGCAGACAGGCTCCAATCCAGGATGGTCCACCATACATGTGAGCTGTCCCTTAACCTGTTGTAGTCTTCTAGGAAATGGTAAATGTCATTTTTAGACATAAGTAATTCTCAAATGAAGATACAAAGTTGTTGGCAAAAGGAGAAATTCAGTATGTCAACTGTAAAAAGTTTATTTGGTCTAATACGTTTCACAGCACATCCAAGCTACTTCTTCAGTTCTGGCTAGAGTGCTGGTGGACACTGCTTAAAACTAGCTGCAGGGAGGAGCTAACTGTAATGAAATTACTATGAAACTATCACACCTATTTGTTTTCAGCTTCTATGTGGGTTATTGTTGTTATTGGGTGTTTTCACACCTCTCGACCTGACCTGAGGGGTATTCCACGAAAGCTACTAAGCGCAAAGCCCGGCTTTATTCGTCAGTTGGCGCTAGTTTAAGTGAGAGTTCGGTTCCACGACGCTCGCTAAATTTAGTTCCCGCTGAGTTAAGATAAGATAAGATAAGATAAGCCTTTATTGATCTCACATAGGAGAAATTTACTCGCCACAGTAGCTCCAGGACATTTGGACAAGAGGGAAAAAGTGCATGCAGGCAGAGAGGGGATAAAGTAAGTAATAAATAATACAGATAGTAATACGTAATAATAATAATGGAAAATAGTAATAATGATAATAGTAACAACAAGCATCAACATGAAAAAGGAGGATATTGCACGTCTGGCCTATATGTTAGAATTATACAGTCTGATGGTGGTGGGGATGAAGGATCTGCGGTAGCGCTCCTTCTTGCACTGGGGGTGTCTTAGTCGGCTGCTAAAGGAGCTGCTCAGCTCCTCTACAGTCCGGTGCAGAGGGTGAGAGGTGTCGTCCTTAATGGACATGAATTTGGCCAGTACCCTCCTCTCAGCCACCTCCTCTACAGAGTCCAGAGGACAGCCCAGGACAGAGCTGGCCCTCTTGACCCGCTTATTCAGTCTTTTTCTGTCCCGTTCTGTGCTGCTCGGGGCCCAGCAGACGACAGCGTAGAGGAGAGCAGAGGCCACCACAGAGTCATAAAAAGTCTTGAGCAGAGGCCTGCTCACTCCAAAGGACCTCAGTCTCCTCAGGAGGTGGAGGCGACTTTGGCCCTTCTTGTACAGGGCGTCGGTGTTGTGGGACCAGTCCAGTTTATTGTTGAGGTGAACACCCAGGTACTTGAAACTGTCCACAGTCTCTATGTCCTGCCCCTGGATGTTCACCGGTGAGTGAGGTAGTGGTCTCCTCCTGAAGTCGATCACCAGCTCCTTTGTCTTACTGGTGTTAAGGCACAGGTGGTTGCGCCCGCACCAGTCCACAAAGTCACTGATGACCGAGCGGTACTCCAGCTCGTTCCCCTCTGACACACAGCCCACAATGGCCGAGTCGTCGGAGAACTTCTGGAGATGGCAGCTGTCCGTGTTGTATGTGAAGTCCGAGGTGTAGATGGTGAAGAGGAAGGGTGAGAGGACAGTACCCTGGGGGGCCCCAGTGCTGCAGACTACCACCTCTGACTCACAGCCGCGCAGCCGCACGTACTGTGGATGGTCAGTGAGGTAGTCGATGGTCCAGGCAGTGAGATGTCCATCCACTCCCGCGTTCTCCAGCTTTCCCCGCAGCAGCGCCGGCCTGATGGTGTTGAAGGCACGGGAGAAATCAAAGAACATGACTCACTCCCGGCGGTCTCAAGGTGGGTGAGCGCGTTACTGGGGCAACATGGTCTTAGCAGATAGTCTGGTCGCGGGCAGGCTAAAGTTGTGGCTTAGTCAGGCCGTGTCGCAGAGAATACGTACCTGACGTAAAAAGAGTGTCAAACAAACAGTTCCGCACACCTCCCGCATGACTATCTGTGTTGTCCGAAAACAATATCAGCAAAAAAATAAATTACCTTACGTTCTTGGTTCTTGACAATTCTCCGGTAATCTAAACATATGCTTTTGAACCGCTGTCTTTACGACATTAACATATAGAACAATTCCAGAGGTATGTCAGAGAAAGGCTTTGGTCGAGTGGTTATGTGCTATGACTCTCATACGGGCGGGCAGGGTTTGATTCCCGGTATTGACCTATTGATGGCCAAGTCAAAGTTGAGTTAAATTTTCACACATTTATACACATATTACAGAAATGGAAATGAATTTAACCTACAATTATTGTTATCATCACATAACTTATATCAGTTAGTCCTAACATCACTCTCACTTGACAACATTGACACTTTATATTTTATGTGACATCTCTATCAAAGAATACAGTTACAGGTAAACCTTTACTTTTAAAACAAAATGTAGCCAAATAACAGGCACACTCCATGATGCAACATTTCAATGATTCAACAAATTTGCTTCAGAGATGCTGTGCAAGCCTCTTTAATGAAATCCTATTTATCAATTTCCATCAATAGGCATAAAACAATAAAAGACATCAGGTATGACATTCTGGTGTGAGGCCACTGCTGGAGGACTGCTGATGGTCAGGCAAGGCACTGCTGGAGGACTGCTGAGGGTCAGGCAAGGCACTGCTGGAGGACTGCTGAGGAGGGTCCAAGTGTACGCCATCTTCAGTAACTAGAACACAAGCATACTATTAAAATATACAAATGCTTGGATCACAGCTGAGGCAAGCATTAGTCTAGAGAATACCTTGAATATACTCTTCACAAGAACTCGCAGGAAGGATCTTTGATGGGGTCCCTCCTTCAATTACCTCCACCAGTGGGTGACCCCGGTTTAGGGCCAGTGCCAGCTCCTCTGCAGGTGAAAGGTTTTGAGGGGGGCTCCCAACTCCTGTGGCTTGGTAGCTACTGTTCATTTTAAATTAAATTAAGGTACCATTTCAACAGTATTACTAATTTCACTGAATAATAATGTTAATATTAGCCTACTTACCACTCTGCAAAATGTTTTTATGCTTTGTCTTTACCTGCAAAACAGTCCTCTTCACATTATTCCTGCTCAAAGACAAGATAACACAATTTAATGTATTAGTTGGAGCAAATACTTTTACACAGTAAAAATAAATTCCAACTGACAAGACTGCTATACAAATATATAATAATTATGCCATCCACTGCCCACCATGAGAATCGAACTCACAATCTCCCGCACCCCAGACGGGGTTGACATCATTGGTGAAAAACATACTTAAAAAACTCAACCTCCAGCACTGTTATAGGACTTAATTTACATATTTAAGCGCTCGGCGATCTTCTGCCACGCCATGTCTCTGGCCTTGGTTATTGCAAATGTGTTGTAGAGTTCCAAAAGCAACTTCTGTTCTGATGCGCTGAAATAATCGGCCCAAATCTTTGACATGATCGCGTTTTCGACAGTCGCTTGTTCAGGGCTTCTTATTTACCCCGTGCACGCGCGGAGGCCTGGCCTGATTAGGCCAGACTGAGCTCAGCTCTGATTAGGCGCAGCTGAAACGCGTTAGTGGAACGGGTTCAGGCTTTTGTCTAAGTTGTGTCTCAGCCAGGCCAGAACTTAGCACTTAGTCGCCGCTAAGTTTAGCCATGTTCGTGGAATACCCCTCTGGCTAACCCTATTGTTTTCTTTGTTTGATTTAGGTTTGAGGATAGGGTTATAGATGGGAGACAAATTATGTCTGAGTCCTCCATTTCTGTTCAAGGAAGGGTTCTCTTTCTTGACAAAAATAGCCTCTTTAACTCCCCTCTCCAGCCAGTTCTTTTCTCTGGCACATTTCTGAGGTGCAACATACATATTTACATGCACTTCAGTATCCAAAATATGATGGGGGTATTAAGTATCCTCGCTTTATATTTGTGCACGTGTTAGAACGTTGTTGTTGGTAAACAGGTTACACACATGTACAGAGAATGCTTTAATGGAACAACACATCAGTATACTTGTGTTTTTCATGTAAACACTGTATCCCAAATTTGATCAAAACCAGGATAAGCCTTATATTCGGAATATGAAGTGCATGTAAACATAGTCACATAGTCAAGTCATTAGGCTTCAGGAAGTTATTACCCCGCCAGCGTTTATGAATTCTGTATTTAATAGCATGACGGGTGTTCTTCCTTACATAGGTAATCAGAGCAACATGAAAAGCTAACAACATAGGCTATGCTGGCTACATGCTAACCATAACAGTATACATAAACAAGCTAATTAAAGTATTGTTTCCAGACATAACATTTCAAACTAACCATTCGGAGATGGCCTGCTGAAGCCGCTGAGTTGTAACTTCTTCGCCTTTGGGATCAGACTCGGGCTGTACTGAAAAGTTTTTACGATCGCTTGTCAACATATTAACATGCACAGTGACTGTATTTGGCCACACCTCCACCTGCCTACACTGGCCCGTCTCCGTCCTCCTCATTTGCATTCAAGCAACACGCCCAGAATGGCTTGTGAAAAGGCACATTCTACATAGGGCTGCCTCCTAGAGGCTCTATCGTGCACCAAGGCTTGATTTGGAGAAGAAGGCTTCAGATAGGGAACCGCTAAGGCACCATATAAAAGCATTAAGAAGTACCATGTCATGGGATCTTTAAGGGAGGGCGGGCCATATCAAGTGAAAATAAATTCCTGTTTCTTTTTGCATTTTAAACAACATTTTGTGCATGTGTCATATTTACTCTAGGTTACAGGGGTCACATGCAGTTTGTTGATGATTTTATACTGTACTTCATGAGATTTGTTTGATTTAGTGATTTGTTTGGCATGCTCTAATACTTTGCTCCATTGCTGGTAATCCAGTTTGACACCAAAGTCATGTTCCCAACTTTGTTTGATATTGACAACTACATCACTATTCATATTCACATAATCATATATACATGTAATAATGTGATCTTTTGTTTCAGCTGCTTTGATAAGGATATTGTCTAGAACACTTGTTTTTATACAATTTTTATAATTTGAGATGGAGTTAAGATAACTTCTTATTTACAGATATCCAAAGAAGTGGGTTTGTGGGAGATTAAATTTCTTTTTTAATTGCTGAAATGACCTTAAGGTATTTTCTACATAAAGATCTAATGTTTTCATCATACCAGCTTCTCTCAATTCTCCAAAACCTGCATCAGTACAGGTGATTTGGAAATTGGCGATAGGTGCCAAAAATGAGTATTTGTCAAAACTGGACAAAGTTTGTTTGGTTGAAAACGTTTCGCCGCTCATCCGAGAGGCGTCGTCAGCTCTAATAAGAATACTGGTAAGACACTTGCTTATATCTTGCTGCAGGGAGGAGCTAACTGGCTAACTACTTTCCGAAACTATCTCATTGGTTTCCGTCTTTTGTTTCTCTGGCGTCTAGATAACGATCCCTATTCATCCCTACGACCGTTTTTCCCACCTCTGGCCCTGACCTGGCTAGCCCTATTGTTCCCCTGTTTGCTTGATCTAGGCTTAAGAATGGAATTGTAGATGGGATGCAAATTATGTCTGACTCCACCATTTCTGTTCAGAGAAATGGTGGAGAAATGGTGGAGTCAGACATAATTTGCATCCCATCTACAATTCCATTCTTAAGCCTAGATCAAGCAAACAGGGGAACAATAGGGCTAGCCAGGTCAGGGCCAGAGGTGGGAAAAACGGTCGTAGGGATGAATAGGGATCGTTATCTAGACGCCAGAGAAACAAAAGACGGAAACCAATGAGATAGTTTCGGAAAGTAGTTAGCCAGTTAGCTCCTCCCTGCAGCAAGATATAAGCAAGTGTCTTACCAGTATTCTTATTAGAGCTGACGAAGCCTCTCGGATGAGCGGCGAAACGTTTTCAACCAAACAAACTTTGTCCAGTTGACAAATTGAACTTCTCCTTTTATCATGGATTCTACCTGGACGACTGAGGGACTTTTCACGCATTTGTCAAAACAAAGATCCAGCCATCCATTTCCTTCCGCTTATCCGGGGCCGGGTCGCGGGGGCAACAGCCGGGAGACATAGTCCCTCCAGCGTGTCCTGGGTCTTCCCCGGGGCCTCCTTCCGATGGGACGTGCCCGGAACACCTCCCGAGGGAGGCGTCCAGAAGGCATCCAGAACAAGTGCCCGAGCCACCTCAGCTGCTCCTCTCAATGTGGAGAAGCAGCGGCTCTACTCCAAGCCCCTCCCATGTGACTGAGCTCCTCACCCTATCTCTAAGGGTGTGCCCAGCCACCGGTAAATTGAGAGCTTCGCTTTTTGGCTCAGCTCCCTCTTCACCACAACGGTCTGGTGCAACGACCGCATCACTGCCGACGCTGCACCGATCCGCCTGTCAATCTCATGCTCCATCCTCCCCTCACTCGTGAACAAGACCCCAAGATACTTGAACTCCTCCACTTGAGGCAAGGACTCTCCACCCATCCGGAGAGGGCAAGCCACAACGGGTCAGACCAAGAGCGGTTCACAAGACCATTATGGTGAGTAATAGACCGAGGCCAGTTATGTTGCCCCGATTGGCGTTACCAGGGCCCCACCCTGGAGCCAGGCCTGGGGTGGGTGCACACCAACGAGCGCCTGGTGGCCGGGCCTTCCCTTATGGGGCCCGGCCGGGCTCAGCCCGAAGGAGCGACGTGGGGCCGTCCTCCCGGGAACCCACCACCCGCAGGAGGATCCATAAGGGGCGGTGCAGAGAGATCTGGGCGGCAGCCGAAGGCGGGGGCCTCGGCGACCAGATCTCCGGACATGGAGACTAGCTCTGGGGACATGGAATGTCACCTCGCTGGGGGGAAGGAGCCTAAGCTCGTGCGGGAGGTTGAGCGCTATCAACTAGATATAGTCGGCCTCACCTTCACTCACAGCTTGGGCTCTGGAACCCAACTCATTGAAGGGAGCTGGACTCTCCAATACAAAGATGTTTACAAATGTTTTTCAGAATATAATTGTTTTTGATATTGTATATACTTTTTCAAAACATAAGAATAGGAAGTGTTCTAGTTGTACATTATAATTTAGACCAATACCTTCTAGATCAGGATAACAGAATAGGCCTTTTTAACCCATTTTGTCATACATTTTAATTGTGATGCCCAGGTACAGAATTTGAAATTTGGAATTCCGAGCCCACCTTTTTGGATGGGTAATTAAAGTTTTTTTTAAGTTCCATTCTTGGTCGCTTGTTGTTCCATACAAATAGTCTTATAGATTTTAGAAGGGATATGTGAAGGTAGCATCTGTATTATGTACAACAAGTGAGGGAGAACATTCATTTTTATAATTGCTACCCGGTCCATCAAAGATAATGAGTGATTAGTCCATCTAAGAAGGTTCATTTTGATTTTTGCAATTACAGGTGAAAGATTATTCTTAATTCGTTTTGTAAGATCTGTTGAACGTATATACCAAGATATTTAAACCCATTTGTAGTTACTTTAAAGGGTGAAAACATGATCCATTTTAACTCCCAGAAGAAGAGCTAATGATTTTTCATAATTAATTTTGCAGCTTGAGAATTAGCAGAATTTTTCAATAGTCCCGATTAACTGAGATATAGACTCAGTGGGATTCTTCAGAATAAAAGAACATTGTCAGCATAAAGTGATATCTTGTGAAGACTGTTACTTGTTCCTATACCCTTAATCTCTTTGTTCTTATACATTCAGCCAGTGGCTCGATTACCAAATCCAACAATCAGTCTATAATTTTAATTATCTCCATTTTCTAACATTGAGATAATTAAAATTATAGACTGATTAATTGATTGATTAATTGCATTTAAATAGCACCTTTCATGACACCTAAAGCGCTCTACTGTTCATTGTTCATTCACTCCACACTTCGTGGCTTCGGACAAACCTACAAAATCATCAGGGATCAAATACTTACTTCCTCCACACTGTAGCTCAA
The DNA here is from genome assembly GCA_036785185.1 of Paratrypauchen microcephalus. NCBI lineage: Eukaryota > Metazoa > Chordata > Actinopteri > Gobiiformes > Gobiidae > Paratrypauchen > Paratrypauchen microcephalus. The sequence continues at coordinate 6,192,400 of JAVJIX010000033.1, forward strand.
AAATACATAGAAAAACAGTCATTCTGTGAGCGAGGTCACCTCGCCAAAGATCTAATCTGTAACTTGGCCTGGTCTGGTCTTTATGAAGATAGAAAGCTTTAATACCATACTATGAAACACTCCAGATAAAGTAATATCTCCAATCTCCATGGAGAAAAGCATTTGACGGACCCTCCACCAAAAAAGTTACACAGTGCACTTTTAAGGTAATTGGTAAAGGCCCACTGTGCAACTTTTTAAGCAAAAATGTGTGACTTTGTGCAGAGTAAAATGAGCATCAAAACTAAAGTGAAACTTATATTTGTTAATTCATTGTTTTCGGCCTTTGCAAAACAATAAAAGTTAATATGTTGATCTATATATGTTATGTGTTAACGATTTAAACCCCATAGAAATGTAAGTGAACCAAAGTTTAATTTATTCTTTAATATTGGCCACTAATGTTGTGGTTTGAGACAGGTTAAAAGAGTCTTGACAAAGTTATAAAATACAAATCTTTGTATTTGTATTTTATAACTGTCAGTAAATGTCAGTGGATACAATAACATTCCACAGCACCTTGTAAAGTCTGTTCTCTCTGAGGCCTGAAAAGTGAAGTGCATTGTTACGGCGTGCAGCTGTGGGAGCGCTTCATTCGGTTACAGTGGCAACCCACTGGTCCTGTGAGCTGTACACTCCACTGCCACAATAACATGCTGTATGGTGTGTGTGTGTGCATGGCCTGGAGACCTTCATCCCATTACCTCCCTACTCACACACTGACATGAGCAATGCAGTTATCAGAGTCCCCCAGAGGCACGGGGCCCTGGAGTGTGGAGATAAGGGCCCCGCACACACCTCCTCCTGAGACGTCTCCTACGCACACCGATAATAACACATGATAAACAAATACACTCTCTGTGCTAAACGAAGACGGCTCTGTTTGTTTAATGCTACCGCTACGGGTTTTAGAAAGGCGAGGGTCAAATCACGCTAAATGCCAGGCACAGGCAGTGTGGCGGATGAGATCCTCAGCTGTTTCCTTCTGCAGGTTTCCAGGACTCATATTGAGATTTGACTGTCAAGACTGCAATGATACGAATGGAAATGTAGCACTGAACTGCCTATCATGCTGTAATTTACAATATTCATACTATGGTGTTTTCTGATGTCTGTTCTAATGTTGTTTCTGACCCGGAGTTGTGTTTTGTTTCATTCACACATGTTTAACACACAAACCCTGCAGATTTGGACTGAATTCTTCTCTCAAACAGAAAACATTCTGTTCCTCATGTGATGTCATGTGGTAAAACAGAAAGACCACTGTGTTTTTAAACACACACGGAACAGAGCATTTTGAGCTTTGGAGATGGGTTACTCAAACATGTGTGAATAAAACTAACACAACTCCAGGTATGTTTTTGATGAGGTAACAACATTCTATCAAGAGTCAGTTTTGCGTAATATGGAACCTTTTGACTTATATTTATGATATACTTGTAATCTATGACATCTGTGAATTATTATGCTACATTTGGACATTTGAAAATTGCAATATTCATCTAAAACAACTCAATAAAAGAAAGAAGTCTGCTGTGCCCAGTGAGGAATTAGGAGCTGATTCCAGCCTGTCCCTTAATGGCACAACACTGTAAACTTTATCACAACAAAGTTCCACATGCTGTTAGACTTAGACAAACTTGGGAAATTGTTTCACCCTGTTTGTTGGCCCCTCTTGTACATTTGGGCTAAAATGACCACGCAACACTGCATCTGGAATACAGGACAATAGAGATTACTCAAACATACATGAATCACGTCAAATGGAACTTCAGAGGGTACATGAGAAGAAACCACTATAATATGGTCTAAAAAGTTGGTTTTGCACCATCTGTGTCATTTAAGCAGAACTCCAGTACCTACCCTCAATTACAAACAAAGGTCAAGCAACAGAATAGAAAATAAATACAGTGGTACCTCACCTTACGAAATTAATTCGTTCCAGAAGTGGTTTCGTAACGTGAATTTTTCGTAAGTTGAGTAGCTATTTCAATGGAAAAGGCCTGATCCGTTACAAGGTTTTTTTTTTATAGTGTAACTTTTTTTTATAGTGTAACATTTGTGATCTGCGTCCTGATTGGAATAAACCAGGTCTAGACCAGAACTAAACCAGGTCTAAACCTGGACTGGACCTGGACTAAACCAGGATTATCCCGGGACATGGTAGTGCCGTTGGAGGAGCGCGTTGCTCGTGTCTCCGCGCTCCTTGCGCGTTCTGCGCTAGAGCTAAGAGGCCGAGAAAGATGTTCTTTCAGCGGGAATAAGAGCGGGGCGGGGCGGACTCTGGTTCTATTTGACCTCCAGAGCCGGGGGGCTGACACTGTGAGCTAACAGGCCGAGAAAGGTGCTCTATCGGCGGGCAAGACCGCGGGGTCTCGCTCGGGGCGGGCTCTGGTTCTATGTGACTTCCAGGTCTAGACCAGAACTAAACCAGATCTAGACCAGGTCTAAACCAGGACCGGATCAGGTCCAGACCCGGACCAAACCGGGACCAGACCAGGATTAAATCACCCCGTGCTCGGGCGGGCCGAGTCGCGCGGGCCTGCGGCCCCGAGGGGGAGGCACGGCCCGGGCGCCGCGGCTCCATCCCGCGCCGTGTCGACGTCGATTTTTGATCCTTCGATGTCGGCTCTTCCTGTCATTGTGAAGCAGAATTCACCAAGCGTTGGATTGTTCACTCACTAAGGGAACGTGAGCTGGGTTTAGACCGTCGTGAGACAGGTGAGTTTTACCATACTGATGATGTGTTGTTGATAGTAATCCTGTGTCTCCGCTCCCATCGCGCGTCCGGCGCTATATTGAGCTGTGCCCCCCCCTCCACGCTTCACTATCAACACATTCCCTTGAAAATCTATGAAAGTTCGAGTGTTCAAACGAGAGAGAAATGCGACTCCAGTCTGAGAAAAGCGTAGAATGTGTGTGGTGAGGCATTTACAGCCCTAAAACATGTAGAACAATTGCAAAATACAAAGTTGTCCTACCTCACGGACCTCTCCCACCGCGGGCCACCTCTGGAACCTAACCCCGTGTGTGTTGATAAAGTGTATTTACGTTTTGGGGCGTGCATCTGAGCGCGCATTAATTGAATTTTTGAGATTTCGCGTTTCGTAACTTGAATTTTCTTTCGTATCTAGAGACCAAAATTTGACGTGAAGGCGTTTCGTAACTTGGATTTTTCCTATGTAGGGTCTTTCGTAAGGTGAGGTACCACTGTACTTTGGGGTTTTTTTTTTACATTTTACACCATATACTCAGGAACTGGTTCATAGGCAAAAAACACAGTTATGGAAAACTGACTCGTGAGCTTTTAGTCATGTAAGAATGTTGTTACCTCCTCAAAGCATACTGGAGTTGTGTTTCATTCTCACGTTTGAGTAACCCTGCATTAATAGTCTGTCCACAGCTCTGTTTCACCTTGTGATGTCACAAAGTGGTAGTTTTCAAGTTAAAGGTTCCATGGCATGAAATTGTCACTTTCTGAGGTTTTTGAATGTTAATGTGAGCTCCCCTACCCTGTTTAGCCCCCCCCCCCCCCATGGCTAAAAGTTGCGAAATGTCTAAACTGAGCATTTGCGATCCTTTTCTGCGTTAGAAAAAAACACAGCTCAAACGGGCGATTCTGAACAAGGAAACTTATTGACGTCACATCGAAAAATGCAGCTCCACCTGTCTGTGTCTCTACTCAGCGGCTCTGTAAATCACGCCCAGAGAGTTTGGACTGCGGAGGAGCTACGCAATGTGAAATGCTTTTTTTTATTTGCCTGGAGGCACGTGCAAGTGTTTCTAGGCTCGGAAGTCCTTTATCTGAGCCTCTGGACATCTGAAACAGCAGTGGTTTAATTTTATTTTCTGTGGAAATGTGTTTATTTTTCAATGGAACGTTTCTCACCTCTTCCTCCGCGCAAAAACGCAGAAGTGGGAGCCAGCCACAGCGCACAGCTGAAGAGGAGAGAGTGGAGAGTTTGGCCACGCCCCCACCCGCTACTCTGGCCTATCTTTGTCCTCCTCATTTGCATTCAAGCAACAACGCCCATAATGGAGTGTTCCAGAGAGATATTTATGACTCTTTCTCATCTTATCTCTGTTTCTCATGCACTGAGTGTTGATTTTGAAGAAGGATTCATTTACAGTATTAGGGAACCATTAAGGAGCCATATAAAAGCATCAAGAAGTACCATGTCATGGGATCTTTAACAACGCCTTTTACCTTTTAGTTAAGTAGAAATTGGGAATTTCAGAGATGAAATTATCCAAATGTTTCTAGTGAAGGTATATGGCAGGAGTCTAACTTTTTTCTCCAGCTATTAATTTTAGCGATCACATGAAACTGAGCATAGGAAAGACTTATATGGGCAACAGTTAGATACCTATACAACAAAAACTTTTATTCATTTATTGATGCACAAAGTTAGGCATCAAAGTGATACATTTACAATGGTAGTTCTTCAATTTGAGTCATTCACCACAATATGTATAATTCAGAAATCCTTTGGCGACAAGGTGGAACAGTATTTCGTGCTTGAGAGAAGAACTCAGACAAATATGCAGATTTGTGTGGTAAACATGTGTGAATGAAACAAAACACAACTCCAGGTCTGTCTGTGATGAAGAAACTAAATTATAACAGAGAATAGAAAATAGTGGAACATGGGCCCTTTAAAAAAAAAGAAATTGTTGAAGCTTGAAAAAAATGTTAATATGTACTTGATTTTAGTGATTTGATTTATATTCATTTTTTCCACTCTTGCCTCGCACTAAAAAAAAAGTAGAATTTGTCATATCTGAAAAAGCTCAGAAAACAAAATAATAACTGGGAGCAAATACCGCTCCTCACATTGAACATTATTAAAACCTGGAGGTACATGACTCATCAGTTTAATTAAGATGCTGTTTGGGGGACTTTTTCAAATGTCTTTTAAATGAACTTGCAGTGGTGGACCTGCACATGCTTTCATTATGCTGTAATAGGCTGATTGATTATAAGTGTGTGTAAAGTGTGGGTCAGTGGGCCTTTGTGCTGCTGCTTCTGGCTAGGACATGCGTGCAATACACACTTTTATCCTGGCTAACAAGAGGTACAAATCAAATAAATAACTTTAGAGATGAAAACATTTGTTTTCAGAATTTAGTGCTTCGCACATTGATTTTGTAGCAATCCATAATGGTTTTCAGTCCCCCCGTGATCAACTGCTAAGTCAAGTGACTACCAGTTGAGCTAACCGGCTGTTCGCAAGACAACCTGCGAAAGTGTACACTCATTTGCAGGGGAATAACACCAGGTCAGACCCACCAAGGCTGGAGACTGAAAGGTACTGGAAAGGCATATGGGAGAGGGAGGCATCACATAACACCAATGCACAGTGGCTAGTGGCTTTGAGGGAAGACCACAGCAACCTCCCTGAACAGAATCCAGTCACCATCACAGTGGTAGACATTCAGGAAAGAGTTTCAGACTGGAAGTGGACAGCACCAGGCCCTGATATCATCCATGCATCCTGGCTAAAGAAGCTCACTGTATTCCGCAAACACCTGGCAACACAAATTAACCAGTTGGTATGGGATGGGACTCACCCTGAATGGCTAACCCAAGGGTGTACAATCCTGATCCTGAAGGATCCCTCAAAGGGTACAGTCCCATCCAACTATCGGCCAGTAAGCTCATGTCAGGCATCATTGCTCTAAGATAAGTGGGCACACGGATCAATACATACAGCACAGAAGGACCGAACAGTCGCCTGTGACTGCAGAACCCTTCAGACCAACCTGTGCACTGCCTGATAGCCTATGATTCAATGCTACACACATGGATCACTGAGTGCTTGGAGTTGTACAATATCAATAGGACTCTAAGGACATTCAATGCAAACTCGATGTGGTTGTGGAAAACCACCCTTGAAACAAATGGCAAGCCACTTGCCCAAGTGTCCATCAAATGTGGCATATATCAAGGAGACACACTGTCTCCACTGCTGTTCTGCATAGGTCTGAACCCCCTCAGCCAAATCATCGACCACACTGGCTACGGATGCTGACTCAGAAATGGGGCCACCATCAGTCACCTCCTCTACATGGATGACATCAAGCTGTACCCTAAGAGCGAGCAACACATCGACTCACTGATTCACACCACCAGGACCTACAGCACAGACATTGGAATGTCATTCAAGCTTGAGAAATGTAGTAGGATGGTGACAAAGAGAGGGAAGGTAGTCCACATAGAGGGACTCTCACTCCCAGAGGGAACAATAGCAGACACTGAGGACAGTACCTTGGTATCCCACAAGCAAATGGCAACCTTGAAGAGGCAACAAGGAAAGTGGCTACGGCCAAATACATGCAATGAGTAAGGCAAGTCCTAAGAAGCCAGCTCAATGGCAAGAACAAGGCCCAGGCAATAAACAGCTACGGCCTGTCAGTGATCAGATGCCCTGCAGGAATCATAAACTGGCCAAAGGAGGAGATACAGACCACAGACGTTAAGACACGAAAGCTCCTGACCATGCATGGAGGGTTCCATCCCAAATCCAGCACACTGAGACTGTACACGAGCCAGAAGGAAGGAGGCCGCGGACTAGTCAGTGTGGGAACCACTGTCCAGGATGAAACATCCAAAATCCATAAGTACATCATCTGTAGGGACAAGGCTCCTACAGATGATGTGCTCAGGGAATGCCTCAGACAGTGGAGTGCAGAGGAAGAGGTGCTGGAGGGACCATCATGGCAGGACAAACCCCTACATGGGGCGTACCACTGAAACATAACTGAAGTGGCTGATGTCAAGAAATCCTGCCAATGGCAGGCTGCACAGGAGCAGGCCCTGAGCACCCGAGCAATAGAGGCCCAGATCTACCACACCAGACAAGACCCAAGGTGTAGGCTGTGCAAAGAGGCTCCTGAGCCAGTCCAGCACATAACTGCAGGGTGTAAGATGCTGGCAGGGAAAGCATACATGGAGGGACACAACCAAGGGCATAGTGTACAGAAACATCTGAGACCCCAAGGTCAAGGTGGGAAACACCTCTGAAGGTTGTAGAGAATGACCGAGCCAAGATCCTGTGGGAAACCATGCATGTCCTTGTGAAATGAAAATGTGATTCTGGTCACCTGTGAATCTCCCAGACTTTAGATGGGTGTGATTGACAGGTGGATAAGCTAAAATCCAAATATGGATATAGAATGTAGAATATCTGTTCATCTGAGGAGAGAGAAATATGATTTTGTTTGTAAATGATGGTGACCAATGAGCTTCTTTGTTTCAAATGTGTCACTGAAATAAATAAATGTCACTGCATGAACACAGACTGATATCTGAACTCTGGGAAATGCGCCATGGCCAGATTCACATCTTCATAAAGTACTGAAGAAATGTGTATTCTGGATCCTAGGCAAGATTTAATAAGAATAATAAAGCCTTACATTTGTAATGTGCTTTACAGGCTCATCAAAGTCTCTCAAAGCTTTACATTGCCATTATTCCTTCACTTCACACTTGTTACTATTGTAGCCCCAGCTGCTCTGGGGCACAGTGACTGAAGTGAGGCGGCCAATCTGCGCCATTGGCCCCTCCAACCACCACCATCACTCACACACCACTTTCATATTAAGCAATATGGATGAAGTGTTTTGCCTAAGGACACAATGACAGAACTTGGATTGCGCGAGAAACAATCCTCCGACCTTCAGATTGGGGTCTTCAGGACAGCTCTGATTACTGAGCCACTGTCGTAAAGTGGCTGTTTCCAGTTGTTTGCCATAAACAGGTGACATAACCCATTTAGTTACAGTCGAAATTTGTGTTTTAGAAATCCACTGGCCTATGCGTTAGGTCACAACATGCCTGCCTTGGAGCTTGGTTTCTACTTCTCTTCACAAACTGCATTAAGTAATACTACTAGAAAAACATTTATGTGTCAAATTTACTTTAAAGGTCCCATGGCATGAAATTTTCACTTTCTGAGGTTTTTGAATGTTAATGTGAGCTCCCCTACCCTGTTTAGCCCCCCCCATGGTTAAAAGTTCCGAAATGTCTAAACTGAGCATTTGCGATCCTTTTCTGCGTTACAAAAAATCGGAGCTCAAACGGGCGATTTTGAACAAGGCACCTTATTGACGTCAGATCGAAAAAAGAAATGCAAATGCAGTTCCACCCCCGTCTGTCTGTACTCAGCGTCTCTGTAAATCACGCCCAGAGAGTTTGGACTGCGAATGCGCTAGGCAATGCGAAATGCGTTTTTTTATTTGCCTGGAGGCACGTCCGAGTGTTTCTAGGCTCGGAAGTCCTTTATCTGAGCCTCTGGTTTAATTTTATTTTCTGTGGAAATGTGTTTATTTTTCAATGGAACGCTTCAAATCTCTCCCCCCGTGCAAAAACAAGGAAATGGATCAGCTGAGGACTGACAGCGGAGAGCGGAGCGTTTGGCCACGCCCCCACCTCTACTATTGGCTCTTTTCTCCTCATTTGCATTCAAGCAACAACGCCCATTATAGAGTGTTCAGAGTGAGAAAAATTACTCTTTCTCAGCTTATCTCTGTTTCTCATGCACTGAGTGTTGATTTTGAAGAAGGATTCATTTACAGTATTAGGGAACCATTAAGGAGCCATATAAAAGCATCAAGAAGTACCATGTCATGGGACCTTTAACTGCAAATTGATGGTTATTGTATTGTATTGTATTGTATTGTACTGTTGTATCTGTAATGTTCTGTGCTCATGACTGTCCTCATTGTGGTAGAGAAGTGGGTTTGGCAGAGAGAGCCATGTCTGTGAAGGACTGTGATCATTTGTGATTCATGCTCTGACACTGAGAGAGGAGCTTTTTGGTTTGATTCATTATTTAGTATTTGTCACACTGGCTCTTTGTGTCAGCCGATGTCAGGTTCAAACCTTCCAGGCAGTTCTGATTTATTTTTTGGCACCAGTGGATTATGTTTATGTGAGTGTTTTTGAACCATTAAAAGGAGGGCATCCATCACAAAGAACTGAAATGGTTTTGTCAATAACACACAGACAGAAAACACTGCAGATTTCAAAATGATCAAATAAAGAAGCAAAAACAGTAAATCTGAATTAGTTGTGGTGTGATGGATGCCCAATGACCTCCTCTGTTTTCTCTGTCAAGAAATGAACAAGTCACATTTTTATACACCTACTCTTTTCCACCTTCAAAGTGCTTTACATGAAGAAACCATTCACCCATTCGCACACCAGTGTACACAGTAGGGTGACCACCAGCATGAAACAGGAAAGGAGGACACTTGTGTCCAAAAAGAAGGACAAAGGCCCTAAAGTGTGGACACCTTGTTTTTTTTTTTGTTTGTTTGTTTTTGTTTTCCCTCGGGGGGGATTATTATTATTATTATTATTATTATTAACAAGGTCCAACGTGCTCCATAAGCATAAGAAATCCAGGATTCTCTACAAAAGCGAATGGTAAGTCACTCATTGCGATCATTTTGCTCCTGGCTGTGTTCTCCTGGGCCTTCGCGCTGTCAAAGGGGCATTTTTCTCTCCTTTTCTAACTCCCCTGCAGCGTGAGCTGACTCGTCTTTGGCTGGGTTGCCTATAACTCGCTGTATTGTGTCGGGTGTTTGTTTTTGAGGTGCCATATCGGTTTGTTGTGTTAAATGTCGCCCATTCATTTCCACCCCTCACAATCCCAAGTTTACATATCCCACCGTTTGCTATGGCAATGTTGTTGTCATCAACTTCCAGACTAGTATTTCCAGACCCAGACATACTCACCAAACATTATAGCGTTCTTATAGCGCTCATTATAGCGCTCTTCTTGTCTCCTCTCTGTACTCGCGCTTTGCGCTTCGAGCTGCTTCCGTGTATTTAACCAATAGTGTGTCATGCCGCACGCGTTGATGTTTCTGTGTAAAGTCTCACTCTGTGCCACCGCATAACCATAGATCTCATCTAGGATATGTAAAAAAAAAAAAAAGAATACTTGCTACTAGCAAGTGTAAATAATGGGTGGGGATTTATGACGATTTATGCAACGGTGGGCGACGAGGGTCCGAAAGGAGGACAAAATGAAAAAAGGAGGACACGTGACAGACGGCCGGACAGACAACTCTAAAACCGGACTGTCCAGACGAAATCCGGACGAATGGTCACCCTAGTACACAGACTGGGGGCGAGATGGGTTAAGTGTCTTGCCCAAGGACACAATGACAGCATTCATCTATGTGAGCTGCAATCACACCGCCAACCTGTCGGTCAGTCGATCTGACCGCTCAATCAATTATGTTTATGATGAGAGTGGGATTCTGCTCTCAAGATAAACAAAGCTGGTGCACCAGGTATGTCAAGCAAAATCCACTCAAGAATTTGGGGGACTTTCAGAAGGAGTGGACTGAAGCTGGAGTCAGAGCATCAAGAGCCACTATGCACAGACAAAGCCTATGACATGAAACAATGTCAGAAGACTCTTACCTGGGCTGAAAAGAAAAAGAACTGTACTCTTGCTCAGTGGTCCAACGTCCTCTTTTCAAATGAAAGTACATTTTGCATATTTTTTGGAATTCAAGGTCCCAGAGGCTGGAGGAAGAGTGGAGAGGCACAGAAGTTCAGAGTGAAGTTTCCACAGTCAGTTGGGGTGCCATGTCATCTGCTGGTGTTGGTCCACTGTGTTTTCTGAAGTTCACAGTCAGCACAGCCATTTACCAGGACATTTTAGAGCACTTCAGGCTTCCTTCTGCTGACAAGCTTTATGGAGATGGTCATTTCATTTTCCAGCAGGACTTGACACCTGCCCACTCGGCCAAAAGTACCAAAAATGGGTTCCCATAGAGAATCTAATGGAGGAAGATGAGAGACCCCCAGATCCAGCAATGCAGATGACCTGAAGGCTGCTATCAAAGCAAACTGGACTTCCATTCCACCCGAGCAGTGCCACAGGGTGATCTCCTCCATGCCATGGTGCACTGATGCAGTAATTCATGCCAAAGGAGGCCCAGCCAAGTATTGAGTAAATAGAAATAAAGATACTTTACATTACATTACATTTCTTTTAAAAGTTTTACTAAAAACCTTTTTTTTTAAAATGTAATAGTCTCTGTATGGGGCGGCAGTAGCTCAGTTGGTAGAGCATATGTCTCGTGATCCAGGAGTTAGCGGTTCGAATCCCGCTCTTGACGGGTTGACCGCATGTGATCCCAGCTCCCACAGATGAGCGCTGCCGTTGTGTCCTTGGGCAAGACACTTAACCCCTCCTCGCCCCCAGTGTCTGTGGACACTGGTAGCCCCCATGGCAGAAAATACATCAAGGCCTGCTGTGACGTGAGCCGTCCTCCTGTGGACCCACCACTTGCGGGGGGATTCATGGGGGGCTGGTGCATTGTGTTCTGGGCAGCAGAACACTGCTTGGACTGCTGCCCCTGCGACCCAGAAAATGGAAAAACGGAAGAAAATGAATGAATGAATGAGTCTCTGTATGTAATACTTTCTGAAACTGATTTTTTTGATTTACATTATCTGTAAGCCAAATTAAGGCTTGACACCTTCACTCTATATGTCATGAATCTATATATGGTTTTGACTTTGTGAAATTAGTGACCAAGAATATTGAACGTTTTCATGATATTCCTATTGTTTGAGATGAGATGTAGTAGAGCGCATATTCACAGACCGGCAAGAGTGCATACTGTGTGTTCTTTAAGACATACAGTATACATTTTGCATTAGTCTTTCCTAAGTTGAATTCTGACACAATAAATTGTGATTTTCTCAGTATTTCCCATAACTCCAGGCCTTGGCTTTTCACAATGTGTCTGGTTGCCGCTGCGTTTGACATTCTCTTTTTAGTCACCTCTAATCACTCCGTTAGCAATACGCCAATGCCAATTACAAGCCTGTTCTAGTTACTCCCACCAAATACTGAAGCAAAAAGGTCAAGCCATTTTCAGAACAAATGACTTTTTTCTCTGAGTAATTTTAATACAGAGGAGCGAGATGCAGAATTCACGGCAGTGGTTATGACTGGAGAGAGAAATTCTCTGATTGAACACTGGCCTTTAAAAAATAGATTGGTTTGTGAAAGTACAAAATGTGTGGAGTATTGATTGGTTCATAATTTGATGCCATGTAAAATGACATTCAGAGATATTGATGTTGTACACATACTGAACCACGGCAGTGCTTATCTTCGATGAACAAGGCTATAAAACACATAAAAGCGTCTCACTTCCATCATGTAAATGGACAATTCATCCAGTCTCAATATCTATGCCGTTAAAGGGGAGCAAAGGTGAGCTTGATTTTAATTTAATGCTGCACTTAACATGATTAAAGTACATTGAAGCATCTGTACAAAGGGAGTGACATGTTATGAATACTGCTGTTTGCATGACTAAAATGGTTAAATTGATATAGTAGTTTTCTTAACCTTGAATGGACACTCAAAACAAGGAATGTTCAGTGATGCAATACTGTGCATACACAAAGGTTAGAAAAAAACCCTTTCTTTTAATATTTGGATTTTTTGAAGTAATCAAATATGGCATATTTATCTGTAAATAAAGTTGATCTCAAATTACTGTAGTCTGCACCCTTGCTGTTTTACAAAAACAACTGAACCTGTGTCTGAAGATAGAGGACACATCCAAGTGTGTCTCATTCTCTGCACTAGTACTGATTCATGATTGGTGCAGGTTCAGATGATTCAGATGAGAGAGAGACATTTTAGGTTTAAACACACTGGATTTCAGCATTGAAACTGGCAACCCAAATGAGAGACTCACGTGAGGCTCATTTTGCTTTCTGACTGGATAATCATCTCGAGAACCAAAACACCAAATTTTAGCAAAAAGCTTCTTGTCCAGAGTGTGCGGTAAACTTCTTTTTTTGGAATTATTCAATGTCCCTGCTGTTACCAGCATCTGGAGTCTTGAGCTTTTGAAGCTTTTGAAGCCTCTTGTCCAGTGTTTGTGTCATCAAGAATAAATCAGCATTACAGTTGGTATCACTAAAAGCTGTATTTGATTTATCTGCTTCGTATCTAGGGACACAGATCATGGTTACTGAATTTTAAAATCAAAATCATAAATATGGTTATTTTAACAAAAATGGATTCATTTACTTCTAGCCTAAAAGTGCAGAATCGATTCTCTTTGACCTCTAACCCTGAGCAGAGGTATCCAAAAATTGTACTCAAGTAATAATAACTATATAGACAAAAACAACAGGCACAATAAAATAAACAAAGATAAAGGTCGGAATAGAAAGCTTGTTTAAAGAGATGAGTCTTAAGTAGATTTTTAAAGCATTCACAGAGTCCAGAGAATGCAGTAAACAAGGAAGCTTCAGGACACACTCCATGTTACTTCAAAGCAATATCACTCAAGTAGAAGTACAAAGTAATGGTCCAAGAAAATACTCAAGTGAGAGTAAAAAAGTATTTTGGGAAAAGTACAACTCAAGTAAGAGTAACTGAAAGAGTAACTGATCTAATTTATAATTTGACATAAATGTCATTTGAATGACAAAACATTAAATAATGCACAAAAATCTGCACAAAATCAAAGTAGAGCCACAAAAATGAGACAAACTAAATCAGATCTGAAGGAGTTACAAGAAACACAAATGTTCAATTGTCAATGTTCATTTCATATTGTCACATAAAGCTTTTGTCAATTAAACTCACTCACAGTGGAATAAGTAACCAGAATAGACAGAGTGCTGTTACTCAAGTACAGTGTTGTATAGTAACGAAGTAATAATACTTCACTACTGTACTTAAGTACATTTTGGGAGACTTTGTACTTTACTTGAGTTTTAAAAAAAATGATTACTTTTACTTTTACTTCACTACATTTCTGAATTTAATTGCATACTTTTACTCCACTACATTTTCAATGTGCCGTTTAGTTACTTGTTACAAAAAAAACCCTCTACTGACTGCAAGGAAGTCAGGACGTGCCTGGGCTACTTGCTACTCGCTACTTGCGCATGACAATCAGCCTACACCTGTTGGTTTCATACAGCTAGTTTAATCAATCAACATCCCTGATGGAAGAGGAGACAGCATCCACGTCGGCTACAAATGAAGGGGGACCTGACGATGAGCATCCCTGGCCGTACTTAAACACAATGTTCTCTTACGCTGATATGAAGGGTTCGTCCTATCGAATGAAGTGCGTCTTGTGCCTTCCAAGAAAAGTGGAAATCCTATCTTACAGAAACTCCCTGTCCAACCTCAAGAAACACATCGAGGTAAGTTCTAGATGAATGAAATTGTTAGCGTCTATATTCCAATTTCAGTAACCCTAGCATGGACATTCTAGACACCGTTGTGAAACCTTGAGCATAACATGTAGAAATTAACTTTGTGTGACATTGTTTTGGTTACACAAAGCTTATTGACGATGTTGGAGCTAACAGGATACCTAGCTTTTTCAGCTCAAGGGAAGGCATAGGTAGGCTAAGTGTAACGAATGAGAAAGGGCACACGAGTTCAAAAGGACAAAAAATAATATTAACATGTGCCTACTTTTAAAAATGTAAACATGCGCTGTGTGTTTGTGCGATCTAAGTAACAAACCAAGGGTTAGCTTCAGACTGCCTTTGCTTCATACTTTTACTTTTAATTACATTATTTGAGTACATTTATTTTGACATTACTTGTCATACTTAAGTACAAGAAGTTCCAGATACTTTAAGACTTTTACTCAAGTAACATTTCAGTCAGTGACTTCAACTTTTACCAAAGTCATTTTTGGGAGGGATACCTATACTTTTACTTGAGTTTGATTTTCCAGTACTTTATACAACACTGCTCAAGTAGGAGTAAAAGTAAGCAGAAGTACTCTGAAAAGGACAATTTCTTTTAAAAGAAGTAAACATAACTGAGTACTATCCACGTCTGGCCTTTTACTTACTGTAGCATGTATTATGTAGCAGTCTGTTCAGTTCATTATACATTGAGTTTTAGAGTTTTCAGGGATAAAAGTGGCCAGTAATGAAAAAAGCTGAAAGTCACAGAAACATTTTTTTGAACTCTAGATGCTCTGAGATGCAATCTGGGGTCATTCCAGCCAATAAAAACTAAGATGTCAACCACCCATTTTGGGGGTAAAATTCCCTTTCCCCCTCTTGATGATCCCACTTTGCACTACCTTCTCACAAAATTTAGGGCTTAATGATCTTCTTGTGGGAAAAGGCTGACTCTGTGAGCAGTAATTCTGCAAAATACATGTGTATATTCATATAAATATGCATTCTTATGTTCTCTGAATTTAAGTACTGAAAAGTGTGTCTATATGTTAAAATGGGTCTTAGCTGCCTAAGTGTAATTGTATCTACCTGTTTTTCTCCTTCTATTTCAAGCTGTGTCTGTGTAACTCAAGGTTGTTAAACTTGGTAACTAAGAATAAGCATACTTTTTCCATAGGTTGGGGGTGTAATTTGATATCCACCTGCTCCCACATCCATCAACTTTCAGCTAACTTTAACTATTGGTTGGTGAACTCCCCTCCTGTTATTGGCTAACTTTTGGGAGCTTATTAAGTCATTGCATACCACAGACCTGTATTTAAGACAGCAGTTGTATGTGACCAGTGTGTGGGGGAGAGACGATGCTCTTGTGATGGGGACATGATGATAAAAGATGAGAAGATGTCCTGATGCCATTTACGTTTGTATTCTGCCTAATTCAACATTAAATGCTAATAACCTCAATCTTGAGTCTATGCCCTTTTTACGATCCCTTTCTGAAAGCTCACAACTCACATAAATAAGTTTTCATACATCTATCTCCATTTTATCTGATAAATGTTCATTTTAATCTTAAAATAAGCCAAGCAAACTGTACTGCACTTAAACACTCTGTGCCCCATTTTTGTACCCTCACCCACAGTTTGAGGACCCCTTCTTTGATTTATATATATATATATATATATATATATATATATATATATATATATATATATATATATATATATATATATATATATTAACCTGTTTTTTTCATCTTCCTACCTGGTGTCACATTCTCTTACTGTTTTTTTGCAGTGGTATGTACCTCTGCACATTTACCAAACGCATGTCGTGACAAACAGATGCATTTGTGCACTTTTATTAGGCAAAATTCAACCAGATGTCGTGGTAGACCTGCTCTGTGTTGTAGGTCTGCTCTGTGCCAACATTGTAACATAAATTTAGATTAGTTTTTGCTTTGCACTTAGTCTTGCACTTCTAATGAGAGCGCATTGAGGAGGGAGCTTGCGTGCGCTATGAGCAGGAGGAGAGAGCGTGAAAAGGCAAGGAGCGGCATGCTAACGTGAAGTGGTAGGACAGGTAGGAAGTTTAACCTGCTCTGTGATACACACTGATATGCAAAGGTACATGCTGTTGCGAACAAGCTGCGTGCGCTGGCGGCACATGTGGTGCCGAGCAGTGTCCGCTCCAGACGAGCACACAAGCTGCGCTGCAGTGAGAAGCCCCACGTGGTCCCACACAGTGGTAAAATTGTATTGCTCACGGCAGCGGCTGTAATGAAATATGATCGTAATCATCTCACACACACTACGATCTACCCACACTACCTTGGTGATCAACTGGTAGATCGCAATCGATCAACTGGTAGATCGCACCCCTGTTTTAGACACAATTTTTGATTCACACGGTAATACGGGACAAAGTGCGTCCCTATTCAGCTCAATACGGGAAGCGTACTTTTGTTTCTGAATACAGGACGATTCTGTTTTTCAAGGGACGGTTGGCAACCCTAAACACAACTATACATATATACACACCCAAAATGCACCCAAAATGCACTAATATAAAAAATTACCCAGGTGGCTGACAAAAAAGTTGAAATCCACCAAAAAGCAGAAGTCTTTCATCCCTGAGTTTTTGAATGGTAAATGGTCACATCTTTATATAGCTTGTCATACTTCCACCTTCAAGGCACCCAAAGCACTTTACAACAAGGAACCAATCACGCATTCACACATGCATGTACGCAGACACTGGAGGCGAGGTGGGTTAAGTGTCTTGCCCAAGGACACAACGGCAGCATTCATCTGTGGGAGCTGGAATCGTACCAACCAACTTGTGGGTCAGTGGATCTGACCGCTCAACCACTGATGTTTCTTATGTCAAGAGCGGGATTTGAACCGCCAACCTTTGGATCAGTGGACAAACGCTCTACCAACTGAGCTACTGCCACCCCCAACCCTTTGCTGAGCCTGTATTACCCATTCTTACCTCACATTCCACAGTAATTGTATAGCTATGAGAAAACTGAATTATTAAAAGCACTGTGGCTTTCAATGGAACACAATACAGGCTTATTCAAACATGTATGAATCACTCAGAATAAAACCCTAAAACAAGCTAATAATGATGGAAGACTATTAAAAGGATAATACATAATGAACTTTTCAGAGCTTGTAACCATATTATAATTGTTTCCCCTTCTCATTTCACCTCTCAAAATTGTATTTAGAGTGATTCATTCATTGGGCTTCATTCATGAAATGTTCTTACAAACAAAGTTGTACTTAAAGGTCCCATGGCATGAAATTTTCACTTTCTGAGGTTATGTGAGCTCCCCTATCCTGTTTAAAAGTTGCGAAATGTCTAAACTGAGCATTTGCGATCCTTTTCTGCGTTAGAAAAAATCTGAGCTCAAACGGGCGATTTTGAACAAGGAAACTTATTGACGTCAGCTCGAAAAAAGAAATGCAAATGCAGTTCCACCCCCGTCTGTCTGTACTCAGCGTCTCTGTAAATCACGCCCAGAGAATTTGGACTGCGGAGGAGCTACGCAATGCGAAATGCGTTTTTTTTATTTGCCTGGAGGAACTTGCGAGTGTTTCTTGGCTCGGAAGTCCCTTATCTGAGCCTGTGGATATCTGAAACAGCAGTGGTTTAATTTTATTTTCTGTGGAAATGTGTTTATTTTTCAATGGAATTCTTCTCATCTCTCCCTCCGCACAAAAACACGGAAGTGGGTCAGAGCGCACAGGGCACAGCTGAAAAGGAAAGAGTGGAGAGTTTGGCCACGCCCCCACCCGCTACTATAGGCCCTCTCTGTCCTCCTCATTTGCATTCAAGCAACAACGCCCATAATGGACTGTTCCAGAGTGACATTTATGACTCTTTCTCATCTTATGTCTGTTTCTCATGCACTGAGTGTTGATTTTGAAGAAGGATTCATTTACAGTATTAGGGAACCATTAAGGAGCCATATAAAAGCATCAAGAAGTACCATGTCATGGGACCTTTAAGGCCTACTTTTTCTTAAGTGGAAATGTTCTCCTGTAGGAACAAATCCTACAAACACTCAGGAGCACTGGCAAGAACAAAAATTTTACTGTTTTAGAATACGATTACTCTGATAATGCAACAAAAAATTCAAATTCTTCCATGGTTGTAAGTTATATATATATATTTTTTATTATTTTCTATAAACATATTCTTATGTGATTCAATAACATTTATGAGGTGTTTTCTAGAGGTGGTCTTCTAGTGGTCTATTGGGTCTAACAGACTTTATACAGGCTGCAGTGAGCCTCAGTCTGTCCCAGCCCCAGTGCTCTCCATATGGGCCACTGTTACAGCCCTGCACCTGGTCACCGCCCTGGACTCAACACCCCCATGAGCCCCCTGACCAGAGCATGTAAAACAACATAGTCTGTAGATATCCCTCATCACTCTTTCCCTCACGCTTTCACATGTCAGAATACCAAACCCATATAAGCCATTTTTGGAAGTTCAGAGAGTGTTTCTAACCAAATACACACACACACACACACACACACACACATATGCGTGAAAGTTTGGTTCACCTGACCAAATCTGCCAACTGCTGGAAATTTGTCTGAATACCACCTATTTCCAGTTCAGAGGGAACTTCTACAGGCAAATCCATGGCTGTGCGATGGGCTCACCGGTCTCCCCTATCATGGCTAATTTATACATGGAACAATTTGAACAGAGTGCCTTAGCTTCATATCCAGGCACTCCACCCACACACTGGTATCGTTATGTGGATGATAATTTTTCAAAAATAAAAATTCAAGATTTGGAACCTTTTACTGCCCATATCAATTCTGTAGATCCGAATATCAAATTCACCCGTGAAGATGCCAAGGATAACACATTGGCGTTCTTAGATTGTGCAGTAACGATAGGAGGAGACCGGCGACTCCAAGTAGAAGTCTTCAGGAAGCCCACACACACAGACCAATACCTGCTTTTTGATTCACACCACCCACTGCAGCACAAACTGGGTGTTATTCGGGCATTACAACACAGGGCCCAAGTGGTTCCCACAAGCACAGAGGGTAAGGAGAAAGAAGAACAACATGTGCAGGAAGCCCTCTCTGTTTGTGGATATCCTAAATGGGCTGTCAACAAAACCAAGAGAGACAAGGGCAAGAAACAAGACAACAGAGAATCTGAACCCAGGAGGAAAGGGGTAGCGATTCCTTACCTGGCCGGCGTGTCGGAAAAACTACAGAGGATTTTCAGACAATATGAAATCCCAGTTTATTTCAAACCCACAAACACTTTAAGACAAAAACTTGAGCACACAAACACCGAGCCACAAACAAAGTACAGTGGTACCTCACCTTACGAATGACCCAACAAACGAAAATTTCAAGTTACGAAATGCCTTCACGGTAAATTTTTGTCTCTAGATACGAAAGAAAATTCAAGTTACGAAACGCGAAATCTCAAAAATTCAAATAATGCGCGCTCAGCCACACACATTATACGCTTTTCTCAGACTGAATTTAAACTTTTCTCACATTTCTCTCTCGTTTAAACACTCAAACTTTCATAGATTTTCAACAAAACATATTAATAATGAAGTGTGGGGGGAAGGAGGAGGGGGGAGAAGACTGCGCTCTGACACGTGTGTCAGGTCTAGACCACCGCGGCTCTTGCATGCGTTCGTGGGATTGAAGTCCCCCAGAATAAACTTTGGGGCGTCGGGGCAGATTGTGTCGAGCCGGTGCGTGACGTCACCAATCAGCTGTGCAGCGGCAGCAGCGGCAGCCCGGGGGTGCACGTACACAATAGTAAAAAACAGCTGCTGGAACTCATGTGGCAGGTAAAAGGGCCGAAGAGAGACTGATAAAAGTTCAATGTCTGGAGTACAGATCCTCTCCCGCACAACAACAGTTTTACAGTACCTTTCATTGATGTAGCAGCACACTCACCACCGCGAGTCTTGCTGGTTATTTCCCTGTCGCGGTCCAGTCTGAGCGGAGTCCCAAAGCCGCTCAGAGACAGATCCTCATCTTGGTCCGATTCGTTGAGCCAGGATTCCGTGAAGACAAGTAAACAGGCATTCTTAACTCATTGACTGCCGGTGACGAGTTTTCTCGTCATGTTGAATCCGAACGTTGAGTGCCGTGACGAATAAACTCGTCAAGGACGTTTTTCAGCGGGGGTTGCTAGGATACGACCTGGAGCAGCTTTGAAGGTGTAATTCACACTTCCCAACCTGTAGGTGGCGATCTTGTATCATTATCTGCCAATCGGAGAGGCGGGAGAGGAGAGGAGTGTAGTGT
This sequence comes from Paratrypauchen microcephalus, assembly GCA_036785185.1. NCBI lineage: Eukaryota > Metazoa > Chordata > Actinopteri > Gobiiformes > Gobiidae > Paratrypauchen > Paratrypauchen microcephalus. The sequence goes on from JAVJIX010000033.1 coordinate 6,212,968, forward strand.
ATGTGTACTGTGGAGTGCGAGTGGAGGCGAGTGGAGCAAGATGGTGAGGCGAGTGAACCCGGAAAAGCAGAGGACTGTTGATCAGCGCCTACGGAGCGGTTTGATCGCTTTTGGGACCCAAGATCCCGGATCAGAGGATCACAGAGACACGCAGCGAGGTCGGGGCAGAGATCTGCTCTGGCCGAGGCAGGGGGCGTGTCCTGATCGCGCTGCGTGGAGCAGGATCTCTGATCAGAATTACGACAGCGCCAAAGAAGTTTACTGACTTGGATTCTGCTCTCCAAAGAGGCACGAGATGAGAAGAATTAAGTTTATATGTGTGTGTGCGTGCGTGCGTGTATACGCGTGCGTGTGTGCGTGCGTGCGCGTGTGTATGTGCGTGTGTAGCTGTGTGTGTAAAGGTTTATGCATGGGCTTGTGTGTATGTACATATACGTATGTGTGTGTGTGTGTGTGTGTGTGTGTATATGTAGGTGCGTGTGTGTGTATATGTGTGTGTACTCTGAGCCTCAATATTGTTGTGAAGTGACAAAGTTCTATTTTATATGAAAAGATATTATTATATCCTGTAAACATCTCTTGCCACTATTGAGTTGAAGGATTCACAGAGCCTTATATTCTTATATTAGTAAATAAAAAATGTACTTTGTCATCAAAAATCTCTTTCTCTGTTATTTTAGATGTTTGAGGTGTCACTAAATCAATAAATATTGACGTCAAAATCACCGATCTGCTCGAAATCCTTCTTTGTACAAAACGATCGTTTTCTCCAATTTTGGTCAGAAAACTGTGTTTTTGCTGAAACTTCCCTATGTTCTACTATCAATTACTTGAGAACCGAAAAGGTTAGAAACATAATTTTTTTTTTTAGGTGAAAGAAGAGAGTCAACACTTTATTTTGATGTGTGCCATGCCTATATAGTCAAAGAACTCAGTATTCTGTGAGTCTTGGAAAATCAGTGAAAATGGTCTAAAAGTTCTGGCAGTCTGGGGTTGACATTCTGAAAACAGGCCGGCAGTGAATGAGTTAATCTCCTGCCTGACCGTGACCCAAGCTTCCAGCTCATCAAGCTTGGTGCCGACTGTGCGTTCCCCAGCAGGATGGAAGGCAGGGCAGGTAGCCTGCGGTGGTCCTGTAGAGACAAGTGTTTGAGTCTCCGGTGTATTCCGCCTCGTTTTCCCCGTTTGCGGTGCCCCGGTCTGGCAGTCGTCTTGTGGAGCTCCGGTGGAATGTCTAGAGGAGGCACGACATTCGTGGAGAACCGGAGTAGAAGTAAAACTCCCGGCTAAAGGTAATCCGCGGGAGGGCTCCTCCCCGGAGCGCACTCGGTTCATTTGTCTCATGACTCAAACAGTACGCGAGAGAGAGTCCGCACAACAGCAACAAGTAGTCCAGGTTGAGTAACCACATTGTTGATCAAAAATAAAAGATGACACACCAAACACACGGATAAACTTTGCTTAACTCATTCACTGACAGCCTGTTTTCAAAATCTAACCCCTTAGAGTGCCAGAGATTTAGAGCATTTTCACTGATTTTACAAGACTCACAGAATACTGAGTTCTTTGACTATATAAACATGGCACACATCAAAATAAAGCGTAGACTCTCTTCTTTCACCTGAAAAAAATATATATGTTTCTAACCTTTTCGGTTCTCAAATAACTGATAGTAGAACATAGGGAAGTTTCAGCAAAAACACTGGTTTTTGAGCAAGAAATTGAGAAAACGAGCGTTTTATTCAAAGAAGGATTTCGAGCAGATCAGTGACTTTGACATCAATATTTATCGATTTAGTGACACCTCAAACATCTAAAATAACAGAGAAAGAGATTTTTGATGACAAAGTACATTTTTTATTTACAAATATAAGAATATAAGGCTCTGTGAATTGAAAATTCGTTCAAATCAATAGTGCCAAGAGATGTTTACAGGATATAATATCTTTAAAATAGAACTTTGTTGAGGCTTTGTCTGAGGCCCAGAGTACTGACCCATAATAAAAACTAATACACACACACACACACACACACACATATATATATGTACATACACACAAGCCCATGCATAAACCTTTACACACACACAGCTACACACGCACAGGCGCGCGCACACGCACGCACACACACACACACACACACACACACACATATAACTTCATTCATTACAATTACCACACAGCAGCATCACTGCTCCAAGTCAGTAAACTTCTTCTTTGGCGCTGTCGTAGTTCTGAACAGAGTTCCTGCTCCGTGCAGCGCACACATGACACGCCCCCTCCTCGGGCACAGCAGATCTCTGCTCAGACCTCGCTGCTTGATCCGGCTTGTCTCTGCGATCCTCTGATCCAGGATCCTGGGTCCCAAGAGCGATCTGATCGCTCCATAGGCGCTGATCAACAGTTATCTGCTTTTCCGGGTTCTCTGGCCTCGCCATCTTACACACATCTATACACACACTGCACTCCTCCTTTCTTCCGCGGCTCTGATCGTCAAATAATGATACAAGATCGCCATCTACAGGTTGAGAGGTGTGAATTACACCTTAAAAGTTGCGCCAGGTTGTATCCTAGCAACCCCCGCTGAAAAACGCCTTTGACGTCTATAGATGTCACGGCACTCAACGGTTGGATTCGACATGACGTCAATCGACGTCTCCGGCACTGAATGAGTTAAACACACCAAACTGCTCGAGCTACCCGGGTCGCACGCTGTGGTGCGCCGCCGGAAGAGACAGACAGCTTTGAGCTGTGTTTAGGTTTTCTCCCTCCTCCCCCTTCCACACTTCACTGTTAATACATTTTGTTGAAAATCTATGAAAGTTTGAGTGTTTAAACGAGAGACAAATGTGAGAAACACAGAACACAGTGTTACACTATAAAAAAAGTTACACTATAAAAAAAAAAAAAAACTTGGATCGGGGCCTTGGAACGAATCAGGCTTTTTCTATTGAAATAGCTACTCAACTTACGAACTTTTCACATTACGAAACCACTTCTGGAACGAATTAATTTCGTAAGGTGAGGTACCACTGTAATGTGGTCTACTCCATTCAGTGTAGTGAAGACTGCAGTGAGCGCTACACTGGAGAAACAAAACAGCCCCTTCACAAGAGGATGTACCAACACAGACGGGCGTGCCAGAGTGGACCGTCATCTGCCGTACATCTTCACCTAGAAGCCACGGGCCATTCTTTTGAGGACAGTGAGGTTCAGATCTTGGCCAGGGAAAAGAATTGGTTTGAGAGGGGAGTTAAAGAGGCTATTTTTGTCAAAAAAGAGAATCCTTCTTTAAACAGAAATGGTGGCGTCAGACATAATTTGTCTCCCATCTATAATTCCATTCTTAAACCTAAATCAAAACAAACAAAATAAACAATAGGGCTAGCCAGGTCAGGGCCAGAGGTGTGAAAAACAGTCATGTAGGGATGAATAGGTATGCTAAACTAGACGCCAGAGAAACAAAAGACAGAAACAAATAGGCGAGATAGTTTCGGAAAAACTGCAGTATAGTTAGCTCCTCCCTGCAGCGAGATATAAGCAGTGTCTAACCTGCACTCTAACCAAAAATGACGAAGCCTCTCGGATGAGCGGCGAAACGTTTTCGACCAAACAAACTTTGTCCAGTTGACAAATTGAATTTCTTCTTTTATCATATATATATATATATATATATATATATATATATATATATATATATATATATATATATATATATATATATATATATATATATATATACACACTCAACAAAAATATAAACGCAACACTTTTGTTTTGCTCCCATTTTTCATGAGATGGACTTAAAGATCTAAAATTCATCCAATATTACCATTTCTCTCAAACATTGTTCACAAATCTGTCTAAATGTGTGATAGTGAGCACTTCTGCTTTGCTGAGATAATCCATCCCACCTCACAGGTGCGCCACATCAAGATGCTGATCTGACATCATGATTAGTGCACAGGTGTACCTTATACTGCCCACAATAAAAGGCCACTCTGAAATGTGCAGTTTTTTTTTTTTTTGCTTTATTGGGGGTCTGGGGACTCAGAACCAGTCAGTATCTGGTGTGATCACCATTTGCCTCATGCAGTGCAACACACCTTCTTCACATAGAGTTTATCAGATTGTCAATTGTGGCCTGTGGAATGTTGGTCCACTCCTCTTCAATGGCTGTGTGAAGTTGCTGGATATTAGTGGGAGCTGGTACACGCTGTCGTATACGCCGGTCAAGCACATCCCAAACATGCTCAATGGGTGACATGTTCAAAGTTCAAGTTCAAAGTCAGCTTTATTGTCAATTCTGCCATATGCCAACATACAGTGAATCGAAATTTTGTTTCTCTCTGGCCAGGTCCGGTGAGTATGCTGGTCATGCAAGAACTGGGACATTTTCAGCTTCCAAGAATTGTGTACAGATCCTTGCAACATGGGGCCGTGCATTATCTTGCTGAAACATGAGGTGATGTTCATGGATGTATGGCACAACAATGGGCCTCAGGATCTCATCACGGTATCTCTGTGCATTCAAAATGCCATCAATAAAATGCACCTGTGTTCTTCGTCCATAACAGATGCCTGCCCATACCATAACCCCACCACCACCATGGGCCACTCGATCTACAACATTGACATCAGCAAAGCGCTCACCCACACGACACCACACACGCTGTCTGCCATCTGCCCTGAACAATGTAAACCGAGATTCATCCGTGAAGAGAACACCTCTCCAAAGTGCCAGACGCCATCGAATGTGAGCATTTGCCCACTCAAGTCTGTTATGGCGACGATCTGGAGTCAGGTTAAGACCCAGATGAGGACGACGAGCATGCAGTTGAGCTTCCCTGAGACGGTTTCTGACAGTTTGTGCAGAAATTGTTTGGTTATGCAAACCAATTGTTTCAGCAGCTGTCCGAGTGGCTGGTCTCAGACGATCTTGGAGGTGAACCTGCTGGATGTGGAGGTCCTGGGCTGGTGTGGTTACACGTGGTCTGCGGTTGTGAGGCCGGTTGGATGTACTGCCATATTCTGTGAAACGCCTTTGGAGACGGCTTATGGTGGAGAAATGAACATTCAATGCACGAGCAACAGATCTGGTTGACATTCCTGCTGTCAGCATGCCAATTGCACGCTCCCTCAATGCTTGTGACATCTGTGGCATTTTGCTGTGAGACAAAACTGCACATTTCAGAGTGGCCTTTTATTGTGGGCAGTATAAGGCACACCTGTGCACTAATCATGATGTCAGATCAGCATCTTGATGTGGCACACCTGTGAGGTGGGATGGATTATCTCAGCAAAGCAGAAGTGCTCACTATCACACATTTAGACAGATTTGTGAACAATGTTTGAGAGAAATGGTAATATTGTGTATCTGGAATGAATTTTAGATCTTTAAGTCCATCTCATGAAAAATGGGAGCAAAAACAAAAGTGTTGCGTTTATATTTTTGTTGAGTGTGTGTGTGTGTATATATATATATATATATATATATATATATATATATATATATATATATATATATATATATATATATACACACATTTCATTTACATATATATTTAACTGGGTGTTAGTGTCACTCAAGCAGGAATTTGGCTGTTTAAGAACCCTTTGTGAATCAGACGCAGAGTTCTCTCAGCATCTTTTTAAAGTGGAGGTTTCTTATATTTTTTAAGATAAGCTTCATGAATGAAGTCCACTGCTCTGGCCTGCTATTTTCACCACTGCCTGACCACAGCAACACCAACCTGGAGACTTTCTCTAGATCAGAATTGAAATTTTAATTGTGAAATTGCAGTTCAGCTTAATGCCTTCTTACAGTAAATGAGAGTTCTGCCTCATTCACCAGCATGCAACTATGAACACCACACCACTCATTTACCTTTCATTTACATAAAATGCATATGTAGTTACTACGAAATGTGCTGTAAACTTTCATATATGGCCAATATGGGCTTGGCATTATGACATTTGAAAGTGCAAGGAAAAGAGTGAACAATGAGTCCAGCGTTTACTGGCGCTGGGACAGAATGAGACTCACTTTATTCATTCACTTCCGCTTTTCCATTTTCTGGGTCGCAGGGGCAGCAGTCCAAGCAGTGTTCTGCTGCCCAGAACACAATGCACCAGCCCCCATGAATCCTTCCACAGGTGGTGGGTCCACAGGAGGACGGCTCACGTCACAACGGGCCTTGATGTATCTTGTATGTATGTACCATGGGGGCTACCAGTGTCCACAGACACTGGGGGTGAGGTGGGGTTAAGTGTCTTGCCCAAGGACACAACGGCAGCACTCATCTGTGGGAGCTGGGATCACATGCGGTCAACCGTCAAGAGCGGGATTTGAACCGCCAACCCCTGGATCACGAGGCATATGCTCTACCAACTGAGCTACTGCTGCCCCTACTCACCCACCCGACTCACTTTAGCCTGTATAAAATCTGTTTACTCAGAGATACTATTATTATATTAAATAATTTTAGAAAATCTATATCTTACATTCATGGAGGAATTAGAATTTTTGGTTGCATTATCAGAGTAATAATAAAACAAGAGAAGAGCTGCTCAGAGGATTTGTTTTTCCAGAAGAATATTTTCAGTTAAAGGTGCAATATGTAAATTTTTGGTTGTCACCTTCTTGTTTCTATGGAAATGTCATTCCTCTGCCTGGAATGTCCCACAGTATGACAGCATCTCTACATTGCATTTATTCAATTACAAGTGATTTTATTGCACAAAAAGTCCTAGAAAACCAGCCAGAAGAGCACCCAGAAAAGGGTGCCCCTTAGGGTGGTGGGATTGCTGTTCTGGTGAACGAGAGGTGGTGTAATCCTGGCCATATTACTGTGAAGGAGCGTATCTGTGCGCGGGACATCGAACTTATGGTTGTGAGTATGTGTCCATATTATTTACCAAGAGAATTTACGTCTGTACTGTTCATTGAAGCTTACATCCCTCCCTTGGCGAATGAAGCGGGAGCCTGGGACAGAATACTCACTGTGGTCACTGCTCTGCAGTCAAAGTATCCTGAGGCATTACTACTGATTTCTGGAGACTTTAATCATGCCACATTGGACAGTGTCTTACCCACATTTCATCAGTATGTGGATTGTAAGACTCGGGACAACAAAGCTCTGGACTTACTGTATGCTAATTCCAAGGATGCATACAGTGTCACTGCCCTGCCCCCACTGGGATGATCTGATCACAGTCTGGTCCTGTTAACACCTCAGTATGTCCCTGCAGTGAAGAGGCAGCCTGTCACCACACGAACTGTGAGGAGGTGGAGTGAGGAAACCATCAATGCCCTCCAGGACTGCTTTGGGACCACAGACTGGAATGTGCTGTGCTCACCCCATGGGGAAAACATTGACAGCATGACGGACTGTATCACAGATTACATTAACTTCTGCGAGTAAAGGGCCGTCCCCACACACACTGTTCGCTGTTACCCCAACAACAAGCCCTGGATCACCAGCAAGCTGAAGGCTCTACTCAATAAGAAGAAGCGGGCCTTCAACTCTGGTGATAAAGACGAGTTGAGGAGGGTGCAGCAACAGCTAAAAGTCCAACTGAGGCAGGGGCGGGAGGCTTATGGGAGGGAGTTGGAGGCTAAACTCAAACAAAATAATACTAGAGAGGTCTGGAGGGAGATGAAAGCTATTTCTGGTCTCTCCAGACCCAAACAGCAGGACAACAGCCCAGACAGGTCTAACTTACTCAATTTACATTTTTAATTGTTTCTCCTCAACTGGCACCTCCATCTCTACACCTCCCAGACGCCAAATCCACACCTCTATACAGACCAATCATCAGCCCATCACCTCTGCTCCCACGTCTGGCCCCACCTTCACGGAGAAACCCAGCTCTATCTCCTTGTCACCTGGGCAGGTGAGAAGGCAGCTGGAGAAAGTGCGCCAGAACAAGTCTCCAGGACCTGACAAAATCCACCCCCATGTGCTAAGAACGTGTGCAGCACAGCTCAGTGGGGTCCTGCACGTTCTCTTCACACTGAATCTGAAGCTCGAAAGGGTACCGGTGCTTTGGAAGACCTCCTGCATTGTGCCAGTGCCCAAGAAGCCTATCCCATCTGGACTCAATGACTTCAGACCAATTGCGCTGACATCTCATGTCATGAAAGTGTCTGAGAGACTTGTTCTGGCTCAGCTCAGACCCCTGGTGGCACCATCCCTGGATCCTCTCCAATTTGCATATCAGCCCCACATGAGTGTGGAGGACGCTGTAATCTATCTTCTGCAGTGGGCTCACTCTCACCTGGATAGTGTTAAGGGCTCTGTGAGGATATTGTTCTTTGATTTCTCCAGCGCCTTTAACACAATCCAGCCCTCTCTGATGGGTGAGAAACTGCTCAGGATGAGTGTCAGCTCCTCCACTGTCTCCTGGATTACTGACTACCTGTCAGGCAGGCCTCAGTACGTGCGACTGAGGACCACCCTGTCTGATACTGTGGTCAGTAATGTAGGGGCCCCCCAGGTGCGAGTGAGTTTTTTTTTGCCGAAAACCGCGCGGTGCCTGCATAACTAACCGATTTTCAGGGCACAGAAGCGCTGTGAACAGTGGCTAGAGTTTTGAATTGCTTAACAAAATTTCAGCGTGAGAAATACCATGTGTGGCGTGTGAGCGTGTGAACTCGTTGAATTGCGTGTGTTACACTCTCAAAGCGTGAGACTTGAGAGCGCTGATTATGTGCAATACGAAATTCATATGAGCAGTATTACCTCCTGTGAAATACTCCTTAAATACCTGTGCCTTGGTATTTTATTACATATTTTATTACTTTTTTTTATTATTATTATATTGGTTACTTTGCTATGCTATTAGTACTTCCTGACTATAAGTAAATTTTGTAGTAAACTTTGACTTAACATATTATCCTGTGTATTATTAAATTATTGAATGATTCTGACCTGCCTGGACATTATCACCACACCACAGTGATAGTCATGATGGGGGAGGGCTTAGCTTAATGTCATGCAAATTAGGCTGAAGAGACCAAACTTTGAGAGGTTTTTTCAGGGCTTTCAAAAATCTGCTGTGCATGCTTTCAAATAGCGACAACTTCTTCAAATATGGTCAGATTTTCATGTGTAAGACATCATTGGAAAGCTTAGAATCTGTACTTTCAGAATCTGTGAATAACTCAAAACATCTCCAGGAGCCTATGTGTCCTGAAATCCTGCGCTCGGTCACATATTATATATTAAATTTGATGAGTGAGCTACCGTACTCAAAACAATTTGTCTAAGTCTATTCTGACTGTGAGTGGGGTCGCCTCTCCACAGATCTGACCTGTAACTTGGTCTGGTTTGGTCTCCATGAAGATAGAAAGGTTTAATGGCATACTGTGAAACATTCCAGACAAAGCAGTATCATTTCCATGGAGAAAATCATTTGGTGGACCCTCCACCAGAAAAGTTCTTTACTTTACTTTTGCATTCTTTACTTCCTACTCCCTGGGATAACTATCTGCTTTTGGAGTGGAAGTGGAATCTCTTTTCTCTCTGCACTAACTGGGTGACCTGTTTCTGTCCATCTTCTTCACCACTCATACTGAATTCTGAAGAAATTCCCAGTACCTTATTCAGAAATTATGTTTGGAGACATTATGTTATTTGGAGCAGCACTTTCTTTTTTAACAGGGATTTTGTGGTGTCATGTTTGGCATTGCGCTTTGAATGAGTCCTCTGGGGACAAAATCTTCAATCACCTCAATCTGGTCAGGAGCAGCAATGAGGAGGGCAGTGAAGGGGGCAGTGAGGAGAGCAGTGAGGAGGGCAGTGCTGGGGTGCTCTGTGTTGAACACAAACATTCCATTAAATCTTGATTGCATTTCTTCCATCATCTGTCTGAGTCTGAGATGCTTCGACTGGGGCAATTTCAAAAGATGAACCATCTGTGTTTTTTTTAGGTTCTGCACAAGCTGTGGCAGTGCAGGCAGTGTCACATACTATTACCCACTGAGAAAAAGTGTTACACTCTCAAATGGGCCAAGGGCCAGGCTGAGCTCTTCCATCAGATTCCACTGTTCTGCTCTGAGGTGTAGGTGAAGTTGACCTGTTGGTCTGACAGAGCATGGAAAAGGTGCTGATCCACCAAACGCTTACATGTTGAATGAGCAGGTTCTGTGATGCATCACCTGAACCTGCTTATAAAATAAAATAAGCTGTGCACATCCACACATTTATCTGACCATGTTTGGTTTGATATGATAATGTCTCGTAACACAACAGACACACACATGTACAGTAGTAGCCATTGTTTTTTTCCCCCATGTTTCCATGACTGCTCCTTGATTCGTCTGTGGCTGGTCTGTGACTGGTCCGTGCAGATAATGTATCCCCCGCAATGACGTAGTCAACGCAGCCCTGAATGGTGATGCCCCTTGCACTCCCTCATTTTTCCACAGGGAAGAGCTGTGATTGTCTCCTGGCCCATTGAAAAACCTCCTTTATTTATTTATTTTGTTCTACCCCAAACACTCAATAGGCAACATTTAGATTACTGCATTTAATGATGACTTAATAGAAGCGTTGATAGTGGTTGATTGTCTTCAGTGCCTGTTTCATGTGTGTGTGCGACTACTCAGGGAAGTGACCGCAGTTCAGTAGACATCGCTATGTCGGGGAAAAAAGATGCATTTGTGCACTTTTATTAGGCCTGCTCTGTGCTGTAGGCCTGCTCTGTGCGGACGCTGTAACATAAATTCAGATTAGTTTTTGCTTCGCATTTCGTCTTGCTCTTCTAATCGCAGCACATTGAGGAGGGAGCCTGTGTGTGCTATGAGCGGAGAGGAGTGAGAGTGCGAAAGGCGAGGAGCGGCGCGCTGACGACGTGAGGCGGACGGACAGGTAGGATGTTTTATAAAGTTTAACCTGCTCCGTGATACACGCTGGGGTGCTGGAACACAAGGGTCCAGCGAGCGCACAGACTGCAGTGAGAAGCCGCGCGCGGTACGTAGTTTATTGCTTACGGCAGCAGCCGTAATGAAATATGATCGCACTCGTCACACTACAGATCACGATCGATGTATTGAGCACCCCTGTGTTAAAATGTAGGCTATGTTTTTATAGCTGTAGCAGTTGAATTCCTTGTGATAGCCTATTGAAATTGAATGGGCAACTCGCGCATTCCAGCCAAACGAGCTGTTACGCATTACAAAAGTGTAGCTCCAGCTCATGGCAATACCCTGGAATCAAATGAATGGGCGTGTTTAGAATTACAATAGGAGAGGGAGGGGGGAACAGCCTTGGCTGGCGTTAGCTGGAAACGGCATAGAAGTGGCATGGCATGTGGCTGGTATGGGAAAAAAATCAGTGGCTCCTACTGTAATACACGTGTATTTACACAAGATAATGTAATGGTATCTGCTGTTTCTTAACAACTTATAACTTCATTTTGTTAATAATACCATCCACTGAATCGTGTTTGAAAAACAGGACTGCACAGTAGACTGAACACTAGCTGCTAAGGCTGATGTACCTCGTCTCTGTAGCGTCTTTTGGATTTGAAAATATGCAGGATGCTTTCTGTTCATGTGCTGGATCACTGATGTTGTGCTGTTGAGATCTGTAAGGTCCATTTGGCAGTGCAAACATTGCAATGTACTCTCTGCTTTTTTAATCTGAAGTCTTTTTCTTGGGCTCCTTGTTCCATTTCCTTCACTGTCCTTTCTCCACATTGGACTGTGTGCTGCTCAGACGTGCTCTGCTCTGTTACAGTGAGGTGCAGCTGTGTGTACATACTGTGGTACTAAGACAGTGCTTCTCAAATAGTGGGGCGGGCCCCCCTGGGGGGGCATGGTGTGATGTCAGGGGGGGCGCGTGTGACCCTGGGAAACATGCTTTTTTGCTGTACTGTACTAGAACAAAGTGTAATTGCACATCAACAACAGTAGTTGGCACCTTAAATACGCGACATACAGAACAGACTCACCATCAGCAGAAAATCCTCTGTCACAGAAAAACACGTATATTCCACTGAGTTGTGTCCTTTAATCTGACAGAAGCTGACGCATCAGCGGCACAAGGACAGAGCCTCTTTTTTTCAGCGCTTTTAGTTTATGCAAATGATTTTAAGTTTTGTTTCTGTAAAACGTAAACAAATGTGCGCAAAGCTGCATTAAAAACACATTCATATTTGAGTCCTCAGTGCAAAAAGACAGGGCAGTCTTTGTTGGAAGTTTCTTTCTTTTTTTTTTGTTTTTAATGTTAATAAAGGATACAATTTTATGCAGAGGTGTACTAATAACAATTTTCTAGACAAATAATACTATTAATAGTCGCGCGCAGGGAGGGTGTGTGAAATTTTTTCATGTTCCTGGGGGGGGTCACAGAAAATAATTGAGAGGCATTGTTCTAAGATAAGATAAGATAAGATAAAGATAAGATAAGACTTTATTGATCTCGCACAGGAGAAATTTACTTGCAACAGTAGCTCCAGGCAGGGACAGTTTGAACAAGAAAGAAAAGTGCATGCAGGCAAGAATGGAATAAAATAAGTAATAATAAAATAAGTAATAATAATAAAAAATAATAAAACAGTAACTAGGAGAGTATGGAAAAAAGGATATTGCACGTTTGGACTATACAGTGGAGTTATACAGTCTGATGGCAGTGGGGATGAAGGATCTGCGGTAGCGTTCCTTCTTGCACTGAGGGTGCCTCAGTCGGCAGCTGAAGGAGCTGCTCAGCTCCTCTACAGTCCGGTGAGAGGTGTCGTCCATGATGAATGTGAATTTGGCCAGCACCCTCCTCTCAGCCACCTCCTCTACAGAGTCCAGAGGACAGCCCAGGACAGAGCTGGCCCTCCTGACCAGCTTATTGAGTCTCTTCCTGTCCCGCTCTGTGCTGCTCGGGGCCCAGCAGACGACAGCGTAGAGGAGAGCAGAGGCCACCACAGAGTCATAAAAAGTCTTGAGCAGAGGCCTGCACACTCCAAAGGACCTCAGTCTCCTCAGGAGGTGGAGGCGACTTTGGCCCTTCTTGTACAGGGCGTCGGTGTCGGTGGACCAGTCCAGTTTATTGTTGAGGTGAACACCCAGGTACTTGAAACTGTCCACAGTCTCTATGTCCTGCCCCTAGATGTTCACCGGTGAGTGAGGTAGTGGTCTCCTGCTGAAGTCGATCACCAGCTCCTTTGTCTTACTGGTGTTCAGGCTCAGGTGGTTGCACCCACACCAGTCCACAAAGTCTCTGCTGACCAAGCAGTACTCCAGCTCGTTCCCCTCAGACACACAGCCCACAATGGCCGAGTCGTCAGAGAACCTCTGGAGATGGCAGCTGTCCGTGTTGTATGTAAAGTCCGAGGTGTAGATGGTGAAGAGGAAGGGTGAGAGGGCAGTTCCCTGGGGGACCCCAGTGCTGCAGACTACCACCTCTGACTCACAGCCGCGCAGCCGCACGTACTGTGGATGGTCCAGACAGCGAGATGTCTATCCACTCCCGCGTCCTCCAGCTTCCCCCACAGCAGCGCTGGCCTGATGGTGTTGAAGGCGCTGGAGAAGTCAAAGAACATGACTCTCATAGCACTCCTGGCGGTCTCTAGGTGTGTGAGCGCCCGCTGCAGCAAGTAGATGACGGCGTCCTCTACTCCTACGTTTGGCTTGTAGGCAAACTGCAGCGGGTCCAGGGTGGGGCTCACCACAGAGCGGAGGTGGCTGAGGATCACCCTCTCCATGGTCTTCATGAGGTGGGAGGTCAAGGCGACTGGTCTGTAGTGGGCCGGTTCCCTGGCGTTTGTTGTTTTGGCAACCGGGACCACACAGGAGGTCTTCCACAGGACGGGGACCTTCTCCAGGTTGAGGCTCAGATTGAAGATGTAGCAGAGAACCTCACAGAGCTGGTCTGCACAGGTTCTCAGCAGCCTGGGGCAGATACCATCAGGTCCTGCGGATTTCCTCTGCTTCAGTCGCCTAAGGTCCCTCCTCACCTCATCTGGTGTAATGGAGAGGGGGGAGTGAGGGGGGGACTGGGGTGGACTGCAGGGGGTGGTGGTGGGGGAGGAGGGGGGATGGTGCTGGGTTGGGTCTGTGTGAAGGAGGAGGGGGATGTGGCCACTGGCCCGGGGAGGTGTGAAGAGGAGGGGAGAGACGGAAGAGGGGCAGAGGGGGTGGGGGGCGCATCAAACCTGTTAAAGTAACAGTTTAATTCATCCGCCCAGCGCTGATCACCATCAGCTGTCCCTCTGCCACTCTGTCCAAAACCAGACATGTTCCTCAGTCATCTCCACACGCCCCGTACATTGATCTGGGCCAGCTGCTCCTCCATCTTCCTCTCGTAGTCCTTCTTGGCCCATCTGATCCTCCACTGGATCTGTGTCCATGTTCACGCCACAATATGAGTCCACTCTTGTTTAGAATAAGTAAAACTAATATTCAAGGCAGAATAAATATAATCAATGTATTTTTCTAACTGAATACTTCAATTTACCTGAATTTTTTTTTCAGTCCTATAAACACTTCTGTTTCCAGTGAGGCATTTAGGCACTGGAGCTCCCTCTGGTCTAAGCAACAGGAATGAACATTTAGAAAGTAAACAAATCAAGTTTTTATCCCCCATGAATGCTATGCTAATAGAGCCATGGGTTTGTTGTGAACACTGTTTTACTGTAGAAGAGTCCAGTGATGGTTTATGGACTTAAAGATCCCATGACATGGTACTTCTTGATGCTTTTATATGGTGCCTTAATGGTTCCCTAATACTGTAAATGAATCCTTCTTCAAAATCAAGCATCAGTGCATGAGAAAGCCTCATGAAGACAGTCAGAGTCATAAATATCTCTCACGTGTCTCCAGGCAAATAAAAAAATGCATCTCCCATTTCATAGCTCGTTTGCAGTCCCAACTGTCTGGGCGCGATTTCCAGAGACGGTGGGTAGACATCCAGACGGGGGGTGGAAACCTTTCCGCGAGTGTGACGTCCCTTGTTCGGAATCGCCCGTTTGGGCTGTCTTTTTTTCAAATGCGGAAAAGGATCGCAAATGCTCAGTTTACACATTTCGAAACTTTTAGCCATGGAAGGGGCCCTAAACAGGGTAGGGGAGCTCACATTAACGTTCAAAAACCTCAGAAAGTGACAATTTCATGCCATGGGACCTTTAAAAATACTCAGAGACGTTTGGAGTTTTACCTGTGACACAACTAAATGGCCAAAATGAAAATGGAGCATTTTTGAGTGCTCTGAGGAGATTATCTTGGATTAATAAAACGTGTGAATTTTTTTTTGTAAATATCCTCAAACATAGCTCACAAATCCTCCCTAAAGTGCAAACATATGAATTCTCAGTAAAGTGGTCTTCTCTAGCATTACTGTAAGTAGTGTGTGGATGTGGCTATTTCCTGGTAGTAGTGGAAATTGAATCTGGATACAAATGAAAAGTGAATACTTAAGTACAATGTATTTGTACTGCTGACGAAACAAAATACGCACATGCAAGCAGGCTTTATTGCACTGGAGCTCGTGAAAACTGCCTGTTGGACTATGGGCTGTTTATGGGGCTATTTTCTGCCTAAGCAAGTAAATCTGGTGTATTCATCTGGAGCGTGTCTGATAGAATGCTTTATGGCCAAACTGCCTGGGGCCATGGGCAGTACAGGCTAACAGTAGGAGAGCCCAGGAAGTCCTGAAGGCTGCAGAAATAAACACACTGATCAATAAGAGGGTAGAGGATGAAAAGAGGGGCAACTATATCAGGCTTGAAATGAGGTCTCTCTCTCTCTTGTGAGCTTTAGGCCATGTTCTAATGCTGTTACCTCCTCAAAAACAGACCCAGAGTTGTGTTTTCTTTCATTCACACATGTTTGAGTAATCCTGCATTATTAGGCTGCCTTTATCTTCAAAACTCAAAATGCTCCGTTCCACATTGTGATGTCATGTAGTGGTAGATAAGTTAACAGCTCTTTTTACCTTTAGTTCAGTAGAGATGGGCAATTCCAGGGTAGAAATTATCCAGATGATTCCAGTGAAGGTGTATGGAGTTTAAAAACACAGTGGAGCACTTTCTGTATTACCACATGGCATCATATGGTGGAACAGAGTGATTTCTCTTTGAGTGAGTAAGTAATATGCAGGGTATGCTTGTGATGAGGATACATCACATTATAACAGAGATCAGAAAATAGTGTAATATTTGGCTTTTAAGTCTTTTTTATTTGATGCAGTTGGCCTCTTACACAAGGGGTTATCAGCAGAACAGAAGAGGAAATTGGTCGATAGTCACATGCAATGTGTAAATGTATAATGGCTCTGTGCAATAGATTATTCATAATATATTGGCTGAATTCTTTAAAGCCCCAGTGTGTAGGATTCGTGGCGCATAGGTGGATGGTGCTATTGCACTTTCTGTTTTAGCTACGGCAGACCTCGAGGTCCGCGCGCCGCTACTGTATAAATTAAACGCGGTCCCGTTTTTTTTTTCTTTTCTCATGAAAACACACATTCCTGATCATGTACCATGACACTCTACACATCAAATGAAACCTTACAGTCTCCTCTTTTTGACTATGCAATTCATTTCCCTGCACAACAATCACTCCCCGAGCACATGGGGCTTTTATACGGAAAAGCACAAAACGAGGTTAGCTTACCTTAGAATGCTTTGCACAGGTCAAACTCTGTATTTCACCATAAACTTGCTCTCAATTTGTCCGTAAGGATCCAGCGAATAAAATCCAGTAAAACAATTTAGTCCAAAACACGTGTTAGATCCATTACGACGTCTGATCCGGCAGCATGCTTGTGTTGTTTACCCAAAACCACGAGCCTTGCCGAAGGCGAAGGCGGAGCCCAAATGTCCTTCTGCGGCTCTCGTATTCAAAATGGCTGCCTCTGCATGGGGAAGATCCCCCTTTTATGTGACTATATCTAAGTCCAAAAGAATACTTTGATTTCATGATGGAAGTGAAAAGGCTTGGAAAACAATGTATTTTTGAATGGGTATCTTCAATTTCAGTAATTAACGGGTAAAAATCTTACACACTGTCCCTTTAAAATCGGCCTATTGTGCTTGTGTTTGCTCTCTAGTTATAATCTGACACCAGTAGATCATTATATTCTTATCTTCATCCTATTTTCTTGCTGGCTCTGATGGATAGCTGCAGATAACACTGCTGCATGGGATTTTTATTCATTTGTACCTAAATAACAGAATCCTATGCATATCATAGACTAAAAGTCCTATATTATGCCATGTTAAAATGGTGTTCATTGTTTCATTCACACATCTTGCATTATTAGTCACATCTCCAAAGCTCAAAATGCTTTATTCCATCTTGTAATGTAATGAAGTTTTCAAGTTAACATCTACCTTTTACCTTTAGTTCAGTAGAGACGGTACATTCCAGATGATATTATTGAAATGATTCTAGTGAAAGTGTATGGAGAACGCAGCTCGTTCCTGTATTACCACATGACTTTATAAGGTGGAACAAAGTGTTTTCTGTTTGAGAGAAGAACTAAATATGCAGAGTTTGAAACAAAACACAACTACAGATATATTTTTAATGAGGAAAACAATATTATAACATAGATCAGAAAATGGCATAACATGGGCTTTTTAAGAAAATTAAACTGAAAAACTAAGTAAGTGTGGAGTACTGGTGGTGGTGAAAACGGGAGTAGATCAGAGCAATGGCAAATTAAATACAGGAGAAAAAAATTACATCCATGAATAACATACATAATAAATACATCTTCAGAGGGTCAATGAGAAACAACTAGAATATGGTTAGCTCTAAAAAGTAAATTTTGCAGAATAGGTTTAAAAGGTTTTGTGACATCTCTGTCCAAGTTAATGCTGTAAAGATAAAAGGAGAAATTCAATTCACGCATCTTAATGCTGTAAATTCAAACATTCAAGGTGAACAAAACAACATCTCTATGGAGACAAACTGGGGCTCATAGTAAGGATTCATGTTTTGTAATGTGTTTTTGAGCAATGCAACACGTCTACACAAATAAATGCTTTTATTTGACTGCATTTATTTGCAGAAATGTACAATTATTTCTACAATCAATAAATTAAACATTTGGTTGCTTGTTCTCAAAATCTATAGAGGTTTTAAATTAGGCTCACAAAACCCTACTAAAATACATATAAAGAAATCTATTTTTCTACAGGTTAACTTTAGGCAGTACATAAACAAGTCTTTCAAATAAATAAGATTTCTTCATAAGAGCTGGGGTGGAGGCAGGGTCAGCTCTCCGGTTCATTATTTACTGTTATTAGCTGCCAAGTGGAGTTTTGACTCCACTATTTATAGAAGCTTGTGCTAAAAGTGTGACAGGGACAACAGCTCTGCACTTAGGCCTGTCCTGTGTTGGACACAAAACAGTACACAGAATCAGGTAAAATGTTCTATAGACAAATACTGATAAATTTTCACATTGACCTTTTAATGCCCACGAGTCACAGAGCGTTCTATAGCCCAGACAAACGCCTGTAAACATGGATTGAGCGTCAGCACAGGGGTCAGTATTATACCATGCTAACCGTCTGATCCCTCATTCATTCAGGAATGGTTCCGTGGCAATGAAGATGTTTTGGCTCCCACACAGAAGGCATTTTTTATTCAATGAGCCGAAACATCTTTATTGCAAAACCAGTGTCCAGATGACCACCACTGAAACCTTTTCTACATTATGTACCACTGATTTGTTTACATGTCACACTCAAGAGCTCACACTGTAGCAGTGAAAACAGGCTCTTCTCTGCCTTGCATTTAAAATGACCTACATATTTATCCAATGACTACATGTTGCCAAAAACCTCTTTAATGGATCCGTGTAAGTTGCTGTTGTGAAAATGACCCCTTCTGATGCGTCCACCTCCTCCTTTTCAAACCACACGTCTGGTGCTGTGTGTCAATGGGAACTCACCCCTGCTTGAGGCGCTGCTCGGGCCACTCCTCATGGCACACCAGGATGGCAAAGGTTTCAAAGCTGATCTCCCTGCGGCGGTTCATGACGGTCAGAGGGGCACACATGAGCGAGGACACCGCCCACACCACAGCCACCGTGAGCAGGATACGACGGCGGGTGAACATGGAGCGAGCACGGAGAGGAGAGCGCACACTGAAGTATCTGTTCACACTGATCACTGTGAGGGTCAGGACACTGGCCGACACAGAGATGGCCTGAGGGAGGGAGGGGCAGGCAATTTAGCAACTACATTTAATAAGGCATACACTCAACAAAAATATAAACGCAACACTTTTGTTTTTGCTCCCATTTTTCCTGAGATGGACCCAAAGATCCAAAATTCACTCCAGATACACAACACTACCATTTCTCTCAAACATTGTTCACAAATCTGTCCAAATGTGTGACAGCGAGCACCTCTGCCCCGCCGAGACAATCCACCCCACCTCACAGGTGCGCCACATCAAGATGCCGACCCGACATCATGACCAGTGCACAGGTGCGCCCCAGACTGCACACAATAAAAGGCCACCCCGAAATGTGCTTTTTTTTTTTTTTTTTTTGCTTTATTGGGGGTCTGGGGACTCAGAACCAGTCAGTATCTGGTGTGACCACCATTTGCCTCATGCAGTGCAACACATCTTCTTCACATAGAGTTTATCAGATTGTCAATTGTGGCCTGTGGAATGTTGGTCCACTCCTCTTCAAAGGCTGTTATGGACGAAGAACACAGGTGCATTTTATTGATGGCATTTTGAATGCACAGAGATACCGTGATGAGATACTGAGGCCCATTGTTGTGCCATACATCCATGAACATCACCTCATGTTTCAGCAAGATAATGCACGGCCCCATGTTGCAAGGATCTGTACACAATTCTTGGAAGCTGAATTTCGGGGTGGCCTTTTATTGTGGGCAGTCTGGGGTGCCCTTGTGCACTGGTCATGATGTCAGATCGGCATCTTGATGTGGCGCACCTGTGAGGTGGGGTGGATTGTCTCGGCGGGGCAGAGGTGCTCGCTGTCACACATTTGGACAGATTTGTGAACAATGTTTGAGAGAAATGGTAGTGTTGTGTATCTGGAGTGAATTTTGGATCTTTGGGTCCATCTCAGGAAAAATGGGAGCAAAAACAAAAGTGTTGCGTTTATATTTTTGTTGAGTATATTTCAATGTATAACTATAACTAATAGTTATAACTAGTTATACTATAACTAATTATGCTACAACTATAAGGAAATTATCCAATTATTTACATTACATTATTAACACAACCTGTACTCTCAGAGCTTTAACCTGCAGATAGAGGACATGTCCAAGTTTTTTTTTTTTGGGGGGGGGCCATGTCTCATAGACTTAGACTTAGACAAACATTATTGATCCAAAAGGGAAATTGTTTTACAAGGGGAATTGTTTTAAAAGCTCAGAACCTCCAGAATCCCCTCCCTGAGCTGCAGAGGCTGCACTAGCACTGATTCAGAATTGGCTGCAGGTACTGGGGTTTAGGAAGAGACCGTTCAGATCAGAGAGAAGCATTTTAGGTTTAAACACACTGGATTTCAGCACTGGTACTGGAAACCAAAACACACCCTGGCCTGGTGAATGTCTTTGTAACTAAGAGTAACTTAATAATACATTACAACTGACATGATTTTTGGTCTCCATTGCATGTTACTACTACACAAGTATACATATATGAAACAAAATACTATCACTGAATATAAGGGGATGTCATAACATGTATAAAGCAAAACTCTTTTGAAAAAGGGACCTTTAAATTGGGTCAAATTATTTAGGATAAAAAATCCAAACTATTCTAATCAATTAAATATTATGTATTTATGTCTCACATGAATATTGACTCTGACAGCAAGCAGGTTTTAAAGTTTTCTTTTAACTTTTGTTACATTTTTAACTTACTATTCGTGGATTTTGACCAACTAATAAGTG
The DNA here is from genome assembly GCA_036785185.1 of Paratrypauchen microcephalus. Classification (NCBI taxonomy): domain Eukaryota; kingdom Metazoa; phylum Chordata; class Actinopteri; order Gobiiformes; family Gobiidae; genus Paratrypauchen; species Paratrypauchen microcephalus. Next base: position 6,233,859 of record JAVJIX010000033.1, read on the forward strand.
CAGTATGTGCAAAGGACAGAAGTTAAAGACTACTGGATTATATGATTTGAACAGTTTGTATTTCCTGTATCCATGGTAACTCTGTATTTAGCTACAGTATCTATATCCAGATAGCTCTGAAATGATAGACTTTTTTACAACACAACAGGCCCTATACACCAAATATGTCAAAATTCCTTATGGAGGAAACAGTTTGAAAAAAATGTCCCATCTAATTACCGACCAAAACAACCTGGCTTTACCTGGCTCCCCCTGGAGGATGCTTTGATGACACTTTTGTCCTGAGGGTTTACCTCTTCTCAGACTTTTGTTTGAGCTTTTCTTTTACTGCTCAATGTGCTTACACTGCCCCCTCAGGTACAGACAAAGTAATTTTGATTTGATTCTCTTGCTCATAAAAATTTCTAAAATTGGACCCAGGGTTGCCCCTTACCTGTGTGAAGGGCACTGCTCGGCACAGGAAGTCCCCGTACACCCACACAGTGTAGATCCGACTCCCAAGGGTGATGGGCATACACACGCATACCACCGCCAGATCGCACACTGCCAGGTTCACCAGCAGGTTCCGTGTGGCACTGACCCCCACCAGCCGCCGACTATGCCGATTGGTCAGCACGCGCAGGGACATCAGGTTTCCGATGAACCCCAAGACGAAGGACACGCAGTACATGGCAGTCAGGGCTATGGTGCTGGGCTCGTGAAGGGTCCACAGAAGTTTACTCTCCAGGTCGGCAAAGTCATTAGGCGAGAAGGTGTAGGAGAGCAAGTGGTAAGGTATGGAGGAAGAGGATGAAGAGGAGGAGGAGTTTGGTAAAAGAGTTAATGAAGATCCAGAGGGGAGTGGAGAAAGGGCGGTGGAGGTATGGTTCACCCCAGGTTTATTGAGCAGAGGGAGGGGAGAGAGACTGGGCGGCTCTGATAGCAGGTCCAAAGAATGCTCCAAAGGGAAATCCATACTGTTCCAGTGTCACGTCATAACCATCTCAAACATGAACGCTAAGCTGATCTTCCTGATCTCCAGCTAGGTAAGATGCTAGCCATAGGCCTTGAGATGTCTTCTTCAGCTGGAACTAGCTATTAACTAGTTAGAAGTCTACATTCAAAGTACTGCAGAACCATCAGTGTTCAACCAAAGCATGTTTCTTATAGCTTTGTGATCACATTTTTTTACATTCAGACATTGCTATAAAATATGAAAAAAATAGTCAAGACGTCACAGCACTGAGAACCGTTGACAACCAACTTTTGAATCTTGGATGTGCCAAATAACATGAATTTTCTGAGTAATTCATTCACCACAAAATGCATTCCTGTAACATAGATGACATGCCCACTGTTATAATCCCCATAGACATAGTCTGTTCCGAGGGTAATCCATAATGTTTCTGTCTGAAGGCAAACATAACCAGGGTTTAGGCTAGAATCCAAACACGAGTGGGGTGAAGAAAAATGGAGCGAGATTGCGCAAAATATACTCCCAAGAAAGAGTTTGAAGCATCCATTTCTGTCCACTGCTGCTTTCAAAGGTCCATTTTGGTTTTAACCTGAAAAGAGAAAGAGTACAGTTAATCAGGGTCCGGGGAAGCTGTGGCTCAGTAGTTGGACCATTCGCACTCAAACATAAAAGTTTGTCGTTAGTCCCAATCTAATGATGATTTTTCTGATACGTGATTCTTCAGATATGCAATACGTATGTTCCAAAGTAGAATTTTGTTCAAAGTACACATTGTTAACAACTCCAGCAGCATTAAAGAGGAGGCATTACACTTCTATTCAGTGTTGTATAGTAACAAAGTAATAATACTTCACTACTGTACTTAAGTACATTTTGGGAGACTTTGTACTTTACTTGAGTTAAAAAAAAATGATTACTTTTACTTTTACTTCACTACATTTCCGAATTTAATTGCATACTTTTACTCCGATACATTTTCAATGTGTCGTTTAGTTACTTGTTACAAAAAAACCCTCTACTGACTGCAAGGAAGTCAGGACGTGCCTGGGCTTGTTCGCTACTTACGCATGACAATCAGCCTACACCTGTTGGTTTCATGCAGCTCGTTTAATCAATCAACATCCCTGATGGAAGAGGAGACAGCATCCACGTCGGCTACAAATGAAGGGGGAGCTGACCATGAGCATCCCTGGCCGTACTTAAACACAATGTTCTCTTTCGCTGATATGAAGGATTCGTCGTATCGCATGAAGTGCCTCTTGTGCCTTCCAAGAAACGTGGAAATCCTATCTTACAGAAACTCCCCGTCCAACCTCAAGAAACACATCGAGGTAAGTTCTAGATTAATGAAATTGTTAGCGTCTATATTCCAATTTCAGTAACCATAGCATGGACATTCTAGACACCGATGTGAAACCTTGAGCATAACATGTAGAAATTAACTTTGTGTGACATTGTTTCGGTTACACAAAGAGTATCTGACGATGTTGGAGCTAACGGGCTACCTAGCTTTTTGGGCTCAAGGGAAGGCATAGCTGTAGGCTAAGTGTAACGAATGAGCAAGGGCACATGAGTTCAAAAGGACAAAAAATAATATTAACATGTGCCTACTTTTAAAAATTTAAACAAGCGCTGTGTGTTTGTGCTATCTAAGTAACAAAGCGAGGGTTAGCTGAACTTGCTATTCTGTCTTGGCGAACTGCTAGATTTTGTCAAATTTCATTGGATATGCTGAAATATGCTGGTGTGATGCCAGCGCACATAGCAACATAACCTAACCCCGTTTGATTTATATTCGACATTCAAATACATAACTTGTGGTGTAAATCAGATTCATCAAACAACTTACACTGTTTTCCTGATCGTGCAGTCTATACTCTAAGACATTAGTTTAAACAAAATCTTATACATTTTCTACTATCATAAATGCTACTACTACATCACAAATTAAATGTTTTTTTTTTTTTTTATGCGTCCAATGTTCGATATTAAAAGCCAACTAATTTATCATAGGTACTAAATGTATGTTGTATTTGTGCATTTCTGTAGCAACTTAAGCAAATTCGTAAACGTGATTTAACTCTTTCACTGCCAGCCTGTTTTCAAAATCTAAGCCTGTAGAGTGCCAGCGATTCAGAGAATTTTCACTGATTTTACAAGACTCACAGAATACTGAGTTCTTTGACTATATAAACATGGCACACATCAAAATAAAGCCTAGACTCTCTTCTTTCACCTGGAAAAAAAATTATGTTTCTAACCTTTTCGGTTCTCAAATAACTGATAGTAGAACATAGGGAAGTTTCAGCAAAAACACTGGTTTTTGAGCAAGAAATGGAGAAAACGAGCGTTGAGTTCAGAGAAGGATTTCGAGCAGATCAGTGACTTTGACATCAATATTTATTGATTTAGTGACACCTCAAACATCTAAAATAACAGAGAAAGAGATTTTTGATGACAAAGTACATTTTTTATTTACAAATATAAGAATATAAGGCTCTGTGAATAGTGCCAAGAGATGTTTACAGGATATAATAATATCTTTTCATATAAAATAGAACTTTGTTGAGGCTTTGTCTGAGGCCCAGAGTACAGACCCATAATAAAAACTAATACACACACACACACACAGACCTACACACACACACACACACACATATATATATATATATATATATGTACATACACACAAGCCCATGCATAAACCTTTACACACACACACACAGCTACACACGCACGCGCGCACGCACGCACACGCGCACGCACGCACACACACACACACACACACACACACACACACAACTTCATTCATTACAATTACCATACAGCACCATTACTGCTCCAAGTCAGTAAACTTCTTCTTTGGAGCTGTCGTAGTTCTGAGGAGACTCCCTGGTCCGCGCAGCGCACACAGGACACGCCCCCTCCTCGGGCACAGTAGATCTCTGCTCAGACCTCGCTGCTTGATCCGGCTTGTCTCTGCGATCCTCTGATCCAGGATCCTGGGTCCCAAGAGCAATCTGATCGCTCCATAGGCGCTGATCAACAGTTATCTGCTTTTCCGGGTTCGCTGGCCTCGCCATCTTACACACATCTATACACACACTGCACTCCTCCTTTCTTCCCCGGCTCTGATCGGCAAATAATGATACAACATCGCCATCTACATGTTGAGAGATGTGAATTACACCTCAAAAGTTGCTCCAGGCTGTAACCTAGCAACCCCCGCTGAAAAACGTGTTGAACGTCTATAGACGTTCTGGCAATCAACGGTTGGGTTCGCCCGAACGTCTATAGACGTCTCCGGCAGCCAATGAGTTAACTCTTGTAACTGATGTGTGACTTGTGTCCTTTGAGTAAATGCAGTGTCTTTTTTTTTGTCTTTTTCAGAGAAAGCATCCGCACCATGTTCAGAAATACATTGAGCTGACCACAGCAAAGCGAAAAAGGGTCAGTGGAGAACCCACCACCAGCAAGCAGGCCACATTAACACAGACCTTAACCATGACGCCTCAGAAGAGCATTGACAAAGCCATCATTAAGTATGTTCTACATGAGCTCCAGCCATTTTCTGTAGTTGAGCAGGAACCCTTCAGAGAGTTCGTGAAGGACCTTGTCCCTAAAGCCAAAATGATGTCCCGGGTGACTCTCACCTCTATGATTGATGATGGCTTCAAGCAAATGAAAGCTGCTCTGACCGAGGCAATGAAGTCGGTTGACCATGTCAACCGACTTGGAACCAAGGTTTGGAAAACAATGTATTTTTGAATGGATATCTTCAATTTCAGTAATTAACAGGTAAAAATCTTACACACTGTCCCTTTAAGAGCTATTGCCACCGACCTGAAGGTCCCAATGTAAGTTGGCCTAAAAATTATGTGTTTTGTTATTAAACATAGAATAACAGATACAGAATTTTCAGTCATAATATTGTATCAGAACTGTCAGATTTCTATTCAGTATTCATATATTATTCTACTACCGACTGCTGGTCTGTGAGAAGGCGAGGCTTCATCGGTGTTACTGCACACTGGATTGACCCTGAGACTCTTCAAAGATGTTCAGCAGCCTTAGCTTGCAGACAGTTGAGGGGTTCCCACACATTTGACCTGCTACCCAATGCTCTGAATGACATACACGCAGAATTTGAGATCCGAGGCAAGATTGTGAGGACGACCACTGACAATGGTTCGAACTTTGTCAAGGCTTTCCAAGTGTATGGGGAAGATGACAACAACAATGCAGAGGGAGTTGAGGAAGCTGAAGACTCTGCTCAGTCTGAAGAGGAAGAAGATGGTGGAGTGGATGAAGACGAAGTGCAGTACGTTGATGCGGCAGCTCTTCTAAATGAAGATGATGGCTTTGAATTTCAACTACCAAGACACCAACGCTGTGCTTGCCATATCCTAAATCTAATCGCCAGTGAAGATTCCACAAATGCAACCTCCAGTGATGCATACAAAAGCTGCACCATGCAACGTTTGGCAAGTGTTATGGCCTACGGAACAAATGTGGAAGATCCACATTTGCAGCTGAGGCAATCGAAGATGTGTGTTCCAGTCAGCTTTTAAGACCAAATAAAACAAGGTGGAATTCCTTGTTCATGGCCGTGGAACGCCTACTCAGGATTTATAGAGAGAAGGGAGAGGGGGCCTTAAAGCCCCAGTGTGTAGGATTCGTGGCGCATAGGTGGATAGTCGCTATAGCACTTTCTGTTTTAGCTACGGCAGACCTCGAGGGACCCACGCGCCGCGCAGTCCCGTTTTTTTTTTTTTTTTTCTCATGAAAACACACATTCCTGATTATGTACCATGACACTCTACACATCAAATTAAACCTTACAGTCTCCTCTTTTTGACTATGCAATTCATTTCCCTGCAAAACAATCACTCCCCGAGCACATGGGGCTTTTATACGGAAAAGCACAAAACAAGGTTAGCTTAACTTAGAATGCTTTGCACAGGTCAAACGCTGTATTTCACCATAAACTTGCTCTCAATTTGTCCGTAAGGATCCAGCGAATAAAATCCAGTAAAACAATTTAGTCCAAAACACGTGTTAGATCCATTACTACGTCTGATCCGGCAGCATGCTTGTGTTGTTTACCCAAAACCACGAGCCTTGCCGAAGGCGAAGGCGGAGCCCAAATGTCCTTCTGCGGCTCTCGTATTCAAAATGGCTGCCTCTGCATGGAGAAGATCCCCCTTTTATGTGACTATATCTAAGTCCAAAAGAATACTTTGATTTCATGATGGAAGAGAAAAGGCTTGGAAAACACTGTATTTTTGAATGGATATCTTCAATTTCAGTAATTAACGGGTAAAAATCTTACACACTGTCCCTTTAAGAGCTATTGCCACCGACCTGAAGGTCCCAATGTAAGTTGGCCTAAAAATTATGTGTTTTGTTATTAAACATAGAATAACAGATACAGAATTTTCAGTCATAATATTGTATCAGAACTGTCAGATTTCTATTCAGTATTCATATATTATTCTTGGTCCCATCTAACTAAAGTATCCAGATGTTGTGCTTGTTCTTTTTTTGTCAACACAAGTTCAACCCAGCTGAACTTGTATTTCTCACTGAATATGCTGCTGTAATGAGCCCTGTCACCCAAGCAACCAAGATATAACAAGCAGAAACCAATGCATAAATGGGGTGGCTACTTCCTACAATCCACCTACTGACGGTCAAACTTGACAAAGTGAAGTTGCAGCTGAAGTCCTGCAGGCCTCTTGTTGATGCTTTACAGTCTGGAATTCAAAACCGTTTTGGGCACATGTTCAGGGATGCTGAGCTGGTTGCTGCTGCAATTCTTCTTCCCAAATTTCAAACGACATGGACGAAGGATGACGGAACCATCAAAATGGGTAAGGCATTCATATAGTTAAGTGTGTTTGTGTCTTGACACTTTGTAATAACAGATTTGCATGTTGGTTATTGGTGCACGAAATGGAACAATGAATGACAATAAATTGAAATACTTTTATGCATCATTTCATGCTATTGCATCATTTCATGGTATAGCTTTCTATATTTTAAAGGGGTTTTAATTAGACGGGAAAGGGGAAAAAAGGTCACACTTTTGTGTGGGGGATGGGATCTGGGGCTTGAGTTTGCAAACGCCGTTGATTCTGTGTAAAATAAGATTTTAGTTTATAAACTGCAATAACGGCAGCAGCTTTTTGTTGTATTTTTCTTTGTTGAAGACCGTTTTCTTGCAATTGGGTCCTTAATTGTACTGTAAAACATCATGTTCTATTCACCCATGGTAGTTTTGTGTCATTTGAAGCACTGCCGAAGATACTGGGTTTGGTAATATCGATGAAACGCCTTCCTATGGGCAATTAAATGCAGGCACAAAGTACGTTATTTGTAATTTATTAATTACGGTATGGAGGCACTAATGTGTAGTGAATGTTCTTGTTTGAAAACATCCAGGTTATGTGGGGAATACAATTTTTGCCAATCCGAATGAATGAATGAATGAATGAATGAATGGATGGTAGCCACCCCAGTCAGGTGCCAGTTGATGACGTCAGGAGCACCTGCCTTCACCAGACTTGCAAAAATTGTATTCCCCACACAACCCAGATGTTTTAAAACAATAACATTTACTACACTCCATTAGTGCTATCGTACCATAATTAATAAATTACAAATAACGTATTTTGTGCCTGCATTTACTTGCTCATAGGACGGCGTTTTATGGATATCACCAAACCCAATATCTTCGACAGTGCTCCATATGACACAAAACTACCATGGGTGAGCCGAACATGGTGCTTTACAGTTGAATTAATGGTCCAATTGCAAAAAACCCTCTTCCTCCAAAAACACTCCTTCAGTGGTGTTATGTACGCCTTATTTTCAGCACTGTTATTTAAAAAAAATAAAGGTTTAGGGTGGGGGGGGCGAACATTAAAAAATATTAAATTCAGACTGCCTTTGCTTGATACTTTTACTTGTACTTTTAATTACATTACTTGAGTACGTTTATTTTTACATTATTTGTCATACTTAAAGCCCCAGTGTGTAGGATTCATGGCGCATAGGTGGATGGTGCTATTGCACTTTCTGTTTTAGCTACGGCAGACCTCGAGGATCACCCGGGCACGCGCACGAGCCGCTGCTGTATAAATAAAACGCGGTCCCGTTTTTTTTTTTTTTTTCTCTCATGAAAACACACATTCCCGATCATGTACCATGACACTCTACACATCAAATGAAACCTTACAGTCTCCTCTTTTTGACTATGCAATTCATTTCCCTGCAAAACAATCACTCCCCGAGCACATGGGGCTTTTATACGGAAAAGCACAAAACGAGGTTAGCTTAACTTAGAATGCTTTGCACAGGTCAAACTCTGTATTTCACCATAAACTTGCTCTCAATTTGTCCGTAAGGATCCAGCGAATAAAATCCAGTAAAACAATTTAGTCCAAAACACGTGTTAGATCCATTACGACGTCTGATCCGGCAGCATGCTTGTGTTGTTTACCCAAAACCACGAGCCTTGCCGAAGGCGAAGGCGGAGCCCAAATGTCCTTCTGCGGCTCTCGTATTCAAAATGGCTGCCTCTGCATGGGGAAGATCCCCCTTTTATGTGACTATATCTAAGTCCAAAAGAATACTTTGATTTCATGATGGAAGTGAAAAGGCTTGGAAAACAATGTATTTTTGAATGGGTATCTTCAATTTCAGTAATTAACGGGTAAAAATCTTACACACTGTCCCTTTAAGTACAAGAAGTTCCAGATACTTTAAGACTTTTACTCAAGTAACATTTCAGTCAGTGACTTCGACTTTTACCAAAGTCATTTTTGGGAGGGGTACCTATACTTTTACTTGAGTTTGATTTTCCAGTACTTTATACAGCACTGCTTCTATTTGGTATTAACTGCTAACACATAATATATTTAGATCATCATGTTACCTGCACCAACCTGATTTATAAGTTTCATTTTCGTTTTGATGCTCTCTCCCCTCCTTTTACTCTCTGCACTAAGGCACACCCCCTTCAGAGTGTACAGTAGGGATGGGCGATACCAGTTATTTTTGTTTTGATACGATACCAAGTAATACCAGGGTTAGAATCGCGATATTGATACCGATACTTTCATATATTTTTTAATACTACAGAAAAACACTAACCTGGCTCTAACTAGATACCTTGGCTTCGCAAAGCTCCACCAGGGGGCTTAGCTCCACACATTCTAACACCAGATATCTGAAAAAAAATCTTTGATGAAATGAAAATGGCAATGCAGACATCAAATGTGACCTCTAGACTTTTGTTTGTGCTGCTTGTATTGCACGTTGTATTTTTATGTATTTGCCTGCCGAGGGACTGCGGATGGAAACTAGCTTTGTAGCTAAAATTCGGCATATTTACATTTGTTTTATACTTATGTTTTTTTTTTTCATTGCATTTATATAGCGCCTTTCATGACATGCCTTGTCATCCCAAAGCGCTCCATAGTTCATTGTTCATTCACTCCACACTTGGTGGTGGTAAGCTACCTTCTGTAGCCACAGCTGCCCTGGGGCAGACTGACGGAAGCGAGGCTGCCAATCTGCGCCATCGGCCCCTCCGACCACCTCCAACACTCACGCACACTCCACTTTCATACTAGGCAATGTGGGTGAAGTGTCTTGCCTAAGGACACAGCGACAGTTTTTTTGCAACTGGCGCCCCCCTGTGGCACCTGGAATTCCCAGCGGTCTCCCATCCAAGTACTAACCAGGCCCTGCCTTGCTTAGCTTCTGAGATCTGACGGGATCAGGCTTTGACAGGCAGGTATGGCCACAATGGCCATATGTTCATTAATGTGCATTGTCCCTATCAAATAAATAAATAAATAAAATCTATTGTAAGTTGGGCACTTGCAGCCTATGAAAAAAGACAAAAATGAAGTATCACTATTCTCACTCTCACATACACTACTCTTAGTCTTCTACATGGTTGATGGTTACCTGGATTCTCCCTCTCTCAAACGCCTCGGCAGCTGACCTCTGTCGTACGGCTGTTGCTGCTGTGCTGGAGGGAGCTGCATGACTCGCCTCCTGTCGTCGTTTGGTCAGTAGCATTTCGTCATGCTGAGGTTTATGATTTATGATCAAGTGTTTATTTAAATTTGTGGTATTACCACAATATCGGATCATTTTTTGGCACACACTGCACTTCGCAACATTGTCGTCCACGGTGTGGAAGTAACTCCACACCACACTTCGCTTGCGGTCTCCCATGGCTCCCACAGCCCCGCGCCGCTTTGACTGAAATCTCACAGCAGTGAGTCTATGACGTACGACCCCACGTTTGGTGAGAACGCGGAAGGAAAAGTAGTGCCTGACAACTGGCAATGGTTGAATAATGAACAAAACACATATGAATTTGAACTAAATAAACTGAAAGTTAAGTCAGTAAGAAAACATGACTTGGTATCAATAATTTAATACCAGGATCGATGCATATTCAATACCCCATCAGGATCGATATATCGATACTTTGGTATCGATCCGCCCACCACTAGTGTACAGTTTTGTATCATGTTTTTGTATATTTATTTTTATATTTTATCTTGTGGTTGAAGCAGAGGAAGAATCTTACTGCTAAGTATAATGAGGGTTTGAATAGGGCCTGGAAGAGCTCTCTAAATGACTTTAACATGCTTGGATGACATATGATGGTGCCTAAGACGAGACTTAAAACCAGGTAGGACAGGGCCTTCTGTGTGACTGACCCTAAGCTCTGGAATGCTCTGCTTCGCCACGTCGCCATGTCCGATCAGTCCCCACAGTAAAGTGTTTCAAGTCCAGTCTTAAGACCAACTTTTACTCTTGGGCTTATAACAACATGAGTTGTGTGGTCCTCTGTGTGTTTTATTTTATTGTATTTAATTTTTAAATTGATTTTATTCATTTATTTGTATCTTTATGCATTTTAACATTTTTTATTAATTGTTTTATTTATGATTTGTTATCTTTTATTGTATTAAAAGACAGCACTTTGGAAACTGTCATGTTTATAAAATGTGCTATAGAAATACAGTGGATTGGATTGGATAAAACTTCAGTTTTTGCTGAGGGAACTTTAGAACATGGTAGAAAGCAAAAAATGTACATGATGATTCCTCCCTAACATTTGAGAGAGGACTTAAATATGAAGTGAAAAATGAATACAAAACTGCCATGCATTTCAGAACATGTTTGGAATGATCAAAACTACAGCTACAACAAGATCGTCCAATAAACATGTGGGAGGAATATTTTGTTTTTTGCATTAGACCTTATGTTAACTACATAATTGCAGCCTTTGTGATCACATAATTGCATCAACTCAAATTGGGATTTTTATTTGATTACAATTGATTGTGTCCTTCGGCAAGACACTTCACCCTTCTTGTCCATGTATCTGGATAAGTTGAGTTATTGGTGGTAGTCGGAGGGGCCAATTGTGCAGACTGGCAGTCTCAGTTGTGTCAGTGAATTCCAAGGCAGCTCTGAATTTCTCATTTTCTTTTCATTCCTGAGTATATAGATTGAATGAGTATTGTAATGTAAAGCGCTTTGAGTGGCTACAAAAGCGCTGTATGATTTGAAAGCATTTTTATAATATAACATATGGAGAGATAATGAATAAAGGATGTAATTATAAAGTGACCTTGAGGCTACAGAAATGAGTTGTATAAGATGAATGCATGTGAGCAATCACTGATGGGGCCAGTCCGTTTATTGTGCTTTTATGTTCACTGATTCCATTCATTAAACAGCTCATATTACACTGTTTTCTGTTATAATGGTGCATTAAAAACATATGAGGGTTATTCAAAAACTTCTTAGACAAATAAAAAAAAACTTTATTTTTGAAAGTAACAAAATTATTTTTCTGCATAACATCCACCTAAGTCAATACATTTCTGCAAGCGATGTTTCCACCGAAAAATTCCTTCTTGATAGAATTCTGTCTTGTCTAGTCAACCAGATTACAACCTCCCTCTTCGCTTCAAGTATGGACTGAAATGTTGTTCCTTTTAAATGTTCCTTCAACTTTGGAAATAGTAAAAAATCACTAGGAGCTAAATCAGGACTGTAGGGTGGGTGTGGAAGGACTTCCCAGTCAAATTCTCGTAAAATTGTCCGTACAGTCTTGGCTGTGTGTGCTGGTGCGTTGTCATGATGGAACAGAATTTGACGATGGAGCTTTCCTCTTCGCTTTTTGGCCAATGTAGTCCTCAACTTCTCAAAACTCCTTCATAATAACTTGAGGTGATGGTTTTCTGTCCTTCAAGGAAATCTAACAGATTTATTCCATCTTCATCCCAAAAAACAGTCACCATGATTTTTTGAGCTGACCTTTTTGCTTTAAACTTGACAGGCCCAGCTGATCCCTTTGGTAGCCATTGTTTAGACTGAACTTTGCTTTCTGAATCATACTGGTAAATCCATGTTTCATCACCAGTTATGACCCGTTCAAAAAAAATTGACTCATTTGCTTCAATTCTAGTCAGGAGGGCCAATGAGAGATCTGATCTCAAAGCCATTTGATCTTGCCGCAACGCCTTAGGGACCCACCGAGCAGAAAGTTTGCTTCAACCAGTGCCCCCCCCCCCAGAAACAAGAAAAAATGTCACGCCTCCCTCCCTGCGCGTGACTATTAATAATAGTATTGTTTGCCTAGAAAATTGTTATTAGTACACCTTTGCATAACACTGTATCCTTTATTAACATTAAAAACAAAAGATGCGTGAAGAGTCCCTCAGTCGTCCAGGTAGAATCCATGATAAAAGAAGAAATTCAATTTGTCAACTGGACAAAGTTTGTTTGGTCGAAAACGTTTCGCCGCTCATCCGAGAGGCTTCGTCAGCTCTGTGCTGGTAAGACACTTGGTATGGTAATCTAGACGCCAGAGAATCAAAAGACTGAAACCAATGAGATAGTTTCGGAAAGTAGTTGGCTAGTTAGCTCCTCCCTGCCCAAGATATAAGCAAGTGTCTTACCAGCATTCTAATTAGAGCTGACGAAGCCTCTCGGATGAGCGGCGAAACGTTTTCGACCAAACAAACTTTGTCCAGTTGACAAATTGAATTTCTTCTTTTATCATTAAAAACAAAAAAAGAAAAGAAACTTCTAAAAAAGACTGCCCTGTCTTTTTGCACTGAGGACTCAAATATGAATGTGTTTTTAATGCAGCTTTGCGCACATTTGTTTACATTTTACAGAAACGAAACTTAAAATCATTTGCATAAACTAAAAGCGGTGAAAAAAAACCCCTCTTTCCTTGTACCGCTGATGCGTCAGCTTCTGTCGGACTAAAGGACACAACTCAGTGGAATATACGTGTTTTTTCTGTGACAGAGGATGTTCTGCTGATGGTGATTCTGTTCTGTATATCAAGTATTTAAGGTTGCCGACCCCTGCCCCAGAGCGACAATGAGTTATTCAACAAGACTCCTGACAAGCTCAAAGTTCTGAACATTTCTTGATGTGGATGGCCTTCCTTCTCTTGGGTCATCTTTAAGCTCATCCCTACCATCCTTTAATTGCCTGATTCAACTATAAACAACGGGTCTAGAATGTGAAGAGTCTCCATAAACAATGTGCAAAGCTTCAATAATTTCTTTAGGTTTCCAATGAAGTTTTGTTAGAAATTTAATATTTAATATTTTAGAATATTTTAGAGTTCAAATTGGCTCATTTTGGAGGGTCAAAAAAATGGGTTGTGCAATATGTAATTTAACTCTTTGAGTAACAAAGCTAGAATGCCGAAACTTGTCAAATTTGTTTATAAGTCATCAGTGGTACGATTCAAGGTCATTTTGTTGAACTAGTTCGACTCATTTTGAATTTATAGGATTTGTCTTAGAACTTTTTGAATGGCCCTCGTACCTGGACTTGTGTTTTGTTTCATTCACACGTGTTAACACACAAATCCAGCATATTTAGGCTGAGGTCTTCTCTAAAATGGATATGATGTCAGGTGACCTCCCCACACATCTTCACTAGAATCATTTGGATTTGAATTTCTGCCATAGAATTGCCAATCTCTACTGAACTAAAGGTAAAAGGAAGCTCTGAACTTGAAAACTACCACTACATAACATCACAAGGTGAAGCAATTTTGATCTTTGGAAATGTAGACAGACTAATAATAAAGGGTTACTCAAACCTGTTACGTGTGGATGACAACCCAACTCAATAGAAGATAAACAATATTACTGAAACCAAACTATAAAGCAGAATTATCCACAAGAAAGTAGTCTAAATGCAAAATATTGTTACAAAATGTGTCCTGCAATAAATAAGTATCATGACAGGCCTAATTCCAGATATGATTTTTTTTTTTTTTTTTTTTTTTTTGAGGAGGTAACAGCATTTTAACATGGCTGAAAGCTGTGGTTTGTTTCAGTGAGCTATGGTAATTCAAAAGAGAGGGCTGACCTTCGCGGATAGACAGAGGAGGGAGAACATTTGATTCATACATTTTATTGTTGTGCTAGAATTGCATGGGCATGAGAGCACAAGGTGTATTTGTTTTCTGAGCATTTATTTTTCTATTCAAGCTGTTAAAGGGTCTGAGAATCTGATTTTAAGTTATTCTTGTCAAGGTAAATGCACTTTACATCGTGTGGTGTTTGGTAAAAGCAGCAAAATAAGAAAAAAGAAAGAAACTTTAAATTCTTATCCGGGGTGGGCAAACTTTTTGACTCGTGGGCCACAAAGGGTTCTAAAATTGACAGAAGGGCTGGACCAGGAGAAGGTGGATTTAGTGTTTTGGTAAAAACATTAAAAATAACATGGGATATGTAGAAAACATGTCCTTTATTTCAATTTAAAATTAACAAAAGCATTACAACAAAATGTCCGTCTTTCAAGTTCCACGGTATTTAGCTGTTTACTGAAATGACTCTTAAAACACAGAAAATTTAATAAAATACAGCTTTTTTATTGCTAACAGTTACTATTTTAAAGCACTGAAAGTTCTGTTTCCCTTTAGGTTCTTTCGTTCTTTCGTTCTTGCTAGCAAAGTTAGCATGTTTTCTGGCAAAGTGACGGCTGATATTATATTCTTTAAAAACTGCTAGTCTCTTGGTATATCAGGCAAGTATTTAGTGAAAAAATATTTACTTGAAAAAAAATACGACTATTTGTTAAACACTCGACATTCTCTGTCCACTTTTCTTTTCTTAGCTCCGCTCATCTTTCCAGGAGGGCTGAAGGGTCAAAGAGTAAAGCACAAACGTGGAGCAAAACGCTGCACCTCAACAAAGGTCAATGTATCTAGTGCACCAGCTATTGGAAAACGCCAGAATTGCAGGGAAATTAAAACATTCAAACATTAACAAGGTTTATTAATATAATTTCAAGTTCAGCGGGCCGGATTAAAAAGCTTAACGGGCCGCATATGGCCCCCGGGCCGTAGCTTGCCCATGTCTGTTCTAATCTATTAATAATTATATTATTCTCAGGTAATTGCTACTACAGTTTTGTATATCTTTCTAAAGCTAAACATCCCACCCAGCTTGCTCCAACAAAGATAAGTCATGCCATACACACATTGGTATTCATTGGTTTCAAATGATTCAAAATGTACAAATTGTTAATCACTATAGCAACACTTTTCAAGTCTTCATCAAGACTTATTTCCAAGGCTTATTTCTATCTCTGAGTGCTCCACAGAATCACTTGTGCTCAGAACTGGCAAACTGTCTAGTTTTGTACGATTACAGCAGCGAGTAACGCGAGTGTTACAGTACACAATACATAACAGCTCTGCTGCTGTTGTTATGGGGTGCACAGGTGATCAAAGGGCACAATTTTACGGGCCTTATCTCAATGGGCAACAGGATATTAATGTCCTGAATATTATGCAGTAGTCTTAGCATTTTACTGATGAGATGTGCCTGTTAATTCTTCTAAAGCTGCATAGACCCACTACTGTTTCCCAACACCTGATTCAAATCAATGAGCTGTTAGCAGGTGACTGCAGGTTTGTTGCATTTGTAATGAGATTAATAATAAGAGTTTTTGAGGTGTGTAAAATATACAATGTGTAACCAAATAAATGATGTAATTTCATAATGGGTATATTGAAGTATTAATGTTGTTCACTACACATACTTATCTTCTATCTTCTTACAACTTGCACAAAGTAATAAAATGAGTACTAATTTGTCATTGTCGTAAGCCGTTTCCCAATTCAGCAAGTGCACAGTTCTGAGCGTCCTTGGAGGGGGATGTGCGTCATATCCGGCACGACAACTGCTGTTCCATTTGTTTTTTGTCCCATGCATAGTTAAGATGTGGTTGTGGACCAAGCGTGCAAACATGCACTCTTCGCACACTTAAAAGCCCCAGCATGCACAGCGCGGCAGGATAACTACAAAGATGGACTCGCCAGCAACATCGCCATGTGACAGTTGCGACGTCACTATAAAATGTGTGTACTGGTTCACTTCACCTACAACTGTGCTACATGAAACTCTTCATAAACTACGCTAAACATGTGTGACGGTATCCGTAACGGCATAGTTCACGGCACCTGTTTTACTGTTCACATGCTTTTCCCCTTACACTTCTATATTTCCTTTGCTGTTGTAATGCTGGATATTCTACAGTGTAGCCATGTCCAACGTTTACTCTAAGCTGCGCGCCTGTACAATTGCGCACTGCTCGCACATTCTCAGCGCACAAGAAAACCTATGCAGCACACTGTAAATCAGGGATGAAAGAGTTTTTAGCGGATCTCCGCTTTTTATTCAGCCACGGGGTCATTTTTTAAATATCTGCTGCAAAGTGCGAGCAGCGCGAGGGGGGGTGTGCATTTCGGATGTCGCGCACAGGGATCCAAGGAGCGCTCAGGGAGATAGTGTGTTTGCTCAGACACATTAAAAATTAAGGGGAACATTGGCCATGTCCCAATTCCAAGTATTACTAGTCGCAATAGAATCATATTTTTGTCTTTAGGGAACAAGGAGCAGACCACCTGAGCTGAGGCGGGACCTGTTCCATTTCGCAGACGCCTATGCGATCCACGGACTGCACTCAGGGCTGAGCGAGTATGCATCGCCTCGACTGCAGACTGAGACCACTGTCCGAATCATGCACTCGCTGAATTGGGAAACGGCGGTAGTCTCTACACAGGCCAGTACATCAACTCTGACCGGATGCATAGGACCACACAACCTGGAATAACAACCCAGATTCTGTGTCTCAGGAAGCCCCAGCACCAGCTCACAAATGAGTGACAGGAGAGATACCTGTAGCGGCTGGACAATCAAATTGATATTTAGCTTTGCAAAGATTATCGTTGGTTTGTGTTCTTTTTCTGCAAATATTCCTATGCTCCTATGGATCATCTTCAATGTTTGTATTCTAACAATTTTCAAAGTTTTTTCCCCTGTGATGTAAATAAATCTTTGCATTATCTTTACACTGTCTGAATGAAGAGGCACAAGGCTCTAGATTTGTGGGTAGAATTAACTGTCAACACTTTATTTATTATTTTATTAACTTCTGTTACTGGTTTATTCCTCTCAATAGTAAAGGACCACAGTCAGCTCTGTATATTTGGCCAGCATTTTGCAGAGAGTACACGTTGAGGCAGACAGTCTCCAATCCAGGATGGTCCACCACACATGTGAGCTGTCCCTCGTAGGGTTGGGTACCGAAACTCGGTATAGGTATGGCACCGGGGCAAACATCAACGGTAGTAACCAGACCGAAATGTAACGTGTTTTTCGGTGCCTCGTTTCGGTACTCGGCCTACCTCATAAATCCATCTGTTGTGGACATGCGCCCTTTGCGTGCAATTAACGGCAGCACGGACACGACAAGCAACAGGGCAGACAGGATCATCATGCTCTATTTCACTCGCAAAGATGCTGATTCGTCTGTGTGCAACAAGCGCCAGAAAATATTTGCGTGCAAAGGCGGAAATACGTAGAATTTATTTAAGCACCTGGCAACACACGGTGTGTATCTTAAAGCAGAAGCGTGCACCGTCTTCCAAAGTCTCCGTGTGTCAACAACGCAAAGCACATCAAGCACGGATAAAACAGACGAGATGGATAAAACTTCTGAGACAGCAGTGGAGGTACTGGATGACGACAGTAGCAGCGTTTATTCTTACTGTGAGTAATTTTAATACCGACAGAGTTGCGGTCTTATGGTTTGTGTGGAAATGCGTTTGTTGGACAGACAATTTAGATGTGCAAGTAAATGTTAAACTGTTAAACTGCATACCTGGTTTTATGTGAAATGGGCTAGCATTGATGGTTAGGCTACTGTGGGAACCATGACGCGACTGACCACAGAACAGTAGCTGAGCGAGCAGTCAAAAAAAAAAAGTCCGGAGTTTTTTCAATGTGTCGTAACGTTGCCGAAATACATGTTGGTAAATAAATGCAGCCAGTGTGAACTGTATAACAAATTTCTTAACAATACTCAAAATAAATATTTTCCAAAGAACATGTGGTTAAAATGTGGGCTCTCTAGGTTCAGCTGCTGCTGTGACACCTTTCACCTTGGCAAAGAGGGCCAAGTTACCCAAGGAGAAGGTGGAATCCATCCACAGGGCAGTAACAAAATTTACCATTCAAATCTACCATTCAACATGGTAGAGTCTCCATGGTTCAGGTGAAACATTATTTGTATGAAAATAATTATATGTCTGTGAGTTAAGACAGTCCCCTGGAAATTTGCTCATCTTACTAAATGTGCTTATGTGGTTTGAATTCTGGAGAGAGATGGCATTGGCTCTAAATGAGCGCTACAAACCACCTTCCAGGGATGATATTTGTTTTTGTTTGATTTTGATTTTGTTTCCCTGTCTGCGTGTGTGTTTTTTTTCTTTTTAAAGTACCGATTTCGGTACCGTTTAGGTACCGGAACCGTTTTGAAAGTATCGAATTGGTATCGGTATCGAATGAAACCCTTTCGATACCCATCCCTAGTCCCTCGGCCTGTCGTAATCTTCTAGTAACCTAATTAGGATTAGAAATGCTAAGTGTCATTTTTAGGTATAAGTAGTTGTCAAATGAGGATACAAAGTTTACAAATTTAGAGTGCTACCTGAGGTATCCAAGCAGCAAATGTTCTCAGCTTCTGAGGGCATGGTAGCACAATTTCCACAGTGGCACCTATCCAAAAAATATAGGTAGAACAGTTGTAAATCTTCAGGTAATTATAAGGTAATACAGACAGATGTGATGATGGTAAATCTTCAGAAGTCATGGGTTAACATGACGTCAATATACGTGAACATAAAGAACTTTATCATTAAACATCAGCCAGAATAATCATAGAATAGATTAGAATGCCTTCGATTATTACTGTACATATGTACAATGAGATTAAAAGCATTCTACATTGTAGACATGTATGTAGATTATTTACATACATTTATAACATAGTGCAATAAAAGACAACCAAAGCGGGGGTAGGTGCACATTTACATGCACTTAAGTATTCAAAATATGATGGGGCTTTGTATTGGCGCACGTGTTGTTTTTGGTAATGAATGTTGTTTTTGGTAAACAGGTCACACACATGTACAGAGAATGCTTTAATGGAACAACACATCAGTATACTTGTGTTTTTCATGTAAACTGGGATATCATCAACCCCATTACTCTGTGTTTATGTAAACACTGTATCCCAAATTTGATCAAAACCAGGATAAGCCTTATATTCGGGATATTACGTGCATGTAAACATAGTCACATAGTCAAGTCATGAGGCTCTGGGAAATTATTACCCCGCCAGCGTTTATGAATTCTGTATTTAATAGCATGACGGGTGTTCTTCCTTACCTAGCAAATCAGAGCAACATGAAAAGCTAACAACATAGGCTATGGTGGCTACATGCTAACCGTAACAGTATACATAAACAAGCTAATGAAAGTATTGTTTCCAGACATAAACTAAACTAACCATTCAGAGACGTCCTGCTGAACCCGCTGAGTTGCAACTTCTTCACCTTCGGGATCAGACTCGGAGCCGTACTGAAAAGTTTTTACGATCGCTTGTCCACTTTTCGTCGCTACAGACACGTAAATATTAACAGCGTGGTAAAAGGAGAAATTCAATTTGTCAACTGGACAAAGTTTATTTATTCGAAGACTTTTCACAGCTCATCCAAGCTACTTCGTCAGTTCTGGCTAGAGTGTAGGTGGACACTGCTTATATCTAGCTACAGGGAGGAGCTAACTACACTGAAATTATTCTGAAACTATCCCACCTCTTTGTTTTCAGTTTCTGTCTGGGGTCTTGTTTAGCATACCCATTCAGAACCATAATGGTTGTTTTCACACCTCTGGACTTGGCTAACCCTATTATTTTCTTTGTTTGTTTTGTCTGATCCCTCCATTCCTGTTCAAGGAAGGATTTTCTTTTTTGACTCTTTAACTCCCCTCTCAAACCAGCTCTTTTCCCTGGCTAAGATCTGAACCTCACTATCCTCAAAGGAGTGGCCTGTGGCTTTTAGGTGGAGATGTACAGCAGATGAAGGTCCACTCTGACATGCCCATCGATGTTGGTACATCCTCTTGTGAACTGGATTGTGTTTTGTTTTCTCCAATGTAGCGCTCACTGCAGTCTTCACTACACTGAATGGAGTAGACATTGCTTTGTTTGTGGCTCGGTGTTTTGTACTTTGGGTGGAACAGTTTCCATTCAGCATGCTGCAGCCCGGGTAGTAACAGAGGCAAAACTCAGGGTTGGGAGAACTTCGGAGAGGACATGGAGGAGGACCTTCGGATAGCCTCAAAGAAATTCTGGCAAATCATCCAAGCAGCAGGAAGGTCTTTCCTTCCTGCCGCTGTCAGACTGTACAATGATCAATGCTAGTCATGTTCATCTCCATAGCAACCATGTGTCATCTCCATAGTAATAATAACAATGTGCAATATTATTTAAAGTCACTTTACCTGCTACTTATTTATTTAAGCACCACTGTCCATCACTGCACTGTACACAATCATCTGAGTCACTTTATTGTAGTGATATTATATATTACTGAACTTTAACTGCTGTTTGTTCACTGCTCAGAATCAAAGACATTTATTGTGCAACGTTCCTGTGCCTTACAGTGTTGTGTTTTTTTTTTAGTTGATTGTACATACTTATTATTATTATTTATCTTCATTTGACGCATGCTCATATTTTCCTACTGTTTCTGAAACTTGCGTTGCGACACTGCAATTTCCCCATTGTGGGACAAATAAAGGATTATCTTATCTTATCTTATCTTAACACCTCAGGAGGGGGAAGTGGTGTTTCACCAACATTGTTTAAGGTGCGAGTGGAAAGCTTTTGACCTCGACTGGGCATGTTGTCAGATGGTGGATGGTACTTTGAGGATCTTCTCAATCCCACCATCATATCTTCTGAGAAGGAAGCAGAGGCTGGGGACTCAGAGGCAGACTCGGCACCCTGGCTGAAGTCACTGAGGTGGTTGGCAAGTTCCTCCGTAGCAAGGCTCCGAGGGTAGATGAGATCTGTCCTGAGTATCTTAAGTCTCTGATGTTGTGGGGCTGTCTTGGCTGACACGTCTCTGCAACATCACGTGGCAGTCGGGGACAGTACCTCTGGACTGGCAGACCGGGGTGGTGGTCCCTCTGTTTAAGAAGGAGGACCGGAGGGTGTGTTCCAACTACAGGGGAATCACACTCCTTAGCCTCCCCGGTAAGGTCTATTCCAGGGTACTAGAGAGGAGAATCTGACTGATGGTCGAACCTCAGATTCAAGAGAAGCAGTGTGTTTTTTGTCCCAGCCACGGAACATACTCTCCATTGGGTGCTCGAGGGTTCATGGGAGTTTGCCCAATCAGTCCACATGTGCTTTGAGAAAGCATTTGACCGTGTCCCTTGTGGGGTCCTGCGGAGAGTGCTCTGGGAGTATGGGGTCCGGGGCTCTTTGTTAAGGGCTGTTTGGTCCCTGTATGACTGGAGCAGGTGTTTGCAATGCGGGTAGTAAGTCGAACCTGTTTCCGGTGCATGTTGGACTCTGCCCTTTGTCACTGGTTCTGTTCATTGTATTTATGGACAGAATTTCCAGGTGCAGTCAGAGGCCGGAGGGGATCTGGTTTGGAGACCATAGGATCTCATCTCCGCTGTTTGCAGATGATGACGTCATCGGATCGAGACCTCCAATGTACACTGGGGCAGTTTGCAGCCGAGTGTGAAGTGGGTGGGATGAGGATCAGCTTCTCCAAATCCGAGGCCATGGTTCTCAACTGGAAAAAGGTGGCTTGCCCTCTCCAGGTGGGTGGAGTGTCCTTGCCTCCAGTGGAGGCTTTCAAGTACCCTCACCTATGGTCATGAGCTTTGGGCAATGACCGAAAGGACAAGATCGCGGATACAAGTGGCCGAAATGAATTTCCTCCGCAGAGTGGCTGGGCACTCTCTTAGAAATAGGGTGAGGAGCTCAGTCACACGGGAGGAGCTTAGAGTAGAGCTGCAACTCCTCCATGACAAGAGGAACCAACTGAGGTGGCTCGTGCATCTGTTCTGGATGCCTCCTGGTTGCCTCTCTTAGGAGGTGTTCCAGGCATGTCCCACCAGGAGGAGGCCCCGGGGAAGACTCAGGACACACTGAAGGGACTGTGTCTTTCGGCTGGCGTAGGAACGCCTTGGGGTCCCCCTGTCCGGGGTAAAGAAAGTCTGGGACTCCCTGCTTAAAGTGTTTCCTCCGCGACCCGGCCCGGATAAGTGGAAGAAAATGGATGGATGGATGTCTCTTGCCCCTCATCTGGGAGTGTGACACCATGACATTCTAGAATCAAAACACCACCCATAATGAAGACTAAAGCAGGACTAGCATGGACCACACCATGGACTCAATCAGAACAAAACCACTGCTACATCAAACTAAACTAAACATACAAGACCTGTCCATTGTTTTTAATCAAGGCATCTGTGTTTCACAGGCTGGTACTGTTCCACTGTTACATTGGCCCTAATGCATTATTCAGCAGGGTTAGGGCAGCCTCCAAATTAGAGAAGAACCGCACGTAACTCTCCTTTGTGTAGTTTACTGATGTAGTGATTAGCATAAAAGCTAACAACCACCTAATAATGCTTCTAACCCTTAATAAATATCTATTTATATTGCTTCTAATTCAACATTTAGCATGTTGGAGATTTTGACTATAATATAATATAGACAATAATATAGACTATAATATGATACAATTTTTGATTTATTTCATCAAAAAGTCCAACTCCTATAAGAAGAAGATAATGGAGCTGGAAGTTAGATATGAATGTATATAACAAACAGCTCTTTGTTAAAGGTCCCATGGCATGAAATTTTCACTTTCTGAGGTTTTTGAACGTTAATGTGAGCTCCCCTACCCTGTTTAGGGCCCCCCAATGGCTAAAAGTTGCGTAATGTCTAAACTGAGCATTTGCGATCCTTTTCTGCGTTTGAAAAAAAAACAGCTCAAATGGGCGATTCTGGACAAGGCACCTTATTGACGTCAGATCGAAAAAAGAAATGCAAATTCAGTTCCACCACCTTCTGGATCTCCACCCCCTGTCTCTGTAAATCACACCCAGAGAGTTTGGACTGCGGAGGAGATACGCAATGCGAAATGCGTTTTTTTTATTTGCCTGGAGGCACATGCGAGTGTTTATAGACTCGGAAGTCCTTTACCTGACCCTCTGGACCTCTGAAACAGCAGTGGTTTAATTTTATTTTCTGTAAAAATGTGTTTTTTTTCATTGAAAAGGCTTTCCTTTCCTCCTTCGCGCTTACACACGCGGAAGTGGGGCCAGGCACAGCGCACCGCTAAAACAAGGAACCAGCGGCGCATTTGCCCCCCCCCCCCACCCCCCCCACCCCCCCACCCACTCCTCTAACCAATCTGTCTCCTTCTCATTTGCATTCAAGCAACAAGGCCCAGAATGAGTTGTTCAGACAGAGAGATTATGACTCTGACTCTGTACATGTGTCTTTCTCATGCACTAAGTGTTGATTTTGAAGAAGGATTCATTTACAGTATTAGGGAACCATTAAGGCACCATATAAAAGCATCAAGAAGTACCATGTCATGGGACCTTTAACAACACAGCTATTTGTTCCACAGTCTCATTAAAATAAATAGTACCTATAAACATCTAAAAATCTTACCTAGCCTTACATAGCCTGTATCAGTGAAATAAATAGATAAATAAAAATCACTATGAGATACGGAGAGCTTGCCTTGGTCATTTTGGGTGGGAACTATTTTCCAGTGCGGAAGAATACAGTCGTATCACGCACCACGTTGTGCAACAGGGGAACTCCCTTCCCGGTGCGTAACTGGGATTCCCCTGGCAGCGTGCTGTGTGATACGGCTGTATTCTACCGCACTGGAAAATAGTTCCCACCCAAAATGACCAAGGCAAGTTCTCCGTGTTGATTTGCACATTTATTTGCACTCGATATGAATGCGCACTACACACAAAGTAATTGGGAAACGCATCGAGCAAATTAATTCCTTTTGGCCGAAATCTTTCTCTGGCTACGTTAGACTCCAGTCTAAGGCGGAGGAGCACCAGATACCGCGGCGGTCAGTGGCGACAGACTCGGACAATGGCTGGGTGAGCAGGAAAACGCTTTCCACCACTTATTTTAGTCTCTGGACTGTGGGGAGATGCCCAAATTTGACCTGGGGGTGGCATATCCCTCTAAGAACGGCTCAGCGTCGTAACCTGAGGACCCCCTGTATATATATTTAGAAGCAAAACATGCATCATGGGTCAGATCATCCAGCTACTCCTGAACAAGACCAGCCCAAGATCTGAGATGAGATGTACACTGTGGTGCCTGCTGCTCCTGACAGGTTTAAACCAGAGGTATTGAAGGATGGGTCAAATGCAGGGACACATTCCTCTATAAGGACAATAAAGTGGGGACACATTGGCTGTAATCAAGGCACTCCTGTGTGATGTCATGTAGTACTTGGCGGCACGGTGGCTGAGTGGCTAGCACTCATGCTTCACAGCAAGAAGGTTCCGGGTTCGATCCCCATTGTGAGATCAATAAAGTCACTTCTCTTAAAATTGCAGTGGCTATTACATTTTGAACACAAAACTGCAAATATAAGTATTTTATTTATTTATTTATTTGTTTGTTTTGCCATTGCTATTAGGCCTGCATATGTTATTTCCTCCATCACAGTGTTCAGACCCATCTGTTTTATTTGGATAAATTAATGTTTTAATGTTTTAATGTTGGTGTTATTGTCAATTGTCATTGTTTTATTGTTTTTGCTGTGGTGTCACCTGCCCAGGGACTACAGATGGAAATTAGCATTCTTGCTATAATCTGGCATATTTACACTGCAATGCTGCAGATGTTCATTAATATGCACTGTCCCTATTAAATAAAGAATAAATAAATAAATAAATAGCATAATAATTTAAAAATGTACATTAAGGCAGGTTATTATATTATGTTCAAATCAAGGTCAGGGTTTTTTTCCCCCTCCACTGATGCTTTTTAACATTAAAGGTCCAGTGTGTAGGATTCGTGGCGCATAGGTGGATAGTGGCTATGGCACTTCCTGTTTTAGCAACGGCAAACCTCGAGGGTCATCCGGACGCGCCGTAGCGGACAGCTCGCGTACCCGCGCGCGCACCCGGCGCGCACCCGGCGCGCACCCGGCGCGCACCCGGCCGACATCAACGGTATTAATAAAACGCTGTCTCCCGTTCACTGTTTTTTTTTTCTTTTCGCATGAAAACACACATTCCCGATCGTGTACCATGACACTCTACACATCAAATGAAACCTTACAGTCTCCTCTTTTTGACTATGCAATTCATTTCCCGACACAACAATCACTCCCTGAGCACATGGGGCTTTTATACGGAAAAGCACAAAACAAGGTTTGTTACTTAGCTTATCTTTGAAGGCCTTGCACAGGTCAAACTCTGTATTTCACCACAAGCTTGGTATCAATCTGTCCGTAAGGATCCAGCGAATAAAATCAAGTAAAACAATTTAGTCCAAAACACGTGTGAGATCCATTACGACGTGTGATACAGCAGCATGCTTGTTGTTTACCCAAAACCACAACCAAAAAAAATTTGATTTAGTGTTTAGTTCCACTTTAAACTTACCTTGATTTTTCCTTGCTCATTGTGGTCCTCCATTGATTTATAGTCCCACTTCTTTTTAAGTTCCATTGTAATTATGATCCAAAGAAGCATTTCTTTCATCTTTGCCAGCAGTTTGCACTTAAAGCCCCAGTGTGTAGGATTCGTGGCGCATAGGTGGATGGTGCTATTGCACTTTCTGTTTTAGCTACGGCAGACCTCGAGGGTCACCCGGGCACGAGCCGCGCGCCGCTACTGTATAAATAAAACGCGGTCCCGTTTTTTTTTTCTTTTTTTTTTCCTCATGAAAACACACATTCTCGATCATGTACCATGACACTCTACACATCAAATGAAACCTTACAGTCTCCTCTTTTTGACTATGCAATTCATTTCCCTGCACAATAATCACTCCCCGAGCACATGGGGCTTTTATACGGAAAAGCACAAAACAAGGTTAGCTTACCTTAGAATGCTTTGCACAGGTCAAACTCTGTATTTCACCATAAACTTGCTCTCAATTTGTCCGTAAGGATCCAGCGAATAAAATCCAGTAAAACAATTTAGTCCAAAACACGTGTTAGATCCATTACGACGTCTGATCCGGCAGCATGCTTGTGTTGTTTACCCAAAACCACGAGCCTTGCCGAAGGTGAAGGCGGAGCCCAAATGTCCTTCTGCGGCTCTCGTATTCAAAATGGCTGCCTCTGCATGGGGAAGATCCCCCTTTTATGTGACTATATCTAAGTCCAAAAGAATACTTTGATTTCATGATGGAAGTGAAAAGGCTTGGAAAACAATGTATTTTTGAATGGGTATCTTCAGTTTCAGTAATTAACGGGTAAAAATCTTACACACTGTCCCTTTAACAATTCAACAGGAACTGAATCACATCCACACTTCCGCAACATCTATGGCGACAGACAGAGTAACATGGCGACAGACACCATGTTACTCCCTCCTGGTCCTCGGGCTGGTGATGTTCTGGAGGTCTGAATGTCTCACCCCAGGCCCCACTCTTCTTGTCTGCAGTGCAACAGGCTCCAGCTCTGTCTTCCCCCTCACATTTGCTCAGACACAGAGCACAGTGCAGTGAGACAGAGGGGCAGCACACTCATAGACAAGGAAAGGGTTTTAACAGCTCTTCTTCTCAAAGTGCAGAGCCGAGTCTGCTGTTTCGCACACACAAAGACGACAAGTAAACAAGGAGATGTACATCAGAACACTATAGCCAAGCACATACAACTGGGGTCATTTTAATTATGCAAAAGAGAGGAGCTATTGGTGTCTGGGTACTGCAATGTGAGAATGTGGATTCAAGACTTTTCAGGGATTTTAACCATATTATAGGCCTAGTTGTTTTCTCTCATCATTTACTCACCAGAAGTTGTATCTGGAGTGACTGGTGCATGTTTGAGTAATTTTTAATCAACTCCCGTTTTCACCTCCACTGGTACAGGCCCACTGCTCTGTACTTACTTCAGTCTCCAATTTTATTTTCTTAATCAGTGCATATTTATTTATTTATTTATTTATTTATTTATTTATTTATTTATTTATTTATTTATTTATTTATTTATTTGTAATCTGCTATACAGTAACTATCTACAACTAATTAAAGGAGATGCTGACATGGTTCTTGTTCTGGTTCGTGGTTCTTTGTTGTGATGACGTTTACAGCGGCGTCAGCTCCAGTTGGACAACACAGTTTTCTAACACGGAAAGTCAGAGCACTTGTTTCTTTTATTAAGCCATTTTAGATCAATATTGTGATTTAAAAAGTCCAAATTATACTCAACAAAAATATAAATGCAACACTTTTGTTTTTGCTCCCATTTTTCCTGAGATGGACCCAAAGATCCAAAATTCACTCCAGATACACAACACTACCATTTCTCTCAAACATTGTTCACAAATCTGTCCAAATGTGTGACAGCGAGCACCTCTGCCCCGCCGAGACAATCCACCCCACCTCACAGGTGCGCCACATCAAGCCGATCCGACATCATGACCAGTGCACAGGTGTGCCTTATATTGCCCACAATAAAAGGCCACTCTGAAATGTGCATTTTTTATTTATTTTTTTGCTTTATTGGGGGTCTGGGGACTCAGAACCAGTCAGTATCTGGTGTGACCACCATTTGCCTCATGCAGTGCAACACATCTTCTTCGCATAGAGTTTATCAGATTGTCAATTGTGGCCTGTGGAATGTTGGTCCACTCCTCTTCAATGGCTGTACGAAGTTGCTGGATATTAGTGGGAGCTGGTACACGCTGTCGTATACGCCGGTCAAGCACATCCCAAACATGCTCAATGGGTGACATGTCCGGTGAGTATGCTGGCCATGCAAGAACTGGGACATTTTCAGCTTCCAAGAATTGTGTACAGATCCTTGCAACATGGGGCCGTGCATTATCTTGCTGAAACATGAGGTGATGTTCATGGATGTATGGCACAACAATGGGCCTCAGGATCTCATCACGGTATCTCTGTGCATTCAAAATGCCATCAATAAAATGCACCTGTGTTCTTCGTCCATAACAGCCTTTGAAGAGGAGTGGACCAACATTCCACAGGCCACAACTGACAATCTGATAAACTCTATGTGAAGAAGATGTGTTGCACTGCATGAGGCAAATGGTGGTCACACCAGATACTGACTGGTTCTGAGTCCCCAGACCCCCAATAAAGCAAAAAATGCACATTTCGGGGTGGCCTTTTATTGTGGGCAGTCTGGGGCGCACCTGTGCACTGGTCATGATGTCGGATCGGCATCTTGATGTGGCGCACCTGTGAGGTGGGGTGGATTGTCTCGGCGGGGCAGAGGTGCTCGCTGTCACACATTTGGACAGATTTGTGAACAATGTTTGAGAGAAATGGTAGTGTTGTGTATCTGGAGTGAATTTTGGATCTTTGGGTCCATCTCAGGAAAAATGGGAGCCAAAACAAAAGTGTTGCGTTTAGATTTTTGTTTAGATTTTTGATTGAGTGTATAACATCATGATCCACTAGAGTCATAGATTATAACTAACAGACACAAGCATCGTAGGTCTTCTTTAAAGGTGCACTATGTGATTTTTCTGGTGGAGAGTCTGCTAACTGCTTGTCTCCATGGAGATGTCATTGCTCTCATTACATCCTGTATTCCTATATATATATATTTTTTTTTGAAGACTTTCAGGGGCAATACTTTGAGAAAATGAACACAAGGGACTGTTGAATTGTGTGAAATGAACGTTGTTTGTTTTTCTTGGACATTCTACAGACTTTTTACTGCTGCAGGATACAGAGGAGGGACACTTTTGGCTCCTCCTCTCCTCAAACTGCCATGACACAGATCTTCTGACCCTCCCAGACCTGTTATACTGCACTGAGATCTTCGACTGAGACGTGTAGTGGAAATGCTGCAGCAAATCTTGAATTTCCCTCCAGATCAATAAAGTAGCTCCCTCTCTCTTTCTGTCTCTTTATCATTAATCTGTCTACATCTCCAAATCTCAAAATGCTCTGTTTCACCTTGTGATGTCATGGAGCGGTAGTTTTCAAGTGAACAGCTACCCTTTTGTTCAGAAGAGATTGGTAAATCCAGGACTGAACTGATCCAAATGATTATAGTAAAGGTGTATGGAGATTAAAAAAAATACAATAAAAATAAAAAGTGTTTTCTGTTCAAGAGAAGTACTCAGCCTAAATATGCAGGGTTTGTGTGAATGAAACAAAACACAAGTACAGGCTTGTTTGTGCTGAAACTACATTAAAACATAGATCAGAAAACAGCCTAATATGGGCCCTTTAAAGAGATATGCCACCCCCAGGTCAAACTTGGGCATCTCCCCACAGTCCAGAGGCTAAAATAAGTGGTGGAAAGCGTTTTTCTGGTGACCCAGCCATTGTCCGAGTCTGTCAGGACTGACCGCCGCGCACAGCTGCAGTTACTCCGCGTTAGACTGGAGTCTAACGTCGCCAGAGAAAGATTTCCACGCTGACAGGGGAATCCCTGTTACGCACCACGTTGGGAGTTCCCCTGTTACGCAGCGTGGTGTGTGCTTCGGCTGTGTTTTTCCCCACTGAAAAATAGTTCCCACCCAAAATGACCAAGTCAAGCTCGCCGTGTTGATTTGCACATTTATTTGCACTCGGTATGAATGCGCACTACACAGAAAGTAATTGGGAAACGCATTGAGCAAATTAATTCCTTTTGGCCGAAATCTTTCTCTGGCGATGTTAGACTCCAGTCTAACGCGGAGTAGCTGCAGATACCGCGGTGGTCAGTGGCGACAGACTCGGACAATGGCTGCGTCACCAGAAAAACGCTTTCCACCACTTATTTTAGTCTCTGGACTGTGGGGAGATGCCCAAGTTTGACCTGGGGGTGGCATATCCCTGTAAACAGATCACCAAACCTCACCTCACAGTTCACAGCAGTGATATCTGAGCTCATCCACACTGCCCCATGTATCTGCTAGTCACTGCAGCATTTGTTTGTCTACCATTCTTTCTCTTGTCTGGCAGAGATGGTGTAATCATATTTCACTGCTTAAGATACTCTGGAATGGAAGAAATGAAAACAGGTTTGAATGACAGATACAGATTCACTTTCCTGCACGTCCAGAATGTTTTATACACATGAATGGCTTGATATCAGTCTGGTCACCACTCCCTTCACCGCACCCAGCCACAACTGGACCTGTTATTACCGTTTATATTTTTTGTCTTTGTTATGATAATATATTGTGATGTGTTGCTGTTCCCAAATAATCTCCCTTGTGGATCAATAAAGTCTGTCTATGTCTAAGGACAGCACTTTGTTTGATTTGGAGGTGCCCCAGTGTGAGTGGGAGAGGTTTGGGGTCCAGACAGGTGCTGCATAATGATGCACTGTCCCAGAGATGGATGTGTAGATTGCAAGGAGCCCCTTTCTTGAGCATCTCCCTGTGAAACCAACAAGCTTTTTGAGGATGTTGTTTCGTTTGTTGTTTGTTCTCACCTAACTTAACTGCAATGTTTTTACGTAGCTTTGAAAGATTGATCAAAAGTCATACCTAAAACTTTTGACTCCCTTAGCTGTGGGGATATCCTGACTGGCTATAGTCACCAGTATCTGGAAGGAGTGACACAAAATTATCTGGACACAGCTTTAAATACCGTAAGGCAGGTGTGCTTAACCTTTTTTTAACCGGGGGGGTTAGATGTGATTTCCTGCATTTTAGATAATTTAAAGGGACAGTGTGTAAGATTTTTACCCGTTAATTACCAAAATTGAAGATACCCATTCAAAAATACAGTGTTTTCCAAGCTTTTTCCCTTCCATCATGAAATCAAAGTATTCTTTTGGACTTAGATATAGTCACATAAAAGGGGGATCTTCCCCTTGCAGAAGCAGCCATTTTGAATACGAGAGCCGCAGAAGGACATTTGGGCTCCGCCTTCGCCTTCAGCAAGGCTCGTGGTTTTGGGTAAACAACGACAAGCATGATGCCGGATCACACGTCGTAATGGATCTAACACGTGTTTTGGACTAAATTGTTTTACTGGATTTTATTCGCTGGATCCTTACAGACAGATTTCAGACCAAGCTTATGGTGAAATGCTGAGTTTGACCTGGGCACAGCCTTCAAAGGTAAGCTTTGTGCTTTTCCGTTTTGTGCTTTTCCGTATAAAAGCCCCATATGCTCAGGGAGAGATTGTTGTGCCGGGAAATGAATTGCATAGTCAAAAAGAGGAGACTGTAAGGTTTCATTTGATGTGTAGATTGTCATGGTACATGATCAAGAATGTGTGTTTTCATGCGAAAAGAAAAAAAAAAGTGAACGGGGGACCGCGTTTTATGTATACAGTAGTGGCGCGTGGTTCTTGCGCCGGTACACGAGCTGTCGGCGCTACGGTGCCCAGGTGACCCTCGAGGTCTGCCGTAGCTAAAACAGGAAGTGCAATAGCGACTATCCACCTATGCGCCATGAATCCTACACACTGGGGCTTTAAGAATGACCTGTTAAACATGGCAAATGTGGGCTTTTGGAGTGAGATTATTTTTAAAGTCGCATAGTGGTGGAAATATCGGATTTGGGTCACTTCAGGCTGCAGTGTGAACGTAGCCCAAGATATATGGTCCTAAAACCGATACATATCTGATCTTTTGGCATGTGACTTCAGTCTGAACGGCCAGGTCGCGTTCATCCGACCTGGGCGTGTTTCCTCCAGCGAGAGTGGTACAAGTAGGGGCTCACAAATGTACACAAACGTTCTTCTCGTCATGCAAAATTAGTGTATGAACTCCGTATCAGTGAAGCAGCAAAGCACGTAGCAATCCCACCACTCTTGGCTGCGGCTCCGCACCAACACGTTTATTTCTACGGACGTTGCTGCCACTGCCCCACAAAACGCCGTGGCCCAAAATCTCGTCCTTCTCCTTCTCCGTCTCCTCCTTAAAACAAATAAGATGTACATGTTCTGGCTCCGGCACGACAGAAACTTTAGGCTACTTCCATAAACACTG
Organism: Paratrypauchen microcephalus; assembly: GCA_036785185.1. Taxonomy (NCBI): domain Eukaryota; kingdom Metazoa; phylum Chordata; class Actinopteri; order Gobiiformes; family Gobiidae; genus Paratrypauchen; species Paratrypauchen microcephalus. The sequence goes on from JAVJIX010000033.1 coordinate 6,266,399, forward strand.
AGCACGCTCACTGCACGTGACCTTGTCGTGTCCTCCAAGACACTTTTGGGGCATTTAAAGTTCACACTGGAGATCACATACAAGTGGTATTTAATTGGAAATGTGAACGAGTTCGCAAAAAAATCGGATTTCACAAAAAAATCGGAATTGAGCATTAAGCCCTGCAGTCTGAACGTAACCATATGCGACACTCTATTTTCTGATCTATGTTAGAATCTTGTTTCCTCATCACAAACAGACCCGGAGTTGTGTTTTGTTTCATTCACACATGTTTAACACACAGACCTGGATATTTAGTCTTCTTCTCTCAAACTCAAAGCACTCTGTTCCACCTTGTGATGTCATGTGGTAATAAAGGAAGTCCTCGATTGTGTTTTTAAACTCCACACACCTTCATTAGAATCATTTGGATAATTTCAGCCCTGGATTTGCCAATCTCTACTGAACTAAAGGTAAAAGGAGCTGTTCACTTGAAAACTACTACTTCATGACATCACAAGGTGGAATGCAGCGTTACTCAAACATGTGTGAATCAAACTAAACACAAATCCAGGTATGTTTTTAGTAAAGTAACAGCACCCCACTGGTGAAAAAACTGGACTCTTATGAAGTCCGGGGCACTGCACTTGGCTCTTCATCAAAATGATCAATTGAGTTTGACATAATTAGGAGAGGAAACAAAATGATTCATAATTACCATAAATGGACCTGCTTCCTGTTTGTAATTTGTCCCCACATATGGTTATAACATCCCGCTTCATCAGTATTCTGCTTTACGATATGAACAACTACTATCGCTAATGCTGCTACTACCAAATACACCTGATAACTGATGTTGCTATGCTGGGAATGTTCCACACTATAACATCAAACTTATCTATGAAGACAAGCCGGTGAAGTTACATGTCAGAGCTGTGGAGAGCAACCCTGCTCAAAGTAAAAATGCATGTTTCGTCCCTGCAGCCATTGTATATTTGAATAAGGTTAGTCAGTGCTACTAAATTTTTGATCACTTTTTGTCAGTTGAATGTGTGCAGAGGTCTGATGTGCTGATGCCTCTGCAAACCAACTTTACCCAAGAGTTCAAATAAAGACACACTAAATGCAATCTTTTAAATTTTTCAACAGTAAAACACTGTAATTCAATAAATAGCATCGTGGGTCCCATACTGTAGAACATTCAAGACAAAAATGGAGGGTGGGAAAGGTATATGGGCAGACACAGGTGTTGGAGGGGCGGGCGAGGGAGGGGAGGGTGGGTGGGAGCAGGGACAGTTGAGCGAGGAGCATGTGGGTGGGAGCAGGGACAGGTAGGTGGAAACAGAGCCAGTTGAGCGAGGAGCATGTGGGTGGAAGCAGGGACAGGTGGGTGGGAGCAGGGACAGTTGAGCAAGGAGCATGTGGGTAGGAGCAGGGACAGATGGGTGGAAACAGACAGTTGAGCGAGGAGCATGTGGGTGGACGCAGAGACAGGTGGGTGGAAACAGACAGTTGAGCGAGGAGCATGTGGGTGGAAGCAGGGACAGGTGGGTGGCAGCAGGGACAGGTGGGTGGAAACAGAGCCAGTTGAGCGAGGAGCATGTGGGTGGAAGCAGGGACAGGTGGGTGGGAGCAGGGACAGTTGAGCAAGGAGCATGTGGGTAGGAGCAGGGACAGATGGGGGGAAACAGACAGTTGAGCGAGGAGCATGTGGGTGGAAGCAGGGACAGGTGGGTGGGAGCAGGGACAGTTGAGCAAGGAGCATGTGGGTAGGAGCAGGGACAGGTGGGTGGAAACAGAGACAATTGAGCGAGGAGCATGTGGGTGGGAGCAGGGACAGGTGGGTGGAAACAGAGACAGTTGAGCGAGGAGCATGTGGGTGGGAGCAGGGACAGGTGGGTGGAAACAGAGACAGTTGAGCGAGGAGCATGTGGGTGGGAGCAGGCACAGGTGGGTGGGAGCAGGGACAGTTGAGCAAGGAGCATGTGGGTAGGAGCAAGGACAGGTGGGTGGAAACAGACAGTTGAGCGAGGAGCATGTGGGTGGAAGCAGGGACAGGTGGGTGGGAGTAGGGACAAGTGGGTGGGAGCAGGGACAGGTGCATATGTTTTATTCTCATGCCTTCTGTATAGGATTCTGTTATTCAGTGAAGCAACAAAGCATCTGACAGGTGTAAAAATGTCTTTGGAGAATACACACATACACATCTTTAATTGAGTTCCCAGTGTACCACACAATCTCCCTTGCATTTTGAACCTGTAATCTCCTGATCAGCAGGCAACTACCGTACCAAAGTCAAGTCAAAGTCAAAGTCAGCTTTATTGTCAATTCTGCCATATGTGTTCAACATACAGTGAATCGAAATTTCGTTTCTCTCTGGTCAGGTAGTGCAAAAAGACAGTGTACAAAATACAATATGAAGACAAAACACAACAAAAACATCTAAGACAGAGATCTAAAGTTAAAACTAAAGTCTAAGATCTAAAATCTTAAAACAGTGCAACATAATAAATAACCTATACTATATACAGATTTCCAAAGTGTGCAGTGTGCTCATAATGTGCAATGGAAGATACAGCAGTGAATTGGTCATGTGCAGTAGAATGTGCATTGGAGTTAAGATAAAATAAAATAAATGTGCAACAGTAGTAATTCTAGTGCAATAACAGGAGTAAACAACAGTACTAAAAATTCCAGTAGTAAATGTAAAAGTAAATGTGCAATAACAGTAGTAAACAACAGTGCAACGGGGGTAAAATTCAATAACAGGAGTAAACAACAGTACTAAAAATTCCAGTAGTAAATGTAAAAGTAAATGTGCAATAACAGTAGTAAACAACAGTGCAACAGGAGTAAAATCCAGTAGTAAATGTAATTGTGCAACAGTGCAACAGTCGTCCTTAGCAGCAGTTTTTTAAAGTGTCTAGAGTGATATGTCTTTTTATGGAATACAGGTTATGCCAATATGGGGGGTGGGGGTGGGAGATGGGTAAGGTGGGAGTTCGGGTGTGAGTTCAGGTGTGAGTTCAGCCTCCTGACAGCCTGGTGGATGAAGCTGTTTGAAAGCCTGGTGGAGTGGGCCCGGAGACTCCGGTACCTTCTCCCCGAGGGCAGGAGGCTGAACAGGCTATGTGCGGGGTGGCTCGGGTCACCCACAATGCTGGACGCTCTGCGGGTGAGCCGGGTGTTAAAAATGTCTAGGAGGGAGGGGAGAGAGACACCAGCGATCCTCCCAGCTGCATTCACTATGCGCTGCAGGGCTTTCCTGTTCTGTTCAATGCAGCTCCCGTACCACACAGTGATGCAGCTGGTCAGGACGCTCTCAATGGTGCCTCGGTAGAAGGTGGTCATAATGGGTGGAGGGGCTCCAGCTCTCCTCAGTTTTCGGAGGAAATAGAGGCGCTTCTGAGCCCTCTTTGCCAGTGATACAGTATTCACTGTCCAGGAGAGGTCCTCACTGATGTGCACCCCCAGGAATTTGGTGCTGCTCACCCTCTCTACAGCAGCACCATTGATGGACAGTGGGGGGTGCTGGGTGGGGCCTCTCCGGAAGTCAATAACAATCTCCTTGGTCTTTTCAACATTCAGAAGGAGATTGTTATTGCTGCACCACTGGGTCAGAAGGCTCACCTCACTCCTGTAGTTTGTCTCATCGTTATTAGAGATGAGACCCACCACAGTCGTATTGTCCGCAAACTTCACTATGTGATTGGTGCTGAACGCTGGTGAGCAGTCGTTACCACTACACTACATTAGGCTGAATTTGCCTGGTAAGTCCAGACTGTTTCAGTCTGGTCCAGACCCCCTCTGTCACGCCTCGAGCTGCAACCAAACATGAACGTCCAATTAGATTTGTTTAATTCAGTGACGTGTGTGCAACGAAGGAGCTCATTGGTCATCATATTTTAGAACAAAATTTCTCTCACCTCAGTTTTCACCTCAGACATTAGTGCCGAGATCAGCCATGTTTTTCAGTCTCCTCTCATATTTTTTTTTTAAGACACCATGTTTGTTTTGTCATGGACCATTAATATCCCTGTGAATTTAAAGGTGCATTGTGTAATTGTTCTGGTGGAGGGTCCATCAAATGCTTTTCTCCATGGAGATGTTATTGCTTTGTCTAGAATGTTTCACAGTATGGTATTAAACCTTTCTATCTTCATGGAGTTATATGTATATTTTTTTTTTGGCAGCACGGTAGCTGAGTGGTTAGCGCTCTTGCTTCACAGCAAGAAGGTTCCGGGTTCGATCCCCGGGTCGCCCAGGCCTTTCTGTGTGTGTTCTGTGTGGAGTTTGCATGCATGGTCTGGGTTCGATCCCCGGGTCGCCTGGGCCTTTCTGTGTGGAGTTTGCATGTCTGGATGGGTTTCCTCCGGGCACTCCGGTTTCCCCCACCAACCCAAAACATGCACCATAGGTACCTCCAGCTTAGGTCCTGACCAAGCCGAAGCAAGAAGATCATCGAGATGGTCCCCGGGCGCCCTAATGTGTGCTGCCCTCTGCTCCTAATATATGTATATATATATATAGGATGGGTTAAAATGCAGAGAAGAATTTCTCCAGTGTGAGATCAATAAAGTCACTTCTTCTTCTTCTTCTATAAGTCAGATCTGTGGACAGGTGACCCCACTCACCATCAGAATCTTTGTTTTTGAGGTATTTTTGAGCTATAAAACCACCTGTAATTAAATAAACATAAGGTAGAGCTGTTTTATCTCATACTGTGGAACATTTCAGGCAGAGCAACAACATCCATAGAAACAAGAAGGTGATGAACCATAGTGCAATAGTAATCCACCCAATAATCCACCCAAAATACATGTATGTGTTGAATAGAATAATGGATATGGGTATGTATATGTATCTAAGATCTTCCTCAATATGAGCTTACATACTGCACCTTTAAATAATGAAATGCTGTTTGAATTTTGACCAAGATACTCTCTTTGAAGTTACAGAAATAACTTTCTGGCTTTCTGAGAAGAATTGCCGCGCATACGCCCCCCGCCCCTATGCATACACCGTCTATACATTCACCGTCTCATACAGAAACAAAACAACAAGAAAACATCATAACACAGTTTTCCTTTTCTTTTTCTTCAATCAAACATCTCTTTTTTCGCATGTTTAAAGGGCCCATATTAAGCTTTTTCCTGATCTCTGTTCAAATGTTTCCTCATCACAAACAGACCTGGAGTTGTGTTTTGTTTCATTCGCACATTTCAGCCTTGAATTGCCAATCTCTACTGAACTAAAGGTAAAAGGAGAGGTTAACTTGAAAACTACCACTTGATGACATCACAAGGTGGAACAGAGGATTTTGAGCTTTGGAGATGTAGACAGACTAATAATAAAGAGTTCCTCAAACATGTGTGAATGAAACAAAACACAACTCCCGCTCTGTTTGCGATGAGGTAAAAAAAAATTAACGTGGCCTAAGATCAATAGTCAGTTTTGGGTAATAGGCCTACAGAACCTTTAAAGATCCACTATGAATTTTTTTGTGTGTTTTTTTTTGGCAGATGGAATAGCCAAAAACTGCATTGTACAAAGTAATATTACTCAAGTAGAAGTACAAAGTGTAAATGACTCAAGTAGGAGTAACTGTCGGGACGTAACATCTGATTTATAATTTGAAGAATGTAATTTGAAAACAAAACGTTAAATAAAGTCACAAAATCCTGTATTTTCAAAGGACAGACACAAAAATGAGGGAAACTAAATCATACATGAAGCAGCGCACATACATCACATATTCAAATTATTTCATTATTATTTCATTATTTCCAAAAATTATTATTTCAAATTATTTCACATAAAGACTTACAGTGGGAAGAGGAAGCACAATTTTTTTTTCAAGTAAGAGTATTGTTACTTCACTAAAAGTATTACTTAAGTAGGAGTAAAAGCATGCTGCTAGAAAAGTAGTCTGCAAACTACAATTTCTAATGTGCCTCAAGTAAAGGTACCTGTTAATGCATTGTCTTTTGTCAGATGGAAATTCACGGTAAAGCTAGAATCTGGTACAAGCATCTCTGCCTTTGTGCTTAATGTAACTGTACATTGTCCTTATAAATAAAAATGAAATGAAATGTCTGGAATGTTTCAGACTACAGCGCTGATCTATCTCCATGGAGACAAGCAGGCCACACCCTCTGGCCAAATTACAGCTTGTATATATGGAGAGGCAATCCAGGTCAGTAGATTTAATTTTAGCAATAAAAACAAATAAAGAATTTTGAATCTTGAATCTTGAACATGCAAATTGGATCAATCGAACAAATGCAAATTGGACATTTAAAGCCCCAGTGTGTAGGATTCGTGGCGCATAGGTGGATGGTGCTATTGCACTTTCTGCTTTAGCTACAGCAGACCTCGAGGGTCACCCGGGCGCGCCGCTACTGTATAAATAAAACGCGGTCCCGTTTTTGTTTTTTTTCCTCATGAAAACACACATTCCCCATCATGTACCATGACACTCTACACATCAAATGAAACCTTACAGTCTCCTCTTTTTGACTATGCAATTCATTTCCCTGCACAACAGTCACTCCCCGAGCACATGGGGCTTTTATACGGAAAAGCACAAAACGAGGTTAGCTTACCTTAGAATGCTTTGCACAGGTCAAACTCTGTATTTCACCATAAACTTGCTCTCAATTTGTCCGTAAGGATCCAGCGAATAAAATCCAGTAAAACAATTTAGTCCAAAACACGTGTTAGATCCATTACGACGTCTGATCCGGCAGCATGCTTGTGTTGTTTACCCAAAACCACGAGCCTTGCCGAAGGCGAAGGCGGAGCCCAAATGTCCTTCTGCGGCTCTCGTATTCAAAATGGCTGCCTCTGCATGGGGAAGATCCCCCTTTTATGTGACTATATCTAAGTCCAAAAGAATACTTTGATTTCATGATGGAAGTGAAAAGGCTTGGAAAACAATGTATTTTTGAATGGGTATCTTCAATTTCGGTAATTAACGGGTAAAAATCTTACACACTGTCCCTTTAATGCCAGTCTGTGGAACATTCCAAGTAAAACAGTAACATCCATGAGAAAAACACAAGGAACATTTTTTTCTGCATTAGGTCAAGCTACTTAGACTTTCACCTCTTAATTACAAACCAAACACTGCACATGTTAAAGCTCTGCAATCAATGACATGTCTATTGCTCAAGGATCAATGTGTGTTTTAAATGGGAGGTCCACAGCCAGTCCTCTATCAGGAAAACGACAGTTCTTAACTTAGCTTAAAGGTCCTATATTACACAAAAATGACTCCTGTGAGCTTTACGTCATGTTCTAATGTCGTTTCCTCATCACAAACAGACCTGGAGTTGTGTTTTGTTTCATTCACACATGTTTACCACACAAAACCTGCAGTTTTAGAGTTTTTCTCTCAAACTAAAAACACTCTCTCCACCTTGTAACATCATGTGGTACTACAGGAAGTGCTTGTTTTTAAAGATCCCATGACATGGTACTTCTTGATGCTTTTATATGGCTCCTTAATGGTTCTCTAATACTGTAAATGAATCCTTCTTCAAAATCAACACTCAGTGCATGAGAAACAGAGATAAGAAAGAAAGAAAGAGTGAAAGAGTCATAAATATCTCTCTCAAACACTTTATTCTGGGCGTTGTTGCTTGAATGCAAATGAGGAGAAAAGAGCTGGCCTATGTAGAGGGTGGGGGCGTGGCCAAACTCTCCGCTATCAGCTCTCAGCTGATCCATTTCCGTGTTTTTGCACGGGGGGGGGGGGGTGATTTGAAGCGTTCGATTGAAAAATAAACACATTTCCACAGAAAATAAAATTAAACCACTGCTGTTCAAAGGTCCAGAGGCTCAGATAAAGGACTTCCGAGCCTAGAAACACTCGGACGTGCCTCCAGGCAAATAAAAAAACGCATTTCGCATTGCCTAGCGCATTCGCAGTCCAAACTCTCTGGATGTGATTTACAGAGACGCTGAGTACAGACAGACGGGGGTGAAACTGCACTTGCATTTCTTTTTTCGATCTGACGTCAATAAGGTGCCTTGTTCAAAATCGCCCGTTTGAGCTCCGATTTTTTCTAACGCAGAAAAGGATCGCAAATGCTCAGTTTAGACATTTCACAACTTTTAACCATGGGGGGGGGGGCTAAACAGGGTAGGGGAGCTCACATTAATGTTCAAAAACCTCAGAAAGTGAAAATTTCATGCCATGTGACCTTTAAACTCTACATACCTTCACTAGAATCATTTGGATGATTTCAGCTCTGGAATTGTCAATCTATACTGAACAAAAGGTAAAAGGAGCTGTTCACTTGAAAACGACCGCTTCATGACATCACAAGGTGGAAAAGAACCTTTTGAGATTTGGAGGTGTAGATATACTCATAATAAAGGGCTACTCAAACATGTGTGAATGAAACAAAACACAACACAAAGTATGGTTTTGAGGAGGCAATAACATTCTAACTAAAATTCATGACTAAACAATAACATTCATGACTAAAAGCTCACAAGAGTCTATTTTTCATAATATAGGACCTTTAATATGAGCATCTTACTTAAAAATACTGAAAACCTCAGAAATATGTTATGGATGATGAATTACAATAACTTTAAGTGCGGAAACCAGCTTTAATTCATCATCTATGTCATAATTTTGCAAAATATTCTTTTTAAATGGGCTGAAGTGGATCATTTATAGATTAAAGGTGCACTACTGTATGTAATTTTTCCGGTGAATTGTCTCCATGGAGATGTAATCATCCTGCTTGGAATGTTCCACACTAAGGCTTTAGCTTCTCAATCACCATGGAGACAAGCAGGTGTCTTGTCCAGAAGACTTAAAGATCAGATCAGTAGGAAAGCAACTGCACTCACAGTTAGATTAAGACTTTTTTTTTTTTTTCCTGAGCAATAATGCCATATTGTGGAACATTTATACAGTTATTACAGTTATACAGTTAACATTTTTAACAGTTATATAGAGCAAGCTAATAATAATAATAATAATAATAATAATAATAATAATAATAATAATAATAATAATAATACAATTTCTTATTTGTTTCTATCATTACGAAATAAATTATTGTAATTTATAACTACAATAAACTATGGACATTAAATATTTATTTTATGAATGTATTATTATTATTTTTTTAAATAATCGTAATAGGAAAAACATCGTTTGTAGACACGTGAGTAGAAGTAACAGGCTTCAGAGCACACTTCACTTACCGTGTGATGGAGCTGCCGGTGCCGGGACATATTCCAGTGTCGGTGTCCTCGGAGCTCCCGGCGGTTCCCCTGTGCGCCCGCGCTGCGCTCTGACCGCTCCGCGCCAGCACTGTGCCCGTGTGAGTGGGAGCACGCAGGCAGTGGTGCGTCGTATCCAGTCTCCTCCTCCTCCCTCTCTCCTTTCCTCTCCTTTTTCTCTTCTCTCTCTCTCTGTGCGAGGGTGGAAGGGGGGGGGGGGGAGAGGAGCCAGGAGAGGCAAACCGCCACCGCGTCAGTCAACTGTCCCGGTGTTACGCCATGAAACTCTGCCAAAGATTTCAAGATTTTCAAGATTTCAAGTATTTATTGTCATTGCACAAGAAAGAACAACGAAAGTGTGTTTGGAGTGTCCACATACGTAGTTGTAAATAACCCCAGTCTAAACATTTGTAAACATTTGACATCAGTACAGCAGTACTGGCAGCAGCATCAGGGCATGTCATTAATATTATCATTAAAGCGCAAAGGGCCATTCAGATACATGAGAATAGTGTCATTATGCAGCAATGCAAAACCAGTTCAGAACTATTGAGTTAGTGAACCTTTTCTACGCACTTTTTCTGGTAACATGAGTAAAAGGAGAAGGGTTTAATGTGGATTGTTCACGTCAAAGAGCTGTTCAAAAGACTCGTTCCTATGACAGAAGCCAAGGTGAGAACTGATTTAGCATTGAACTAATCACAGAGAGAAATGACAAAGCCTCAGATCCGTTTAAAATAGTTCAAACTAAGAGTGGGGGTGTGTTTGCCCATTGAAATTACGGTACATCTGTTATTATGATTATGAATTTCAGATCTGGAATTGCCAGTCTCTAATTACCTGGCCAGCCAAATGATATCTCTCTGTATTTCCTATACAGCGCGATACCATTTGGACACCCTCGCTCCACCCTCGCTCCTCCGTTTAAAAACGCACTCCGCGATTCTGATTCGTTCAAAGATGGTGACGTCAGTGCACCCGCCTTTGCCCGCAAAGTCACTCTTAGGCAGCGGAAGTTCCTCCTCAGTTTTGAATCAAGATGGCGCAATCTCTGATTGGTTCACTTAGCTGTCTGTCTACGCGCAACAGCAGCGCATTCTGGACCAAGCGTTACCAGACTCACCGCTGGTAGAGTGATGAGTCATGGATTCTTCCAGGCAAAGTCTCTAATGAACTAAACATAAAAGCTAAGCTGTTTACTTGAAAACCGCGACGGTTTATGACATCATGAGGTGGAACAGAGCATTTTGAGCACTGTGGTCGTAGACAGACTAATAATAAAGGGTTACGCAAACGTGTGATTGAAACAAAACAACTCCAGGTCTGTTTCTGCTGAAGTAACAGCATTCCAAGAGTCAATTTGGCGTAATATTGGACTTTTAAATTGAAATGACTTAAAATAGCAGATCGCAGAAGCAGACCTTATACTATTTTATGTTTTTACTGGTTAATAAAAATTGTTTTGGCAGGGAGGAGTTTTATGGCATAACACCAGTGGTCAGTCAGGAAGTGGGGCACACACACACACATACATACACATACATAAATGTAGGAGCTGGGATGGACCAAATGGTTTAATGACATGTGGTAGAGCTGGTCCGGAGCGAAGTCGAGCAGCTGTATGCACACACACACACACACACACACACTGTTTTACATCTTTCATGTGTCTGCGCTTTTATGAATCATTCTAACGTTTGCTCATGTGCAACATTTCTTGTCTCCAAAGAGATGTTATAGCTGTGTGTGTGAGTGTTCCATAGTATGGCATTAAAATGTACCTACACTCAATGTTCCCCCTAATTTTTCATGTGTCTGAGCAAACATCTACATAAACATGGCACACACTCTTACACTGTCACTGAAAACAGAAATAATAGTAGAATTCCCTGTCTTTAGAAGGTCTGACCTCTGCTCTCGGCTCAATCAACTTCATCGATTTCCAATCTGACCCCCCCCCCCACATCCTTCCTTATGTTACCAACAAAAAAGATCACCTTATGTTATATCTCCAATTGTTTTTCTGTCATTACATGTTGTTAAATTGTTATTGATTGTACTGCATCTTTTTCTACTCTGCAACCAAGTTGGCGCCACGAATGGCAGCCCTGGTGCTCGGAGTGTCTGTCCGCTCTAGGTATCAAAGCAAGTTCCTAATGTTGTGAACCTGTTCACTCATATGGCAATAAAACCTTCCTGATTCCTGATTCCTGATTCCTGAAACACACTAACTCCCTGAGCGTTCCTTGGACCCCTGTGAGCGACATCCGTCCTGCACACTGTGGCCACACCAGTATCACACCTGAGATCATCACAAGTTACAGCTTATTCATCAAATTACTGCAGTTATTTCTGTTAGATTACTTTTAATTTAACAGATTTTTTGGTCCACTTAGAATGACAAAGAGAAAAATCTGTTCATCTCAGTGTGAGGGTTGTGAGGATTGTAGGACTTATAGGCCATAAGATGGGTAATTTCCCAAAATAATGATCTCAAAATAAGTATAAATTATCACTTTATATCTTGCTTTTAAATCACTAGCCTGTAATTTTGCATGAGTGACAGCGCTCTGTGGTATAACGCTCCGGGGAGAGGATTCACACTGTGAGAAAGTCCCGTCTTTTTGGCTCACAAAAAACTATGAAAACAAAGTAAACAGGGGAAGATTACATTATGGCTCTACCTGTCTCCTCTTCCTGTGTTCTTCCCTCCGTGAAGTGTGTGCGGGCGGCAGACCTGCCGCTCTGACCCGCGGAGATGTGCAACTACAACTACGGTCATACTGAAGGAAGCCAGAGAAACGCGGTCGAAATGTGTCTGTTTGTAGTTGGCTTCTCCCTGACGCCTGTCACATTCACATGTGCATCTCTCAGATTGGTCGTTCCGTGCGTCTAACCAGCGCTTTGTTTATCAGTTCAGGTTAGATTTTATTTTATGCGCTGCACACACCTTAGAGGGAGCTCTGGTTAGCATTAGCGTATCTTAAATCCGCTGCACTGTTATTATTGATATAGCGTGTATGTTCAGGGCACGTACACAAGTACTGTCAATGCCATTATTGGCTGCGTAGTGTAAGAGAATCATATCGTATGATTGGCTGGACACCTGTCACTCACTAAGGCTACGTTCACACTGCAGGGCTTAATGCTCAATTCCGATTTTTTTGTGAAATCCGATTTTTTTGCGAGGCCGTTCACATTTCCAGTTAAATGCGAATTGTATGTGATCTCCAGTGTGAACGCTAAACTCCCCAAAAGTGTCCCGCATGCGCCTTGGAGGACACGATGACGTCACACGCAGCGAACACGCTCAATGTTTACGGAAGTAGCCTAAAGTTGCTTTCGTACCGGAGCCAAAACATGTACAGCTTATTTGTTTTAAGGAGGAGACGGAGAAGGAGAAGGAGAAGGACGAGGTTTTTGGCCACAGCGTTTTGCGGGGCAGTGGCAGCAACGTGTGCAGAAAGGAACGTGTGGGTGCGGAGTCACAGGCAGGAGGGGTGGGATTGCTCCGTGCTTCGCCGCTTCACTGATACGAGTTTATATACTATTTTCGCATGACGAGAAGAACGTTTGTGCAAATTTGTGAACGCCTACTTGTACCACTCTCATTGGAGGAAACACACTGAGGTCGGATGAATGCGACCTGGCCGTTCAGACTGCAGTCGCATGTCAAAAGATCGGATATGTATCGGATTTAGGACCACATATCCAAGTGGCCTGGATCGCATTTGAAAAAATCGGATCTGTGTCGTTCACACTGTCATTAGAAGATCAGATACAGGTCGCATAGAGGCGAAAAAATCGGATTTGGGTCGTTTCAGGCTGCAGTGTGAACGTAGCCTAATTCTTTTAAAGTGGTTGCATAGGTTTTCTTGTGCGCTGAGAATGTGCGAGCAGTGCGCAGTTGTGCAGCTTAGAGGGAACATTGCCTACAGTATAATGCACTGATTTAATTACACATGTTTTTACTGTTCAAAACCAGGGGTGGAAAGTTAAAAATACTCACATTACTGCGTGAAAAGTCCCTCAGTCGTCCAGGTAGAATCCATGATAACAGGAGAAGTTCAATTTGTCAACTGGACCAAGTTTGTTTGGTTGAAAACTTTTCGCCGCTCATCCGAGAGGCTTCGTCAGCTCTAATAAGAATACTGGTAAGACACTTGCTTATATCTTGCTGTAGGGAGGAGCTACCTAGCTAACTACTTTCCGGAACTATCTCATTGGTTTCGGTCTTTTGTTTCTCTTCTGGCTTAACGATCCCTATTCATCCCTACACTGCTTTTTCACACCTCTGGCCCTGACCTGGCTAACCCCTATTGTTTCCCTGTTTGTTTGATCTAGGCTTAATAATGGAATTGTAGATGGGATGCAAATTATATCTTACGCCACCATTTCTGTTCAGAGAAGGATTCTCTTTTTTGACAAAAATAGCCTCTTTAACTCCTCTCAAACCAATTCTTTTCCCTGGCTAAGATCTGAACCTCACTGTCCTCAAACGAATGTCCCGTGGCTTCTAGGTGAAGATATACGGCAGAAGACGGTCCACTCTGGCACGCCCGTCTGTGTTGGTACATCCTCTTGTGCAGTGGCTGCTTGGTTTCTCCAATATAGCGCTCACTGCAGTCTTCACTACACTGAACGGAGTAGACCACATTGCTTTGTTTGTGGCTCGGTGTTTTGTCCTTTGGGTGGACGAGTTTTGTCTTAAAGTGTTTGTGGGTTTGAAATAAACTGGGATTTCATATTGTCTGAAAATCCTCTGTAGTTTTTCCGACACGCCAGGTGAATCGCTACCCCTTTCCTCCTGGTTCGGATTCTCTATTATCTTGTTTCTTGCCCTTGTCTCTCTTGGTTTTGTTAACAGCCCATTTGGGATAACCACAAACAGAGAGGGCTTCCTGCACATGTTGTTCTTCTTTTTCCTTACCCTCTGTGCTTGTGGGAACCACTTGGGCCCTGTGTTGTAATGTCCGAATAACACCCAGTTTGTGCTGCAGTGGGTGGTGTGAATCAAAAAGCAGGTATTGGTCTGTGTGTGTGGGCTTCCTGAAGACTTCTACTTGGAGTCCCCGGTCTCCTCCTATCGTTACTGCACAATCTAAGAACGCCAATGTGTTATCCTTGGCATCTTCACGGGTGAATTTGATATTAGGATCTACAGAATTGATATGTGCAGTAAAAGGTTCCAAATCTTGAATTTTGATTTTTGTAAAATTATCATCAACATAACGAAACCAGTGTGTGGGAGGAGTGCCTGGATATGAGGCTAAGGCACTCTGTTCAAATTGTTCCATGTATAAATTAGCCATGATAGGGGAGACCGGTGAGCCCATCGCACAGCCATGAATTTGCCTGTAGAAGTTCCCTCTGAACTGGATACCACCTATTTCCAGTTCAGAGGGAACTTCTACAGGCAAATTCATGGCTGTGCGATGGGCTCACCGGTCTCCCCTATCATGGCTAATTTATACATGGAACAATTTGAACAGAGTGCCTTAGCCTCATATCCAGGCACTCCTCCCACACACTGGTTTCGTTATGTTGATGATAATTTTACAAAAATCAAAATTCAAGATTTGGAACCTTTTACTGCACATATCAATTCTGTAGATCCTAATATCAAATTCACCCGTGAAGATGCCAAGGATAACACATTGGCGTTCCTAGATTGTGCAGTAACGATAGGAGGAGACCGGGGACTCCAAGTAGAAGTCTTCAAGAAGCCCACACACACAGACCAATACCTGCTTTTGATTCACACCACCCACTGCAGCGCAAACTGGGTGTGATTCGGACATTACAACACAGGGCCCAAGTGGTTCCCACAAGCACAGAGGGTAAGGAGAAAGAAGAACTACATGTGCAGGAAGCCCGCTCTGTTTGTGGATATCCTAAATGGGCGTTCAACAAAACCAAGAGAGACAAGGGCAAGAAACAAGATAACAGAGAATCCGAACCCAGGAGGAAAGGGGTAGCGGTTCCTTAGCTGGCCGGCGTTTCGGAAAACCTACAGAGGATTTTCAGACAATATGAAATCCCAGTTTATTCCAAACCCACAAACACTTTAAGACAAAACTCGTCCACCCAAAGGACAAAACACCGAGCCACAAACAAAGCAATGTGGTCTACTCCATTCAGTGTAGTGAAGACTGCAGTGAGCGCTATATTGGAGAAACCAAGCAGCCACTTCACAAGAGGATGCACCAACACAGTCCCGCGTGCCAGAGTGGACCGTCTTCTGCCGTATATCTTCACCTAGTAGCCACGGGACATTCTTTTGTAGACAGTGAGGTTCAGATCTTAGCCAGGGAAAAGAATTGGTTTGAGAGGGGAGTTAAAGAGGCTATTTTTGTCAAAAAAGAGAATCCTTCTCTGAACAGAAATGGTGGCGTAAGATATAATTTGCATCCCATCTACAATTCCATTATTAAGCCTAGATCAAACAAACAGGGAAACAATAGGGTTAGCCAGGTCAGGGCCAGAGGTGTGAAAAAGCAGGCGTGTAGGGATGAATAGGGATCGTTAAGCTAGACGCCAGAGAAACAAAAGACCGAAACCAATGAGATAGTTCCGGAAAGTAGTTAGCTAGGTAGCTCCTCCCTACAGCAAGATATAAGCAAGTGTCTTACCAGTATTCTTATTAGAGCTGACGAAGCCTCTCGGATGAGCGGCGAAACGTTTTCAACCAAACAAACTTGGTCCAGTTGACAAATTGAACTTCTCCTGTTATCATACTCACATTACTGTAATTCAGTAGATTATTTTGTAAGGTAAGTACATTGTTAAACCTATGCTTGCGTTTGTACTTGAGTATAATGCCAGATATGTAATTGTAGTTTAATTTATTTTAAGTCCAAACTACTTTGAAAAACATGCATGTTTACTGTGAGTGGAGTCACATCTCCACAGATCTAACCTGTAACTCGGTCTGGCTGCGTCATCTGCTGGTCTTCATTGGGGCAATTTGAATGCCATACTGTGAAACCTTTCAGATAAAGCAAAAAAAAAAAAAAAAAAAACATCTTTATGGAGACAAATAAGTGGTAGATGCTACACCGAACGTTTGATAGAAGAAGTGACGCTGACTGGGGCACACTGACAAGAAAATCTAAAAGATTCATTGGTTTACCTTTCTACATGATGTTAGGTAAATCTGTAATCTGTAATCTGTTTATAGTTTACAGTGTATCTGCTGCAGGGCTGGACTGGAACAAAAAACAGACCTGGCATTTTTGGCTTATACCGGCCCCTCATAATTAGCAGAACACAATGGACTAATTTATGTATGTGTTCCCCGAAGCAAAGTATTTTACTATTGTTATGTCTTGGCCGATGGGAAACCAGGGCGCAACATTTAAATGTCCCATGCATGAGAAAGACCCATTTACACAGACATGGTCACAAATTCACTCTCTGAACAACTCATTCTGGGCCTTCTTGCTTGAATGCAAATGAGAAAAACACAGATTGGCTTAGAGGAGCGCTTCTAAGCCGCTGGAGCGCTGCGCTGTGGCTGTCTCCCAACTTCCATGTTTGAAGCACGAAGACAGAAAGGAGAGCCATTTCAGTGAAAAAAACACATTTCCACAGAAAATAAAATTAAACCACTGCTGTTTCAGAGGTCCAGAGGGTCGGGTAAAGGACTTCCGAGCCTAGAAACACTCGCACGTGCCTCCAGGCAAATAAAAAAACACATTTCCCATTGCGTAGCTCCTCCGCAGTCCAAACTCTCTGGGCGTGATTTCCAGAGACAGGGGGTGGAGATCCAGACGATGGTGGAACGGCATTTGCATTTCTTTTTTCGATCTGACGTCAATAAGGTGCCTTGTCCGGAATCGCCCGTTTGAGCTGTGTTTTTTTCAAACGCAGAAAAGGATCGCAAATGCTCAGTTTAGACATTTCGCAACTTTTAGCCATTGGGGGGGCCTAAACAGGGTAGGGGAGCTCACATTAACGTTCAAAAACCTCAGAAAGTGAAAATTTCATGCCATGGGACCTTTAAAGGAAAGATCCCAGCTCCCAAAAACCAAAAGCAAACTCGCAGTAACTACACATTCAATGGTTTATTTAAAGTGCATCTTGCACACAAGGTCAGGAGCACGTTGGCTGGCACCCCAGGCCAAATTCCTGTGGAAACAAAGTGTTAAAAAAATAAAAAATTCTCATCGAAGACTTTCTCATCATGCCTGTGCTACACTTCCCTGGTCACTCTGTCCCTCAGGTTCCCTGTCCACACTCTCTGGCTGCTCCTCTCCCTGTCCACCTTCAGCCTGCAGAGGATGTGGAGGCTCCAGCCCTTCCAGAGAATATGTCTGTTATTTTAGAACATTTTGCAGCGTCTATAGTGAGATTTTTAAAAAAATCTTTTAGCCCGCAACTTCTTGCCTATTGATTTGCCCCCTTCAAATCAGTGAAGATGGTGGACAAGATTAGCCCTCAAAAGGTGTGTGAACGACCAACTCCAGAGCTTTAATTGCTTGTAAACCAATAACAGCAATTTATATTTTACAGCAAATGCTTAAAGAGGGGGTATTTTACTTCTACGGGGTATTAACTGTAACACAACATATTTAGATGACCATGTTACCTTTTATTTTGTGTGAACAGTCCCTCAGAGTCCCTCAGTCGTCCAGGAGAGATGAAGAAGCAGCTTGGATGAGCTGCGAAAAACAATAAACATTTGTCCAGTTAACAAACAATAAAAAATGCCTTTAATTGTTTTGAAAATGCTATATTCATCTTTTGTTTTTGATGCCCTTTGCTCTCGTGCTAAGACACAACCCTTCAGAGCATCAACACAATTGGCGTGTGTCCTTCCACATTGCATCAGATTTGTGAAGCGGCTGTGTATGGTTTTGAATCATGTTTGTGTATATTTATGGAGAATTGTCGTGTGGGAACATGGGTAACTTGTGGGTGCAGCCTTGTACAGAATCTTACAGCCAACAAGAAGGGTTTGAATAGGACCCGGGAGAGATCGCTAAAATACTAAAACATACATGGGAACAACATTTTAACATGGTAGAAAGCTAAAAACCTCTTTAAGTATAACTGCATTTATCATGTATTCTCTATTTCTGTTCATGTTTGGATCCTTCTAGCACAGTTAAAACAAACTTAGAAACACTTCCATGTATTACATACACTTCTCTCCTGGCCACACAAAGTGACTGTGGCAGTCATGTGGTCCCAGGTGAGGGGTATCAGGACCTTCAGGGGTTTGGATAATGACCTGTTTGCCAGGGATTTGTTTGCTACATGGCTGAGAAACGGCAGTCTACCCCTCATTATCAGTGTAAGTGATGTTCCAGAAGCAGGTCCTGTGGAAAGCTTCAAGTGTGCTGAGCTTGTGTGAGGTTTTCACATCCATTCAGGAGCCTGGGACCACACAAGAAGTGAAAATGTGCATCTTTAAAGTGGAACTAAACATTAAATTGTGCATTCTTTTGCAGATGATGGACGACTTCAAGGTCCAAGAAGCAAGACCTGTCAATATTGCATATGGAAGAGACACATTTCGCATTGACTTCAAAATCCTTCCTTGAGCCTTCAGTCACTATCCTCCCACCATCCACTCATGACATAGATTCCCTTTCCCTCTCCTCCTTAAAGATCCCATGGCATGAAATTTTCACTTTCTGAGGTTTTTTAACATTAACATGAGCTCCCCTAACCTATTTAAGGGCCCCCTCATGGCTAAAAGTTGCGAAATGTGTAAAACGAGCAATTGCGATGACGGCATAAGGGGAAAGGTTTCCACCCCCTCTGTCTGGATGTCCACCCCCTGTCTCTGGAAATCATGCCCAGAGACTTTGGACCGGCCCTTGCACAAGCGAGCTACAAGCTACTACCTACTAGCTGCTGTTTGTTTTTCCTGGAGAGATGTGAGGGCTCCGAAATGAGTGAAGCACGGCAACTGCTCTGTCCCTGGATGTGATGATGAAGAAAATAGTATGTTTTAGTTCCTTCATCTGAGCCTCTGAAACAGCAGTGGTTTAATTTTATTTTCTGTGGAAATGTGCCGACATGTATACCTAAAACATTGTATGTCTGCTTCAAACGTGGACGACTGTTTTTTCATGGGACAATACAGAGCTGGACTTGCAAATCGACTGAAACTGAAGCCTGTCCACACCGCATCAGCTGTAAGTCAACTATAAAACTACATAATTTCTGTCTGTGCTGTATATGGTCGCCTTTGGCTTGTTATTGATAGAATGTGTTGGATTAGCTGTGCAGCTAACAGCTATCAGCCCAGTTAGCAGGCTAGTCTGCCCTACAAAGCCAAAAGCAATAACTGCATACTCTGTCAAACTGAGTTCAGACTAGAAATGAACTTTATAACACCACCTTTGTCTTGTGACTAACCCTCTTGTCTCTACTTAAAAGCATCACCACTATTATAGTGTAGCAAGCCTGTTATCAGCAAAGTGCCTATTGTCACCCAAGTAAGTAGCTGTTACACTTAAAATGAGGCTTTACCCGGTGAAAATAGACAAATTCATCTTTTGTAAACCTTTGGTTTTAGTACGTGAACTTATAATATTTTATTTTGAATATTATGCAGTAGTTGTAGCATTTTACTTATGAGATGTGCCTGTTAATTCTTCTTAAATCTGCATAGGCCCACTAAAGTTTCCCCCTCACACCTGATTCAAATCAATGAGCTGTTAGCAGGTGACTGCAGGTTTGTTGCATTTGTAATGGGAGCTAACCAGTGTGGGTCCTTGGGCAAGACCCTTCACGGTACTGCCCCCCGGGCGCCGAAAAAGATGGCTGCTCACTGCTCCTGAAAAAGGATGGGTCAAATGCAGAAGTCAAATTTCTCCCGTGTGTCACTGTGTGTCATTGTGTGTGAGACCAATAAAGGCTTAAGCCTAAACTTAATTCTTAATTAATAATATGAGTTTTTGAGGTGTGTAAAATATACAATGTGTAACCAAATAAAAGATCTAATTTCATAATGGGTATATTGAAGTATTAATGTTCACTACACATACTTATCTTCTATCTTCTTACAACTTGCACCTGGTGTATATAATGAGTAATAAATGGAGTACTAATTTGTCATTGTCGTTGTCTCTCCACGGACCAGCACATCAACTCTGACCGGATGCATAGGACCAAACAAGCTGGAATAACAACCCAGATTCTGTGTCTCAGGAAGCCCCACCACCAGCTCACAAATGAGTGACAGGAGAGATGCCTGTAGCAGCTGGACAATCAAAATAATATTTAGTTTTACAAAGATTATCATTGGTTTGTGTTCTTGTTCTGCAAATATTCCTATGCTCCTATGGATCATTTTCGATGCTCATGTTTTTTTTCCTGTGATGTAAATAAATCTTTGCACTATCTTTACACTGTCTACACCACTGAATGAAAAGGCACAACACTCTTGATTTGTGGGTAGAATTAACTGTCAACACTTTATTTATTATTTTATTAACTTCTGTTACTGGTTTATTCCTCTCAATAGTAAAGGACCACAGTCAGCTCTGTATATTTGGCCAGCATTTTGCAGAGAGTCCACGTTGAGGCAGACAGTCTCCAATCCAGGATGGTCCACCACACATGTGAGCTTCTAGTAACCTAATTAGGATTAGAAATGGTAAGTGTCATTTTTATGCATAAGTAGTTGTCAAATGAAGATACAAAGTTGTTTTCAATTTAGAGTGTTACCTGAGGTATCCAAGCAGCAAATGTTCTCAGCTTCTGAGGGCATGGTAGCACAATTTCCACAGTGGCACCTATCCAAAAAATATAGGTAGAACAGTGGTAAATCTTCAGGTAAATATAAGGTAATACAGACAGATGTGATGATGGTAAATCTTCAGAAGTCATGGGTTAACATGACGTCAATATACGTGAGCATAGAAAACTTTATCATTAATAGTCATAGTCACTTTATCGGTATAGTCATAGAATAGATTAGAATGCCTTCTGTTATTACTGTACATATGTACAATGAGATTAAAAGCAGCCCATTCTCCAGTACAGACATGTATGTAGATTATTTACATACATACATACATACTTACATACATCGCCTTAAATATTTTCCAAAAGCACGCACCTCTGTCGCTCTGTGTCAGTGTGAATGAATGGATTTAAGTGATCGAGTCTATGTGATTTTTAAGTGATTTTAAGATAATTTTTTCATCTGTCTTTTATGCCTTGTATTTTTATGGCAACTTGTGGACTTTTATGCATCGCTTTTACCTATTTGTTTTAGCATAGCTTACTAGCCTACTGGACAAGTCTGCACAGGCGATAAACAAACAACTCTTGGACATTTTACAGGCTTACTTTTAACTTTTCTTGGAAATGGACCGTGTTCACCTGATGAAGTGGGTCATCCTGTGATCGTTGCTGGAATCCTGCCTTTGTGGAGTTGATGGGCCGTGTTTCTCAACAATAAAGTGCAGATGTATTTCCACTCGATGCAGAGCCAAAGCCTTGTAAGAAATGCAAATGCAGTTCCACCCCCGTCTGTCTGTACTCAGCGTCTCTGTAAATCACGCGCAGAGAGTTTGGACTGCGAATGCGCTAGGCAATGCGAAATGCGTTTTTTTATTTGCCTGGAGGCACGTCCGAGTGTTTCTAGGCTCGGAAGTCCTTTATCTGAGCCTTTGAACTTTGAATCACTCAGCTTTTTGTGGCAGTACTTTGCCACGGGATCTCTGTTATCAGTGAATTCTCTTTTGCAGTATTCTTCAAGCACAGTGTTCAGAACAGCATTCACAGCTTGGTGTCGCGACAGCCATCGCACTTCATTCAGAGCCCTGAATGATAGTGTATCTTCATCAAGAATGTTTGCTAGGGTCAATTTGCCCCTATTCATAGTGGAGAGTTTCCACATCTCACATCAAAGGCATATCTTTCCAGGCAAAAAATCTCACTGGCACCCCCCCCGCTCCCCCAATATAAATCTCACTCCAACCAAACTTCAAAACTTGAGAGCCCTGCTCTTATCGTTTTGTCGTGACAGCCAATCAAACGCGTCTGTCCGAAAGCCGATCCACCCGATACTGACCTTTGTTGCTAGGCAACGCCCTGATCAAAGATCTTTGATCTTTTCTGCGTTACAAAAAATCGGAGCTCAAACGGGCGATTTTGAACAAGGCACCTTAATGATGTCAGATCGAAAAAAGAAATGCAAATGCAGTTCCACCCCGTCTGTCTGTACTCAGCGTCTCTGTAAATCACGCCCAGAGAGTTTGGACTGCGAATGCGCTAGGCAATGCGAAATGCGTTTTTTTATTTGCCTGGAGGCACGTCCGAGTGTTTCTAGGCTCGGAAGTCCTTTATCTGAGCCTCTGGACCTTTGAACAGCAGTGGTTTAATTTTATTTTCTGTGGAAATGTGTTTGTTTTTCAATGGAACGCTTCAAATCTCTCCCCCCGTGCAAAAACACGGAAATGGATCAACTGAGAGCTAGAGCTGAGAGCGGAGAGTTTGGCCACGCCCCCACCCTCTACTATAGGCCAGCTCTTTTCTCCTCATTTGCATTCAAGCAACAACGCCCAGAATAAAGAGAGATATTTATGACTCTTTCTCATCTTATCTCTGTTTCTCATGCACTGAGTGTTGATTTTGAAGAAGGATTCATTTACAGTATTAGGGAACCATTAAGGAGCCATATAAAAGCATCAAGAAGTACCATGTCATGGGACCTTTAATGACTAGCTGGTCACTGGACTGACTAACTGAATTAGCATTGGACAGTTATGTGACATACTTATAAATCAGCCTGCGCTTCAGTTGCGAGCTGCTGTGAGATGTTCCATCCATCTCAGCTGACAGCTCCTGCTTGCTCTCACTTATCGACATGTGTCAGGATTTTTGCTTCTGACAGACAGTGTGCAGAATAGCAGTGAGGAAGGCAGCATGGAGGTCCTTTCTTTGAGGGGCAGTGGTTTAGTTGGTAACAGTGTGATTCTGTAGACATAAAGGTGCACTGTGTATCCATGAATATGTCATAGCTCTGCCTGGAATGTTCCACAGTATGACATTAAACAACCCTACTTTACATTTATTTAATTACAAGTGGTTTTATAGCTCAAAAATACCTATAAAATCATTCTCACTGAGCGGATTTGCCTCTCCACCGGATTTGCCTCTAATTTTTCATATGTCTGGGCATACAGACAGCCTCCCTGAGTACACCGAGGACGACTGTGAGCAACATCAGATGTGCACGCTGTGGCTACACACCAGTACCACACCTGGGATCATAGTAAGTTTCATGTCTTATTAAAAGATGCGTGAAGAGTCCCTCAGTCGTCCAGGTAGAATCCATGATAAAAGAAGAAATTCAATTTGTCAACTGGACAAAGTTTGTTTGGTCGAAAACGAATTCCATTCTTAAGCCTAGATCAAGCAAACAGGGGAACAATAGGGCTAGCCAGGTCAGGGCCAGAGGTGTGAAAAACAGTCGTTGTAGGGATGAATAGGTATGGTAATCTAGACGCCAGAGAAACAAAAGACTGAAACCAATGAGATAGTTTCGGAAAGTAGTTAGCTAGTTAGCTCCTCCCTGCAGCAAGATATAAGCAAGTGTCTTACCAGCGTTCTAATTAGAGCTGACGAAGCCTCTCGGATGAGCGGTGAAACGTTTTCGACCAAACAAACTTTGTCCAGTTGACAAATTGAATTTCTTCTTTTATCTCTTATTAAAAGAATCAAATTACAGCAATTTCCATTAGTTTACTTTTAATTAGGGTTGGGAATATTAACGCGTTAATCGCGATTAATCGCGATTAGAGTTATGATCGCGAACAATTTTTTTAATCGCGATCAGAGTTTGCCAGCATTTTCCGCAATTCTACCATCCATATGCAGCTCATTTGGTTGTATTAATTAAACTCATTGTCGGTTAAACGCGCTATTTTGATTTTGCTAGTATTTTGTTCCTTCTACGCATCCGTAGGCAGCTCGAGCGGGCTTCAATCATTTATTTACAATTTCTCAAAGTAAGCACTATTACTGGTTCATTGTTACTTTTTCCTTTCTCTTTTTTGAAATAAAAAAAATGGTGAGAAATACTTTGCACTGTGAGTTTAACTTTAGATTCGGACGGTCTTACTGCAAGATATCAATTTTAAACATGCAAAATAAATCACGATTAATAGCGATTAACTATGAAATTTCTGAGATTAGTTGCGATCAAGAAAATTAATCGTTTGACAGCCCTACTTTTAATATAACTCATTGGGCCCACTTAAAATGAAAAAGACAAAAAATCTTGTTATTGGTGAGATTTGTATTATATTATATGTGAGAGTCCTGCTTTGGAAAAGAGACATATGCACCTTTCAGACATAACATTTTGTTCACATAAAACATTCACATTTTCCACAATGACGTGTGTTGTAGCTTGTGATAGTGTCTTTTATTAGCATTTCTACTACCCATAAATGATCTAGTCGTAATAAAATTTAATGATTAATATCCATAAATAAAACATCTTAATAAATGTCACTAGAATATGCACAAATCTGACTTAAATTTGACCTTATTTTTCACGTCTATCCTTCTCACTTCTCCAGTGGTTGTACACTTTGTTTATGCGCATCAGCTGATCCAAATGTGCCACTTCAAGACGATTTCTGGATGCTGTTATGATTCATCAAACTGAATCCTCTTTCACAATCTGCACTGGAAGCTTGAAATGTAGCACAAATATCCACAAGCTGTGAGATCTCCTTTAGCTCCTCACATCTAAGTGCTGCAGCCACCATATCTGAGAATGTGTTGATTCTGCCCTGTTTAAGTTTCTGCTTCATTATGTACTTGAATTCAGCATATTGACTGTTAATGGCCTCCATAGACTATGGGTGGTGGAGAATGGGCTCATACCTCTTTGCCAGTGTAGCAATGTCAGCTGATCCATAGTCAAAACTGATGTCTGAGCTCAATGCATCAATGTCAAATGCAGACCACTCCTTTAATTCATCCTCTGGAAACCGAGCATCCATGTGAACACAAAGCTTACTAATAAAAAAAGTTATCTCAATATTTCTGCCATCAGCTGATGAGGTCCCTATTGCCTCTCTGACACGGTCACTCCACTGCACATCCTTCTCCTTCAAGTATTGGGAACGCAACTTCTCAATCTTTGCTCTAGCAAAGCAGTGTCCTTCCATCACAGTCAGGTTGCGTCTTTGTAAAGAGAGGCAGAGTTGTGCTAGTTCACCCAAAATATCTCCCAGAGCAGTGACAGTAACCTTGAACTTTGAATCACTCAGCTTTTTGTGGCAGTACTTTGCCACGGGATCTCTGTTATCAGTGAATTCTCTTTTGCAGTATTCTTCAAGCACAGTGTTCAGAACAGCATTCACAGCTTGGTGTCGCGACAGCCATCGCACTTCATTCAGAGCCCTGAATGATAGTGTATCTTCATCAAGAATGTTTGCTAGGGTCAATTTGCCCCTATTCATAGTGGAGAGTTTCCACATCTCACATCAAAGGCATATCTTTCCAGGCAAAAAATCTCACTCGCACCCCCCCCGCTCCCCCAATATAAATCTCACTCCAACCAAACTTCAAAACTTGAGAGCCCTGCTCTTATCGTTTTGTCGTGACAGCCAATCAAACGCGTCTGTCCGAAAGCCGATCCACCCGATACTGACCTTTGTTGCTAGGCAACGCCCTGATCAAAGATCTTTGATCTTTATGTTCCTTTGATCTGATATAGCTGCAAGCAGCAATGTGGGGCCCAGCACCGAAGGTGCATGTAGGCCTCAGCATGTATTATTAAAATTCCTGCAACATTGACCTTAACAGGGTCTAACAGGGTCTGTTAGCCAGGCTTCCCAGGCTCCCAGGCTTCCTATGAAGGGTTCCCAAGATATGAGCTCACTTTAAAAACTTGTTATCTGTGGGATCCTTGGGCGAAGACTGATCCAACGCACATCATCAAATTAGGCTGGTCTGGTAAAAAGTTGTGAAATTTGGCATGCACATTCCAGCCAGTCTCCTCATTACCCACAGCATTTTATAGGCCCCCACCCCAAACTCTAGCGCCACCAGCAGATCAAAGCTGCAGGAATTTTCAGGTACATTTCTGCGTGTAACTTTTGAACCATATGTCCAATATTCAAAAACTTGGTATCCCTGGACTCCTTGGGTGAAGCCGAATCCAACGCACCCTATTACGACATTTTTGGCCAGGGTAGATTTTCTGCCATTTAGAATTTTATGAAAAACACTCAAAATGCTTCTCCTCCCTCAATTTTTGGCCAATTTTGCTCAAATTTGGTACATAGCATCTTTGGACTGAACCTCATCAGAAATATCCCTTGATTTTTTTGCTATCTCTTATCGTTTTGTCGTGACAGCCAATCAAACGCATCCTAAAAGTCGCCAAACAGGAAGTGAGCTCATATCTCCGGAACCCTTCATAGGATTATTTTCAAACTTTTCACAGATGTTCACGTCCTTCCCAGGATTCCCCACAAAAAATGACAGGGCCCCAGCTCAAACCCTCTAGCGCCACCAACAGGTCAAAATTTGCGGGACATTTCTGCTTGTAACTTTTGAACCGTAAGTCCGATTTTCAAAAATTTGGTTTCCTGGGATCCTTTGGCGAAGACTGATCCAACGCATCCTATGACGTCATGTCCGCCGGAAGAGAATGTCCGCCATCTTGGATTTTGTGAAAATCAATAAAATGCTTCTGCTTCTACAAATTAACTTGATTCGGCTAGATCAAAGATAAAAGATCTTTGATCTAGCCAAAGTGAGCTCATATCTCGGGAACCCCTCAGAGGATTATTTTCAAACTTTTCACAGATGTTTGCGTCCTTCCCAGGATTCCCCACAAAAAATTACAGGGCCCCAGATCAAACCCTCTAGCGCCACCAAAAGGTCAAAATTTGAGGGACATTTCTGCTTGTAACTTTTGAACCGTAAGTCCGATTTTCAAAAACGCACATCATCAAATTAGGCTGTGTCACTGCTTGGCCCCACATTGCTGCTTGCAGCTATATTTGGGGAAAAGCAGCGCTAAGCTGCAAGGCACCTATAGTGTTGCTACTGATTCCTATTATACATTATTCTTCCGCCTCTGGGAGTCTATGGCAAACCCCTAGAACCGTCTGGTAAAAAGTTGTGAAATTTGGCATGCACATTCCAGCCAGTCTCCTCATTACCCACAGCAATTTATAGGCCCCCACCCCCAACCCTCTAGCGCCACCAGCAGGTCAAAGTTGCAGGAATTTTCAGGTACATTTCTGCGTGTAACTTTTAAACCGTATGTCCAATTTTCAAAAACTTCCCTGGACTCCTTGGGCCAAGCTGAATCCAACGCACCCTATGACGTCATTTTCCGCCAGGGTAGATTTTCCGCCATTTTGAATTTTATGAAAAACACTCAAAATGCTTTTCTCCTCCCTCAATTTTGGAACAATTTTGCTCAAATTTGGTACATAGCATCTTTGGACTGAACCTCATCAGAAACTTGCCCGGCGTTTTGCTATCTCTTATCGTTTTGTCGTGACAGCCAATCAAACGCGTCCGAAAAGTCACCAAACAGGAAATTAGCTCATATCTCGGGAACCCTTCATAGGATTATTTTCAAACTTTTCACAGATGTTCACGTCCTTCCCAGGATTCCCCACAAAAAATGACAAACCCTTTAGCGCCACCAACAGGTCAAAATTTGCAGGACATTTCTGCTTGTAACTTTTGAACCGTAAGTCCGATTTTCAAAAATTTGGTTTCCTGGGATCCTTTGGCGAAGACTGATCCAACGCATCCTATGACGTCATGTCCGCCGGAAGAGAATGTCCGCCATCTTGGATTTTGTGAAAATCAATAAAATGCTTCTGCTTCTACAAATTAACTTGATTCGGCTAGATCAAAGATCAAAGATCTTTGATCTAGCCAAAGTGAGCTCATATCTCGGGAACCCTTCAGAGGATTATTTTCAAACTTTTCACAGATGTTTGCGTCCTTCCCAGGATTCCCCACAAAAAATTACAGGGCCCCAGATCAAACCCTCTAGCGCCACCAAAAGGTCAAAATTTGAGGGACATTTCTGCTTGTAACTTTTGAACCGTAAGTCCGATTTTCAAAAACGCACATCATCAAATTAGGCTGGGTCACTGCTTGGCCCCACATTGCTGCTTGCAGCTATATTTATTATTATTTTTACAATAACAATATTCTACAGCTGACATAAAATAATACCAAACAATTATTGTTCACTGCAAATACAAAATATAGAGCATTTTAAAACAGTAGTTTTACCTATCCTTTTGTTTGTGTTTTTCTCTGTCAGATGAGTACAAAACATACAGCAGTT
The DNA here is from genome assembly GCA_036785185.1 of Paratrypauchen microcephalus. NCBI lineage: Eukaryota > Metazoa > Chordata > Actinopteri > Gobiiformes > Gobiidae > Paratrypauchen > Paratrypauchen microcephalus. Next base: position 6,294,936 of record JAVJIX010000033.1, read on the forward strand.
ACTGTGTGAAATACAGAAGTTGGAGCCAATCACGAAGAGAAAGTTTTTGTTACTCCTCACATTTCAATTCAGAGAGGAGCTGTAGGTTCTTCAGCGCTCAAGCCTGTTGTAGTGGTATATTTAAAGATTAGCATAATTTCACAAATATTTTTTATTTTATTTTTCTGTCATTGTTGTTGCTGCAGATTCTGCCCTTTGGAAATATGTTTATCCAATTTATACTAATCTTACTGCTATGTTCAGGTAAGTAAAGATTTTTTTTTTAAATCTTAGGGCCCGTTTACACGAGAACACTTACGGGTAAAAACGACAAAATATTTTATCGGAAGTGCCTTTCGTTTACACGGTGATGGCGTTTTTGGGGCCTCAAAATGCAAAAATCTGAAACCACCCTCCAGAGTGGAAAAGTTAAATACGCTCCACTGTAGCGTCTCCGTGTAAACTGCCCAAGACGCAAAACTGGTCAGATCTGCTCACGTCGCGTACACGTTTACGTCACATAGATGCGGCATACCTTGATACCACGGATGTTCTAGTCAACATACAAGAGTCATTTCAACAATTGTATAAATCGCACCCACACACGTCTACGGCGTACAAGTCTTTCTCACACTCACACAGACGCCAAGACAAGCGACTTCCGCATGAGGCACTTCAAATGTAAAACCCCATGTGATTTTATATTTTCTAATTCACTGTAATCCTCCTGTAATGTCACTATTTTCAGTACAATATTCAAAAACATGTCAACAAAAATACAAGTCACTGAAATGTTTGGAGCGGAACTTAACAACTCATTTAAAACGCAACTAGACCATTTTATTTTGAAGTTTTACCTTTCTCTTTTCCGGTACAGTCGTGGTTAGAAATGTAACTTGACGCTGTTGTGATGTTTTTTTTGTTTTTTTTCAGTCCAGCGCCTCCCTTCGCTGGCTTTTGTGTCCATTTTTGCGTCTTCGTATAAACGCGGATAAAAAATTGAAGACGAGACGCCACTTTTGCATCATCTGTTTTGATCGTCGCCGTATAAACGTAGCCATAGCGTAGCCTTCTCACCATACCCTAATTTAGCTTTATATTGTAACAATAAACATGGCATTAATTACATGGTGAACCCCTTTGTGTACTCATGTATTTTCTGTTACTATTATTTTAACCCTGTGCATGTTTTACAGGTGCTGATTGTACGTTGTCCATTGAAACAATTTCAATGAAGGCTCTGAGTGGCTCCTGTTTGCTGATCCCATGCACCTATACAATAATAGATGGTGACATAAACCCTGCAGAACCAGTCACTGGCATTTGGTTTAAAAATGGTATTGCGTATGCGCAATCTTCAATTTATACGTTTTCAGTCAGTGGAAATCAGTTGAAGTCTTATCCCATGAATATCACTGGGAACCTGAAAAACAAAAGCTGCACCACAATGTTTCATAATATAAGCACAATAGATGGAGCCACCTATATCTTCAGAATAGAGAACATTGCTTATAGTTCTACAGCTGATCAACGTCCATATCTGCATATAAGCGTCGTAGGTAAGACACATTTCCTATTTCTTCAAAGTTTAATGATGACAAAACAGACATTAAAACACTTTATTGTTGATTGATAGATTCTTTTATTGTAATTAAATGAGAAAACAAATAATGAAATTAGAATTAGCAACTCTAACTAAATTCTGAACAACAGTCTGCATGGGCGCCAAACTTCAGCGCATGCGTAATCTCGATGCTGATCGACTTTTCTTCTGCTGACGCATGTAACGTGATGACGTAATTGATGATGTATTTTTGTCCACTTTCTTCCATCTGAGAAATTCATATTCATCTTAAGACAGTACTCGTAACTTTTCGATGTCGTAACTTTTAGATTTGTATTCTGACACATATCAAACACACAACACCTAATCATTTTAGAGTTTGCAAATATTTATTTTATGCTCAACTACAACCAAAGACGCGTGTATATCCAAAATATGCATGATGACACGTTATTCGCGTGGATTAATTTCTTGTGAATACTCGTTATTTTGTCCTCTTTCTTACTCCATACACAGACGAAGTGAAGCCAAGACACACTACTGATGAAAAAACATCACTGAGAGATAATTATTTAGCACACTGACATCTGTTAGAAATGTTAGAAAGAAGCAGTTTTTTAGCCTTTAAGTGCACATTTTAGCATTGATTTAGATTGACTGTAGCCTATTCTTTTTTTATTTTGAATGCACAATCAAGTTTTTATTGTTATATTCTGTGTGTATAGCACTGTCTAGGATTTGCATTCAATCAGCTACAGTGTTTGTTTATAAATGTTCAACTCTGAATAACAGTTTGTTTTTACAGTCACAAGGGGACAAACTGCTTTTCCACATTTGTTTTGTCATCAGGTTGTAACATACATCTGTTATAATCAAAGGAGAAGTTCAATTTGTCAACTGGACAAAGTTCGTTTGGTTGAAAACGTTTCGCCGCTCATCCGAGAGGCTTCGTCAGCTCTGGCCCTCATGCTGGTTTGACCCTGTTTATATCTAGCTGCAAGGGAGGAGCTAGCTACCCTGAACAAAGCTCTGACCTATCCCCACTACTCTCTTTTGTTTTACGAATTCCTCTGGCATCTTGTATTAGCATATCTATCAGCCCTAGGCTGCGCTCACTACACTGTAACAGCTCTGAAACCATCAGCTAATCTGTCTCTTTGTATTTCAAATTTCTCTGGCGTCCAATTCCCTATTCAAGACAACGACCCTCTCCACCCCTCTGCAATGGCTTGTCTGTCCTAATGATTCTTTGTTTGAGAATCGAATTATAAATGGGAGACAAGTGGTGTCTAACTCCCCCATTTCTGTTTAACGACGGATTCTCTTTTTTGACAAAAATAGCCTCTTTAACTCCCCTCTCAAACCAGTTCTTTTCCCGCGGGCCATTCATTTGAGGACAGTGAGGTTCAGATCTTAGCCAGGGAAAAGAACTGGTTTCAGAGCTGTTACAGTGTAGTGAGCGCAGCCTAGGGCTGATAGATATGCTAATACAAGACGCCAGAGGAATTCGTAAAACAAAAGAGAGTAGTGGGGATAGGTCAGAGCTTTGTTCAGGGTAGCTAGCTCCTCCCTTGCAGCTAGATATAAACAGGGTCGAACAAGCATGAGGGCCAGAGCTGACGAAGCCTCTCGGATGAGCGGCGAAACGTTTTCAACCAAACAAACTTTGTCCAGTTGACAAATTGAACTTCTCCTTTGATCATGGATTCTACCTGGACGACTGAGGGACTTTTCACGCATACATCTGTTATAAACTACACAAGTTTGATGCTTAAATTATATTTTCACTCTACTACTGTGCACAGTAAATAGCCACAACTCACATCTGAGGAGCATCAGCTTAGTTCTTAAGTTTAATACATTTTTTATATTAATGTTCTCCCCCTAATGTTTTTACTCTTCCCAGACTCTCCCTGGAGCCCCACAGTAGAAGTCTCTGGTACACAGACAGAGACAGAGGTGGTGGCTATAACCTGCTCAGCTCTCACTCCCTGTCCACACGCCCCTCCTCAGCTCACATGGGACCTCCCCCAAGGCACTGCCCACACAGAGACCAATGAGACATTTACTATAATCACACAGAACATCACTCTGACAGACGCCCATGATGGACAAATGATAAATTGTAATGCATCGTATCCTGTGAGCGGAGGATCCAAAATGTCCAACAGTATCTTCACTCTCAGTGTCTCATGTGAGTGAACCACGCTGATGGATTCAGTCTGTTCTGGTGATATGTTGCTAAAAATGTAATTAAGGTACACTGTGTAACTATTCGGTACACTGTGTAACTATTCTGACACCTGCTTGTTTCCAATTTCTTTCCCTGTAATGTCCCACATTTGGGCATTAAACTTACCTGTGTGTCCTCAGATGGTCCTAAAAGCACCTCTGTTGAGGTCAGTCCGTCCGGTTCACTGTCAGCAGGTCAGTCAGTGACGTTGAGCTGCTCCAGCAGAGCCAACCCTCCTGTCCACCACTTCACCTGGTTCAGACACAGCTCACCGGGACCAGCCAATGTGAGCCAGGGACCCACGTACAGCTTCAGTATCTGTGAAGGAGGAAACTATTACTGTGTGGCCTCAAATACACACGGCAGTGGGACCTCTCCATACATTACACTGCAAATAACTGGTACCGGTATATTTTCTTTAGCAGAGGTTCATCATCTTTAAGCTAAGTTTCAGCAATTTTCTGAACACGTCCATCACTGCACTGAAACAGCACCCATCAAACATGTGCTGCCCTTTAACCCAAAAGAAAACAGTGTCTATGCTTTACACTCGGCAGAAATGTGTGTAGCTAAAACTTTTATGTTACACTAATTTAATTTAACTTATGAGATTTGTCCATACAGCAAAGATCTATCCGTGTGATTCATGTTTCTAAATACAGAAATCTGGGGCTGTTAACATGGGGATAAAAGACAGGGCCTCCTATATTTGACTGTCCAGTGACTCAGGGCAAAAAGTACCTACAAACAGTAGGCTACTGTTCAACATGCCTATAAAGACAATTGTATTTTTTTTAACACATACCTTAATTTATCTGGGCTTGAAACTAGCGTGAAGATACACAGCATTCTTTCACCTTACAGAAAACAATTTTCAAAGTCATGTTTTTGTTTGTTTCTCCCTCAGCTGCTCCTGGGGTCCCGTCCATAGAAGTCTCTGGTACACAGACAGAGACAGAGGTGGTGGCTATAACCTGCTCAGCTGTCACTCCCTGTCCACACGCTCCTCCTCAGCTCACATGGGACCTCCCCCAAGGCACTGTCCACACAGAGACCAACGGGACATTTACTATAATCACACAGAACATCACTCTGACAGACGCCCATGATGGACTAATGATAAATTGTCATGCATCATATCCTGTGAGTGGAGGATTCACAATGGTCGACAGTGACGTCACTCTCAGTGTCTCATGTGAGTGAACCACGCTGATGGATTCAGTCTGTTCTGGTGATATGTTGCTAAAATGGATTAAAGGTGCACTGTGTAACTTTTCAAGTGAAGAATCTGCCAGCTACTTGTTTCCATGGAGATTATAGATCAACCGATATGTCTTCTTTTTTTCATGGCCAATGATGATACCAATGTTTAGAATCCAGAGCAGCTGATGGCTTATAATATCTGTTGATTTTTAATTATTATTTTTTTTGAGCCAATATTCATTGCCAATTTTGATTATTTTTCTTAAATTGTGTGATTTAAATTTACTACAAACTCACCCACAGGCTTATTTTTTTTTAACCACAACTTTACAAAGCTGTTTACAAAGCTTTGTAAACACATTTTGTGTAGTTATCTATTTGCACTAAAGTGTTAATATAAAACTTTATGAGCTTTATTTTTTAGAGAGCAGCTTGACCAAAACAGAATATCAGCCTATGCTGGAGATTTATCATTTTAGAAAGTCCAACTCATATACACTGCCTGACAAAAGTATTAGGACGATAGTTCTAGTCTAGTCCTGGTTTAGACCTGAGTTAGACCTACACTGCGATAAGTCCCCATTTTTGCAACAATATGCCTTTACACATGATGAAATTTGCTTTAATATATCAATAAATTGATTTGTTGTCATTACCAATACGTCTTGTTATCATTATTTATGAAAGTTCAGAAATACACAATCGTCCTAATACTTTTCTCAGGCAGTGTAGACACATAGTGTGAATTCGAACTTTCAAACTTTTTCACAATGTTCTACTGTTTTGAGATGTACCTGTATATCAAACTATCTGTAATAAAATGTCATTGCCTTCCCTGAAATGTTGCACAGTTGGGTATTAAACTTACCTGTGTGTCCTCAGATGGTCCTAAAAACACCTCTGTTGAGGTCAGTCCGTCCGGTTCACTGTCAGTAGGTCAGTCAGTGACGTTGAGCTGCTCCAGCAGAGCCAACCCTCCTGTCCACCACTTCACCTGGTTCAGAAACAGCTCACAGGGACCAGCCAATGTGAGCGAGGGACCCACGTACAGCTTCAACTTCACTGAAGAGGGACAGTACTACTGTGTGGCCTCAAACACACTTGGAAATGGATCATCTCCAGTCATTACACTGAGTAGGCAATGACAATTTTAACCAAAACCAATGTGCGGCAGTAGCTCATAAAAAAAAACAAAAAAACAAAACATAATTGGTTGAGCGGTCAGATCCACTGACCCACAGGTTGGCGGTATGATTCCAGCTCCCACAGATGAATGCTGCTGTTGTGTCCTTGGGCAAGACACATAACCCACCTCGCCCCCAGTGTTTGCATACACTGGTGTGTGAATGCATGTGTGTGAATGGGTGAGTGGTTCCTTGTTGTAAAGTGCTTTGGGTTTCCTTGAAGGTGGAAAAGTGGTATATAAAGATGTGACCATTTATCAATGTTAGAATTAATATTTGACTCAAAAAAGACACAAAAGTGCAACTCAACCCTGATATTGAAACACTGGAAATACCCAGATGCACTGAGATGATTTCAGTCTGCTGTAGCTCAGCAGTTTGTCGGTTGTATTGGGCCCAATATGTACCAGTATCTGTGTATTTCTAATTCTGTCACTGTTTTAAAAGGAGCAAGTGGTGGTGTGCCATGGGAGGTCATTCTTGGATCAGTTATTGGAGGTCTGACGGTCATCGGCTTGGGGGTGTTTGTCTGGTGAGTGGCCTTATAAGAGTAAATTTGTATACAGTTTTCTGTTTCTAATGAATTGTTTCGTGTGATGTGATTTCCAGGTACAAAAGGCATCATCATCTGAAGATAACAAGAAAAAGGAGAGGACAGCAGATAATGTTGGCAAGATTATATCTGTGACAGAAAGTGTAAGAGGTTGAAGTAAGATGCTAGACTATGTCTTTGAACTCACTACGACATACACTCAACAAAAATATACGCAACACTTTTGTTTTTGCTCCCATTTTTCCTGAGATGGACCCACAGATCCAAAATTCACTCCAGATACACAATATTACTTGCCTGGAAGAATCCATGACTCATCGCTGTACCAGCGGATGAGTCTGGTAATGCTTGGTCCAGAATGCGCTACTGTTGCGCTTAGACAGACAGCTAAGTGAACCAATCAGAGATTGCGCCATCTTGATTCAAAACTGAGGAGGAACTTCCGCTGCCTAAGAGTGACTTTGCGGGCAAAGGCGGGTGCACTGACGTCACCATCTTTGAACGAATCAGAATCGCGGAGTCCGTTTGTAACCGGAGGAGCGAGCGTGGAGGGAGGGTGTCCAAATGGTATCGCGCTGTATAGCAAATACAGAGAGATATCATTTGGCTGGCCAGGTAACAATATTACCATTTCTCTCAAACATTGTTCACAAATCTGTCCAAATGTGTGACAGCGAGCACCTCTGCCCCGCCGAGACAATCCACCCCACCTCACAGGTGCGCCACATCAAGATGCCGATCCGACATCATGACCAGTGCACAGGTGCGCCCCAGACTGCCCACAATAAAAGGCCACCCCGAATTGTGCTTTTTTTTTTTTTTTTTTTTTGCTTTATTGGGGGTCTGGGGACTCAGAACCAGTCAGTATCTGGTGTGATCACCATTTGCCTCATGCAGTGCTACACATCTTCTTCACATAGAGTTTATCAGATTGTCAATTGTGGCCTGTGGAATGTTGGTCCACTCCTCTTCAAAGGCTGTTATGGATGAAGAACACAGGTGCATTTTATTGATGGCATTTTGAATGCACAGAGATACCGTGATGAGATCCTGAGGCCCATTGTTGTGCCATACATCCATGAACATCACCTCATGTTTCAGCAAGATAATGCACGGCCCCATGTTGCAAGGATCTGTACACAATTCTTGGAAGCTGAAAATGTCCCAGTTCTTGCATGGCCAGCATACTCACCGGACATGTCACCCATTGAGCATGTTTGGGATGTGCTTGACCGGCGTATACGACAGCGTGTACCAGCTCCCACTAATATCCAGCAACTTCGCACAGCCATTGAAGAGGAGTGGACCAACATTCCACAGGCCACAATTGACAATCTGATAAACTCTATGTGAAGAAGGTGTGTTGCACTGCATGAGGCAAATGGTGGTCACACCAGATACTGACTGGTTCTGAGTCCCCAGACCCCCAATAAAGCAAAAAAAAAAAAAAGCACATTTCGGGGTGGCCTTTTATTGTGGGCAGTCTGGGGCGCACCTGTGCACTGGTCATGATGTCGGATCGGCATCTTGATGTGGCGCACCTGTGAGGTGGGATGGATTGTCTCGGCGGGGCAGAGGTGCTCGCTGTCACACATTTGGACAGATTTGTGAACAATGTTTGAGAGAAATGGTAGTGTTGTGTATCTGGAGTGAATTTTGGATCTTTGGGTCCATCTCAGGAAAAATGGGAGCAAAAACAAAAGTGTTGCGTTTATATTTTTGTTGAGTATATGTAATTAGTAGTTAGTAGTTTTACAAGCCCCCCTCCTCATTTTATTAGACCCCCACAGACTGTTGTAATGTCACCAATATATCAGCAATATCAATGAGTCACTTTGTTCAGGTCTTAGAAGGGTTTGTTCCTAATGATCCAAGGACAAGTCCTGCTGCTTTTGACAAACTGTGAGATTTCTCAAATGTAGAGATGAAATTCACACTGAAATTCCCCATTTCTGGTGGAGGGTACACTACAGCTTGTCACTTTCCATTAATTGTACTGTAAATAAAATATAACATTGCCTTTGATACATACATACATACATACATACATAATATATTTTTCAGGAGTTTCAAAATAAAACGCCAGAGACATACAGGTAAACCCTTTTAAACACTAAAGGGAGATTGGACAAACATAAAAAAAATTCTTTGTATTTTACAGCAAGAGACATTTGTACAAGGAGAAGATGCCATCCATTATGGAGAAATGAATTTATGTAATTTCAAAGATGCTTCAAATATTAAAGGTCCCATGGCATGAAATTTTCACTTTCTGAGATTTTTGAACGTTAATGTGAGCTCCCCTACCCTGTTTAGGCCCCCCCCCCCCCCATGGCTAAAAGTTGCGAAATGTCTAAACTGAGCATTTTCTGCGTTAGAAAAAAACACAGCTCAAACGGGCGATTCTCAACAAGGTACCTTATTGACGTCAGCTCGAAAAATGCAGTTCCACCCCCGTCTGTGTCTACTCAGCGTCTCTGTAAATCACGCCCAGAGAGTTTGGACCGTGAATGCACTAGGCAATGCGAAATGCGTTTTTTTATTTGCCTGGAGGCACGTCCGAGTGTTTCTAGGCTCGGAAGTCCTTTATCTGAGTCTCTGGACCTTTGAACAGCAGTGGTTTAATTTTATTTTTCTGTGGAAATGTGTTTATTTTTCAATGGAACGCTTCTCATCTCTTCTCCGCGCAAAAACGCGGAAATGGATCAGAGCGCACAGCTGAGAGCTCAGAGCGGAGAGCGGAGAGTTTGGCCACGCCCCCACCCTCTACTATAGGCCATCTCTGTCCTCCTCATTTGCATTCAAGCAACAACTCCCATAATGGACTGTTCAGAGAGAGAAAAATTACTCTTTCTCATCTTATCTCTCTTTCTCATGCACTGAGTGTTGATTTTGAAGAAGGATTCATTTGCAGTATTAGGGAACCATTAAGGAGCCATATAAAAGCATCAAGAAGTACCATGTCATGGGATCTTTAATCCAGACGATGAACCACAAGAGCAGACAATCTACTCTAGGGAGGGGGCCGATCCGATCCAGTAATGGTATTTGATTCCGATATCAACGTAATTCACGGATCGGAAAATTCTGATCCAACCTGCGAAAATTTCAGACCCATGAGCCGTGTCTGTAATATACACATTATCTGCTGAAATGACTCCACGAGTGATTCCCTGTCGGCTGCTCTGCTCCTGCTGCAAAATGTGGAATGGATTTCCTGAACAGAGGCGTATCTCAATGAGACACAGTGTGATGAAGCACCTGTAGCTGGCCCCCCGACCGGCGCCTCTCTCTCCCTCTCGCCCGAGAGCGTGCCTTAGACAGCAGAGCGCGCGGAGCGCTCCCCGTGTAGCCTGGGAATTCCCAGGCCGCTTCCGTTCGTTTCGAACTGGAAGGCGGCCTGGCAACTCGTCCAAGCGAGAGTCCCAGATTTAGGGCCCCAATCAGAGAGCGGGGGAGGGGTGGAAAGACGGTGACGCGTACTACATGACAAACGGAAGCTTGTAGTTTGAACTGACAACTGACATGATTGGCTATGGACTTACGTATACGCTCAATGATAGACATTCATAACGCCCAATAAACGGCCGTTGGCAATCGCTAACCACACCTCCGCTACGGGATTTTTCGAAGCGAGTTCCCAGACCCATATCTCACTTGTGATATGGTCAGGTGTTAACCAGACTACTCCCCCTGGTTTTGCGGAGCCAGTCTCCGGTGCAAAGTGTTCCCTGCTACTGCAGGACTGCTTACAAACTGTTTCCTTGCTATCTGGACTCTGTTCCCCTCCCTAGTGCGTGCGAGGGTGCACAGATCCACATGCTCTCTCTACCTTCCACTGTCTCCGCGCTGCCCTTTGGTTCAAAGGCCAAACCGGGGCACTTCCTGGTCATACGATAAATAGCGCATAGTGGTGCTCTAAAGGGGGCCACATGACCCGGACTGAACGATTAATGTTAATTTGTGGGTTTATTTTGTTTTCTTAAATCTCTTAGTTAATTAAGTCATACCATATGGGGGTTATTTAAAGGTCCCATGGCATGAAATTTTCACTTTCTGAGGTTTTTGAACGTTAATGTGAGCTCCCCTACCCTGTTTAGCCCCCCCCCCCCATGGTTAAAAGTTGTGAAATGTCTAAACTGAGCATTTGCGATCCTTTTCTGCGTTACAAAAAATCGGAGCTCAAACGGGCGAGTTTGAACAAGGCACCTTATTGACGTCAGATCGAAAAAAATGCAAATGCAGTTCCACCCCCGTCTGTCTGTACTCAGCGTCTCTGTAAATCACGCCCAGAGAGTTTGGACTGCGAATGCGCTAGGCAATGCGAAATGCCTTTTTTTATTTGCCTGGAGGCACGTCCGAGTGTTTCTAGGCTCGGAAGTCCTTTATCTGAGCCTCTGGACCCCGTGCAAAAACAAGGAAATGGATCAGCTCTGATCGGCTCTGAGCTCTGAGCGGAGCGTTTGGCCACGCCCCCACCCTCTACTATTGGCCAGCTCTTTTCTCCTCATTTGCATTCAAGCAACAACGCCCAGAATAAAGAGTTTGAGAGAGATATTTATGAATCTTTCTCATCTTATCTCTGTTTCTCATGCACTGAGTGTTGATTTTGAAGAAGGATTCATTTACAGTATTAGGGAACCATTAAGGAGCCATATAAAAGCATCAAGAAGTACCATGTCATGGGATCTTTAAATATTTTCTTATTAAATATTTTGAATTGCAGATGTTTTATCAATATGGGTACCTGTGAAAAGTCCCTCAGTCGTCCAAGTAGAATCCATGATAAAAGGAGAAGTTCAATTTGTCAACTGGACAAAGTTTGTTTGGTTGAAAACGTTTCGCCGCTCATCCGAGAGGCTTCGTCAGCTCTGGTTCTAATGCTGGTTAGACCCTGTTTAAATCTAGCTGCCGGGAGGAGCTACCTACCCTGAAAAAACTCTGAAACTATCCCCCACTAATCTGTCTCTTTTGTTCTACGAATTCCTCTGGCGTCTAGTATTAGCATATCTATAAGCCCCAGGAGGCGCTCACTACACTGAAATAGCTCTGTAACTATCAACTAATCTGTCTCTTTGTATTTCAAGCCTATTCAGCCTAACGACCCTCCCCACCCCTCTGCACTGGCTTGTCTGCCCTAATGTTTCTTTGTCTGTTTTTGATTTTTACCGTTGGGTACCGTTATTTGTAGTTAAACAATAATGATGATAATATTGAAAACAAACAGTTTTGGTATCGGAATAGTATTGGTATCGGCAGATATCCAAATTCAGGTATCGGGATCGGATCGGAAGTGAAAAAATGTGGATCGGTGCATCCCTAGTCTACTCCCAGGTCAAAGTGTCCCAGGCTACCACAGAAGAAGAAAGAGTCCATTATGCAGAGCTTGACTTTTCTAAGTTGAGTCCTAAAGAGGTCCCAAGCACAAAACAAGAGGAGGCTGTGTACTCCTGGGCGGTCTGGCATTTGGGCACATGCCAGAAGGGCCGCAGCCCTGACAATGCCCACCACGGCCCCACAACCGTATTGCCACGGCCCACCCGCTAGGTATTCGGTCGTTACGTGCCTTCATCATCTTAAAAATTCCGCCCTATTGCTATAATTGAAAGGACCCGTTCGGTATTTATATATTTAGCATATATATTACAGTGACGGTGGCACCGTGATGATGTGTTTATTACATTATTTTATTTTGTCGGGATATTTCTTCAAACAATGTTAAAAATGTGCACAGTTTGAAATAAAAAAAAAATATCTGTATTTTGTATCTGTTTGTGACAACTGAAGTAAAGCACTGCCTTATGTGAAATTTCATGGCCAGCCGCGAGTCGAGCTCACGCTACTATGATTTGACCAATGTCTATCTGAGTTGCTACCAAGAATTACAAAGAATTGACCAATTACGGTACTAGTTGCTACCAAGAATTGGTAGCGCTCGCATATGAAGTGGAAAACACTTCATATGGAAGACAATAGTAAACCTTTTCGAGGAAGTTAGTACAACACAACATTTAATCACTTTCATGAGAAATAGAACGGTGAAGATTGTCGTCGTGTGGTCAAGTTAGTCAAAGTAGATGAGGAGATAGACGGACGGTCGGATACTTAGTATTATAATTTATTAAAATTAATCGAGGAGGAGGCACTAAACGACACAAGGGGGGAGCGGAGAAAAGAGGGAAAAATTGAAGAAAGCACTGCTGTTGGGGGGCGAAAAATGTGTAAAACCTGGAACCTCTACACAGACGACGTTATTGATCGGGTTGCAGAGAAGAGCAAGCACCTTCGCACTTTATTAACGGCATGAAGGTAAGACACTTTTAAAAAAAAATATGGCTGGGTTGAGCATTGATTTCCATGATTTTAATGCAGTTGTTTAATGCGTGGGGCTGACGTCTGCTGGTGTTACCTGATGTGCTTTGTGTGTGTAGCCCACTGTTTTGATATTCTGTGCAGTTTTGTGCTGGTTGTGGACAAAAGTCACGATTGATGGGTTAATCTGAGCATAATGTATGGTATTGCGTGTGTCCATAAATGCTTAATACAGGGCCGCTTGTAGGTGCAAAATGCCAGGGCCGTTTTTTTTTTTTATCCCAGTCCGTCACTGACTCCCAGGTTCAGGTATCAATACCAGCAGCAGACACCAGTGGGCACATTGGTGATGGTTTTGAAAGCCTTTATGCCAATGTAAAGAAGAATTAACGTTGCATTTACTCAAAACAATCAAATTCAGTTCAAAAGTTTGTTTGTGTAATGAGCACTTCATATCTTATGTATTTATTGGGGCCAAGCACCGAAGGTGCTAGGCACCATAGTGTTTCTACTGATTCTTATTATACATTATTCCTCTGACCATGGGAGTCTATGGCAACCCCTAGAACCGTCTGGTAAAAAGTTGTGAAATTTTGCATGCACATTCTAGCCAGTCTCCTCATTACCCACAGCAATGTATAGGCCCCCAGCCCCAACCGTCTAGTGCCACCAGCAGGTCAAAGTTGCAGGAATTTTCAGGAATTTACTGCGTTGCTAGGCAATTTGTCTTTGATCTGTTAAACCTTGTTAGACCCTGTTAAACCTTGTTAGACCTTGTCAGACCCTGTCAGACTCTGTTAGACCCTGTCAGACCCTGTTAGACCCTGTCAGACTCTGTTAGACCCTGTTAGACCCTGTCAGACCCTGTGGCGGCACGGTAGCTGAGTGGCTAGCGCTCTTGCTTCACAGCAAGAAGGTTCCAGGTTCGATCCCCGGGTCGCCCAGGCCTTTCTGTGTGTGTTCTGTGTGAAGTTTGCATGCATGGTCTGGGTTCGATCCCCGGGTCGCCTGGGTCTTTCTGTGTGGAGTTTGCATGTTCTTCCCGTGTCTGGGTGGGTTTCCTCCGGGCACTCCGGTTTCCCCCACCAACCCAAAACATGCACCATACCTTAGGTCCTGACCAAACCGAAGCAAGAAGATCATGGAGATGATCCCCAGGCGCAGTAATGTGCGCTGCCCACTGCTCCTAATATATATATATATGTAGATATATATATATATATATATATATATATATATATATATATATAGGATGGGATAAAATGCAGAGAAGAATTTCTCCAGTGTGAGATCAATAAAGTTCACTTCTTCTTCTTCTTCTTCTTCTTCGACCCTGTTAGACCCTGTTAAACCCTGTTAGACCCTGTTAAACCCTGTCAGACTCTGTCTATCTAAACCCCAGCACCTGCAACAAGGTTATTATAGTTTATGAAAACGAATGATAAAACGAAAACTAAACTAGAACAAATATTTTCATTAATTGAAATAAATAAATATGACAATTAAAAGAAAGAAAAAAAAAAACAATAACTAACTGAACCTGTATTGTTTGTTTACAAAACTTACTAAAACTGACTGAAATTATAGATCCATTGCTCTTCCACCTATGGGAGTCTATGGCAACCCCTAGAACCGTCTGGTAAAAAGTTGTGAAATTTTGCATGCACATTCCAGCCAGTCTCCTCATTACCCACAGCAATTTATAGGCCCCCACCCCAAACCGTCTAGTAAGTAAGTAAGCAAGTAAGTAAGTAAACTTTATTTATAGAGCACCTTTCACAGATAAAATCACAAAGTGCTTTACAGAATGCAAATAAAATAAAGTACAAAACAACAATAATAAATGATAAAACAGGTAAATAAGACAAAGAGTAGTAAAATTAACTAAAAGCTTGCCTGAATAAAAGTGTCTTTAGCTGTGTTTTAAAGAAATCAACAGATTCAGCCACACTGAGAGACAGAGGCAGGGCATTCCACAGTCTAGGGGCCACTGCCTGAAAGGACAGGTCACCTCGAGTTTTAAACCGGGTCTTAGGGACCTTCAGGAGGTTTTGGCCAGAAGACCGGAGGGAGCAGCCAGAGGTGTAAGGAATCAACATCTCTGAGATGTATTCAGGGGCCTGTCAATTAAAAGCTCTAAAGGTCAAGACTAAAATTTTAAAATCAATTCTAAATTTGACAGGTAGCCAATGTAAAACAGATAAAACCGGAGTGATGTGTGCCCTTCTGTTGGTTCCTGTTAAAAGCCTTGCTGCAGCATTCTGGACCAACTGGAGACGAGTGAGTGCAGATTTGTTAAAACAAGTAAAAAGAGAATTACAATAATCTAAACAAGAAGAAATAAAAGCATGGATAATCAATTCCAGATCAGATTTAGATAATATTGCCCTCAGTTTAGAGATAGATCTCAGATGGTAAAAGCAGTTTTTGACCAAATGTCTTGAATGGCTGGTCAAATAGAACACCAAGGTTTCTAAGGCTAGGCTGAGAAGAGGAGCCCAGAGAACCCAGGTGTCCTTCATAGGAAGCCTGGGAGCCTGGGAAGCCTGGCTAACAGACCCTGTTAGACCCTGTTAAACCCTCTTAGACCCTGTTAAACCCTGTTAGACCCTGTCAGACTCTGTTTTAATATACATGCTGAGGCCTACATGCACCTTCGGTGCTTGGCCCCACATTGCTGCTTGCAGCTATATTTAGGGTCCGAGCCCAAAGGGGCACGAAGGTCCCTATTGTTGTTGCTCTGTTTCTCTATTATTATTATTATTAGGGACCGAGCCCGAAGGGGGACGAGGTCCCTATTGTTGTTGCTTTGTTTCCGTATTATTATTATTATTATTATTATTATTATTAGGGACCGAGCCCGAAGGGGCACGAAGGTCCCTATTGTTGTTGCTCTGTTTCTCTATTATTAGGGACCAAGCCAGAAGAGGGAAGAGGTCCCTATTGTTGTTGCTTCGTTTCCGTGTTATTATTATTATTAGGGACCGAGCCCGAAAGGGCACGAAGGTCCCTATGGGGCACGAAGGTCCCTATTGTTGTTGCTCTGTTTCTCTATTATTATTAGGGACAGAGCCCGAAGGGGATCGAGGTCCCTATTGTTGTTGCTCTGTTTCTCTACGCTACGCCTCCAAAAAGTCCCGTCCCCCGGTGACCCCCAGGAGCTTGATAGCGCCCCCTAGCACGTTGTCTTTGGGGGCTGGCCTATCGTTTAAGAAAGGCGCACGAAATTCGGTAGGGACGTGTATCTCAATAAGTCGAACAAACGCCTCACTGCAATGTCATGGTCACGCCCAACAGGAAGTGAGATAATTGGCCTTTTGTGTGATTTTGTGGTATTTGACATACAATGGAATTTGAAACACTTCTCCTACACCGTACCTCAGATGGGCTTAAATTTTTATAACATAATCTTAAGACGTTGGAGATGTTAAATTGCGAAGGATTTTCAAATAGGCGGTAATATGACAATACGATGGATCGATAAAGTTAGGTATTTATTGATTAGGTATTTATTGAATGGGAGTTATGAGTTATGAATGGGAGGTTTTTATTACCTCAGATGGGCTTAAATTTTGGTGAACATAATCTTAAGACGTTGGAGATGTTAAATTGCGAAGGAATTTCAAATAGGCGGTAATATGACGATACGGCGTCACCAAAAAAGCGCCACCAACAGGTCAATTATGAACAACACTCAAAATGCTTCTCCTCCCTCAATTTTGGACCAATTTGGCTCAAATTTGGTACATAGCATCTTTGGACCGAGCCTCATCAGAAATATCGCTGGATTTTTTAATATCTCTTATCGTTTTGTCGTGACAGCCAATCAAACGCGTCTGTCCGAAAGCCGATCCACCCGAGGCAACGCCCTGATCAAAGATCTTTGATCTTTATGTTCCTTTGATCTGATATAGCTGCAAGCAGCAATGTGGGGCCCAGCACCGAAGGTGCATGTAGGCCTCGGCATGTATTATTAAAATTCCTGCAACTTTGACCTTAACAGGGTCTAACAGGGTCTGTTAGCCAGGCTTCCCAGGCTCCCAGGCTTCCTATGAAGGGTTCCCAAGATATGAGCTCACTTTAAAAACTTGGTATCTCTGGGATCCTTAGGCGGAGACTGATCCAACGCACATCATCAAATTAGACTGGGTCTGGTAAAAAATTGTGAAATTTGGCATGCACATTCCAGCCACTCTCCTCATTACCCACAGCAATTTATAGGCCCCCACCCCAAACTCTAGCGCCACCAGCACATCAAAGCTGCAGGAATTTTCAGGTACATTTCTGCGTGTAACTTTTGAACCGTTTGTCCAATATTCAAAAACTTGGTATCCCTGGACTCCTTGGGTGAAGCCGAATCCAACGCACCCTATCACGACATTTTCCGCCAGGGTAGATTTTCCGCCATTTAGAATTTTATGAAAAACACTCAAAATGCTTCTCCTCCCTCAATTTTTGGCCAATTTTGCTCAAATTTGGTACATAGCATCTTTGGACTGAACCTCATCAGAAATATCCCACAGATTTATTTATTTTTTTCATTTGTACCAAGATGACTACAACTACAGAATTCTCCATGCATTTACTTTAATTATTATTCTTGTTCAGACATGCTGGGGCAATTTTGAGCATGTTCCCATGCTTCAAAACGAACGAAACTTTGCACCGGCATCACAAAGTGCGGCCAGTACGACCACAAAAAGACCACATTTCTGCATGTAACTTTTGAACCGTATGTCCAATATTCAAAAACTTGGTATCCCTGGACTCCTTGGGCGAAGCCGAATATAACGACATCACGACATTTTCCGCTGGGGTAGATTTTCCGCCATTTAGAATTTTATGAAAAACACTCAAAATGCTTCTCCTCCCTCAATTTTTGGCCAATTTTCCTCAAATTTGGTACATAGCATCTTTGGACTGAACCTCATCAGAAATATCCCTTGCTTTTTTGATATCTCTTATTGTTTTGTCGTGACAGCCAATCAAACGCGTCCTAAAAGTCGCCAAACAGGAAGTGCGCTCAAATCTACGGAACCCTTCATAGGATTATTTTCAAACTTTTCACAGATAAGTTTGAAATAGCTACTACGCCCCTTATATTTGAATTATATTATTTTTATTTAAAGGGGTGTTATGCAACATTCAGTGCATAATCTGTTTCCTACCTGTCACCATGGAGATTTTATATCTTTGCCTGGATCATACAATAAAATCAATCAATAAAACCAACCAATCAGTCAACGAATCAATCATTAAACTTGTTTAATTATCTTTCATTTATTTAATTACAGTTCTGTTTATGGAAAATATATACCTTAAAAAGCACCTGACCTCTTTATACAAAGCAATAACATCTCCATGGTGACAAGTACGTGAAATATGACATAGGCACAGATTTATTTATTTTTTCATTTGTACCAAGATGACTACACAACTACATAATTCTGGCCGCAAGTGCGAGGTCCCGACCAACGCCGCTTGCGGCTTTAATTATTTTTTTTGTTCTTGCTCACACACTTTTGGGCAATTTTGAGCATGTTCCCATGCTTCAAAACGAACGGAACTTTGCACGGGCATCACGTAGGGCAGCAGCTGCGCCTCCAAAAAGTCCTGTCCCCCGGTGATCTCCAGGAGCTCGATAGCGCCCCCTAGCGCGATGTCTTTCAGGGCTGGCATACTGTTTAAGATAGGCGCACGAAATTTGGTAGGGACGAGCTCACTAGCGCCCCCTAACGCAATTTAAGTCGGGGCTGGCATACCGTTTAAGATAGCCGCATGAAATTTGGTATGGATGTGTATCTCAGTAAGATGAACAAAAAAGTCCATACAAAGGTAGGGCCACGCCCAACAGGAAGTGAGATGATTGGGCTTTTGTGTGATTTTGTGTGATTTGACATACAATGGAATTTGAAATACTCATCCTGAACTGTAACTCAGATGTGCGTAATTTTTGGTGTACATGAGCTCAAGACCATGGAGATGTTAAATTGTGAAGGGATTTTTGATATCTTGTAAGATGACAAAATGGCGGCCTGATGAATTTTGCTACCATTTGAACGTGCCAAATTCAATAGGAGGTGTGTCAACACTTCATTTAGCAGGGGTTTAAAAGCCTGGAACCCCATAGGCTTATGTATATTATGACTATGAACATTTTCAAGCAATTTAAATGGTAGTTTGGCATAGCGCCACCATATGGTAGGCAAGTGAACTGCAAGAAAATACAGTAGCTTAGCCCCCTAAATGCAATTTGGTATAGCCTTGTATATTCTGAAAATAAACTTTGCTATATTTTGGGTGATTTCAACATAGACATTTTAAAAGACAAAACAGTCTCATATACTGATGAATTTATAAATACTCTTTTCTCAAGTTATTTCTTCCCATTAATTAACAAACCAACAAGAGTGAGTGATAAGACTTCAACCTTGATTGATAATATAATTACAAACAATTTAAATAATGAAAATAAATCTGGGATTATTTATTCAGATTTGTCTGATCACTTTCCTATATTCCAACACTGCTCACTTAAGGTAAAGAGTGCTAATTATGAAAAGAAAATTATAGTAAAGAGGAATATGAGCAAACATAATGTAGAAAAGTTTAAAACTAAGATAAGCAATATTCTTGGGATCAGTTGTATCTAGAGACAAATGTGGATGAGGCATACAAGTATTTTGTGCAGCAAATCAAAATTAATTTTTGTGATTCTTTCCCAGTTAAAAAAATGAAAGAAAATCTGAAGCCAAATAATCCTTGGTTTACTTCAGATTTGTTAAGAATGTTTAGAAAGAAAAATAAACTTTATAAAAAGTACCTATCCAATCCAACTCCTCTTACTCTTGATACTTATAAAAAATACAGAAATAACTATGTACACTCACTAAGGTCTGCTAAAAAGAAATATTATCTTGCCCAAATTAACAAGACCTCCAATAATATTAAAGGTACCTGGAAGGTTATCAACCAACTACTACAAAAGAATGTTACATCCACAAACACTAATATACCTTTAGTCTTTGTGGATGGTGTAACTACGTATGAAACTCCTGCTGAGATAGCACAGAAATTTAACACATTTTTTGTTAATTCTGGTTTAGAATTAGTAAAGAATATTTTAACCTCTTATGAAGATCCATTGGAATACATTCAATCCAGCTATCCTAAAATGATGTCTTTTCAGCCTCCTGATATCAATGAAATAAGTAAAATCATTGATGAATTAAAACCATCCTCTGCTGGACATGATGGCATTCCTGCCTTCCTTGTGAAGCAAATCAAACAGTCCATTTTGAAGCCACTTTCTTACATTATCTCACTGTCTTTAAGTACAGGTGTTGTACCAGAGGATCTCAAGGTAGCCAAGGTCATTCCCTTGTTTAAAGCAGAGGATAGAGCCTGTTTCAATAACTATAGACCCATATCTATTTTACCCTGTTTTTCAAAAGTATTTGAAAAAAATTGTATACAAAAGGTTATTTACTCATATAAATAATAATTCAATTCTTTATAAGTATCAATATGGCTTCCGTAAAAATCACAGCACTTACATGGCTTTAGTTCAATTATTAGATGAGATAACTTCGGCATTAGACAATAATCAGTTTACTTGTAGTATTTTTTGGGACTTGTCAAAAGCTTTTGACATGGTCAATCATACAATTCTACTTGCAAAATTACATAAATATGGTTTTCATAATACAGTTTTAAGGTGGCTACAGAATTATATTTCTAATCGATCTCAGTTTGTTTATATCAATGGTTGCAATTCTGATCGAGCTGCTATACAGTGTGGAGTCCCTCAGGGTTCCATATTGGGTCCTTTATTATTTTTATTGTACATTAATGACTTATGTAATATATCTCAAGATCTTACTCCAATAATGTTTGCTGATGACACTACTTTATTCATATCCAATTCAAATTTTAATGTTCTCATAAACCAAACTAATGCTGCTTTATCTGCCTATGCCAAATGGTTCAAAATTAACAAATTATCTCTTAATATCAAAAAAACTAATTATATGATTTTTTGTGGCAAAAAGTCAATTTCAACTAACCCTAATATCAAAATTCATTCAAATGAAATAACTCGTGTCTCATCCACCAAATTTCTGGGAATCATTCTCGATGATAAACTAAACTGGAAAGAGCATACCGAATGGGTGTCCAGAAAAATTAATAAATCTCTTGGTATTATAAGAAAGGTTTGTAAATTTCTGGACTCTAAATCTATACTTACATTATACTATAGTCTAATTTATCCCTATCTCTCATATTGTAATATAGTCTGGGCAAACACTTTCTCAACTACTCTGAATAAAATATTATTGGTGCAAAAACGTTTTGTACGTATTGCAACTCATTCCAAGCCATTAACATCGTCTGCAAATCTGTTTATTAAACTTAACATTCTTAATATTTATGATATTAATATTTATCAAATCTGTATTTTTATATATAAAATTCTTTATAATCCAATGATGATCCCTAAACATTTCACCTTTTACTTTAAAACCAATGCTGAGATTCATAGTTATAATACTCGTCAAAATTGTAATTTTCATGTTCCAAAATGTGTCACATCAAGAGCTCAGTTTTGCCTCCGATACAGAGGCTGTAAACTGTGGAGCCGGTTTTCTCCTCTGGTTAGTGAGGGCATTTCAGAAGCATTATTTAAAAAGAGTTTGAGGAAATGTTTGATATTTCATGATGGTGGTTGTTAATCATTCAATTGTGGGATGTTTTATTGTATTTTAATGCCTGACTGAATCAAATGTATTTAATGTGTGTAAATGTTAGTTTTTAGTAATGCACAGCTGTTTATGTTTATTGTATTCATAGGGTGGAGGCTTTAATATAAGCCCCTTTGGGGCTTTTTTGCCTCTTCCTGCACCTACTTTTGATCTAATGTTTTCTTTTTTTATTATGTTATGTATGTGCTAAATAAATAAAATAAAAATTTAAAAAAAATTAAAAAAAAATATGATGAAGAGAAACATTTTTATGCAAATGAACTGCCCGTATAACATAGCGCCACCATGTGGTAGATAAGGGAACTGTAAAAAAAAATGCACTGAAGCTGCTACTGTGCTTTAGATTGACATGACATCTTGTGCAGCTGAAAATACTTTGTATTGCTGGCATGCAGCATGCCCCCACCCACCCACCCCCATAGGCTGTAGGTGCGAGGGCCCGACAATGCCGCTTGTTGCTTTAATATTTACTTGAAGATTTACCACTGTTGTACCTATATTTTTTGGATAGGTGCCACTGTGGAAATTGTGCTACCATGCCCTCAGAAGCTGAGAACATTTGCTGCTTGGATACCTCAGGTAACACTCTAAATTGAAAACAACTTTGTATCTTCATTTGACAACTACTTATACCTAAAAATGACACTTATCATTTCTAATCCTAATTAGGTTACTAGAAGACTACAACAGGTTAAGGGACAGCTCACATGTATGGTGGACCATCTTGGATTGGAGCCTGTCTGCCTCAACGTGTACTCTCTGCAAAATGCTGGCCAAATATACAGAGCTGATTGGTCCTTTACGTTTGAGAGGAATACACCAGGATTTTTTTTTTACAGAAGTTAATAAAAGAATACATAAACTGTTGATAGTTAATTCTACCCACAAATCTAGAGCATTGTGCCTTTTCATTCAATGGTGTAGACAGTGTGCAAAGATGTGCAAAGATTTATTTACATCACAGGGGAAAAAACTTGTTAGAACATGAGCATTGAAGATGATCCATAGGAGCATAGGAATATTTGCAGGACAAGAACATAAACCAACAATGATAATCTTTGCAAAACAAAATATCATTTTGATTGTCCAGCTGCTACATGCATCTCTCCTATCACTCATTTGTGACCTGGTGGTGGGGCTTCCTGGGACACAGAATTAATACTTCAATATACCCATTATGAAATTACACCATTTATTTGGTTACACATTGTATATTTTACACACCTCAAAAACTCATTATTAATCTCATTACAAATGCAACAAACCTGCAGTCACCTGCTAACAGCTCATTGATTTGAATCAGGTGTGAGGGGAAATATTAGTGGGCCTATGCAGATTTATGAAGAATTAACAGGCACATCTCATCAGTAAAATGCTACAACTTCTGAATAATATTCAGGATATTTATATCCTGTTGCCCATTGTGGTAAAGCACATAAAATTGTGCCCTTTGATCACTTAAGCGCGCAATAACAACAGCAGCAGAACGGTTATCCAACAAACATGAAAATGGTTCTACCAAAATACTACCAGCACATATCTCTTCCCA
This sequence comes from Paratrypauchen microcephalus, assembly GCA_036785185.1. Taxonomy (NCBI): domain Eukaryota; kingdom Metazoa; phylum Chordata; class Actinopteri; order Gobiiformes; family Gobiidae; genus Paratrypauchen; species Paratrypauchen microcephalus. Next base: position 6,318,275 of record JAVJIX010000033.1, read on the forward strand.
CCAGGGAGGAGCAGACATTAGACCATTGTTACACCCCATTTAAAGACAGTTACAAACACCTCCTCCGCCCAGCCTTTGACAAATCTTACCATAGCGCCATCTTGCTGTTGCCCGCATACAAACAAAGGCTTTAACTAGAAAAAACGGTTCACAGACAAATACACAAATGGAGCAGTATGTCTGAGGAGGTGCTACAGGACTGCTTTGAAACAACGGACTGGCAGATGTTTGCAGACGCAGCGGATGGCGACATTAATGCATACACAGACTCTGTCATAGGCTACATACGGAAGTGCAGTGAGGACACGGTGCCCAAAATTTCCATCTGCACTTACCCTAATCAGAAACCCTGGACTGGACTGGAGGTGCGTGCTAAACTGAAAGCTTACACCCTCACCTTCAACTCAGGAGACCCCGAAGCCTACAAAGCAGCCAAGTACAACCTCAGAAAGACCATCAGAACTTCCCAGAGGGACTACAGGGAGAAAGTGGAGTCTGCCCAGCAGGCAGCCTGGCATGGGCTATGCTGTATCACTGACTACAAGGGGAGGAGCGGGCCAGTGGAACTGTCCAGCATATCATTTCCGGACGAACTCAACACCTTCTACGCCCGGTTTGATGCAGATAACACCACGCCTTTCACCAGACCTCATGTGGACAGTGAGGACGCTGTACTCTGTATAGACACTGCTACAGTGAGACGGGCGTTCAAGAAAGTAAAGCCCCGCAAAGCACCAGGACCCAACGGTATCCCCGGACAGGTGCTGAGAGCTTGTGCTGACCAACTCATCGGGGTATTCACCAACAACTACAACCTGTCTCTGAGCCAGTCTATCGTGCCCACCATCTTCAAGACCTCCACTGTAGTCCCCATCCCAAAGACCCCCACAGCATCCTGTCCTAATGACTATCGGCCCATAGCACTCACATCTGTCATCATGAAGTGCTTTGAACAAATCAGTGAGTGCGTGCACATGGTAAGATCGGATTAGGATTGGAAAGGATTTCTCCCGTTACTCGGCGGGTGGTCTGTCGTCCAATCCGTGTGCACATGAAGCTCACGCAATCGGATTCAGGTCAGCGACCTGGCCGGCTCCGCAACGCTATGTGGCGCTGTAGTCTAACTACTTCCGGGTGATGACTACTCAATATAAAAACACAACACAACTATCTTATGTACGAGTAGTGTGACGGAGCAGCATTGGTGTACGTGTTGTGCATTCTGCAGAATTTGGTTGTTCGTATGAACGAAAAAAACTGCGTTTTTGGTTTCGTTAATCCGACACGAGCTGTGTCGTTGGCGTTTGATATTACAAGCAATCGAGGACAACGAAAATTACGAGGATTGGGACCTTTCGGGCACCTATACCGAACACCATTGTTTTAATCATGTTCTGCCTTTTTGTTTTTTGTTGCTTGCATCTTTTGTGCCACAAATAAAGGCATTAAATTTGTAGCTATGGGTTTATCGTTCATTTATGTAAGGTCTGGGGTAGTGAAATTACACAACCACACTTTCATTTTGAATGTCTTTGTAATGCTTACAAGTTATACAACAGTTTAAAAAAACACACTCTCTTCTGATACTATAAGGTCACAATAGATAACTCAAAATGTTTGTAAAAGTGCTCTGTGCGTGATGGGGTTTGTTGGTGCCGTGAAGGAACGCTGTCCTGAGCCATCTGGTTGTGGGGTAGAGGACAGCTGACGGATGCGGGAAGAGCTCTTTCAGTATTTCGCAGTGCGGGCAAGTTGTACGGTCTTGACCTCTCTTCCCGTTGTTCTTCTTGGCTGTGGCATACGCCACCCTGGCGTTTTTCCATTTGATTTTGATTTGCTCAGGCGCCCGAACAAACCCTGCCTGCTCCATCTTCAACGCTATCTTCTGATAAAGACTAGCGTTTCTTGTCCGCCCTCCGTCCATAAATTTTAAAATGTTTAGCTCTCGCACCTGGTGCAGCATGAACTCCGTTTCTTCATCTGTCCAGTAGTGCGTGCTTGTTGCTTTCTTCGTTGCCATGTTTTCGTCTGAAAGTCCGGCAACAACAATCGCTACTTATGACGCCGTCGGCACCTCCTACCACTCTTACCACTTCCGGGTGAAATTCCTGAAATTCCTGGCGCGCACATGCGCAGTACGCCAATCCGATCCGAAATCATGCACATGGCGACGCCAAGTGGATTGCTATCGGTCTAAGCCAGGGGTTCCTGGGGGATTGGGGAAACCAATCCCAATCCAATCCGTTGTCTGTGCACATGCAACCGATACGATCCCAATCCGTTTGCAATCGGTTTGGACTTTTCCATGTGCACGCAGTGATTAAGAGACACATCTGTGACTCCCTCCCCGACACCCTGGACCCCCTGCAGTTTGCATATAGAGCAAAGAGGTCTACAGACGACGCCATTGCTCTAGCAGTCCACTCCTCTCTCAGTCATCTGGAGAGAGGAAACACATATATCAGAATTCTCTTCATTGACTACAGCTCGGCATTCAACACCATAATCCCCTCCAAACTGGTCTACAAGCTCACCGCCCTGGGCCTGGGGACGTCCATCTGCTGCTGGATATGGGACTTTCTCACTAACAGGCCACAGGTGGTGAGGATCGGCAGCCACCTCTCCTGCACACATGTTGAGGAAGTTTGGTATGAACACCAGCATTCTCACAAACTTCTACAGGTGCATCATCGAGAGCCTGCTGACGGGCTGCATCACAGTGTGGTATGGGAACTGCACCGCTCAGAGCCGCAAAGCACTACAGAGGGTGGTGCGAGTGGCAGAGGACATCACTGGCAGCAGTCTCCCCTCCATCCAGGACATTTACCACAGCAGGGGTCTGCGTAAGGCACACAGCATCACTAAGGACCATACTCATCCGGCACAAGGACTCTTGCGTCTGCTACCCTCTGGTAGACGATGCATGAGCCTGCCAGCACGCACAAAAATACTCAAAGACAGCTATTACCCCCAAGCTGTCAGACTACTGAACTCTGGATAATACTCTAAGGGGCCGTTTAGACGAGGACGATTGCGACTGAAAACGACAAAATATTCTATCGGAAGTGTCTTTCGTTTACACGGCGGCGGCGGCGGCGGGCTCTGAAACCGCAAAAATCTGAAGACTCCTTCCAGAGTGTGGAGTTTTGAAGACGGCCCGGGTCGTCTCTCCGTCTAAACGGCCAGAGGCGCAAAACTTGTTCACGTCGCATACACATGACGTCACACTGGATGCGCCAAGCCGGTGAAAACAATAGCAAACATGTCTGACTACCTTGATACCGCAGATGTTCAAGTTGTACTAGCAGCTCTAGTCAACATACAAGAGTCATTTCACCAACTCTATAAAATGTATACGGATACCATAGGTGAACAGAGACGGGTAAGCAATTACCTGTGTCAAATTTTGGATTTACCAATACGTCGCAGGCGACGGAGGCGACTTTGGACAAGACCGGGCCGAACCAGTCAGTGGTGGGACAATTTTGTTAATGGATTAGTTGATGACAGTGCTTGGGTGGAGAACTTTAGAATGAGTAAACAGGCTCTTGTGGCATTAAGCGAAGAGCTCCGACCATACATCGAGGGTGAAACAACTGTGATGAGAGCCCCTGTCGGTGTCCTGAAAAAGGTAGCTCTCACATTATATTACCTGTCCGACGAGGGCCGACTGAGGAAAACAGCGAATGCCTTCAGGTTGTCAAGGGCAACGGTGTCCATTGTCATCAGGCAGACATGCAGGGCAATAACATCCAACCTGGGCCCAAAATATATTCATCTGCCATTTGACATCCCAGGAACACAGCAGCTCGTTGCCGGATTCTTAAAGGACCATGGAATGCCGCAGTGTTTAGGAGCAATGGATGGCACCCACATTGAAATCAAACAGCCAGCAGTCAATGCCACGGACTTCATAAATAGAAAAGGAAAATATTCCCTCAATGTACATGCTGTCTGCGACCACAAATACAGGTAAGCTAACAATTTCACATTATGTTGACTGCACTTCACTGTCCTTGTGGTCGTGTTTTGCCTTGATTTATAAACAATTCAGTATTGAATATTTATTTCCCTTACTGATAATAAACCAATAACAATATTTGTTGTCTTACAGGTTCATGGATGTGGTGATAAAATGGCCTGGAAGCGTGCATGATGCCCGTGTGTTTGCCAATTCTAAGGTGAACACCTACCTCAGGACTGGAAAGATCCCGCCACTGGAGAAGCAGATTGTGGATAACGAAGACCCCATCCCAATCTTTCTGTTAGGGGACCCAGCTTACCCTCTTTTACCCTACCTCATGAAGGAATATTCAGGTGGAGGCTCTAACCCATCTGAGCAGTATTTTGGCCTCTGTCTGTGCAGAGCCCGCATGGTAATCGAGTGTGCCTTTGGGCGGCTGAAAGCCAGGTTTGCAGCTCTCAAACGGCCCATGGACATAAATCTGACAGACCTGCCTAATGTCATCTACGCCTGCTTCATCCTGCACAACTACTGTGAGGCATGGAAGAACCCTGTGGATCCTCATCTGGAACAGGAGGCCATAAGTCAGGATAGGGATTTGCAGCCCCCCACACAAACCAACAATTATCTGACAGACTGCAATGAGGGGAGTGGAAAGAGAGTGAGGAGGGTACTCACCAAATACCTGGACCCCTAATGGCCTTTGATAAAGACTCCACAAGTGGACTGTGTGCTAGGTCCTTATTAGTTAGTTAGTTAGTTAGTTAGTTAGTTAGTTGATTCATCATCCTCAGTTAAGTGTTCAAGATCAATCTTTTTTCCAATATGAATAATAAAGTGCCATATTAACCAAAGCATGGGAGTGTCACATCTTTTTTCCTAACTCCAGGACATACTGACAGAATAGTCAAACACAGACCAGAGCCTGGGAAATACAACAGAAAACAGACTCTCAAACTCTTGAGAAATAAGTCATTTATTGTCATTGTCATTCATATGAACCATACATGTACAGCTGTATGCTGTTATTCAATACTGAAAAAAATATCTACGAATACTATATAATAAAGTATAAATACATATACATGAATAGTATATAACAAAGTAACCTTAAACATTTTATTTTTAATCATACCAAGTGGCACTGAAATAATAATACTGTCAGAAATATTGTGCAACTAGGTGTAAACAATCATTCTGTCATAACAAGAGGCCTATAGGCGTAAACAGTGCTACTGCACAGGCAGGCACTTAACAAAAAGAGCAATAGTATATACGTATATATACGTCAAGTATAGAAAGAAAAGTGCAAGACATTTTGTTTTTGACCTCAGTCACAAAGAGAGTACATCAGGAGACGGCACACCATCCTCTTCCTCATCTAACAATCGTCTGTACGATTGTGGAGCAGGGCCCATTTGCTGACCTCTGTGGGAATGTGTGTGTGCATGTGCGTGAGCCATGGATGTTGGTGTGTGTGCATGTGCTTGAGCCATGGGTGGTGGTGTGTGTGCATGTGCGTGAGCCATGGGTGTTGGTGTGTGTGCATGTGCTTGAGCCATGGGTGGTGGTGTGTGTGCATGTGCTTGAGCCATGGGTGTTGGTGTGTGTGCATGTGCTTGAGCCATGGGTGGTGGTGTGTGTGCATGTGCGTGAGCCATGGGTGGTGGTGTGTGTGCATGTGCTTGAGCCATGGGTGGTGGTGTGTGTGCATGTGCGTGAGCCATGGGGGGTGGTGTGTGTGCATGTGCGTGTGCCAACGGTGTTGGTGTGTGTGCATGTGCTTGAGCCGTGGGTGATGGTGTGTGTGCATGTGCTTGTGACATGGGTGTTGGTGTGTGTGCATGTGCTTGAGCCATGGGTGGTGGTGTGTGTGCATGTGCGTGAGCCATGGGTGTTGGTGTGTGTGCATGTGCTGGAGCCATGGGTGGTGGTGTGTATGAATGTGCGTGAGCCATGGATGGTGGTGTGCAAGACATTTTGTTTTTGACCTCGGTCACAAAGAGAGTACATCAGGAGACGGCACACCATCCTCTTCCTCATCTAACAATCGTCTGTACGATTGTGGAGCAGGGCCCATTTGCTGACCTCTGTGGGAATGTGTGTGTGCATGTGCGTGAGCCATGGGTGTTGGTGTGTGTGGATGTGCTTGAGCCATGGGTGGTGGTGTGTGTGCATGTGCTTGAGCCATGGGTGTTGGTGTGTGTGCATGTGCTTGAGCCATGGGTGTTGGTGTGTGTGGATGTGCTTGAGCCATGGGTGGTGGTGTGTATGAATGTGCGTGAGCCATGGGTGGTGGTGTATATGAATGTGCGTGAGCCATGGGTGGTGGTGTATATGGATGTGCGGGGCCTACGTTGTATTGGATAGGTGCTCGTGGTTGACACAAGTGTTTGACTAGAACATCAAAACTGTTGCTTAACCTCACGTGAGCCTCAGCAATTGTGTCCAGCCGCTGTCTGTTGCTTTCTTCTGCCTTCTCCAAAATGTCCACAATCTTCCTCTTGATGTCCAGGTCAGCCTGCACTGGGTCCACACGCACCCTTTTCTGCAGCCTTTCCCCTCTATAATTATTCAGCTTGGCCTGAAAAAGAGCAGGGAAACATTAATTCGCAGGAGAAATGATTGGTAATGGTAATGTGGAATACTCCATTAAAAGTTGTAGTCCCACGTGTTCTATATCCACTTATGATAATACAAAAGCAGGTCCAATCGCTCCGCAATGGCCCAGGCACATTTGTATACACCACCACCCATGGCCCAAACACATGCATACTAACAATCATACTAATCATACTAACAATTGCAACCCGATGAGAAAGAGGATGGTCTACTGTCCTTGTGATTGAGGTCATAAACAAAATTTCTTGAACCTTTCTTTTGGCTATACTTAATATTTAACCAGTTAATGTTTAATTGTTTGTTTAATATGGGCCACTTAATGATTAGGAAAAATCTTTTGTTTACTGGCTGTGTAGTGCTACTGCTACAACAGATGGCACTTGGCATGATTAAAACAAAAACAAAACAGCAATTTTTGACTTTTCAGTATCTGCCTATTACTATTGTTAAGAAAGATAATCATTTACTGCTGCCTTAAATTTCATTACATCTCCAGAGAAATGGGTCTTTGTCCTTGAGTCACTGCAAAGAAAATTTAAATGGAATGACTTGTAGCGAAAGTAGTAATATATTGTTAGAGAAGAGTACACAACGTGACATGTGTATTCCACCTGACAGATGGACTCATGCCAGGTGAGATACACACTATTAATACTTTACGACTACAAACGCATTCACCATATACGTTACATTATCTCTACAATGACTCAAGAACCACAGACTAACATTTCTGGACATGTCAGTGATATTACAGCGGGATGTAACTTACTAAAAACGTACCTGCAGCAATCCTCTTCGTCTTTGAAGTGGGTTCTCGGTGTCCTGGGTGTCAGTGTTTGTTTGTTCTATGTTGTCACTCTCTTCCGTACCAAATAAGTTACTCGAGTTTGACTCCTCGTTGCAGGAATGTAGTTCATCGCCGTTCACATCAGCTGTCTCAATACCGACGTCTAAACTTGTGGTGGATGTTGAGCCGCTCCATATAGTGTTACACAAATCAAAATAAAGCCATATGACACGACCATGACCACTGCGTCTTTTTGTGTCAACGGCCTCTCTGTACTTGCTACGGATGGCTTTCAGCTTGGACGCAATTTGGGGTTTGGAGATGTCGTCGGGTTCGTGGGGGTGAGTAGATGCCCTCTCCTCTCCGTCTTTAGGAGCCGGATACTGCTCTAGGAACAGTGTCCTAATATCTGAATATTTTGACTGGCACGACTCCCAATCAATACCGGTTTGTAATTTGTTAGTTTTGTAATTTAGGGTTGATTGTAGCAGTAATTCCACCTCTTTGTCGGTCCACACAAAGTTCTTCTTACCCGCCATCGTTGTTATTTTGACAATTGTGCGCATGCTCGCAGACATGCCGCCGCTTTATCACTGTTTCACCTAGCGGCCTGGCATGCATATTCAGTCGAACTCGCCCACTTTTGCGTATTCGTATAAACAAATGAGGACGCTCGTCTAAACGGGGCTCAAAATTTGAAGACGAGACGCCACTTTTGCGTCTTCTGTTTTGATCGTCGCCGTATAAACGTAGCCTAAGGTCGTTTTCACACCTGCCGTGTTTGGTTCGCTTAAAACGAACCAGAGTTCGTTTGCTCCTTTGATTCGGACCTTTTGTTCTGGTGTGAATAAAAACCAAAAGTCTCGATCCGGAGCAAACAAGCGGACCGAGACCACCTAAAAAGGTCGGTCTCGGTCCGGTTCCATACGAATCCTGGTGCGGTTCGTTTGAGGTGAGAATGCAGACCGGACTCGATCCGACACAAGTTGGCTTTTTGTACTTAACGAGCTCCCGTCGTATGTCGAGCATTATGGGAAACTGAGGCTGACAAAACTAAACGAAACAAAACGAAACTTACGAGGCTTACTTACGTTTTGCGTGAAGAGCAAGAGTCAGAACTTGTTGCGCGCACGAGCGCTGTCCTCCGTAGCCGTCTTGCCCTGTGTCTTATTCGTTTGTAAATTGATTGTAAAATAGTGTAAACCTCACGATGCTGCTCAAACATTTGTGCAAACTGTATAAACTGAGCAAACCATATCGCTAAGGCTAGATTGAAAACAGCACGTAACACCATTATTCTCCTCCTTCCGCGTTTGACAGGGCTCATTCTGTCCAATGGCTGAGCGACCTCAGCACACGTGCTTTTGTTTATAGATGTTGGTTCGCTTGGGGAAAAACTGCAGTGTGAAAGCGAACCACACCAAAATAAAATAAAAAATAAAAAATTTGGTCCGGACCAAAGCAAGTGAACTATTGGACTTTCCTGGTGTGAAAACGACCTTAATAATACTGAACTCTCAATAATACTGGACTAAACTACTTTTCATTATGCAGAATATGTTTACTGCTGCTCTGTATGAATGTATCATGTTTGTCACTACCTCACTGTAAACTACTGTTACCTGTGCAATAATCAGTGCAATACCCATGTGCAATACTTATACTATATGATCTACTATACGAAATCCACATGCAACACTTATACCACACCATATTATGTGCAATCTGTGAAATACAGTGGTACCTCACCTTACGAAAGACCCTACATACGAAAAATCCAAGTTACGAAACGCCTTCACGTTAAATTTTGGTCTCTAGATACGAAAGAAAATTCAAGTTACGAAACGCGAAATCTCAAAAATCTGAATAATGCGCGCTCAGATGCACGCCCCGCTGTTATCCCTGCTCAAAGAGCACCTTTCTCGGCCTCTTAGCTCACAGTGTCAGCCCCCCGGCTCTGGAAGTCGGATAGAACCAGAGCCAGCCCCGGGGAAAACCCCGCGGTCATGCCCGCTCAAAGAGCACCTTTCTTGGCCTGTTAGCTCATAGTGTCAACCCCCCGGCTCTTGAATCGGATAGAACCAGGGCCAGCCCCGGGGAAAAGCCTGCAGTCGTGCCCGCTCAAAGAGCACCTTTCTCGGCCTCTTAGCTCTAGCGCCGAACACGCAAGGAGCACCGCGAGCACGAGATAGAACCGCGGCGAACACGCAGCCCGAGCCACAAACCGAACACGCACACACGAACGCAAAAGCCGCACGAAACCAGCAAAGAGCCACACGGGGTGATTTAATCCTGGTCTAGTCCTGGTTTAGTCCAGGTCTAGACCTGGTCCAGTCCTGGTTTAGTCCAGGTCCAGTCCAGGTTTAGACCTGGTTTAGACCTGGTCTATACCTGGTTTAGTTCTGGTCTAGACCTGGTTTATTCCACTTTTAGTCCTGGTCTAGTCTCTTAGCCAATCAGGACGCAGAACACAAAGTTACACTATAAAAAAAAATGTTACACTATAAAAAAAAACAACAACTTGGAACGGACCAGGCCTTTTCCCATTGAAATAGCTACTCAACTTATGAAAAATTCATGTTACGAAACCACTTCTGGAACGAATAAATTTCGTAAGGTGAGGTACCACTGTACTCTACTTACACCTTATTTAATCCTACCTGCACCTTTGTACATTGTACTTTGTATTTTTATTACATTTTATTACATATTTTTATTATATCGTTTACTTCTTCCCCTGCACTTTTTGCAACACTTTTTTACCATGTACTATTATTGCTGTTATTAGTATATTTCATGAAGATATGCCATATGTTAAAAATAGGCACTGATTTACAATTATGGTTTTAATGTTGTTATAAACTGTGTGAAGAATCCATCAGTCATCCAGGTAGAATCCATGGCAAAAGGAGAAATTCAGTTTGTCAACTGGACAAAGTTTATTTTGTTGAATACGTTTCGCAGCTCATCCAAGCTACTTCTTCAGTTCAGAACTGAAGAAGTAGCTTGGATGAGCTGCAAAACGTATTCGACCAAACTGGACTTTCTCCAGTTGACAAACTGGACAAAGTGGCCCAGGGAGGTGTGAAGAGGGGGGAGTCGGAAGAGGGGCAGAGGGGGCGAATCATACCTGTTAAAGTAACAGTTTAATTCGTCTGCCCAGCGCTGGTCAGCATCAGCTGTATCTTTGGCACTGTCCAAATCCAGAGATGTTCTTCAGTCCTCTCCACATGCCCCGTGCATTTTTCTAGGCCAGCTGCTCCTCCCTCTTCCTCCCATAGTCCTCCTTGGCTCTTCAAATCCTCCACTGGAGCTCCCTCTGGACCCTTTTCTGCTCTTGTCTGTCCCCTGTTCCTCAGCTATATACAGTAAGTGGAGTTAATATGATTAACTGAGATTCAGGAGCTGGACCAGGCCTCAACCTCCTTGCCAGCCAACCACCACTCATCTCCACCACGCCCTCAATTACCCAGAAGCCCTGTATATACAGAATATCCCGACAGCACCATCTGTGTCAGCTCTCTCTTCATTGTCGTGGTGTGGTCCTTGTGGAAACATTCTAAAAGAATATTCACTACTGATTTGCCTCGTACTTCCAATACTCATTCCATCCTGCTGAATATCTAAATAATATTGTTCGCTTCATACAGTTAAGAGTTTGAGATGGAACAAGTAGACCACCAAGGCTGAGCTGCTGAGTGACATGATGGAGACTATACACTGTACACCAGTTTATCTACAAAAAGGTCAGACTTTTTAAATATGACAGTGTGTTTGTAACACAGAAGAATTATGCTTGATTAATCCTGTACCTTTAACCATAATAAGGTGGTGTGTATCGCATTCACATTTGCAGGAAAAGAACAACCAAGGCCTACCCTGGCAACTCAACTCTGGACAAGCTGCAGTTTTTTTCAGGTGCCCCTGTGTAGTACTGGACCAAATGACTAAGAAGTACTCCAGGTGTGATAAGATGAGAGCCTGGACAACTGTCCTAATGACTGAGGCTGGACAATATAGTGCACACAGGACAGAGTGATGCCTCTGCCCAGATTTCCTTTGGGATCAATAAATTATTTATTTATCTGTCATGGACACAATGTGACTGAATGAATGAGATGTTTGCTGCAGCCATTTGCAGAGAGCCTCTCCTCTGCTTTCAGAGCACATGTGACTTTACCCCTCACTGTGTCACAGGAATGCCAGGTGGCTTAAAGATAACTGTGGCCACCTAAAGAGGTCCAATAAATCCCCTGAATGCAACCCACTGTCCCAGCATTTCAGCAGGTGCTGAAAGCAGCAGCGTTGGCTGCACTTGTGGCTGTCTGGCTGGCACGTTGAGCTTTTTTTTTTTTTTTTTTTTGGATTGTATTTTATTTTTTATGCAATTACTGACCATATCCACATGAAACAATGAGACAATAATTGGTTAAAAAAAAAAAAAAGTCCAATGTCTTCTCTGCCAGTGTAAATAAACAAGTGTTTTTTTTAGTGGATATTTTCAGCTAAAAAGTTTAATATGACAAGTTTGTGGAACCAGTCCGAAACAAATATTGAGAAGACAATACAGTAACGTGTATTTACCTTGTTGACATGTTTCGGCTGCTAGCTGCAAACCATCTTCAGAACTGTCACTGGTGTTGGTGGTGACGTGTCGTATATCAGCTGTTGTTACACCTCCTGTCGCCCGGTGCTCTCTGGAGGAGGGTGTCCCAGGTGTGTGAAAGAAGGAATGCTCCGTCATCACGGTTAATGCTGTCCGTACCTCATTTCTTGATTTCAATGGCCTCCCTGATCCACCGTTTGAACTTGTTTTCTGATCCAATGACCAGTGCCGAAGACCCAAGACGTTAAAGTACATAAGAAAACAAAATGAACATCTCTGGTTTAAATACTGAAGGTTTGTGGATCAGAAGTTTGGAGATTTCTTTCAAAAACAGTGAAGCTCACATACACTTCTATAAACCCCTGCTCTCCGTCTGAAATGAAGACCTCAAATTATAGAACCTGTTGATAATTTGTAGTTACATTACGTTTGGGGTGTTCTACATGTATCTCTATGGTAGAATGTTCAGCAGCTGCCATGGATGGAGACACAATGCATGCATAATGGAAAAACAGAAAAAATACAAAATGGATTCAAACAACTTATTTCTTCAACATTGATCTTCAATAAAAAAGGCAAGTGTGACTAACTAAAAAAGAGAGAGACTTGTTTAACTGCACAAGTCATCTCACCTGTTCTAGTTCAGGCTAAGTCAGTTCTTTATGGTCATATTGGGTTAAAATGAAGCTCAGATTAAAGCCTCAGAAAGAGCAGAGCCTCTAGTGAGCATTACACCCCAGTCAATGTTGGTATTGGCTGCAAAGTATCAATTATTTGTATTTGGATGAAGATGCATATATATAAGTTGATTATGTATTGTGTAGTCCATTCAACTAAACATAATGGCAATGTTAAATGAAGTTTGACCTTTTAAAGATAATGGCAGGTCTGTATGTGAGCGCCTTGTACTGAAGTAAAGTGCACAATGACCTAATCAATCTGCAAGGCAAAGCTACAGGCTAATCAAACATACAGGCTAATTATATGCAGGGTTGGGAGGGTTACCGGTACAGTTACTAGTTCCTCCTTAAAATATGTATTCAGTAACGTAATCCCGGTACTATAATATTAAAGTAATGTAACTTGATTACTTTCAGTTACTTTTGGATTACTTTAACACCAAATATCCTATAACAACAAGAAAAACAAGAAAATTACTTACTTTTGTGCATTATAAATAACAACAATAACAATACCCATCATCATAAAAGTTATCATTAGTGGCATTAGTGATAGTTGTAAATATAAATAAGTACAATACAATTAAAAGTTTTTAGGAGGACAAGTACAGTTCTATGTGTAGTTTTAACAACTGTTCTCACTATAAGCCAAGTCACTAGTAAACAAGGTCACTCACTAAACCAAACACCTAAACACCTATGACTTCAACGAAATTATATTTTCAGTTAAAGTTTTAGTTTTACCGGGACAGTCATCTTGCCCGATCTCCGCAGCTGGACAGGATGTTCGTCCAGCTTGCGTGCTGGCCTACATCTAATGACAGCTTTGCTCGGAATTGTCTAAAGGGTCTTCATGGATCAGTTAACATGACTATGTTGCCTAGATAATGTTTAAATATTGTAATATCGTTCTACAAATGCACAAAGTGTACTTGTGACCGCAAACGTTAGCTAGCTTGCTAATAGTTTGCTAGTCGATAGCTAACTCGAAACTGGCTCCTACCAATGAATCAAGACAAAGAAATGACTCATATTCACACATAACATGACTGAAGCAGGACATTTAGGGCCTGTCAGTATCAAAGTGTTAATATTAGCGATCTTACCTGTAAATGTTTCTTAAGATTGGAAGTAGAATCCTTGGACATTTACAGGTGTTTAACCACTGGAAGGCACAATTTGCACTGCACTGTGATGTTGTTCCCTTTGTCTTCTTTAAAAATAAAATTCTCCCTAAATTTCCACCCGCTAAATGCGTTTTTTGAAACCATGCCCGCTGCAAGTTTAGTCCATAGTGCGCGACCTGCGTGAAGTTCAGTGCGAGCCGCTGCAGGTGTATTCCACAGCGCGCGCCGCTGCAAGTTTGTTTCACAGAGCGCGCTGTACGTTCTGTTTTCCCTACATATGACCTCCGGCTTTAAATGAAAAAATGAAATAACATAAAATGCTTTCAAATTGTAATCCTGCTAAGTAATCCCCATTTTCACTAAATGTACCTGTAATCTGAGTACGTCTTTTTCTTTGTAACTGTAGGGGAATACAGTTACCTTTTTTTTGTATCCTTTTACTTAACGCCGTTCCATGTAATCCGTTACTCCCCAAGCCTGATTATATGAGTACAGAAGTCACATGAGTGGACATTTATCGGACTTCATTTATTTCACTCATTAAAGTCCATTTATATATTTAATTTGGTTCCAAAGCTAAATTATGTGTCAATGGAACACATTCCACAAGAGTAACAGAATTATGAAAAAAAAAATTTAAACAGGGGGTTTTATGGAAAGAAAAAATACTTTTATGGTCACATCTTTATACAGCGCTTTTCCACCTTCAAGGCACCCAAAGCGCTTTACAACAAGGAACCACTCACCCATTCTCACACGCATGTACGCAGACACTGGGGGCGAGGTGGGTTAAGTGTCTTGCCCAAGGACACAACGGCAGCATTCATCTGTGGGAGCTGGAATCGTACCAACCAACCTGTGGGTCAGTGGATCTGACCGCTCAACCACTGATGTTTCTTATGTCAAGAGCGGGATTTGAACCGCCAACCTTTGGATCAGTGGACAAACGCTCTACCAACTGAGCTACTGCCGCCCGGAGCATGAGCTTTGTACCATGTTATAACATTGTTCTTTCATCAAAAACATGCCTGAAAAGGTTTTAGATTTCATCCGTGCATGTTTAAGTAAATTAGTGATCTCTCCCAGGTCCTATTCAAACCCTCCTTATGGATGAGGTAGGCCCAAAAAACCTTCATCAGCAATGTTCAATTGATTAATGCGTTGTTTTCTGCAAGTATAGCATTTTCAAAACAATAAAAGGCAGCATGGTGATCTAAATATGTTATGTGGTAGCACTTAATACCCCATAGAAGTGTGATACCCCCTCCTGAAGTACAATGTTAGATGTAACAGGCTCCCGCAGAATTTCTTGAAGTGCGTACATGGAAAGACTTGTGTACATTTCCAGTTGACGTCCGAAGGCACTTTGCTGATTGCCATGGATCAATGGTTAGCTGCTCTTGTGCCTGACTGGTTGGCACACTGACATTTTAAAACTTTATTTTTTTTATTTTTTATTTAATACAATTACTGGGCCTGTGCACATGAAGCTGTGATGGATGCAAAGTTCAACGCCTTGTTTGTCAGTATAAATAAACAAAAGTGTTTTTTAGTGGATGCTGTAAGCTAAAAAGTCATAAGATTAAAATGACAAGTTTGTGGAACCAATCCCAAACAAGTAATGATAAGGTTCAACATTTGTGGGTCATTTGGTGATTTCTTATATTCTATATGTAATGTAGAACCTGAACCTGGAGAGGAACCTTTTAAAGGAGCTGTGTGCTGCTGCCTTTCTCTCTCTCCTCTGATACTAGCCTGCTATTTTTTTGGTTTGTTTAGGTGAGTGGGTACCCTATACACTTTATGGCACGTAGTTTATGTTTGTTTATACACACTAGGTTTATCAGTTGTTGCCACCCGTGTTGTTTTATATTATCCAAGTTTTTTTTTTTTTTATCTTTTGATTTCATTCCTTTTCTTAGCCTAGGTTTCAGTTAGGCCCATTTCAGCTTCAAAATAAACTAGCCAAACATCTGACTCCCTGTCTCAATGATTGTTTTATGTAAGTCATGTCCTTTGGCTAATAAGGGACGTAACAATACTTTGCAGTGACATCATTCTGGTGGTGTTCTACATGTATGTCTATTGGCAGAATGCGTGAAAAGTTTGGCAGAATGTTCATCAGTAATTATGGTTACACAATGCACACATTTTACACTGTTAAAAACTTTTTAGATCATCTGAAAAGTCAAAAATGGGTTTAAACAACACATTTTCAGGAGCCTGTGATCAGTCCGAGTGTTTATGATCCTGTTTAGGAGTTTGATTTTCAACTAAAAGATGAGAGTGACTAACTGAAGAACTGTTGGCTAATACTAGCTAGCTTGTGACTGCAATGTTATTTGAGAGGGACTGTTTTAAAGGGATATGCCACCCCCAGGTCAAATTTGGGCATCTCCCCACAGTCCAGAGACTAAAATAAGTGGTGGAAAGTGTTTTCCTGCTCACCCAGCCATTGTCCGAGTCTGTCGCCACTGACCGCCGCGGTATCTGGTGCTCCTCCGCCTTAGACTGGAGTCTAACGTCGCCAGAAAAAGATTTCGGCCAAAAGGAATTAATTTGCTCGATGCGTTTCCCAATTACTTTGTGTGTAGTGCGCATTCATATCGAGTGCAAATAAATGTGCAAATCAACACGGAGAGCTTGCCTTGGTCATTTTGGGTGGGAACTATTTTCCAGTGCGTAAGAATACAGCCGTATCACGCAGCACGCTGCCAGGGGAATCCCTGTTACGCACCGGGAAGGGAGTTCCCCTGTTGCAAAACGTGGTGCGTGATACGGCTGTATTCTTACGCACTGGAAAATAGTTCCCACCCAAAATGACCAAGGCAAGTTCTCCGTGTTGATTTGCACATTTATTTGCACTCGATATGAATGCGCACTACACACAAAGTAATTGGGAAACGCATCGAGCAAATTAATTCCTTTTGGCCGAAATCTTTCTCTGGCTACGTTAGACTCCAGTCTAAGGCGGAGGAGCACCAGATACCGCTGCGGTCAGTGGCGACAGACTCGGACAATGGCTGGGTGAGCAGGAAAACGCTTTCCACCACTTATTTTAGTCTCTGGACTGTGGGGAGATGCCCAAATTTGACCTGGGGGTGGCATATCCCTTTAACAGCACAAATCAGCTCACATGTTGTAGTTCAGACTAAGTCAGTTCATTATGGTCAGAATGTGTTAAAATGCAGCTCAGATTAAAGTTTAAGAAAGAGGCTTTAGATGTCATCCATGCATGTTTGATGTAAATTAGTAAAGTCATTAGTATCTCACCAGGCATGATTCAAAAACTCCTCATAGTTGGCTGTACTGCTAATGGGTGACAAGCTTTCCTCACCAATACTCCCGCACAGCAATTTGCCATTGATATTAATGCATAGTTTTCTGCAAATACAACATTTTTAGAATGATTAAAGGTAACATGGTGCTCTTAATATGTCATGTATTAGCAGTTAATACCCCATAGTACTACCCCCACTTTAAATACCATGTATGTAACTGTCCCTTACTGAATTTTGTGAAGTGAGTACATGGAAATACATTTCCATGTGCATTTCCAGTGGATGGCTAAGCCTGGAGCTCTGATTCTCATTCTGCAACTCCTCTAAGTCAATACATATTAAACATTTGTGACCGACCGCAGCAAAACCAGTCATAGGTCATCCTGGAGGTGTTTTGAGTTATTCACAGATTCTGAAATTCTGAAAGTGTAGATTCTAAGCTTTCCAATGATGCCTTACACATGGAAATCTGATAAAATTTGAAGAATTTGTGGCCATTTGAAAGCATGCACATCTGAAGAGAACAAGCTCAGAAAGCCTTTTCAAGATTGTCTCACTTTAGGGCTGGGGGGCAGAATGGTGCTCATTTGCTTGACATTAATATAAGCCCTTCCTCATCACTGACTATCACTGTGGTGTGGTGTTTACATTCAGGGCAGGTCAAAATTAGAAGGTACTTGAAATGCTTTTATAACAAAAAGCCCATATAATCATTCAGTAATTCAATAATACACAGGATAATATGTTAAGTCAAAGTCATAAAGGCAGAATAAGAAATACACATAATGAGTCACCTGACTCTGGATGTATTCTGTTCCTCACCCTTATGAAAAAACAAAAAAACAAAAACTGCAGTATGTAACAGGAAATCTGCAGTTTTTTTCTTGTCCAAAATATTGCATTATGCAGTACAATGCAGTAAAATTAAGTATTTTTGGTAGTCTTTTGGAATAATGCTTGTAGTACTGCAGTATCTGCAACCATTATTTAATCACTAGACTTTGGCTAGTAATATGATGCTAGTGTTGACAATTAAACAAGCCCCCTCAATAATGCAAAAATAATATGACTACACAAAAGCTGAATTTGTCAATGTTTAGAGGCACTTTACTCACCCCATAAGAAAGAGAAATGTGTTCCTGTAAACATCATTGCCTCCAGTGAAATATGTAGTTCGGGGACACTTACTTTTTGTCAGGGGCTTTCTGCTGGATGTGGTCATCTCCGATGTAACTGTCTGTCCAATTATTCGTGTATCCTGCCACTGTCTTTCAGCAGCTAAAGAATCCAATCGCATTCTGTGCATAAGCTCCGGAGAAAGTTTCTGGCCACATGTACGTGTCCCGAGGAGAGAGTTGTCCTTCCTTCTTGCATAGCATTGACAGTCAAAGTTACAGATTTTCTCCATTTCACTGTTCTTATCCTCTTCAATACTATAAATATAGCATCTGATATCTTCAGCTCCTCTGTGCGAGGCCGACAGATCGGCATCCGGTAAAACAGCCACGATTCAGCTCATCCGCAAAACATTTTGCTTGCTTGGTCCAACTTCATTCAATAATGAAATTACATGCAGCTACGCAGCTTAAGTAGCCACAAAGTTTGCTTCTAGCACATAGCTGACTGGCAGAAGAAAAAAACAAAAGAGCGCTAATCGTCATGTGATTGGCCAGTAGCGCCAGTATCAATTAATCAATCAAACAATATTTATAAAGCGCTTTTCATACAAAATGTAACACAAAGCGCCTTACAGTCATTAAGGATTAGAAGATTGGCTTTTATTGATCTCACACAGGAGAAATTGTTTCTACATTTGACCCGGGGACCAACCCCATGATTTTGTTGTTTAGATTTGGTCAGGACCTCAGCTGGAGGATTTTACCTATGGCGCATGTTTTGGGTTGGTGGGGGAAACTGGAGTGCCCATAGGAAACCCACCCAGACACGGGGAGAACATGCAAACTCCACACAGAAAGGCCCGGGCGACCCGAACCTTCTTGCTGTGAAGCATGAGTGCTAGCCACTCAGCCACCGTGCTGCCAACAGAGAAAAAAAAAACAAAAACAAAAAACAGACGAACACACAAACAGACGAACAAACAAACAGACGAACAGACAAAGAGATGAACAGACAAATAAACAAACAAACAAACAAACAAAAGGACATAATGAAAAGAAACAAACATACAATCAAATTCAATCAAAGGCCAAGCTAAACAGGTGAGTCTTGAGCCCACTCTTAAAAACATGAACGTTCTCTGCAGCCCTGAGGTCCTCCAGCAGGCAGTTCCATAGACCAGGGCCGTAGTACTGAAAAGACGCCTCTCTGTGAGTGTGTGTCCTGACTTTGGAAATGACCAGGGGGGTATTCCACAAATGCGGCTAAGCGCAAAGCCCGGCTTTATTCGACAGTCCGCGCTAGTTTTAGTGAGAGTTTGGTGACTCTCGCTAACATTAATCCCCGCTGAGTTACTGCGGCAACATGGTTCCCCCGCCAAGCCTGGCAAAAAAGCGAAAATAACAAATTTTGAAAAAAAGTTCAAGTGCTAAAGCGCAGGGCCTATTGTAACTGTTCAGCAGTACGAAGCATTCTGGGCCCGCATGCGCTAAAACAGAGTGCGAAGCGCTCTCCTCTTTCCAAACATAGTGGCACTCATGTCAACGACTGGTGCCCGCTGACATGGCACAGTGGCACTGCCCATGGGCGCGACAGCAGCAAAGCACCCACAAAACCAGAGCGCAAAGCACTCTCCCCTCACTGAAATTTCGGATTTGTTTTTGCGACTTTCCATCAAACTTCGACAAGTGATAATTCTCACATACTTTGGCCGATTAAACAGATTGATATAAGAAAATCTAAAATGGCTACGATACTGCCCCCCTAGGGTAATTGCACGGAACTGCAAAATTTTACTTTGTCGTAGACATACAAGATTTGGTACACACATTTGTGGCATGTTGTCAATAAAAAAAAGTCACTGACGCCCATGTGCCATGTCCCATCGTGTTGCCATGGCAACAGGCCAAAGATCTGTCCTTGCCAATGGGATGCCCAGCAAAAACTTTGGCATAGTCAAACCAAATTTGTAAACAGATGCATCATGGGAATAGGAACAAAAAATATATAGTGATCATGCCCCCTCCCAAACCAAAATTCGCCATCTTGGATTAATTATGTGACATATGTCATAATGTAATCCTTTGAAGTCATCTAATTCTGCCGTATTTTTATTTGTGAACTTTTAAAACAGTGACAATCTCAAATGTGGCCACAACTTTAAAAAGGCATGTTGGCGTCCCCAACTGATTAAAAATTGATAGACACATAAATTTCTAATGGACAAAATAACGCTGCCCAAAAAGAGAACAGTTTGCGTGTGACAGCACACCAGAGACCAACTGGCCGAGAAAAAAGGGGAGGAAAATGGCGCGAGTGCAAGCGAGGGCCGATCATCGCTGCTTGTGGCTGTATTTATTATTATTATTATTAGTCATTGTTGCTGTCTGAAAAAATGTATTTATTTCGGTAAAAATAAAATATTATCTATCTATCTAGTCCCTAGAGATGAGAAATTACACTTTCTTGTTGATAGTAACATATACTCGTAGACAGTGGCGGGAACCAGTTTGAAGAGCATACAGTGTCATCTAGTGGGTACTGGAACAAGTCTACAGAACATCCATGGGTCTCTCATAAAAAATACTAGCTTTGTTTTACTAGCTTTGTTTTCTTCAGATATTTTATCAGTGACATGTATTTACCTTGTCATATTTGGGCTGTTAACTGTGAGCCATCTTCAGAACGGGTCTTGGTGGTGATACATTGTATCATCAGTTGTTGTTATTTTCTGTGGGCGGGGCCAGGCTGATGGTCCTGGCAAGTCACTCAGACTCACCACGCCTCCTGTCACCCAGAGGGGGAGGGGCACAGGGAATGACTTGGCACTCTCCGCATTAAAGGAAAAGTAACGTTATTTTACAATCTCAGCCTTCTTTCGGTAATAAAACAAGTCGTTTGACTCACCCATATCACGTTCGTGTCATTTGGAGCTGTTTGAAGAAAGTTATGTTGTAGCGTTTCTGTTAGCATTTGTTAGCATTTGTATTCGGGGCATTACTTTGCGGTCTCCAAATAACACAAACTTTAGCACTTTTCAAATCATAGAAGCCCGATGTCTTAATGAAAAATTTCGTTTGAAGCAAAAGTGGCCTGTAATCCGAGGTTTATCCATAGTTTTCAGCTTTGCGTTTCCTGTTTGGGTCCCGGGAGCAGTCCGCGCATGCGCACTGGCGTCCTCATCTACTCGAAACTATGGCTAAATCTTGGATTACAGGCCACTTTTGCTTCAAACGAAATTTTTCATTAAGACATCGGGCTTCTATGATTTGAAAAGTGCTAAAGTTTGTGTTATTTGGACACCGCAAAGTAATGCCCCGAGCAAATGATACAGCACCATGTTAAGGATACGGGATCATTACTAGAACAGAACGGCTCAACATAAGTTCTGCGATACTGCTCCAATTGACAGAAAAATGCTATGGGTGAGTAAAACGACTTGTTTTATTACCGAAAGAAGGCTCAGATTGTAAAATAACGTTACTTTGCCTGCTAATAAAGTGACTGCGCATCACCTCTGGTTTGTGAAGCTGTGTTTTATTTTTGGATATCTATGGAGAATTGTTGTGCAGTAGCATGGGTGATGTAGGCTTATGGGTGGAGCCTTGGACACAGAATGACTCAAACGTGCATGGATGACATCTAAAACCTCAGGCATGTTTTTGACAAGGGAACATTATATTATTTTAAGTCAAATACTCTATCTTTAAAGGTTTTCTGTGTATAATGTCAGGTCTTTGTCTAATGTGCAGTGTTTATCATATTGTAATCATCTGTTCTGACTGTTTGTTGTTTTGTGTGTATTTGTACTCTTGCATCTCAGTGTAGTTGTGTTTCTGGTGGAGGGTCCGTCAAATGCTTTTCTCCATGGAGATGTTATTGCTTTGTCTGAAATGTTTCACAGTATGGCATTAGACCTTTCTATCTTCATGGAGATCGAACCAGACCAATTATAGGTCAGATCTGTGAAGAGGCGTCCCCGCTCACAGCCAGAATGCCTGTGTTTCTAGGTATTTTTGAGCTATAAAACCACCTGTAATTGAATAAATGTAAGGTAGAGCTGTTTATTCTTATACTGTGGACATTCCGGGGCAAAATGTTGCATAGTGCACCTTTAAAGGTCCCATGGCATGAAATTTTCCCCTACTGAGGTTTTTCAACGTTAATGTGAGCTCCCCTACCCTGTTTAGGCCCCCCCATGGTTAAGAGTTGCGAAATGTCTAAACTGAGCATTTGCGATCCTTTTCTGCGTCAGAAAAAATCAGAGCTTAAACGGGCGATTTTGAACAAGGAAACTTATTGACGTCAGCTCGAAAAAAGAAATGCAAATGCAGTTCCACCCCCGTCTGTCTGTACTCAGCGTCTCTGTAAATCACGCCCAGAGAGTTTGGACTGCGGAGCAGCCTACGCAATGCGAAATGCGTTTTTTTATTTGCCTGGAGGAACTTGCGAGTGTTTCTAGGCTCGGAAGTCCTTTATCTGAGCCTGTGGATATCTGAAACAGCAGTGGTTTAATTTTATTTTCTGTGGAAATGTGTTTATTTTTCAATGGAATGCTTCTCATCTCTCCCTCCGCTCAAAAACACGGAAGTGGGTCAGAGCGCACAGGCACAGCTGAGAGCTGAGAGCGGAGATCAAAGGAGAAGTTCAATTTGTCAACTGGACAAAGTTTGTTTGGTTGAAAACGTTTCGCCGCTCATCCGAGAGGCTTCGTCAGCTCTGGTTATTGTACTGGTTAGACCCTGCTTATAACTAGCAGCCGGGAGGCGCGTCCTACAATGACAAAAGCTCTGAAAACGATCCCCCCTAATCTGTCTCTTTGTTTTTCAAATTACTCTGACGGCTGGTTTCGACCCCCTATTCAACGTCTAACGACCCTCTCCACCCCTCTGCCCTGGCTCTGTTTGACTGGTCTAAGAATCGCATTATAAATGGGAGACAAGTTATGTCTCACTCCCCCATTTCTGTTTAATGACGGATTCTCTTTTTTGACAAAAATAGCCTCTTTAACTCCCCTCTCAAACCAGTTCTTTTCCCTGGCTAAGATCTGAACCTCACTGTCCTCAAAAGAATGGCCCGTGGCTTCTAGGTGAAGATGTACCGCAGAAGCCGGTCCACTCTGGCACGCCCGCCTGTGTTGGTACATCCTCTTGTGAAGTGGTTGTTTTGTTTCTCCAGTGTAGCGCTCACTGCAGTCTTCACTACACTGAATGGAGTAGACCACATTGCTTTGTTTGTGGCTCGGTGTTCTGTCCTTTGGGTGGACCAGTTTTTGTCTTAAAGTGTTTGTGGGTTTGAAATAAACTGGAATTTCATATTGTCTGAAAATCCTCTGTAGTTTTTCCGAAACGCCGGCCAGGTACGGAATCGCTACCCCTTTCCTCCTGGGTTCGGATTCTCTGTTGTCTTGTTTATTGTCCTTGTCTCTCTTGGTTTTGTTGACAGCCCATTTAGGATATCCACAAACAGAGAGGGCTTCCTGCACATGTTGCTCTTCTTTCTCCTTACCCTCTGTGCTTGTGGGAACCACTTGGGCCCTGTGTTGTAATGTCCAAATAACACCCAGTTTGTGCTGCAGTGGGTGGTGTGAATCAAAAAGCAGGTATTGGTCTGTGTGTGTGGGCTTCCTGAAGACCTCTACTTGGAGTCCCCGGTCTCCTCCTATCGTTACTGCACAATCTAAGAATGCCAATGTGTTATCCTTGGCATCTTCACGGGTGAATTTGATGTTCGGATCTACAGAATTGATATGTGCAGTGAAAGGTTCCAAATCTTGAATTTTGATTTTTGTAAAATTATCATCAACATAACGAAACCAGTGTGTGGGAGGAGTGCCTGGATATGAAGCTAAGGCACTCTGTTCAAATTGTTCCATGTATAAATTAGCCATGATAGGGGAGACCGGTGAGCCCATCGCCGATCGCTGAGAGCGGAGAGTTTGGCCACGCCCCCACCCTCTACTATAGGCCATCTCTGTCCTCCTCATTTGCATTCAAGCAACAACGCCCATAATTGAGTGTTCCAGAGTGACATTTATGACTCTCTCATCTTATCTCTCTTTCTCATGTACTGAGTGTTGATTTTGAAGAAGGATTCATTTACAGTATTAGGGAACCATTAAGGAGCCATATAGCCATAAGCATCAAGAAGTACCATGTCATGGGGCCTTTAAGTGATTTACTTCACTGTTCGACACAGAGATATTTTAAAAAAAATGTCAGAGCCAAGAATGTAACAAATTTCTCTTGACATTCAGCTAAACAATGAATGAGAGTTAGAAGTATCTCATCTGAGTAAGCCTGTGTGTGAGGCAAAGTTCTTTGTGTAGAAAAAGTGACAGTGTCTGGCACAGGAGACAGACGCTCAGAATCCCTAATACAAAGCAAACCCTTCTTGGCAAAGTGAATGAATCTCCCTTATTCAAATGTGTTTTTAGATTGACCTTTAAATGTCATGTGTTAAAGTCTGTACCCATTTTTTTTTTTTTGTTAAATTTGTCTTACCCCATACAGATATATTGTGTAAGCAGCTCTTGAGGTAGTCAGCTGTGTACCGGCGACGTGCGGTTAAGATTAAGCTTGGGCTTTTAGCCTTTATTGGTCTCACACACAATGACACACAGTGACACACGGGAGAAATTTGACTTCTGCATTTGACCCATCCTTTTTCAGGAGCAGTGAGCAGCCGTCTTTTTCGGCGCCCGGGGGGCAGTACCGTGAAGGGTCTTGCCCAAGGACCCACACTGGTTAGCTCATTGCCCGGGGGGGGTTTGAACCTACAACCTCCAGGGGGAAAGTCCATAACTTACCAGTTGAGCTAACCAGCCGGTTATTGGAGGCAGGTGAGGCTGTGCCTCACCTGTCATCAGAGAGAAAAAAAAAGTTTAATGAAAAAGCTGGAGGAGCTGGAGGAAGTGTCCGGGGTGAAGGAAGTCTGGGAGTCACTGCTTAGACTGTTGCCCCCACGATAAGCAGCAGAAAATGGATGGATGGATGGTGCATGATTTTGCTGTTATTGTGTTATGCTGATATTTTGTGTATCTTATTCCTTTGGTGTGCCCTCAGTGTTTTATTTTGACATTTCTGTCAGCTTGTTACTTTTAGTTTTATTTCCTGTCTGTTGATTATTTTCCCCGCCCTGATGTCTGTCTGCATTTATACCCCGTGTTCTCCTCTGCCCTTGGTTGGTCCATTGTCATTGTCTCGTCAGGTCACTAGTAGTCATGTCTTGCCAGTTTGGATTTTTGGAGTTTGGTCAGTTTATTATTAAAGAACTTAAACAGTTGTCCTGCATTTTGGGTCATCCCTTCTGTTTCCATGTGACGATGTATGGAAAAAATAAATTAAATGGTTATATTTATCCAATGACACACTTTTCTAGCTGCCGTGGAGAGCAGACGCATTTTCTTCTTCCTCCCTTAGCTTGCTCTGTCTGATGTCTAATTTCTCTCGTCTCGTCATTTTTCTCCTGTTGGAACAGATTTTCGAAATCCTAAATCATGAATTGGAGCTGGTCCCACAACGCTATTGGCATATTTTTTCACGGAGGAGCGCCGGTCTGGAGAGCCGGACAGTCCCAAGGGAACTCACTGCTAGATACACGAGGGACGCGTCGTGTGTCTGGCACCGCTGTTACTGGAGGACACAAAATGATTACTGGCGGCACGCAAAACGATTACTGGCGGCACGGTGGCTGAGTGGCTAGCGCTCTTGCTTCACAGCAAGAAGGTTCCGGGTTCGATCCCCGGGTCGCCCGGGCCTTTCTGTGTGTGTTCTGTGTGGAGTTTGCATGCATGATCTGGGTTCGATCCCCGGGTCGCCCGAGCCTTTCTGTGTGGAGTTTGCATGTTCTCCCCGTGTCTGGGTGGGTTTCCTCCGGGTACTCCGGTTTCCCCCATCAACCCAAAACATGCACCATAGGTATGTCCAGCTTAGGTCTTGACCAAACCGAAGCAAGAAGATCATGGAGATGGTCCCCGGGTGCCCTAATGTGTGCTGCCCACTGCTCCTAATATACACTCAACAAAAATATAAACGCAACACTTTTGTTTTTGCTCCCATTTTTCCTGTGATGGACCCAAAGATCCAAAATTCACTCCAGATACACAACACTACCATTTCTCTCAAACATTGTTCACAAATCTGTCCAAATGTGTGACAGCGAGCACCTCTGCCCCGCCGAGAGAATCCACCCCACCTCACAGGTGCGCCACATCAAGATGCCGATCCGACATCATGACCAGTGCACAGGTGTGCCTTAGACTGCCCACAATAAAAGGCCACCCCGAAATGTGCATTTTTTTATGCTTTATTGGGGGTCTGGGGACTCAGAACCAGTCAGTATCTGGTGTGACCACCATTTGCCTCATGCAGTGCAACACATCTTCTTCGCATAGAGTTTATCAGATTGTCAATTGTGGCCTGTGGAATGTTGGTCCACTCCTCTTCAAAGGCTGTTATGGACGAAGAACACAGGTGCATTTTATTGATGGCATTTTGAATGCACAGAGATACCGTGATGAGATCCTGAGGCCCATTGTTGTGCCATACATCCATGAACATCACCTCATGTTTCAGCAAGATAATGCACGGCCCCATGTTGCAAGGATCTGTACACAATTCTTGGAAGCTGAGAATGTCCCAGTTCTTGCATGGCCAGCATACTCACCGGACATGTCACTCATTGAGCATGTTTGGGATGTGCTTGACCGGCGTATACGACAGCGTGTACCAGCTCCCACTAATATCCAGCAACTTCGCACAGCCATTGAAGAGGAGTGGACCAACATTCCACAGGCCACAACTGACAATCTGATAAACTCTATGCGAAGATGTGTTGCACTGCATGAGGCAAATGGTGGTCACACCAGATACTGACTGGTTCTGAGTCCCCAGACCCCCAATAAAGCAAAATAAAAAATAAAAAATGCACATTTCGGGGTGGCCTTTTATTGTGGGCAGTCTGGGGTGCACCTGTGCACTAATCATGATGTCAGATCAGCATCTTGATGTGGCGCACCTGTGAGGTGGGGTGGATTGTCTCGCCGGGGCAGAGGTGCTCGCTGTCACACATTTGGACAGATTTGTGAACAATGTTTGAGAGAAATGGTAGTGTTGTGTATCTGGAGTGAATTTTGGATCTTTGGGTCCATCTCATGAAAAATGGGAGCAAAAACAAAAGTGTTGCGTTTATATTTTTGTTGAGTATATATATATATATATATAGGATGGGTTAAAATGCAGAGAAGAATTTCTCCAGTGTGAGATCAATAAAGTTCACTTCTTCTTCTTCTTCTTCTATTGGAATTTTGATGGTAGGACATCTGGATTGGCCTGGAGGATGTTTTTCTGGCCCATCACTAATTGGAGCCAAGCGGATAAAAGAGGCCTGAGCCGCCGGAGGTCATTTTACACAATAGTGGGGCTGTGGAAGACTAGGGAGGACGAGATCAGAAGGGAAACACAGATTGAACTAAAACATCCAATCTGTGGAATCCGTCTGGCACTGGATAACATTGCGGATAATGGATGTGGAACTGTGTGGAACTGTGTGGAACTGTGTGGAACAGCGGCTCAGTCTGCGTTCGTGCCAGCAGGAGGATTGCGAGTCACACAGTCCTGCTTGGTGGCATGAAGTTGGGGGCCTGGCAGAAACCAGGGTTCTGGCAAATTGTCTATTCGCCTGGGTTCTAAAAATGTATCGATTGTTAAATTTCCTGGTGTAATCAATTCTCCTGAAAATGTGATTCAAATGGACTGCTTTGTTTTGACTCTGCTTCTGCACAAACACGTCCAAGGTCACAGCTGCTGCCTTATCTCACACAGCACTCTACAAGATATTCCATTCAGCTCATACTGACATGTTTTATGTAAAACACTCTGCCCTATCTATTTAGTAATGTCTGCCTCTGCTTCAGTTTCCAATCAATTATCGATTTTTCTGGACTGCTCCCCCTCCCACCCATCCGTTTGTCACCAACAAAAACACTGTGTTTTACCTGTCCAATTGTTGTTGTCGTAATATGTTTGTGAATATTGTCTGCATCTTTTTTCCACTCTGTTGTAACTAAGTTGGCACCGCGAATGGCCGCCCTGGTTCTTCGGAGTGTCTGTCCGCTCCAGGTATCAAAGCAAGTTCTTAATGTTGTGAACCTGTTCACTCATATGGCAATAAAAACCTTCCTGATTCCTGATGATTTGCACTATAAAGTTATTTTCTATTTAACTTTGCCATTTTAATTCTTTATTCAAAATCACTGAATTTTCACTTTTACTATTCAAATACTGTGAAGAGACATGCGGAGAGGCACCAGCCATTCATGCCTCACCATGGACTGACTGTGCTGTAGCTCAGCAGTGACAGATTCTGCGCTAAAGAGGCTGTTAAAAGGCGCTGAATGAGGTACATAGTTACCTGGCCTCATGGTAAAGGCACTCATGAGTCCAGGGATTCTTCTGCAACTTCTGGGGCAGCAGATTAGAATAAGTGACAGCAAGCTACAATTTAGACTTAGCAAGTCCAGTTTAATAATCCGCTCAACTTCACTTTTCTTCTTGTCTGGCCCGACTTTTTAAATGGAGGAAAATTTCATATTAAAGCACAAGCAGTTTTCTAAACTGGACTTTTGGTCGAAGCAGGAGTTTATAGTTAACTCATTGACTGCCGGTGATGTCTTTTTACATTCGAATCCAAACGTTGAGTGCCGGAGACGTGTGTATATATACGTCAAAGATGTTTTTCAGCGGGGGTCGCTACGATACGACCTAGAGCAACTTTTAAGGTGTAATTCACACCTCCCAACCTGTAGGTAGCGACCTTTTGTATTATTATCTGCCGATCGGAGACCCGGAAGAGAGGAAGAGATTAGCGTGTGTAGTGTGTATTGGCGAGAGGAGCAAGATGGCGAGTCGAGGAAATGCGGAAAAGCAGATGACTCTTGATCAGCGCCTCCGGAGCGGTCTGACCGGTCTTGGGACCCAGGATCCCGGATCAGAGGATCGCAGAGACACGCCGGATCAAACAGCGATGCCGGGGCAGAGATCTCCTCTGTGCGAGGCAGGGGACATGCTTTGGCTCCAGGGGACATGCTCTGGCTCGCACTGCGCGAAGCAGGGACTCAGATCAGAATTACGACAGCGCCAAGGAAGACGAATACTGACTTGGAGCAGTAGATACTACTCGTCTGCAGAGACATGAGATGAGAAGAATTAAGTTTACATGATGCTGCTGTGTGGTAATTGTAATGAATGAAGTTATGTGTGTGTGTGTACGTGCCTGCGTGCGCGTGGGTAGATATAGCTGTGTGTATGTAAAGGTTTATGCATGGGCTTTTGTGTATGTACATATATATGTGTGTGTGTGTATATTAGTTTTTATTATGGATCTGTACTCTGGGCATGCCTCAATTTTGTTGTGAAGTGACAAAGTTCTATTTTATATGAAAAGATATTATTATATCCTGTAACATCTCTTGCCACTATTGATTTGAAGGAATTTTCAATCCACAGAGCCTTATATTCTTATATTTGTAAATAAAAAATGTACTTTGCCAACAAAAATCTTTCTCTGTTGTTTTAGATGTTGTCACTAAATCAAAAAGTATTGATGTCAAAATCACTGATCTGCTAGAAATCCCTTTTTGCACAAAATGGTTGTTTTTCTCCACTTTGTTGTCAAAAGTGTTTTTGCTGAAACTAACTTATGTTCTGCTATCAATTACTTGAGAACCGAAAAGGTTAGAAACATATTTTTTTTCAGGTGAAAGAAGAGAGTCTACACTTTATTTTGATGTGTGCCATATTTATATAGTCAAAGAACTCAGTGTTCTGTGAGTCTTGTAAAATCAGTGAAAATGCACTAAAACCTCTGGCAGTCTGGGGGTTTGAATTCTGAAAACAGGCCGGCAGTGAATGAGTTAAAGGAAGACCAACGCACGAGCTTAAGGGTTTGCTCCAGACTGGGACAAAACTCGCTCTTTTCAAACAGCATGGTAAGAAATCGTCTTTTCTGCTTTTCCTGCCTTCTTTTCTCAACCTGCTGTGACAATGTCTGGACTCAGATGGGATATTTGTGACCTGAATAATTTAAGATTAAGATTAAGATTAAGATTAGCCTTTATTGTCTCCCTTGGGAGAAATTTGTCCTCTGCATTTAACCCATCCTATTATTAGGAGCAGTGGGCTGCACATTACTGCGCCCGGGGACCATCTCCATGATCTTCTTGCTTCGGCTTGGTCAGGACCTCAGCTGGAGAATCCTCCCACAGGTGGCTCACGTTACAATGGGCCTTGATGTTTCTTCTGCCATGGGGGCTACCAGTGTCCACAGACACTGGGGGCGAGGTGGGGTTAAGTGTCTTGCCCAAGGACACAACGGCAGCGCTCATCCGTGGGAGCTGGGATCACACGTGGCCCACCCATCAAGAGCGGGATTCGAACTGCCAACCCCTGGATCACCAGGCAAGCGCTCTACCAACTGAGCTACTGCCGCCCAAAGAATTTGCAAAGAAGCCTCGTTAAATACGAGCGGATGATGTCAGTGCCTCACCAGCCATGACCCTCACCGCATGTCACTGCTGTGTACTATCTAAAACTTTTTATTTTCCATTAATCAGTAATGACAAAACTCCACACTGGTCTCTGAAAGCTGGGAAAATGCACCACCAATAATTAGGATGCTCAGAATAGATAAGGTAAGTGAGGAATAACTTTGGAACACTGCAAAATATTTAGACTGAACTAGTTCTGTTCATGTTTTTGTGCCATGGACAAACAAGCACAGTCTAGGGGTGGGAAGTGACCAGTTACCATTAATCAGGTTACTGTTTGTACTTTTTATAGGCAGTACTCAAGTTGAGGGGGGATGGGGTGGCATCCCTCCTGGGGGAAAAAATAGTCAGAATCATCCCTCTTCTAAAATGGTCATCCCTTCTTCCATCCTTGTGGCATTTTATCAATCAGGCTTGAAAATACCTCACCTTTTGGCAAAATTCGCCGTTTTGAAGTAAAAATAGCCAGTGCCAAGAGCCGATCATAGGCCGAACTGCGCTCCAGCTTCCAATGATGTTGCAGCACCACCGATCGTGCTCCCGCCAATCATGATGATTGGCGCTGTTGTGTTTGCGCCTGTTCGCCGATCAGCTGTGAGCGAGCCTTGTGTATGTACGCGGCATTTCAAGAGAAGAATCCTTAACTTGCTATGTTAATGCTACGTAAAACGGAACTCTCGCCTCGGGACACGGGATACGTTCGGGATTATGTCCGTTTCTCCGGAGCTCTGCATAATTAAAGTCCGTGGATACGCAAACTATCAAACACGCAAACTGTTACAACGGAGTGACTGCGTTCTTATGGGGTGTCATATTATCAGATTATTTCTGCATCAAAGGGAGAGATTAGCTGACAGCAGGAGTCTAAACCAGGACTAAACCAGGTCTGAACCAGGACTAAGGTGTGTGTGTGTGTGTGATAACACATACCTTCTAATTCTGCCCTGCCCTGAAACAGCACACCACAGTGATGTCAGTGATGGGGGATGGGTTAGCTTAATGTCATGCAAATGAGTTCGTTTCTGTTCCACAAGCAGATCTTTAACAGGGAATTTCTCAGATTGTTGCCTTCAGAATGTGCTGCTTTCACCAGGGGGGTTGTTTCATTCTGATAAATAGTATTGTCTTGTGCAGGCCATGCTACTGAGAATGCAAGCTATGAATCAGATGGGATTCAGGATTTGCCATGTCTAGCAAGTCACCCTAAAATGGACTAGAATGCAGGAAATTGCATCTAAGAAATACAAAATTTTCTGTCACATATGTTAATATGTCAATATGTCACATAAATGAAACATTTCATCATCCCCCTGGTTTCATTTTACAACTCGACTACTGTTTATAGTTTATGTGTGCATACGCAATGCTTGTCTCCATAGATGTTTTTTTTTTTTTCTTTATTGTTTTATTCTACAGTATGGCATTAAACCTATTTTACCTATTTTATACCCCTGCCAATATCAAATAGTTTCCCCTAACTTTTTTTTTTTTTAAATCAAATTCAATCCACGTGAAGAATTGAAAAGTAGGAAGGACTCCAGGAGAAAAAACCCACAAGAACAATTTGAAAGAAGACAACTCACCACATATAGCACAGGTTGGGGTCCTTTAGCGCCGGCATTTTCTCGCGAGAGGGGTGGGCCCTCGATCTCAATTGAAGAACAGAGGCTAGGATGGAGCCCGGAAGACTCCCATCCTAGGGTGGCCAGGGATAGATCTCCCTTACAGAAAAAGAACCGGTTGAAAAGGACTGTTTGTTGATGCTAAATTGTTATGGAATTTCTGATCTATAAGAATAAAACTAGAAAGTTGTCTTGAATCAATTTAATTTTGATTTATTAAGGAGAAGAAGTGACTTCATTGATCTCCTGCAGGAGAAATTCTTCTCTGCATTTAACCCATCCTCTTATTAGGAGCAGTGGGCAGCACATTACTGCGCCCGGGGACCATCTCCATGATCTCCTTTGCTTTGGTCAGGACCTCAGCTGGAGGATTTTACCTATGGTGCATGTTTTGGGTTGATGGGGGAGTTCCCGGAGGAAACCCACCCAGACACGGGGAAAAAGGATCGAACCTGGAACCTTCTTGCTGTGAAGCATGAGCGCTAGCCACTCAGCCACCGTGCCGCCAGTAAAGCAGTTGTGCGCACAATCACACCCTTACTAGGCATCTGTCCCTAGATTGGTGATCATAACAAAACATACCATATACTCCTCGAGGGGCATGAGCAAATGCGTAATCAAGACATAGCATTTCAACAATAACAGGTCAGCCCAAGGCTGGGTCATTCACAGCAGAATAACAAGTGAAAAACAAGTTAAAGGCCAGTGGAAATTTACCACACGTGTATTGTACGGCCTTAAAGGCCCTAACTAAATTTTGAACTTGATTAACAACCTCATTTCATTAGGAATCACAAAACCAACTTATACATGACATATATCTGATTATATGAATGATGATTGTAAAGATTTCCACTACAGGTCAAAATGAGACTGCTGTGTACAAACTTTGTAGCGCTGTTAAACCAAGCCAGCCTGTGAGAATGGCATGCGGCTGAAAGAGCCTGGTGATTTAACAGTTTACAGCACCAAATCAAAGACTCTGGGAACAGTTCGGAAATGCTGTTCTATGTCCCACAAGCTTTTAGTCAGACTTTATTTTTCCCCAATCTGCCTCTCATTCACTGATTTATGAGCATGAACAACTGATGAACTAATATGGCCATAGATTCAGTAGTGAATACTGCAATAAACCACAATGCATTTCTCTCCACACATCTCTTGAATTCATACAGAACCAACATAAAAAATGAGGCCTGGATCTGAACAGACTGTGACTATTGTTTGGAGCTCTGTCCACCGTCCGGTGTGAGACTGCAGATCACAGACAGGGGCTGTTCACTGTGCTGTAGAGCAGGACTGAGAAACTCATGAATCTTGAGGCACTTGAATTATTTCTTAACAGCTGTCAGCCACAACTTCCGACTCGTGAATATACATCAACATGGATTCATATGTTTCACTCAAACCATTTTACTGATGACAGTAAACAGTACAGCACCTTATGGGAGTGTGGCACAAAAGAAAAGTGAAGTTTGGGGCTTCAAATAGGACAGCATGTGTGAAACATGTAAATGTAACAGACATTTACATGTTTGCACATGCAGTCACTTTGACTGTTCAAACACACTCAAACAATGATATAATATAAATATGCAGGTAGTTAGAAACATATTTCAAAAGCAGCACTGATGCTAAATAGCAGTCAAGTCCAGGGGCACATGTGAAGGAGACCTTCAAATGCTAATGGACGGGGACTCCTGCTGGAACAGCACTTTCCTGATGCTGGTACAGTGTAGAGTGTAGAGAGTCAGTGAGGCTGACCTGGCCTCTCATTGTTCCTCTAAAGCACAGGGATAATGTGTCCGTAAAAAAGACGTTCTGTACATTCTGTTTGACCAGGAGACAGAGAGCTCTGATTCTATAGGATAATCTATTCAGAGTCAAGAGTGCATATATTGTTAGCCTCCTAGCATATAACTGTCATTTTTCAAGACTTTCAGGAACATGGCAAACATAGTTGAGTATTTTTTGGACTCTACTATCATTGTGACTTCTACTAGAGCTGTCAACAAATATGTACAACCTACAGCCATATTATATAACAGAAATATAATAGAAAATCAGTTTTTAATACATGTTTTATTGATTCTCAGAGATCAAACTTCTGTACAGTCCAAGTACTGAAATAAAGCATTCCAAAACACTATTTGCCTAATCTTTTGTAAATAGAAATAATACACTTGAATATTGTTTTGTCTTATTTTGTTTTCGACAGTGTTTCTATGATGCACAAACTCCTAAGTGTTGAAATGTGTTTTTTGGGTCTACAAGTTTTCTGATTGGCTGAGGAGGGCGCCAGTGACATTTACAGATGCAGCAGCGCCTGAAGAGAAGAATTAAACAAATAACTCAATTTGGCCAAAAAGTGACATAGCCAGTTATGCTTATGAGGCTGACGATATAGTGAAAGAATGAGGAAATGAGAAAAAGCATGCTGAAGAAGCTCACAGGTTATATTCATTGTTTGGAGGTAATTAGGCCATGCTTCACTATGTAACACGCTGTAACATTCGTGGTGGAGGATCCGTCACCTGCTTGTCTCCATGGAGACGTTACCGCTTTTCCTAGAATGTTCCACAGTATGGTATTGACATATGGTATTCTTGAGCAATAAAGCACTAGGGTTGTAGTCCTGCAGTCATTTAATGGACTCGATGGTGTCTTAATCTACCTATATTTATATTAAGCAACTAATCATTTTATTTAGATGATTTCTCCATCAAAAAGAAATGAATGAGTGAGCTGAAGATTTTTTTGTATTTATGTCATGATTCACAAGTTGAATCCGTCTTTACAGGGGGTCCTCGGGTTACAACGTTGATCCGTTCTTAAAGGGACAGTGTGTAGGATTCGTGGCGCATAGGTGGTTACTAGCTATTCCACTTCCTCTTTTGGCTATGGCAGACCTCGAGGGTCACCCGGGCGCGACGTACCGCCGACATCGCGCGTGCCCGCGCACGAACCGCGCACCGCTGTATACACCGCTGTCCCCCGTTCACTTTTTTTTTTCTTTTCGCATGAAAACACACAATCCCGATCATGATTCATGACAATCTACACATCAAATGAAACCTTACAGTCTCCTCTTTTTGACTATGCAATTCATTTCCCTGCAAAACAATCACTCCCCGAGCACATGGGGCTTTTATACAGAAAAGCACAAAACTTAGCTTACTTAGCTTACCTTTGAAGGCTCTGCACAGGTCAAACTCTGTATTTCATCATAAACTTGGTCTCAATCTGTCCATAAGGATCCAGCGAATAAAATCCAGTAAAACAATTTAGTCCAAAATACGTGTTATATCCATTACGAGTGTGATCCAGCAGCATGCTTCTTTACGCGAGGCTCCCCCCTTCCCCCCTCCCCTTCCCCTTCTCTCCTTCTCTCCTTCACTCCCACATGCAGCCGCGGAGCAGAGGAGCGAAGGAGAGAAGGGGAAGGGGAGAAGGGGGAGCCATATGCAGCGCGGCTGAGCAGCTGTTAGCAGGAGCCGAGGCAAAGGATGAGCCCAAATGTCCTTCTGCGGCTCTCGTATTCAAAATGGCTGCCTCTATATGGGGAAGATCCCCCTTTTATGTGACTATATCTAAGTCCAAAAGAATACTTTGATTTCATGATGGAAGTGAAAAGGCTTGGAAAACAATGTATTTTTGAATGGGTATCTTCAATTTCAGTAATTAACAGGTAAAAATCTTACACACTGTCCCTTTAAGACGCGTCGTAACCCGAATTTCGTCCTAAGTCGAATTTTGACTTTGATCTTCCAACCAAAGCACCAATAACCTTTCCATCTCAATAATTAGACCACTACGCTGCTTGGTTATCACTGCCGCTTTCATAGGAGCAGATCAGAGCCCACATCAGGTACTTCCGCCCACATTGGGCACGCACACGAGGCCGTCTTCTCCGCCCTACAACCACAACAAAGCGTATTCTTCCGCCGTGCGCCGCGTGCCGTTCGCGTTTGTTTACGTCGCTTACCACGCTAAACCGCGTAAGATGGAATGACGCGTAATATATATATATATTTTTTTTAAATGGGGGCGCGTTCGTAACCACGAAACGTCGTAAGTCGAGACCGTTGTAACCCGAGGACCCCCTGTATATACATACACTGCTTCCTAATTCTTTTTTCTGCATCAGTAGTAGTTTTAGCATGAAGCTCCTGCAGGGGTAGTCTTGTGAGTGCCGTTTGGGTCAGATACACAGAGATATGTAAATGTTTTGAGGGTGTTTGTCACGCCCCCTTTTTAGTCGACCAATAGATCAGCAGCACAGATCTTCAACTCTTTTATTTTTTAATTGATTACATCCATGAAACACACAGGCATTTGAATACATGTGAGCTACGTTTAATACCATATTGTGCAACATTTCAGACGAGGCAATGCATGTCTGAAGACAAGTTAAGTACCACTACCTCACATCACAAAGTGGAACAGAGCATTTTGAGCTTTGGAGATGTAGACAGACTAATAATAAAGTGTTACTCAAGCATGTGTGAATGAAACAAAACACAACTCTAGGTCTGTTTTGGATGAGGTAATCATTATAACATGGCTTAAAGCTCACAAGACTCCATATAGTCCAATGAAGGACCTTTAAATGCACAGAATCCAATCTTGCAACAGGAATGAGGAAACGGGCAATTCAAACTACAAGAAAGACTCAGTGATCAATATACATAATCTAGTAGTGGTATGAATCATAAATTACAGCACGAGTAAAGCTAAATCAAGACAGATAACCACACCATGTTCCGCTCTGAATCCCATTAGCAGCATCTACAATCTATCAGACTCATGCTTCCTGTTGCTATTCATATGTATTTGCTTTGCACAGATTTTCTCGGGTGCAGAAGAATAGTGCATTTGTGAGATCACACATTGATATAGAACGAGAAGGCCTGGCTTTCAGTCTCCGCTCTAATTCATCCCAAGGGTGTTCTATCGGGTTGAGGTCAGGACTCTGTGCAGGCCAGTCAAATTCATCCACACTAAAACTCTCTCATCCATGTCTTTGTGGACCTTCCCTTGTGCACTGGGGCACAGTCATGTTGAAGGAGCCATCTCCAAACTGTTAGAATGGAATTGTCCAAAATCTCTTGGTATGCTGAAGCATTCAGAGTTCCTTTCACTGGAACTAAGTGGCCAAGCCCAGCTCCTGAAAAACAAGCCCACACCATAATCCCCCCTCTACCAAACTTTACACTTGACTCAAAGCAGTCAGATAAGTACTGTTGTCCTAGCAACTGCCACATCCAGACTCGTCCATCAGATTACCAGATGGAGAAGCGTGATTTGTCATTCCAGAGAATGCGTCTCCACTCCTCTCTCCAGTGATGGTGCTTTACACCACTGCATCCACACACTTTGCATTGCACTTGGTGATGTTTGGCTGGATGCAGCTGCTCGGGCATGGAAACCCATTCCCTGAAGCTCTACACATTGTTCTTGAGCTAATCTGAAGGCCACATGAAGTTCAGAGTTCTGCAGCGATTGACTCTGCAGAGAGTTGGCGACCTCTGCGCACTATGTACCTCAGCATCCGCTGACCCCACCCTCTCAGTTTACGTGGCCTACCACTTTGTGTCTGAGTTACTGTCATTCGCAGTTGCTTCCACTTTGTTATATTACTACTGATAGTTGACTGTGGAATATTTAAGAGTGAGGAAATTTCACGACTGAACTGGTGCACAGGTAGTATCCTATCACTGTACTACGCTGGAATTCACTGAGCTCCAGAGAGCGAGGCATTCTTTCACAAATATTTGTAGAAACAGTCTGCAGGCCCAAGTGCTTGATTTTATACACCTGTGGCTGGATTGGAACACCTGATTTTGATTATTTGGACGGGTGCCTGAATACTTTTGGCAATGTAGTGTATTTTAAAAGGGCCCATATTACACCATTTTCTGATCTATGTTATAGTGTTGTTTCCTTAAAAAATACACAACCCTTTTTTGTTTGTTTCATTCACACGTTTAACACATAAACCCTGCATATTTAGACTTTAGACTTAGAGTTCTTCTCTCAAATGAAAAACAGCCTGTTCCCCCTTGTGACATCATGTGGTAATACAAGAAGTGCTTCATTGTTTTTAATCTCCATACATCTTCATTAGAATCAGTTGATCATTTCAGACCTGGAATTGCAAATCTCTACTGAACTAAAGGAGCTATTAACTTGAAAGCTACAACTGCGTGACATCACATGGTGAGCAGAGCATTTTAAGATTTGGAGATGTAGACAGACTAATAATAAAGGATTACTCAAACATGTGTGAAAGAAACAAACACAACTCCAAGTGTGGTTTAAGGGTAACAATGTCCCAACATAGCTTAAAGCTCACAAAAATCTATATTGTGTGGTGGTTGGAGAGGCTGATGGTGCAAATTTGCAGCCGTTCTTCTGTCTGTCTGCCTCAGGGCAGCTAATAGCTTACAGTAGTAGCCATTGTTTTTTTTCCATGTTTCTGTGACTGCTCCTTGATTCGTCCGTGACTGGTCCGTGCAGATAATGTATCCCCCGCAATGACGTAGTCAACGCAGCCCTGAATGGTGATGCCCCTTAGCAGCCTGTGTGAAAACCAGTTACACTCCCTCATTTTTCCACAGGGAGGAGCTGTGATTGTCTCCTTGCCCGTTAAAAAACCTCCTTTATTTATTTATTTTGTTCTACCCCAAACACTTGATAGGCAACATTTAGATTACTGCATTTAATGATTACTTAAGAGACACGTTGATAGCGGTTTATTGTCTTCGGTGCCTGTTTCATGTGTGCATGTGCGACGCATTTCGTCTTGCTCTTCTAATCAGTGTGCATTGAGGAGGGAGACTGTGTGCACTATGAGCGGAGAGGAGTGAGAGGAGTGTGAAAAGGTGAGGAGCAGCACGCTGTCGTGAGGCGGACGGACAGGTAGGATGTTTTATAAAGTTTAACCTGCTCTGTGATACACGCTGGGACGCTGGGACACAAGGGTCCAGACGAGTGCAAAAGTTTATTGCTTACGGCAGCAGCCGTAATGAAATATGATCACACTTGTCACACTACAGATCACGATCGATGTATTGAGCACCCCTGTGTTAAAATGTAGGCTATGTTTTTGTAGCTGTAGCAGTTGAATTCCTTGTGATAGCCTATTGAAATTGAATGGGCAGCTCCCTCATTCCAGCCAAACAAGCTGTTGTACAAAGGGTAGCGCCATCTCATGGCAATACCCTGGAATCGAATGAATGGGCATGTTTATAATTACAATAGGAGAAGTAGGGGGGGAACAGCCTTGTCTGGCGGCCGCATGGCGTTAGCTGGAAATGGCACGGAAGCGGCATGGCGTGCGGCCGGAATGGGAAAAAATCAGTGGCTCCTACTGTACCACCACCAACTGTGGCGGCACGGTAGCTGAGTGGCTAGCACTCTTGCTTCACAGGAAGAAGGTTCCGGGTTCGATCCCCGGGTCGCCCAGGCCTTTCTGTGTGTGTTCTGTGTGGAGTTTGCATGCATGGTCTGGGTTCGATCCCCGGGTCGCCTGGGCCTTTCTGTGTGGAGTTTGCATGTTCTCCCCGTGTCTGGGTGGGTTTCCTCCGGGCACTCTGGTTTCCCCCATCAACACAAAACATGCTCCAGGTAAAATCCTCCAGCTGAGGTCCTGATCAAACTGAAGCAAGAAGATCATGGAGATGGTCCCCGGGCGCAGGAATGTGTCACCCACTGCTCCTAATATATATATAGGATGGGTTAAAATGCAGAGAAGAATTTCTCCAGTGTGAGATCAATAAAGTTCACTTCTTCTTTAAGTGTCTGCAAAAGCATTATATAAGACTAATGCATGCCAGTTTAAATCAAAGATGCTAGGCATGGTCCTGTTATTTATTTATTTATTTATTTATTTTTTACTGTTTTAACCATGGCATAGTTCTGGTTTAGACCTCTTTGAATCTGGTTTAATTCTACCCAGTTTCAGCATAACCACAGCAGCATCTTTGTGTCCTGGCCTAACCACAGCTA
Source organism: Paratrypauchen microcephalus (assembly GCA_036785185.1). NCBI lineage: Eukaryota > Metazoa > Chordata > Actinopteri > Gobiiformes > Gobiidae > Paratrypauchen > Paratrypauchen microcephalus. The sequence goes on from JAVJIX010000033.1 coordinate 6,358,637, forward strand.
AAAGCCTCACAGCAAAGAGCTCCACAAGAAGCCTTTTGGAGAAGAATGGATGTTTGCATGTGTGATGGATGTGACCTTCACCTGCACAGAGCAAATGCATCTTCTCTGCATTTTCCCTGCATCTTCTCTGCATTTTCTCTGCTCTCTTTCAGATACGTGCATGTTAGCCAGGTCCAGTATTCATTACAATGTGGGGACTGAAATCTGTAAACACACACTTGGAAAAGGTCAAGGGTCAGGTATAAGGAAACACTGTGTGTTAGTGTGTGTGTTGGCTTCTAAAAAGGGCAGAGGGAGCAGAAGTTGGCAGAGTGATCTTTTATGAAAAAATATGTGTGTTGTAATGTAGGGTTGTGTTAATGCCCAACTCAGCAGTGTCAAAACTAAACTGAGTCTTCACAGCCTGGGGCTGAGGATATGTTCCCACAGCTCTATGTCCGCCCAGCCCAGTTTTTGCACATTTAAAATATATTTAAATATCTTTAATTTAAGGCCCCTCACCCTGGCCCTAACTTTAACCAAATCTCAAAACCAGGCCATAACCTTAACCATTACTCTATAACCCAACAAATGTAGGATCATAGAGCTGACCCTGTTTCTCTGTTCTCCGCACCCTTCAAAGAAACAGCAGCCTGAAACACACACATTCCTGCTGCATGTCCCATTTTTACATTTCTGATCTGGATTGGAAATGGCTAGTTCTGCCTTAAAGGTGCACTGTGTAACTTTCCTGAAGATGGTGCGCAGCCTGTTTGTCTCCATGAAGATGTTAATTCTTTGATGTAAATTGTCTATAGTATGGTATTAATCTAATCACCCTTGCATTTATTTAACTACAGGTGTAATTTATTGCTCAAAAATATCTTAAACATGAATTCTTAGTGGGGTCACCTCTCCACAAACCTAACCTGTAATTTGGTTTGCAGGTCTCCATGGAGAAGTTCATGGCCATAGTGTGAAACATTCTAGGCACATCACCCTGGAGACAAGCAGGTGACAGACCCTTCAGCGGATAAGCACACTGTGCACCTTTAAAGAAACTGTATGTAGCCTATGCTCTTACAGTTTTAAAAAGGTTCTACAACCACAGCTGAATTTGCGTTGCCAGAACCTGTAATCAGCCAAGTTTGTTGCATTCTCAGTATATGAACAGACCATGTCTCATGTGAAAGCTTAGAACCTCCAGAATTCCCTGAGCTGCAGAGGCTGCACTAGCACTGACTCATGATTGTCTGCAGGTGCTGGGGTGGGATGTGATGCTCATTCTGTTTTGAGTTGATAATTGTTTTGAGAAATTATAATATGAACAACTTGGCCATCTTCTCCAATATTTTTGTACATACACTTCCATTAAATAGTAAAACTTGATTAATTTTCCAGTCTCCTTTGAACAAAACACAGATCACATTAATATAATGTCATTAATATGTAATATTGTCTACCAGAGCCTATTTCAATCTACATCACCCAGGGCTTGAAAAGAACTCACTTTGGCTGATTGCTGCAGGAAAGAGGAATTTATGCTTTCATTTGCACAATACAACAAGCTACAGTCAGCAGCCTGTTGTATTGTGCACTCTCTTAGATGCAGGAAACATGCTAAATTTGAATAATGGAGTTTAAATGGGTTGAGATCATGAAGAACCCACTCCATGTTTCAGATAACAGCATTGGCTGCTTAAAAAGCATAATTTTTCTCGGTGAAATTGGCTTGTTTTTCAAAAAGAATCGAGGTGTGTCTAAATTACCATCCTACAGCTGCAGACCAATCACGTGACATTTTGCGCTCTTTTGTTAACTTTTTCCGCCTATCAGCTGTGTTCAGCTCCTGACCTGTAGTATTTCATAGTATTCATTTGCATCCGTAACTTAAAACTCCTTAACTTTGACTGTAAATGCTACAAAAGGAAATAACGCTCTCTTGGGGACATGGGAAATGAAGCTCTCCGGAGCTCATGTACAGAATGTGATCGGATACTTTACTGGGGAAAGAGCGCGGATATGCGATCCACGGACAACGAGGCAAACAACAGGCAAGTAAATGTAAGAGCACGTGCACTTTATAGACTTTAGGACATTAGGTCCCATGGCATGAAATTTTCACTTTCTGAGGTTTTTGAACATTAATGTGAGCTCCCCTACCCTATTTAGGGCCCCCCTCCCATGACTAAAAGTTATGAAATGTGTAAACTGAGCATTTGCGATCCTTTTCTGCATTTGAAAAAAAGACAGCCCAAACGGGTGATTCTGAACAAGGGAAGTTTCTGACGTCACACTCTGAGAAAAATGCAAATGCACTTCCACCACCCATCTGGATGTCTACCCACCATCTATGGAACTCATGCCCAGAGAGTTTGGACCACAAACGAGCTACGCAATGCGAGATGCATTTTTTTATTTGCCTGGAGACACGAGAGTGTTTCCAGGCTCGGATGTCCTTTATCCGAGCCTCCGAACCTCTGAAACAGCAGTGGTTTAATTTTACTTTGGAAATGTGTTTATTTTTCAGTGGAAATCGTCTCATATCTTCCTCTGCGCTTAAACGCGGAAGTGGGGCCAGTGCACAGCGCTAAAGAGGAAAGAGCGGAGAGTTTGGTCACACCCCCACCCGCTCCACTGGCCTGTCTCTGTCCTCCTCATTTGTATTCAAGCAACAACGCCCATAATAAAGTGTTCCAGAGACATATTTTTGACTCTGACTGTGTTCATGAGGCTTTCTCATGCATTAAAGTGCCATATAAAAGCATCAAGAAGTACCATGTCATGGGATCTTTAAATACTAATTCAGCTTTCGTGTGGCGATCATATTGCGCTGTGCTCTGTGTGGACCGCGCTGTGTGGCTGCTCACTGCATATTGTGGCACCGTGGATCTCCATTCACAATGCGGCTAAGCTAATATTGAAACAATGCGATCAGCGCGAACAAGAACAGTCTCTTTAGGTTAATTTCCACTCTATTTTTGTTTATATGAAAGCCGAACGTTTTGCCATAGGCTATAGCGGTAGAGTAATACTTTATATTGATTCAATTTGACCCGTTTCGGCACTTTTGTAACTTTTTTTGACTCAGCGCTTATTTAGCCATGAGGTTTTGAATGGAAGTTCTTATGTATTATGTATGAATTAGGCTGTAATGCCAATACTATTTATTTAATAGAACTTTGAAAGTGCACTTTATTTTTGGAATTAAAGCTAGCTTATTGAAATTATTGAATTGTTATAAGTCCATTTTGATGTGACCAAAAAGTTTATTTATATGTATACTGCTAAGTATACGGCTCTGAGGGACTGCTTTAGCACCACTGTGTGGACAGAGCTCTGCCAGCCTCGTGGGGAGGACATCAACACTATCACGGACTGTATTACGGACTATATCAACTTCTATTTTGAAAACATCGCACCCTCTCGGACAGTGCGGTGTTTTCCAAACAAGCCATGGATTAACTCGGACATTAAAGCTGTGCTGAAGGAGAAGAAGAGAACTTTCAGGTCCGGGAGCAAAGAGGAGCTGAAGACTGTACAGAAGAAGCTGAGGAGGAAAATCAGACAGGCTCGGGCCAACTTTAGGAGGAAGATGGAACAGCAGCTGCAGCAGCGGAATGTCAGGGAGGTGTGGAGGAGTCTGAAGAGTGTCTCTGGCTTCAATCTTCTGCCCGTCCAGACAGAGGGAGACCAACAGTGGGTGAACGATCTGAATTCACACTTCCTGAGGTTCGATCAATCACCCACCCCTCCCCCCGCACTGCTGCATGGGCTCACCTTGTCCCCTGCACAATGGCCCAGACTGTCACCTCTTCACACCTCCGCCTCAGCCCCCCAGCCCCTGAATCCACATCAAGTACTCAGCCAGACCCCCAGCACATGCCTTCGCTCTTTGAGTGCGTGCACATGGTAGGATTGGATCAGGATTGGATTGGTTTTTTCACACTTGCCCGGCGGGTGGTCTGTCGTCCAATCCGAGTGCACATGCATGTCGCGCAATCAGATTCAGGTCAGCGACCTGGCACGCTCCACAACGCTATGTGGCGCTGTAGTCCAACTACTTCCGGGTGATGACTGCTCAATATAAACACAACACAACACAGCTATCTGGCAGTATACTGCGATGGCTTTTCGAGGAGTTTGACGGAGCGGCATTGGCGTACTTGTTGTGCATTCTGCAGAGTTTGGTTGTTCGTATGAATGACAAAACAGCGTTTTTGGTTTCTTTAATACGACACCAACCGTGTCGTCGGCGTTTGATACTACAAGCAATCGAGGACAACGAAAATTATGAGGATTGGGACCTACACATGTTTTAATCATGTTCTGCCTTGTTGTTTTTTGTTGCTTGCATCTTTTGTGCCACAAATAAAGGCATTAAATTTGTAGCTATGGGTTTATTGTTCATTTATGTAAGGTCTGGGGTAGTGAAATTACAACTACAACTACAAGTAAATTTCCACACTGATTTTTAATATTTACAAGTTATACAACAGTAAAAAAAAAAAAACACACTCTCTTCTGATACTATAAGGTCACAATAGATAACTCAAAATCTTTGTTAAAGTGCCCTGTGCGTCATTTCAAAAGTTTAAAACTCCGTGCACAGCTTCCAGGTGCTGGTAACAACAGGAACATTGAATAATTCCAGAAAAGACGACATTTACCGCACACACACACACACACACACACACACTTTATTGTGCTAAGAGCAAACAACGCGTTTCGATTTTACCTGGCGAAACGCGTTGTTCGCGCTAAGCCCAATAAAGGAATAAGTAAAGTCAAGCGAGTGTGCAGTAAATTCCTTCTTTTCTGGAATTGCCCTCTGCGTTACGTTCATAGTCCAGATATGGTGGAAGATGGGGCTTGTTGGTGCGGGAAGTACCGCTGTCCTGAGTCATCGTAATGCGCTCTCCCGGTGTTCTTCTTGGCTGTGGCGTGCGCTGCCCTGGGGTTTTTCCATTTGATTTTGATTTGCTCAGGCGTCCGAACAAAACCTGCCTGCTCCATCTTCAACGCTATCTTCTGATAAAGACTAGCGTTTCTTGTGCGCCGTCCGTCCATAAAGTTTTAAATGTTTATCTCTCGCACCTGGTGCAGCATGAACTCAGTTTCTTAGTCTGTCCAGTAGTGCGTGCTTGTTGCTTTCCAAACCAATCCCTGTGCACATGCAGCCATTACGACCCCAATCACTTTGCAATCGGTTTGGAGTTTTCCATGTGCACGCAGTGTTTGTCCTTCACAACAGCTCAGGTTAGGAGAGAACTGAGCCGGATAAGGAGTAGAAAAGCTGCTGGACCAGACGGGATCAGCCCCAGGCTCCTTAAGTCCTGTGCAGATGAGTTGTGTGGAGTTATGGAGCATGTCTTCAACCTGAGCCTGAAGCTGAAGGTGGTGCCATAGCTCTGAAAGACCTCCTGTGTGGTACCTGTGCCCAAGACACCGCACGTCACCGCTGCAGTTCTCGTATCGACCCGGCATTGGAGTAGAGGACGCCATCATCTCTCTGATACACCGCTCGCTGTCCCACTTGGAGAGACCTGGCAGCACTGTGAGAATCTTGTTCTTCGACTTCTCCAGTGCTTTCAACACCATCCAGCCACTGCTCCTGAGGGACAAGCTGGAGTGGGCAGGAGTGGACTGTGACCTGGCTGAGTGGATCCTGGACTACCTCACAAACCGGCCCCAGTTTGTGAGAGCGCGGGACTGTGTGTCTGACCTCATGACCTGCAGTGTGGGGGCGCCCCAGGGCACGGTCCTTACGCCCTTCCTCTTCACCCTCTACACTGCAGACTTCAGACACAACACGGACAGCTGTGTCCTGCAGAAGTTCTTTGATGACTCCGCCATCATTGGTCTCATCACAGACGATGATGACGCGGAGTAAAGGACTAACGCAGGACTTTGTGGACTGGTGTTAGCGGAACCACCTTCTCATCAACGCGGGGAAGACCAAGGAGATGGTGGTGGACTTCCGCAGATGCCACTCTACTGCCCCCCCCACCAGTGAACATCCAGGGAAGGGACATTGAGAGAGTGGACTCTTACAAGTACCTGGGTGTTCATCTGAACAATAAACTGGACTGGACTCATAACACTGATGCACTGTACAGGAAGGGCCAGAGTCGGCTCTACCTCCTGAGGAGACTGCGGTCCTTTGGAGTGAGAGGGCCACTCCTGAGGACCTTCTATGACTCTGTGGTGGCATCAGCCATCCTGTACGGTGTGGTCTGCTGGAGCAGCAGCATCTCAGAGAGGGAGAAGAAGAAACTGTACAAGGTCATCAGGAAGTCCAGCTCAGTCCTGGGCTGTCCTCTGGACTCGGTGCAGCAGGTGGGGGACAAGAGGGTCCTGGCTAAACTCATGTCTATGAGTGTCACCCCCTGCAGGACGCTTTGTCGGCTCTGGAGAGCAGCATCAGTGACAGACTGGAGTCTTTAACTGCTGTTTGTTCACTGCTCAGAATCAAAGACACTTCACTAGCTAGGACCACGCCATCAACATAATGCAGTGAAGATGTTTATTATTGAATGATAGTGGATGTCTCGGTGAATAGGTGGTGATGGCTGGGTTGAGACATTGGGTGGGGGCTCCGTCTCAATCTTCGATTGGCCCAGCGGAACGGGACCCCCCCCTTTAGGAGATGTCTTGTGGCTGAAAGACAAACGAGATAGGGGTGGGAGGGAGGGGTCGAGATAACCGAGACGAACTGGAATGAAGGGATGAGTGGCTATAAATGGCTCCGGGAAATTAGAGGTGTGGTTATGGTGAACTGTGATTCGCTGGTGAGGAGGAGAAGGTGGTTGAGGCGTGGTCCTGCTCCTGAATTTCAGTTAATCACATTAACTCCATTTCACTAGCTAGGACCACGCCATCAACATAATGCAGTGAAGATGTTTATTATTGAATGATAGTGGATGTCTCGGTGAATAGGTGGTGATGGCTGGGTTGAGACATTGGGTGGGGGCTCCGTCTCAATCTTCGATTGGCCCAGCGGAACGGGACCCCCAAAAGTTTTTGAAAGAGCATAAAGTGGAATGGGTCTGGAGGAGATCGTTGAGGTCGTGACGATCGTACACGAGGTAGGTGCTGGAGACCCGACAACCAAGGGTTTGAATTTTTTTTTTTTTTTTTTTTTTTTTTTTTTCGGTCGGGTACATCTGCCCTGGCCGTGGACATAGTGGCGCCAATGCGAAATAAATTAATGGAGAATGGATGGGGTGTTATGCCAGAAGAGGTCCGTGAAAGGCGAGAGGTTGCCGGAGCGCAGAGTGAGAGTGCAACGATAGAGAAGGTCTGAAATAAGTGGTAGGCGTTTCGGAGGAAGGCGAGGTTCAGTTTTTTGCAGTCCTTTAATCAGGCACGGGAACATGAAGATGAGACTGGCAGTCTTCACCACAAATCAGCTTGTATATGAGATTTATCCCTGAGAGGTAAGCCTGGACCCTACTCCCGCGGGAGGATTCATGGGGGCCGGTGCATAGTGTTCTGGGCAGCAGATTTGCTGTCCCCGTGACCCAGAAATGGAAAAGCAGAAGATGGATGGATGGATGGATGGCAAGCCTGGACGGTGGAGACGCAGACATTCCTGGAGTGGCGTGAGAGGGTGCTGAAATTGCAGATGATGGTGACGTCAGATGAGCAGAGGGGAAGCTGATAAAGGTGGTGTTGACTGATTTATTATTGTTAGAATGACTGATTTATTATTGTTAGAATGAATGGGAATGCCTGGATTAATCAGACCCCCCAAAAAATGGTGGAAAAGTAGGACGAAGTTCCGATGAAGCTGAAGGCTAATTGTGCGATTCGAAGGGCTCTGGAAGCAATGCAGAATCCGACTACTGCCGAAGATTCGGATTGAACACTGGAGAAACTGGAGCTGCGTCGTGAAGGTGCCGTATGGCGAATGAGGCAGGAGTGATGTAGAGAAACCGTGACGTGGAGGGTCTTCTCCCCTGACTGAGGAGTTGGACCTTTGCTGGAGTGGGGTCACTCGCGCCAGCGCAGATGGTTGACGGACGTGACCATGATAATGCTGATGTGCGTCCTTCAGCATGGGTTCGGATGGCAAGCATAGGAACCTGTAGGTGAAGAAAGCCACGCTCGAATGTTGAGGGTTGGATAGGTGAGGGATGAGGGTCGGAGGGATGGGGGGGTTGGAGTGATGAGGGTCGGGGGGATGAGGGTCGGAGGGATGCGGGTCGGAGGGATGAGGGTCGGAGGGATGAGGGTCGGGGGGATGAGGGTCGGGGGGATGAGGGTCGGGGGGATGAGGGTCGGGGGGAGACCTGTTAGGAGGGAGACCTGACGGGAGGGAGACCTGACGGGAGGAAGATCTCCTATCGTGAGTCGGGAGAGAGGCAGAGAAAGACCCGTCGTGGGTCGGGAGGGAGGGAGACCCGTCATGGGTCAGGAGAGCGAGGCAGAGAAAGACCCGTTGTGGGTCGGAAAGGAGTGAGACCCGTTGTGGGTCGGAAAGGAGTGAGACCCATCATGGGTTGGGCGGGAGGGAGACCCGTCGTGGGTCATGAGAGAGAGAGGCGGAGAAAGACCCGTCGTGGGTCGAGAGACCCATCGTGGGTCGAGAGAGAGACCCGTTGTGGGTCGGGAGACCCGACGTGAGCTGGGCGAGCCGTCGTGAGAGCCAGGCGAGCTGTCATGCGGTCATGAGAGCCGGGTGAGCCGTTGTGAGACCCAGGCGTATCGTCATGCCGTCGACCTGACGGGAGGAAGACCTGTTGTGGGTCAGGAGAGAGGTGGAGAGAAGAAGACCTGTCGTGGGTTGGGAGAGAGGCAGAGAAAGACCCGTCGTGGGTTGGGAGGAAGGGAGACCCGTCATGGGTCAGGAGAGCGCAGAGAAAGACCCGTTGTGGGTTGGGAGGGAGGGAGACCTGACGGGAGGAAAGGAAGCTATGCCTTTATTAGTCCCACAGTGGGGAAATTCCAGTTCTGCATTTAACCCATCCTGTTATTAGGAGCAGTGGGCAGCACATTACTGCGCCCAGGGACCATCTCCATGATCTTCTTGCTTCGGCTTGGTCAGGACCTAAGCTGGAGGATTTACCTATGGTGCATGTTTTGGGTTGATGGGGGGAAACCGGAGTGCCCGGAGGAAACCCACCCAGACACGGGGAGAACATGCAAACTCCACACAGAAAGGCCCAGGCGACCCGGGGATCGGACCCAGACCATGCACGCAAACTCCACACAGAACACACGCCTGAAGACCTGTTGTGGGTCGGGACAGAGGTGGAGGAGAAGACCCGTTGTGGGTCGGAAGACTCGACGTGAGAGCCGGGCGAGCCGTTGTGAGAGCTTGTCATGAGGCCAAGCGAGCAGTCGTGAGCCGTCGTGAGAGCCGTCCTGAGAGCCAAGTGAGCAGTCGTGAGAGCCGTAGTGAGAGCCAGGCAAGCCGTCGTGAGAGCCGTCAAGAGAGCCAGGCGAGCCGTCGTGAGAGCCGTCGAGAGAGCCAAGCGAGCCGTCGTGAGAGCCGTCGAGAGAGCCAAGCGAGCCGTCGTGAGAGCCAGGCGAGCTGTCGTGCCGTCGTGAGAGCCATCGAGAGAGCCAAGCGAGCAGTCGTGAGAGCCAGGCGAGCTGTCGTGCCGTCGTGAGAGCCAGGCGAGTTGTCGAGCCGTCGTGAGAGCCAGGCGAGTTGTCGAGCCGTCGTGGGAGCCAGGCGAGTTGTCGAGCCGTCATGGGAGCCAGGCGAGTTGTCGAGCCGTCGTGGGAGCCGGGCGAGCTGTCAAGCCGTCGTGGGAGCCAGGCGAGCTGTCGTGCTGTCGTGGGAGCCAGGCAAGCCGTCGTGAGACCCAGACGAGCCATCATGCGGTCGTGAGAGCTGGGTGAGCTGGCGGTCATCATGCCGTCATGAGAGCCGGTGAAACGTTGTGACAATCGGCCAGTCGTCAGTCGGCTTGGAACCTGTGGAAGAGCTAAGGACCTGAGGGTGGAGGTGCATATTGGGGATGTTCACAGGGCAGGTACGGGTTGAATGCCGGACAGATGAGCGGTCGAATTTGGAGACCGTAATAGTAGTCGCGACATGAGAGCTGAGAATGATGAAAGAATGCAATGATGTAGCATGAGCAGGAGAAGATGAGGATTAGATGGCGAGAGCATCGCTGAGGATGCATATAGGATAGAATGGTGAAGTCATGAGCTGACGTCGATGGTAGGATCCTCGATCGGGAAAGAGGTGGTGAGCCGAGATGGTGTAGCTCAGGTGAGGCGGAACTGGGAGGAGCTGAATAGTGTGACACGTGGTTATGATGGCTTAAGCTCACTTGTAATGGATGACGTGAGCTGCCCGAGCTCTAATAGCGTGAAACAGCAAGGGCCGGAATATGAATTGATGGCGAGCAGGTGTAAAGACAGCTAGTGTACGTCAAAATTGCGTGAGCAGCACGAGCTGAAATTGAGTGAGTGACATGAGTCGATGGGTGCTGAATATTGGAATAACGGAGAGAGGATGTAGAGACTGCTTAGCTAGCATGTGATGGAATGGTGTGAGCTAGCATGAGTTGCATGAGTTAGAATGGTCAGATGCGAGTCGGTAGGAGAGGTTGAATACGAGATGACAGTGTGCCATTGCAGAGAGGAGTTAAGCGAACAAAAAACATTCGTACGACGTTTCGGAGTGTGAACGAAAATAGTGTGAGTGGGCGTGGTGACTTGTGTAGGCTGCAACAACAGATAAACATTTGGGTGTTGGGGAAGGGGGGGAGGTGTAGAGTGGGGGAAGGGATAGAGCAGAAGACGGGAAATGGATTAGAGGCCCTGCCGAATGTGGGTAGGGCACGAGAGCCATCTAGCTCATGATGACTGAAAAGAGAGAAATGAGAGATGGGGAGAAGATGCATGTGCATGGGGAATTGTGCAGCCTGCGAGATGGGGACAAGAATGAGACACGAAGGGTGCAGGCACAGGGGGAGATGGCCTGCTTGAAAGCAGCTGAGATGATACAAGAGAATTCAAGTGAAACTGCACAGTAGACGGAATACGTTTACTGGCCACTGGTGGTGATACTACTTAGCCCCCAGCAGGGGGAGCTATGAGGCTGTAGTGGAGGAGAGGAGGGAGTGACGTCTGCAGCTGCACGCGGGAAACTTGATGGGAACCCGGAAGCTCGTTCGTCTCGTTCCAGGGCGCCGGGGTTACATCTTGATCTAAACTGTTGAAGGTCCTGTCTTGATGTGTCAGCCTGAAGGGGAACGGCGGGTGCTGGGCGGTAGCGAACGCTGTGGCTGCTAGAGGCCGGGCCGCGCTGTGCCGAAAGCCGTGGTTGCCAAAGCCGGTCTGCGCACCGAGAGCCGTCTCACTCTGACAGTACGCCGGGCTGCGCCAAGCTGCGCGCTCGCCTATACGAGGAGGAGGAGGCGACGAGAGGGACAATGTGGATATCCCGTATATACCGCCAGCACAGAGATATTGACGGTGGGTGCTCCTTAGAGATGGAGGTCCGCTGCGTGAGCGCGCGCCTGGAGCGTTCGCTGGGCGGCGCGGATATGCGGTGGAAGATCCTCCGGCTGCAGATTCCTGAATAGAAATCCTTCGCGGCGTAAGGAATTGCGGTCTGGAAGGAACGAGGAGACGTGAGGCAGGTTGGTGTTTGAATGTGACGGGTTATTAACCCAGCTCGAGCGAGCTGACGCGGTTGAGCTGTCGAGATAACCGAGACGAACTGGAATGAAGGGATGAGTGGCTATAAATGGCTCCGGGAAATTAGAGGTGTGGTTATGGTGAACTGTGATTCGCTGGTGAGGAGGAGAAGGTGGTTGAGGCGTGGTCCTGCTCCTGAATTTCAGTTAATCACATTAACTCCATTTATTGTACAACGTTCCTGTGCCTTTTAACCTTACACTGTTGTGTTTTTGTTTTTTTTTATCAATCAATCAATCAAACAATATTTATAAGGCGCTTTTCATACAAAATTGTAACACAAAGCGCCTTACAGTGGTCAAGGATTAGAAGATTGACCTTTATTGATCTTGCACAGGAGAAGTTGTTTCTATATTTGACCCGGGGAGCATCCCCATGATTTTGTTTTGTTATTTAGTCTTGGTCAGGCCCTAAGCTGGAGGATTTTACCTATGGCGCATGTTTAGGTTGGTGGGGGAAACCGGAGTGCCCGGAGGAAACCCACCCAGACACGGGGAGAACATGCAGTCTCCACACAGAAAGGCCCGGGCAACTTGAACCTTCTTGCTGTGAAGCATGAGTGCTAGCCACTCAGCCACCGTGCTGCCAGGAAAAAAAAAAGCAAACAGACAAACAAGCAGACGAACAAACAACAAACAGATATACAAGCAAACAAACAAAAGAACAAACAAAAGAAAAGCAAACAGACGACAGAAGTCAATCAAAGGCCAAGCTAAACAGGTGAGTCTTGAGCCCACTCTTAAAAACATGAACGTTCTCTGCAGCCCTGAGGTCCTCCGGCAGGCAGTTCCATAGACGAGGGCCGTAGTACTGAAAAGACGCCTCTCTGTGAGTGTGTGTCCTTACTTTGGGAATGGCCAGGAGCCTGCTGCCGGAGAAGCGCAGGGCCCGTGAAGGTTCGTAAGGGGAAAGCAGTTCTGAAAGATAAGAAGGCCCAAGACCATTAAGACATTTAAAAACCAGTAAAAGAACTTTAAAATCTATCCTGAAACTCACAGGGAGCCAATGCAGAGATTTTAAGACCGCTGTAATGTGGTCCCGCCCTCTGGTCCTAGTCAGGACACGTGCTGCTGAATTTTGTAATAATTGCAAACCTGAAATACTCTTTTTGGGAAGACCAGAGAGCAGGGCATTACAGTAGTCTATACGGCTGGTGACAAAAGCATCAATGTCTCCGTATTGGCCTGAGAGAGAATAGGGCGAACTCTGGCTATGTTTTTTAGGTGATAGAAACCTATTTTTGTGATGTTCTTGATGTGTGGGATAAAAGTCAGCTCAGAGTCAAAAATGACGCCCAGGTTTTTCACTTGAGGAGATGGGTTAAAAGACTGTGCTTGTAGTTTTGATAAAAGTTTCTCTCTCTGGGCCTCAGGACCGATGACTAGAACCTCAGTTTTGTCCTGGTTAATAGTGAAGTGTGGGGGGAAGGGAGAGGGGGGTGAAAACTGCGCTCTGACACGTGTGTCAGGTCTAGAGCAGGTCTAGACCAGGTCTAGACCTGCTCTTGCATGCGTTCGTGGGATTGAAGTCCCCCAGAATAAACTTTGGGGCGTCGGGGCAGATTGTGTCGAGCCGGTGCGTGACGTCACCAATCAGCTGTGCAGCGGCAGCAGCGGCAGCCCAGGGTGCACGTACACAATAGTAAAAAACAGCTGCTGGAACTCACGTGGCAGGTAAAAGGGCCGAAGAGAGACTGATAAAAGTTCAATGTCTGGAGTACAGATCCTCTCCCGCACAACAACAGTTTTACAGTACCTTTCATTGATGTAGCAGCACACTCACCACCGCGAGTCTTGCTGGTTACTTCCCTGTCGCGGTCCAGTCTGAGCGGAGTCCCAAAGCCGCTCAGAGACAGATCCTCCTCTTGGTCCGATTCGTTGAGCCAGGATTCCGTGAAGACAAGTAAACAGGCATTCTTAATCTCCTGCCTGACCGTGACCCAAGCTTCCAGCTCATCGAGCTTGGTGCGGACTGTGCATTCCCCAGCAGGATGGAAGGCAGGGCAGGGCAGGGCTCCTCCGCGGAGCGCACTCGGTTCATTTGTCTCATGACTCAAACAGTACGCGAGAGAGTCCGCACAACAGCAACAAGTAGTCCAGGTTGAGTAACCACATTGTTGATCAAAAATAAGAGATGACACACCAAACACACGGATAAACTTTGCTTAAACGCACCAAACTGCTCGAGGAGCTACCCGGGTCGCACGCTGTGGAGCGCCCCCGGAAGAGACAGACAGCCCCCCCACACACACACACACACACACACTTCACTGTTAATACATTTTGTTGAAAATCTATGAAAGTTTGAGTGTTTAAACGAGAGACAAATGTGAGAAACACACAGAACACAGTGTTACACTATAAAAAAATTACACTATTAAAAAAAAAAACTTGGATCGGGGCCTTGGAACGAATCAGGCTTTTTCCATTGAAATAGCTACTCAACTTACGAATTTTTCACGTTACGAAACCACTTCTGGAACGAATTAATTTCGTAAGGTGAGGTACCACTGTATTATATTATATTATATTATATTGTATTTTCTGGTGCTCCTTGTCTCCATTCAGACAAGGTTATTATAGGTGTTATTATTGCAAAACTGATACCTTGATAAACATGCATTCTTGCTTTGAGTAGGCTCGCCTCTCCACACATCTGAACTGTAAATTGGTCTAGTGGTTCACGCTGCAGATTGGTGGAGAAGGAAAACTTAATTCCATGCAGTGGAAAAAATCAAGTGGCGAAACTCCCCCAGAAGTTGTATAGTGCACCTTTAATTTAGGACAATGTTAACAAAATTATCTTTTGAGCAAAAGATTTTTCCTGAATCCATGGTGACCCTGCATGGAGGTAGCTATGCCAACCAGCTAGCTCTGAAATGCTACAGAGTTTTTACGCTAATGCAATGATTTCTACACTAAATACGGCAGATGTTCCAGTGGGAATGTCCAGTCTCATCACTGAGAGAAAGAGAGAGAAAGACAGGTTGTTGTGTGTCCTTGATTTGGCTCCCGCTGGAGGCTGCTGTGATATTGCAGGACACAGAGGAGGGACAGTTTTGTCCTGAGGCCTGTTCCTCTCCTGAAACTGCCCTGATATAGGATCTGCTGATTCTACCTATTGAGCTGACTTAATCCATTCTGTTATTGTTGTACTTTACTGCTCAATGTGTTCAAACTGCCCCTCGGGGACAAAAAAAAAAGCGACACTGTGGCTGAGTGGCTAGCACTCACGCCTCAGAGCAAGAAGGTTCCAAATTCGTCCTCGGGTCACCCGGGCCTTTCTGTGTGGAGTTTGCATGTTCTTCCCATGTCTGGGTGGGTTTCCTCCGGGCCCCATCAACCCAAAAATATAGGAAAAATCCTCCACCTGAGGTCCTGACCAAAACCTAGCATGGAGATGGGTCCCCAGGCGCCTGAAAGATGAGCTGCCAACTGCTCCTGAAAGGATGGATGAAATACAGAGAATAATTTCCCTACAGGGATAAATAAATGATAATAAATAAGTAAATAAATAAATAAATAAATAAATAAAGTGATATTGATTAATTAATTTATTACTCAGGTAGGGGTGACACTATACTGTTTGAAACCAAGTACAATTCAATCCAAAAGTTACAAATTCTAATTCTAATTGAGGGCTGTAGACCCATGTCTGATCATAACAAACAAAGTGCTGTGATCAGCCTTCTGGAGCACAGCAGGCCAGTGTCCGTCTTGCTCTCCTGGGTGATTATCTGGGACATGGCCGCTGACACAGTTAGTGCGCTGCTCCATTGAAGAAGCATTTAATTGCCTTTGGAATGAATTGTGCTGCTCTCTGTCACATTTATCATCTGCTTCATTTTGAAAATCCTCACCACAAATAGCTCTGCAATAATCCTTTAGCAGAGTCGTAATGTTCTCAAACACAAGCACAAATCTCGGACTGCAGAGAAGACAACATGAACAATGAGGCGTGGAGAGTTATATTTTAAAGCCAGCTGTCCAGAGTTCTGTGGCTGTTACAGCAGTGCTTCGAAGAATTCAAGTTCACTGTCAAGAAACTAATGTATTAGGGGTGAGATGGTATATGTATTCGTATTGAACCGTTGCGGTACGGGTTCACGGTTCGGTGCGCGCATATTGACGGAGAATATACGGTACAAAAGTTTAATATTGAACTGACCACGGGACTTTCATTTTGCAAGGGTTTCCTTGAGGACTCTCTGACCATAGACATTTGCCCTGATTGGTCCATGAACATGTAAACACAGGGATGAAAGTCATCAGTCATGAAAAAAGCGGAAAGTCATGTGTGTATATACAGTGCCGTGAAAAAGTATTTGCCCCCTTCCTGATTTCTGTGTTTTTTGCATATTTATCACTCAAAACATTGTCAGATCATCAAACCAATTTTAATATCACACAGAAACAACCCAAGGAAAGACAAAATTCAGTTTTTGAATGATGATTCCATTTATTAGTGCACAAAAAAAATCTAAACCTATCTGGCCCTATGTGAAAAAGTAATTGCCCCCTTAATCTAATAGCCAGTTGAGCCTCCTTTGACAGCAATAACTGTAACCAAACGTTTGCGATAATTGGTGATGAGTCTTTCACACCGCTGGGGAGGGATTTTGGCCCACTCTTCTATGCAGAATTGTTTCAATTCTGCCATATTGGAGGGTTTTCTTGTATGAACTGCCCGTTTAAGGTCACACCACAGCATCTCAATCGGATTTAAATCCGGACTTTGACTTGGCCACTCCAAAACCTTAATTTTGTTTTCTTTGAGCCATTCAGAGGTGGACTTGCTGGTGTGTTTTGGATCATTGTCCTGTTGCATGATCCAAGAGCGCTTGAGTTTGAGGGCACGAACTGATGGCCGGACATTCTCCTTCAGGATCTTCTGGTAAACAGCAGAATTCATTTTTCCGTCAATCACAGCAAGTTGTCCTGGTCCTGAGGCAGCAAAGCAGGCCCAGACCATCACACTGCCACCACCATGCTTTACTGTGGGCACCATGTTCTTTTTATCAAATGCTGTGCCATTTTTACGCCAGATGAAACGGGCTGCAGACCTTCCAAAAAGTTCAATTTTAGACTCATCGGTCCACAAAATGTTTCTCCAAAAGTCTTGAGGGTCATCAAGGTGCTTTTTGGCAAAGGTGAGACGAGCCTTTGTGTTCTTTTGTGAAAGCAGTGGTTTTCTCCTGGGAACTCTTCCATGGATGCCATTTTTGGCCAGTGTTTTTCTAATGGTGGAGTCATGAACACTGACCTTAACTGAGGCCAACGAGGCCTGTAGTTCTTTCGATGTGCGTCTAGGTTCTTTTGTGACTTCCTGAATGAGCCGTCGTCGCACTCTTGGAGTAATCTTAGTTGGTCGACCACTCCTGGGAAGGGTTGCAACTGTTCCCAGTTTCCTCCATTTTTGAATAATGGCTCTGACAGTGGTTCGCTGGAGCCCCAGAGCTTTGGGAATGGCTTTGTAACCTTTTCCTGAATTATAGACTTCTATCACTTTTTTTCTCATTTGTTCTTGAATTTCTTTGGATCGTGGCATGATGTGTTTGTTCTTGAGATGTTGTAGCCAACTTCACTTTGTTTGACAGGAACTATTTAAGTGATTTCTTGATTCAACACAGGTGGTGACAATCAGGTGTGGGTGTGGCATGTAGAACTGAACTAAGTTTTCTCAAAACTGTGGTTAGTCACAGTTAGTTTGTGATTTAACAAGGGGGGCAATTACTTTTTCACATAGGGCCAGATAGGTTTAGATTTTTTTTGTGCACTAATAAATGGAATCATCATTCAAAAACTGAATTTTGTCTTTCCTTGGGTTGTTTCTGTGTGATATTAAAATTGGTTTGATGATCTGACAATGTTTTGAGTGATAAATATGCAAAAAACACAGAAATCAGGAAGGGGGCAAATACTTTTTCACGGCACTGTATATATATATATATATATATATATATATATATATATATATACCCAAAATCTTTCTCAACGAATTTGCAAAGATATATATAAAAAAAGACCCCGCGGTTGAAAAATTGAATGGTGTACACAGCTGTACACAGTTTGTTATTGCAAAATGCACATGTTTAAAACAGCATTATGTTGTTATCTGTGATATAGGCCAGGCCTATAGCTCATGTTCACTGAGCTATGTGAATGTAAAAAAAGTGTTCAGGCACTTGTGTGAAGGTACCCATGTGTTAAAACTTCACTGATGTACCCAGCTCAGTAACCAATCAGTATATCAATATATGACAACTCAATGTGGTGCTTGCGTGTTCACTTGTTTTACTTACAGGTTTTAAGTTGCAGCTATCTCAGCTGGAGATTTAAACAATAAAAATTTGCCTTTGAGGACAGCCTTTCTGGTTATCTTTTTTTTCCCCTGCACTGTACCGAAAATGTACCGAACCGTGAGGTCTGAACCGAGGTACGTACCGTACCGTGAGGTTTGTGTACCGTGCCACCCCTATAATGTATCCTATCAGTTAGTGCCCATGTTATACAAACTGCCTTTCTTTGAAATTATAGTGATGTTCTGCCTCTTTCACAAGGAATATATATTATCATAAACTATTTTTGTAGCCACAACTGCCATTCAAGGAAATGCATGGTCTGCCCATATTAAAGAAAATAAGGCTGCCGGTGAGCAATTGAGGGAGTTTCTAAGGGGTGCGCCTTTCCACCCTTCAGAGGAAACTCATTTTGGCCTTTTGGTCATTCCTCAAAGCTCATGACCATAGGTAGGGGTAGGATCAGAGATTTAAACCAGAACTAAAGCAGAACTAAACCAGGACTAAACCAGGATTTGAGAGTAGAAACGAAGACTGAGTGTTAAATGTGAGCTTTGCCTTTGGGCTCAGCTCTTTCTTTAAAACAATAGTCTTATACAGTGACCACATCAGTGCAGATGCTGTACTGATCCAACTGTCAATTTCACGCTCCATCCTCCCCTCACTGTGAACAAGATCTTGAGATACTTGGACTCCTCCTCCTTGGAATTGAAGCAGGGATTTTTTTGTTTCTGTTCCAGAACCACAGCCTTGATGATGATTTTCCAATTCTAACACATAAAATGTCTTACTTTTATATGAAAACATTGAATATAAAAAAAACTGCTTGCTGGTGATGTCGTGTTTAAGGCGTTGCACAGATACATACAGTGTCATTTGCCTTCCTCAAGATTCAAGGTTCAAGACTGTTTAATTGTCATATGCAGAATCAACACAGGGTCAACAATGCAATGAAATGCTTAAGATCAGAAGAACTGTTGACTCGCTAAGATAGTCAGAAGTACTAATAACATGCAATAATAGTACATGGTAAAAAAGTGTAGCAAAAGTGCAGGGGAAGAAGTAAACAATATAATAAAAAATATAAAAATTATGTAATAAAATGTAATAAAAATACAAAGTACAATGTACAAAGGTGCAGGTAGGATTAAATAAGGTGTAAGTAGAATATTTCACAGATTGCACATAATATGGTGTACTATAAGTGTTGCATGTGGATTTCGTATTGCACATAGTATGGTATAACACTAGAAGTCCCGGGAATTTTGACAGCCCCCCTAAAGTCCTGGAGAAGGGTCAAAAGACCCTTAGTCCAAACTGATGGCTCTGATGGCCACAATTAGCATCTCTTCATTTGTAAATGCGTCCATTACCTGTTGAATCAGCAGGGGGGAGGACTATCTGGTGGGAGGCTGATGGAACCATTCTTGGACAAGGGCAGAAATGTTACCACAGACAATTTCTTTACATCACTGTCACTTGCAAAACGACTACTTAGCCGGAATTCAACCATCCTCGGCACAGTCAACAGGATTCGCCAAGAAATCCCACCGTCAACTCGACAGATGCACCGCGATGAATTTACCACCCAGGTGTTTTCATCCACTGGTGCCACACTGACTGTGTATGCACCCAAGCGGAAGAAGACTGTGTATATTCTCAGCAGCATGCACAGCACGATTCAGACACAGGAAACCACCAAAAAGAAGCCAAACACCATCACACTCTACAACACAACAAAGTGCGGCGTCGATATCATGGACCAGATGGTGCGGGAATACACTGTCCGCACAGGAACAAGGCGCTGGCCAGTAGCAGTGTTCTACAACATGATAGACATTGCAGCACTGAATGCCCACGTGCTCTATCAATTATGCACTGGGAGAAAGGAAAGACGGGTGGATTTCCTGTTTGAACTGGCAAGAGAGTTGGCTCACTCCCACGTGGGTATGAAAAAGGCCCAAAAGGAGCAATTGCTTCGGCAACAACCCTCCACACCACAACTCGGACAAAGAGCCAAGTGTCAGGCTAAAATCAAATGCAAGGACAATCGTGCAACAGTGCGCTGTGATGACTGTTACAAATATACATGTGGGAAATGCCGAAAGGAGCAATGGCAGTGCCAGAATTGTTAGTGACTGCTCAAATGTATACTCAACAAAAATATAAATGCAACACTTTTGTGTTTGCTCCCATTTTTCCTGAGATGGACCCAAAGATCCAAAATTCACTCCAGATACACAACACTACCATTTCTCTCAAACATTGTTCACAAATCTGTCCAAATGTGAGATAGCGAGCACCTCTGCCCCGCCGAGACAATCCACCCCACCTCAGAGGTGCGCCACATCAAGATGCCGATCCGACATCATGACCAGTGCACAGGTGCGCCCCAGACTGCCCACAATAAAAGGCCACCCCGAAATGTGCATTTTTTTGCTTTATTGGGGGTCTGGGGACCCCCAATAAAGCCTCTTCAATGGCTGTGTGAAGTTGCTGGATATTAGTGGGAGCTGTTACACGCTGTCGTATACGCCGGTCAAGCACATCCTAAACATGCTCAATGGGTGACATGTCCGGTGAGTATGCTGGCCATGCAAGAACTGGGACATTTTCAGCTTCCAAGAATTGTGTACAGATCCTTGCAACATGGGGCCGTGCATTATCTTGCTGAAACATGAGGTGATGTTCATGGATGTATGGCACAACAATGGGCCTCAGGATCTCATCACGGTATCTCTGTGCATTCAAAATGCCATCAATAAAATGCACCTGTGTTCTTCGTCCATAACAGCCTTTGAAGAGGAGTGGACCAACATTCCACAGGCCACAACTGACAATCTGATAAACTCTATGCGAAGAAGATGTGTTGCACTGCATGAGGCAAATGGTGGTCACACCAGATACTGACTGGTTCTGAGTCCCCAGACCCCCAATAAAGCAAAAAAAATGCACATTTCGGGGTGGCCTTTTATTGTGGGTAGTCTGGGGCGCACCTGTGCACTGGTCATGATGTCGGATCGGCATCTTGATGTGGCGCACCTGTGAGGTGGGGTGGATTGTCTCGGCGGGGCAGAGGTGCTCGCTGTCACACATTTGGACAGATTTGTGAACAATGTTTGAGAGAAATGGTAGTGTTGTGTATCTGGAGTGAATTTTGGATCTTTGGGTCCATCTCAGGAAAAATGGGAGCAAAAACAAAAGTGTTGCGTTTATATTTTTGTTGAGTGTATTTCACTCATTTGCATTCTTTGAAAATATGCTTTTTTCCTTTGTAATTTTTTTTCTTCTATTTTTGGCACACAAAAATAAGTTACTTCTGCAACAACCTTCCACACAAAAACTGGGAAAACAGTTGCTTTTGCATTCATTGTAAATATGTTTTGTTTTGTATTTTTTTAACAATAAATGTTTAGAGTTTTTGATCCCAAATTCTCGTTGATCCTGATGATTCACTGCATAAAAATCCACACGCACACACACACACACACACACACATGCAAAAACACGCATTACCTACGCTTGCCTGGGGGTCCCCTCCCCCACACAGGCTCAAGCGACTCTGTGACTCAAGCGACTGCTGTGAGCCGCTAACAGCCACATTTCCACAACAAAAGGAGTGTCCACAGGGGGTCCAAAGGGTCAGATGACCCCTCTGTGGGTCTTTTAGGTAAAAAGGTCAATTGACCCCTCCGCGGGACTTCTAGTGATAAATATTGCACGTGGGTTATTGCACAGATTATTGCACAGGTAACAGTAATTTACAGTGAGGTAGTGACAAACATGATACATTCATATAGAGCACCAGCAGTAAACATATTATGCATAATGAAAGGTAGTTTAGTGCAGTATTATTGAGAGTTCAGTATTATTTAGAGTATTACCCAGAGTTCAGTAGTCTGACAGCTTGGGGGTAATAGCTGTCTTTAAGTCTTTTTGTGCGTGCTGGCAGGCTCCTGTATCGTCTACCAGAGGGTAGCAGACGGAAGAGTCCTTGTGCCGGATGAGTATGGTCCTTAGTGATGCTGTGTGCCTTACGCAGACCCCTGCTGTGGTAAATGTCCTGGATGGAGGGGAGACTGCTGCCAGTGACGTCCTCTGCCACTCGCACCACCCTCTGTAGTGCTTTGCGGCTCTGAGCGGTGCAGTTCCCATACCACACTGTGATGCAGCCCGTCAGCAGGCTCTCGATGGTGCACCTGTAGAAGTTTGTGAGGATGCTGGTGTTCATACCAAACTTCCTCAACTTCCTCAGGAAGTAGAGTCTTTGTCGGGCTTTCTTAACCACAGTGTCTGTATGTAGTGTCCAGGACAGATCCTCAGTGATGTGTACCCCAAGGAACTTAAAGCTGCTGACCTGCTCCACCTCAGCGTTGATAATGGAGATGGGGGGATGCTGGTCTACACGCTGTCTCCTGAAGTCCACGATCATTTCCTTAGTTTTGCTGATGTTCAGAGAGAGGTTATTTTCCTGACACCAGCTGGTCAGTGATTTCACCTCGTCTCTGTAGGCGCTCTCGTCGTTGTTAGTGATGAGGCCTAAGATGGTGGTGTCGTCAGCAAACTTGAGGATGATGTTCATAGGTACAGTCATAGGTGAACAGGGAGTACAGGAGAGGGCTGAGAACACAGCCCTGGGGTGCCCCAGTGCTGAGGACATATGTGGAGGAGAGGTAGCTGCCGATCCTCACCGCTTTTGGCCTATTGGTGAGGAAGCAGTAGACATCCCCAGGCCCAGGGCGGTGAGTTTAGAGACCAGTTTGGAGGGGATTATGGTGTGATTGCCGAGCTGTAGTCAATGAAGAGCATTCTCACATATATGTTTCCTCTCTCCAGATGACTGAGAGAGGAGTGGACTGCTAGAGCAATGGCGTCGTCTGTAGACCTCTTTGCTCTATATGCAAACTGCAGGGGGTCCAGAGTGTCGGGGAGGGAGTCACAGATGTGTCTCTTAATGATTTGTTCAAAGCACTTCATGATGACAGATGTGAGTGGGCCGATAGTCATTAGGACAGGATGCTGTGGGGGTCTTTGGGATGAGGACTACAGTGGAGGTCTTGAAGATGGTGGGCACGATAGACTGGCTCAGAGACAGGTTGAAGATGTTAGTGAACACCCCGGTGAGTTGGTCAGCACAAGCCCTCAGCACCTGTCCGGAGATGCCGTCGGGTCCTGGTGCTTTGCGGGTTTTCACTTTGTTGAACGCCTGTCTCACTGTAGTAGTGTCTATACAGAGTACAGCGTCCTCACTGTCCACATGGGGTCTGGTGACAGGCGTGGTGTTATAGTCATAGTCATAGTCATAGTTTGCTTTATTGTTGAAAACAATCATGTACATTTCGTTTCCCCACTAATCAGGCAGGACAGTGATAGAGTGGGTAGGGGAGGGGCCGCTGCGCATGCGCGCGCCGTCGACTGGGAGATGCAGAGTAGAAAAGATGCAATACGAGATGCAGAGTAGAAAAGATGCAATACACTCAGTGACAATTTAACAACATGTAATGACAGAAAAACAATTGGAGATATAACATACGGTGATCTTTTTCGTTGGCAACAGAAGGAAGGGTGTGGGGGGATCAGATTGGAAATCAATCCAGGGAGGCGAAGTCAAAACACAGATAACTATTGGAGCCACACAGATTTTCACAGGGAGACATATCCTCCAGGTACATTGGTGCCAAACATATGACTTGCCACGCACGATACGAGTCCCTCGCATATCCAGCAGCAAAAGTACCATCCGGACACACCGCTTCTCCCGGAGCTGCACTCCTCTGTAATTTGGAAAATCCAAAAGCGAGAAAATGATGAAAAACAAGAGAGGCACGCAGACAACAGGAGCAATAGATATTATCTGCATCAAACCGGGCATAGAAGGTGTTGAGTTCGTCCAGAAATTATGCGTTGGACAGTTCCACTGGCCCGCTCCTCCCCTTGTAGTCAGTGATGCAGCGCAGCCCATGCCACACACGTGCCATGACTATTTGCTGAATGTGTCTCAGTCATAGACTGTATAAAGAAATGGACTAAGGGAGTGTCACCCATAGTGTTCAGCTCCAGCTAAATGAAGCCAATGAGACTCGCAGTTATAGGGGCGAATTGAGAGCAGAGCTCCATATGTGAAAATCCAACCATGAATATCATAGCAACCAAAGAGCCAATACGGAGCAAGGTTGTTGAAAGTAACACTCCTTCCCAGCCACACCGCTGATTTGGCAGGGGAAAGGTGCAGCTCAGAAAAAAATAGCTGATTTGTCTGTTGTTGGTGGTCACATTTTGATTTCCGGACAAAGTAGCACAATTAAAACACTGAATGAATAAAAATGTCAAGTGAGTTTAAACAAACATTTTAAGACCAAAATTATGAGCCTGACAGCAGAAGTTACAGAAAAAGGGGTGACTTTTTTCAATAGAATAAATAAGGTAAAAAGTCATGCCCAAAGTCACTTTCTATCTGGAACATAGAGGCTATCAGTTTAGCTTTGCCCATTGTTACAGCCTATGCTTTACCTTCTCTCCCTATTTCACGCTTAGATATCCTGCCCTATAAAGCCTTTGTAGCAAAAAGCAAATAAAACATGTAATTCATCTCTTTAAATGTAAGATTTTCCTCTTCACCTGCAGTGCCCCTCCTTAGAAAGAAAAAAGCTTTGCGACATGAGCTTTTTGTACATCTCTGTGGGAGGGTCACAGATGGACACTGCTCACTAACTCAAAAAGTGTGACAAAGACTCAAAGACAAGACAAAATGAATCTCGCTTTACACTAGCATAATGTGCACATACTGACCTCAATCCCGCTATCACAAAGCATATAGTTATGAGAATATCCATTTTCTATAGGCCTTATCAGTCAGGGAGGGGAGCAGAGCCTGTGTTACAGCCTGTGTTACAGCCTTGAAAAAGTAATTACTCTAGTGTAGTGAAATGAATGCATGCATACATAAGACGTATTAGATGTATTATGCTACATGATGGGGTGTATCTCGGGATGTAATCTCGTCCATCGGTTGGAGTTGTAAGTCAGCAGAAAAACAGCTGAGACCAGTGTTTTCGGACAGCATTCACAGTGGGAATATTTATTCAGTGTGTGATTAGAGTAAAGAAGAGGTCAAGGTTTGGTCATCATAAAAGAGAGGATCTAGGACACCCAAGAGAATGGTGCAACTGGTCAAACGTTTTTAGTTCAGGAGTACAGTTTGTATTATGTGCCAATGGAAGTTGTGCGCATCTGTTCCTACCATAGACTGCATACAGAAGTGGACTAAAGGACGTGACGTCACCCTCAGTGTTCGGCTCCAGTCAAATTAAGCTCACTGCACCCAGCAGTTATAGGGTGAATTTGGAGTTCCACATTAGGAATAGGAATTTATTTATGGACGAAATAGCCAAATGAAACACCAGGATCATGTAGAGCGGGTTATACGAACATTGTAAGACCAAAATGAGAACGCTGACAACAGCCGTTACGGAGAGAGGGGTGACTGTTTTTCAATACAAAGTGAATTGGAGCCAATGGAACCGGGGTCTGCCACTGAGTGTTGTAGCCAAGACTGTGCTAACTGAAACCAAGACCTGTCCAAGACCACAGGGTCCTGAGACCAGGACAAGACAAGTATGTGATGTGTGTAGTGTGTGCGCAGTGTTGCATATAGTGATGTGTGAAGTAATGTGTGTAGCGATATGCCACACAGTGTCAAATCATAAACACACCTGAAATAGTATTTTGATTATTTCACACATATTGATGTCCCTCTTTTTTTTTGAATAGCAGAAAGGTTCCAATATGTGTCATTCTTTACAAAGCTTTTTCAAGCCTATATTGGACTCTTTCTGATGATTTTAGTGTGTAAATGGTCTTCACATCAGTGTGTTTTACATGGCCATTGTTAGAACTGAACTAAAAGTGAAATACTTCAAATATAGGCATTTATCACTGTTTTTGTGATAAATGCCCACGATGTGTAATGTAGGACCTTTAAAGTGATACTCCGGGATTTTTGACATAGGGTCCAATTTTCTAGTTAGCCAGCGTGTAGGATATGTGTAGAGAAAGTTATTTTGCGATTTCATGCAGTCTTTGTAAAATCTGAGTTGGCTGTTGCTAAGCTAGCGAAAGTGAACGTCCTGCAGCTAGCCAGCCACTAAAATAGACATACCCAGTACAAAACAAACACCCAAACAAATCAGTTATTATGCCAGGGTATCGATGTACATATCTGTGTTGATAGAATGATTAAGGAAGTAAACCAAGCATGTATTCCTTTGATCATCATCAGCAATTCGTACTTCCTCATTGAAAGCTTGACAGCCGCGGATTGATATCACCCGCATGTCCCAATCCGACCGGCTCTAATAGTTTGTTTACTAGCAACCTCGCAACTGTAAAAGTGAGCACACGGAGCCTGTTCAAAGTATGGCAATGTTTGGCGAGCCCGATTATTTTGATGAGGAGGAAGAGCAGTTGCATTTTTCCAGTGAACCATACTTGTATGAGCCGGAGTATACGGACGAAGAATTGAAAGAGATGGATTTACAAAGAGCAAGAGAACAAGAGAGCGCGTCTGCAAATGCAGCCGCCGCCGAAGCTGCAGCAGAAAGCCGGTGTAGAACACCTGGACAGAAGAACCGGGGATTGGTGGTGTCAGTGCCGAAATTGCGAAGTTATGGAGAACGAGGATGAATGTTTTTGCTGCAGGGAGTGGGACTTAGTTATCCCACAAATGCAAGAGCTGGAGCTAGATACTTCGTTTCGAAGTCTAGATGTGTCTGGTGGCCATAGCACTTCCAATGATGTCTGCATAACAGAGCACCAGGACTTCTTGCCCCATCTCAATCGTGGCGTACTGGAGACATTCTTCTGCGTCGAAAAGATAAATTGGAAGAAACGACCTAGACCTGCTGGACCTAATGGCCAGTTATCAATGCGGTAAGTGGTGTGCCAGAAAAAAATGTTGAATGTAGGAGCGTTTGGCCAGTTGCAAAATCAGTGAGATGATTATACTCACATCTTCTAAGTTAGGCCTCCTGTTTCTGTTACTCACCAACGTGTGTAATGCATGCCTCCAGTCTCTACTCTTTGTAATAATGACAACTGCTGCTGATGAATAGAAGGGCACGTTGTGATTTTTATCCGCTACTAGTCGATTGATTTCGGCTTTTGCTCTGGCGAGTCCCTGATGAAGTGACCTGTTCGCATCACAATCACAATTGACGAGGGAGAAGTAAAATTCCGCCGCTGCTTAGAAACTAGTCCCCCAATATGCGTCAATTAAGTCGTTTGAAGCAAGGTCCGTTTCGTTCAAAATCTTATTATATCAACACAGATATTTAAATCGATACCCTGGCATAATAACTGATTTGTTTGGGTGTTTGTTTTGTACTGGGTATGTCTATTTTAGTGGCTGGCTAGCTGCAGGACGTTCACTTTCGCTAGCTTAGCAACAGCCAACTCAGATTTTACAAAGACTGCATGAAATCGCAAAATAACTTTCTCTACACATATCCTACACGCTGGCTAACTAGAAAATTGGACCCTATGTCAAAAATCCCGGAGTATCACTTTAAGTACAAAATATAATAATTGAAGCCTCATTTTTTGTTTGTTTGTCTCAAGGATATTTATTTTATTATTATTATTATTGCCCTGAAAATGCTAACAGTGGTTCTTTGGAAATGCTATGATAGGCAAAACGGACATTTTGCATTGTACAGAAGGAGCAAGTGACCTTTATTTTATTACCTTTATTAACCCCTGAGGCTAAAGGTGGTTGCGTGGCCTCTTTTAATGCTTTGGCCATGATTTCATTTGCTATGGTGACCTCTTGCGTGACTGTGGTGGACACATCTGACACCAACACAAAAAACAACCTTAGATGATGTATGTAGACCAGATGCTTTTGACACAAAATCCTTGTTTGGTCTGAAAAAAAAAAACATTACTGTGCTCTCAGTGCTGCTCTTAGGTCGTTTTCACAACTTCCTTGTTTGGTTCGTTTAAAACGAACCAGAGTTCGTGCTCCTTTGATTCAGACCTTTTGGGCTGGTGTGAATAAAAAACAAAAATCTCGATCCGGAGCAAACAAGCGAACAGAGACCACCTAAAAATCTCGGTCTCAGCACGGTTCCATTCGAACTCTGGTGCGCTTCGTTTGAGGTGAGAATGCAGACCGGACTCGATCCGACACAAGTTGGCTTTTTGTACTTAACGAGCTCCTGTCGTATGTTGAGCATTATGGGAAACCGAGGCTGACGAAACAAAACAAAACAAAACAAAACTTACGAGGTTTACTTATGTTTTGCGTGAAGAGCAAGAGTCAGAACTTGATGCGCACATGAGCACTGTCCTCCGTAGTCGTCTTGCCCTGTGTCTTCGTCGTTTGGAAATTGATTGTAAAATAGTGTAAACCTCACGATGCTGCTCAAACATTTGTGCGGAATGTAAAAACTGAGCAAACCATATCGCTAAGGCTAAATTAAAAACAGCACGTAACACCATTATTCTCCTCCTTTCGTGTTTGGACATGGTGTTTTGACACGGCTCATTTCTGTTCAATGGCTGAGCGACCTCAGCACACGTGACTTTGTTTATAGATGTTAGTCTGCTTGGTGAAAAACTGCAGTGTGAAAGTGAACCACACCAAAATAAAAAAATAAATAAAAAAATTTGGTAAGGACCAAAGCAAGTGAACTATCGGACTTTCCTGGTGTGAAAACGACCTTACTTTCTTGTCTTATGCCTTCCCTTCAGTGCAAACTCACTTAAAGGTGCATTGTGTAACTTTTCTGGTGGAGGGTCCATCTCCATGGAGATGTTATTGCTTTGTCTGGAATGTTTCACAGTATGGTATTATACAATTCTATGTTCGTGGAAACCAAACCAGACCAAGTTACAGGTCAGATCTGTGGAGAGGAGACCCTGTTTTTTGTGTATTTATGGAGCATTGTCATGTGGCAGCATTGGTGACATACAGTAGGCTTGTGGACAGAGCATTTCACAGAATCTTATAGGTAACCAAACAGGGCCTGAGAGAGATTGCAAAAATACTTGACATGCATGGATGGCATCTAAAACCACATGTTTTTGATGAGGGTGTAAAGTTATAACATGGTAGAAAAAAAACAACGAGATTTTCTCTACTACCTGGAGATGAGGACCGACACGGAGAACAACAAAAGAGGGTGCATGAGTGAGTGAAAAGCTTCTACTGACTGACATAAAAATCACATAAATGACTAAATGAAATAGAGCTCTAGTTCCTTCAGAGCCCTCCTACAGTATTGCCACATGATAATGCTACATCATAATGAGGACCGCTGTGCTTTAAAGGTCCCATGGCATGAAATTTTCACTTTCTGAGGTTTTTGAACGTTAATGTGAGCTCCCCTACCCTGTTTAGCCCCCCCATGGCTAAAAGTTGCAAAATGTCTAAACTGAGCATTTGCGGTCCTTTTCTGCGTTACAAAAAAACAGTGTTCAAACGGGCGAGTTCGGACAAGGCACCTTATTGACGTCAGATCGGCAAATGCAGCTCCAGCCCCTCCCTCTGTCTCCGCTCAGCGTCCCTGTATATCCCGCCCATAGAGTTTGGACTGTGAATGCGCTACGCAATGCGAAATGCGTTTTTTTATTTGCCTGGAGGCACGTCCGAGTGTTTCTAGGCTCGCAAGTCCCTTACCCGACCCTCTGGACCTCTGAAATACCAGTGGTTTAATTTTATTTTCTGTGTAAATATGCTTTTTTTCATTGCAAAGTCTCTCATCTGTCTTCGTGTGTTAAACACGGAAGAGAGGAGACGAGCTGCGCCGAGCTGCGCTTCGAGCGGGGGAAACCCCCCCCCGCTCCTTAGCCAATCTCTCTGTCCTTCTCATTTGCACTGAAGCAGCAACACCCACAATAAAGCATTTTAGACACATATCTAGCCTCATGAAGACTGTCAGAGTCATATTTCATGCAGTGAGTGTTGATTTTGAAGAAGGATTCATTTACAGTATTAGGGAACCATTAAGGAGCCATATAAAAGCATCAAGAAGTACCATGTCATGGGACCAATATTTCAAGCAAAATATAACTTTAGATCAAAAACACCTTATACTTGGTATTTGGAAAAAATACATTGCTATATGTTCTGGTTGCTAAGGTCTCAGGCATGAAACGAATAACCAAGAACTGGAAAAAACTGATGCATCAATGAATGAATGGATTAATCAATAATCTTATTTCATTATCTGGAAGAAACAATAACAGACTGAAAGTAGGGTGACTACCTGTTAATAAGCCCAAGGGGGGACAAGGGGTATGTTTCTGAGGGACAATGTGGGACACCGCCTGGCGCGGTGGATAGTGGTTCACCCATTTCTAGCACATACATGGTATCTTAATAATAGGGTGACCACCCGCCCCGCATAGCGCGTGTCCACGACAATAGATAGCTAATACACACAAATAGCAGCTAAGTTACTTTACATCCATGAACATAACTTTAAATTAACTTTACCTTTGGTTGTTGCCTCTCGCTGCTCATGCAGAGGTTTTCTGAGGATATTCAAGGCGTCTTCCACAGAGGAAGGGGCAAGCACGTCCATTATGATTGCTTCTGCCTTTGTTCGCCCACAGGCCATCCTCCTGGCGATGTCAGAGTCCGGGACAATTGTTGGGGCTAGCTTTGTGCCACAATCTCCTGCCTGATATGAGGAAGCGTGTTGGACAGAGTGATAAACACTCGTCACCTCAGCAGCAGTGACTTTGTCAGCTAGACAATTGTTTTTTTTGGTTGGAGAAAGGCATCCATACATTTTGATGTTTCTTTCTGCTGGACACGCTTCTTGTGAGTTTCTGTGATCCTGTGCCTTTTGACGTTGTATTCCCCCCATGCCTGATTGATAAGGACGTTTTGCACAGGTCACAAAAAGCCCTCTCTGTATCCCCCTCAACTCCTTTCACTCACAAATATTCCCTTTCCCAATCTTTCCTGTACACACACCTTTTTTTTTTAGGTGGCGGTGTCTCAGTCTCAGTATCTTTCTCAATTTTTCACGCTTTTTCCTTCTCGCAGCAACTCGGCTGTGCACTAGTGTGCGGTGTCATGACAACAGCAAAAAGTTGATAACCTATCAAAGCGCAGCCCTCTAGAATCTTTGCTAGTCAGACTCAGGCAACAGTGTGACAACAGTGTCGCGTTGAACTGACAAGTAATGTTCACTTGGTTGCCTGTGGCGCTCGGGCAGATAGAGCGACCACGTTTTTTTTTTTTTTGATTATGCGGGACATGGTCTCAATTTGTGGGATGCATAAATTGGGCTTCAAACACTGTACAATCACGCGCTATGCGGGATGGGTGGTCACCCTAACTGAAAGGTAAAATTAAACTATTTAAGATAAGTTGGTCAAAATATTTTGATATTATATTTTGATATAATTATTTTTGAATATTTGAAATAAAAGGTAATAAAACTGCAATACATGTGATTGTGTGTAACTATTGTGTTTATCATTAGTAGTACATGTTTGTCATTAGTCCATCCATCCATCCATTTTCTTCCGCTTATCCGGGGCCGGGTCGCTGGGGCAACAGTCTAAGCAGGGACACCCAGACCTCCTTCACCCCGGACACTTCCTCCAGCTCCTCCGGGGGGACCCCAAGGCGTTCCCAGGCCAGCCGGGAGACATAGTCCCGCCAGCGCGTCCTGGGTCTTCCCCGGGGCCTCCTCCCGGTGGGACATGCCCGGAACACCTCCCGAGGGAGGCGTCCAGGAGGCATCCGAAACAGATGCCCGAGCAACCTCAGCTGGCTCCTCTCGACGTGGAGAAGCAGCGGCTCTACTCCGAGCCCCTCCCGTGTGATTGAGCTCCTCACCCTATCTCTAAGGGTGCGCCCAGCCACTCTACGGAGGAAACTCATTTCGGCCGCTTGTATCCGCAATCTCGTCCTTTCGGTCATTACCCAGAGCTCATGACCATAGGTGAGGGTAGGAACGTAGATTGACCGGTAAATTGAGAGCTTTGCCTTTTGGCTCAGCTCCCTCTTCACCACAACGGTCTTTTACAACGACCGCATCACTGCCAACGCTGCACCAATCCGCCTGTCAATCTCACGGTCCATCCTCCCCTCACTCGTGAACAAGACCCCGAGATACTTGAACTCCTCCACTTGAGGCAAGGACTCCCCATCCACCCAGAGAGGGCAGGACACCTTTTTCCGGTCGAGAACCATGGCCTCGGATTTGGAAGAGCTGATCCTCATCCCAGCCGCTTCACACTTGGCTGCAAACCGCCCCAGTGCACATTGGAGGTCCCGGTTCGATAAAGCCATCAGGACAACATCATCTGCAAACAGCAGAGATGAGATCCTGTGGTTCCCAAACCGGATCCCCTCCGGCCCCTGACTGCGCCTAGAAATTCTGTCCATAAATATAATGAACAGAACCGGTGACAAAGGGCAGCCCTGGAGTCCAACATGCACCGGAAACAGGTCCGACTTACTACCGGCAATGCGAACACAGCTCCTGCTCCGGTCATACAGGGACCGAACAGCCCTTAGCAAAGGGCCCCGAACCCTGTACTCCCAGAGCACTCTCCACAGGACCCCACGAGGGACAAGGTCGAATGCCTTCTCCAGATCCACAAAGCACATGTGGACTGGTTGGGCAAACTCCCATGCACCCTCGAGCACCCGATGGAGAGTATAGAGCTGGTCCAGTGTTCCCCGGCCAGGACGAAAACCACACTGCTCCTCCTGAATCCGAGGTTCGACTATCGGTCGAATTCTCCTCTCCTCGCTGGGGGAGAAGGAGCCTGAGCTTGTGCGGGAGGTTGAGCGTTACCGACTAGATATAGTCGGCCTCACCTCCACGCACAGCTTGGGCTCTGGAACCCAACTCCTTGAGGGGGGCTGGACCTCCATTGTGCTATAGAAGAACAATCATTAGCTGTTAGATTTAAAGTGTGTGTGTGTGTGTGTGTGTGTGTGTGTGTGTGTGTGTGTGTGTGTGTGTGTGTGTGTGCGTGCGTGCGTGCGTGTGTGTGTGTGTTTTACAGGCAATAGAAGGCTGTATCTGGTGTGGGACTACTACACTGAGGATGCCTCGGATGATGCCATTTGCAGTATTTGTGCTGCTTCAGTGGGACATAGGTCCAGCAAACTAAAGTCAAAAAATACTACAAACTTATGGCACGTTTAAAAACAAAACATAAAAACTTAAAAGCACAAGAGCAACTCTCACAGAAATCAGTGCTAACACAGCCAAGTGATAGACAGAAGTGCAAAGTGGATTTCATCTGATGTGTTTTTTTACAGTTTGAAATCAGTCTGGTCGCCAGGCCCCCTGCTGCATCCCGAGCAAGAACCAAATATGATTGTTCAGTCAGATTCATGCATGACATATGTGAAACCAACAAGCCCATGGGCTACTCATCATTTACAAACAAAATTACATCTCCCTTACCTCAGAGTCTGCAGAAATCCGCCATGTTATTATTTTTTTTCCTTAATTTTTTGGATAAGGATGGACCATGCATGTCCCCAATTGGTTAATCCACATGTCAATCAAGTCCATCTGAAAAGGGGGAGATTCACAGGTGAGCAGACTCACATCTGTGTAAAGTACTGGAGAAGTGTGTGTTCTGGATCCCAGGCAAAGGGAGAGAGTTTAACTTGTGCTGAATGTAAACGCGATGCTTGGGTCACATAGTGGGGAGTGTATTGAAAAACTTGTATGATTAAAAAGATGATAGTTTTTCAATTTGTTTTCTTTCTTTTTTTTCCCCAATTTTTTTATTGTTATTTTGCTTTTAAAAAATGTTCTAAAGATTTGAGTGTGAAAACTAGTACTGTTGTTTGAAACTGAACTTTTGAAAACTAGTACTTTTGAGTTA
Source organism: Paratrypauchen microcephalus (assembly GCA_036785185.1). Classification (NCBI taxonomy): domain Eukaryota; kingdom Metazoa; phylum Chordata; class Actinopteri; order Gobiiformes; family Gobiidae; genus Paratrypauchen; species Paratrypauchen microcephalus. Next base: position 6,392,451 of record JAVJIX010000033.1, read on the forward strand.
TGTTTAGGTAATGTTCTAAAGTTGGTTAAATATGCTGTTGAGAGAACCAACAATATTGGAAGTGGTGGAAAATGTTACAAAAAGCTGTACATGATTTTTAAACTTGTTTAACTCACATAGCGGTCTATGTATAGAAGAAGAGAAGAAGAAGTGACTTTATTGATCTCACACTGGAGAAATTCTTCTCTGCATTTTAACCCATCCTATATATATATATACATATATTAGGAGCAGTGGGCAGCACACACATTAGGGCGCCCGGGGACCATCTCCATGATCTTCTTGCTTCGGCTTGGTCAGGACCTAAGCTGGAGGTACCTATGGTGCATGTTTTGGGTTGATGGGGGAAACCGGAGTGCCCGGAGAAAACCCATCCAGACACGGGGAGAAACATGCAAACTCCACACAGAAAGGCCCAGGCGACCCGGGGATCGAACCCAGGCCATGCATGCAAACTCCACACAGAACACACACAGAAAGGCCTGGGCGACCCGGGGATCGAACCCGGAACCTTCTTGCTCAGAAGGTTCCGGGCTCAGAAGGTTCAGAACATCAAAGGCAGAAGATGGATACAGATGCCAAAGCTCACAATGGCCATACAGATGAACCAGATTATGATTGTGCCACTGGAGGAGTTCAGGAGCATTCATCTGTCTGGGTTTAGAAGGCACCAGCTCATTTCTACTGCCACTGCTGTACTTTGTGTAGGATGAGTGTGTCTAATTAAAACAGGACATTCTGCAGAAAAATGCATAAGCAAACAACTCTATAACCAAATCCAAGAGAAGATTTATGAAAGAATGGCTATTTTATACCAGACTGGTATGTGCAGCACTCTGAATTGAGTTCTTTTAATTTTTTTAAATTTACAGTGGGTGGTATTTTTCTATCCACTAAACAAGAAAATTCTATCATTTTAGTATGCCTGCACGTAATTGTCTAATTGCAATGAGCTGTAACATGGCTATATGTAAGCCTAAAAACCCTATATGTAAGCCTAAAATGCAAATCAAACTTGTACCTGTCCCACCAGGCTGTAGATCACAATTGCAAGCTTCTGTCAGATGACCCTGTTTATCACGCTGAGGAGGGGCAAGTTAGCTTTTAATCAAAAACACATATGACCAGTCAAACATTTAAACACACTTTTTCGTGTATGTTTCTTTATTTCAGTGATTATTTACATTGTAGATTCTCACTGAAGACATCAAAACACTGTCGACAAAGTAAAAGGGTGGCTACTTTGAGCTATTTCACTTTTTTTCTTTACCACATAACTTTATTTATCTAACATCTCATATTTAATGTCTGTAAAATATAGAAAGTGGTAAACATAAAGGAAAAATGTGTAATCAAAAGAATGTTTGTGCTCTTTTCTTTCTTTCTTTCTTTGATTTATTTGACAGGGACCATGTACAGGAGCATTAATCAAAATCATCAGTGAAGAGATGCTTTGTACCAGACTATAGCTCGAGCTAATTTCCATCTGCAGTCCCTGAGACACACAACACGACAAAACATTAAAACAGCATAAAACAATGCATTTCATACAATATTTCACATTTCATCAAAGGTACATTTTTCATTAGGTAGAATGCATTCCCCTTCACCTTCCCATCCCCTTCTCAGGTTTGACTTAACCCTGACAGGCTTGTATTCTTAGGAAATGTTGATTGACTCCTACACTATGAAGTCTGTACACTGTAAAAAAAAAAAAAAAGAAATAGTTAGTTCAATTCAAATTTTCAAGGCAACCGACTGCACAGTGTTTTTGAGTTGAGTATCAACTTAAATTTTAAAGTTTTTAAGTATTGCTGTTAAAGGGATATGCCACCCCCAGGTCAAACTTGGGCATCTCCCCACAGTCCAGAGACTAAAATAAGTGGTGGAAAGGGTTTTTCTGGTCACCCAGCCATTGTCCGAGTCTGTCAGCACTGACCGCCGCGGTATCTGCAGCTACTCCGCGTTAGACTGGAGGCTAACGTCGCCAGAGAAAGATTTCGGCCAAAAGGAATTAATTTGCTCGATGCTTTTCCCAATTACTTTCTGTGTAGTGCGCATTCATATCGAGTGCAAATAAATGTGCAAATCAACACAGAGAGCTTGACTTGGTCAATTTGGGTGGGAACTATTTTTCAGTGCGGAAAAACATAGCCGAAGCACACACCACGCTGACAGGGGAATCCCTGTTACGCACCACGTTGGGAGTTCCCCTGTTACGCAGCGTGGTGTGTGCTTCGTCTGTGTTTTTTCCGCACTGAAAAATAGTTCCCACCCAAAATGACCAAGTCAAGCTCTCCGTGTTGATTTGCACATTTATTTGCACTCGATATGAATGCGCACTACACAGAAAGTAATTGGGAAAAGCATCGAGCAAATTAATTCCCTTTGGCCGAAATCTTTCTCTGGCGACGTTAGCCTCCAGTCTAACGCGGAGTAGCTGCAGATACCGCGGCGGTCAGTGGTGACAGACTCGGACAATGGCTGCGTCACCAGAAAAACGCTTTCCACCACTTATTTTAGTCTCTGGACTGTGGGGAGATGCCAAAGTTTGACCTGGGGGTGGCATATCCCTTTAAGTTAAGTTGGGTCAACTAAGCTTTTAAAGTTGTGCTAGCTAATCATTAATTTTCTTCCACTTTTCCGGGTCACAGGGGCAGCAGTCCAAGCAGTGTTCTGCCCCATGAATCCTTCCGCGGGTGGTGTGTCCACAGGAGGACGGCTCACGTCACAACAGGCCTTGATGTATCTTCTGCCATGGGGGCTACCAGTGTCCACAGACATGAGGTGGGGTTAAGTGTAAGCCTAAGGACACAACAGCAGCGCTCATCTGTGGGAGCTGGGATCACACGCTGTCAACCCATCAAGAGCGGGATTCGAACCGCCAACCCCTGGATCACTAGACAAGCACTCTACCAACTGAGCTACTGCCACCCACACAGCTAAAAATGTATTGTACCAACTTAAAACTGCAAATAATGCGTGAAGAGGAGATAAAATAACGTCTCATTTCGTTTTCGTCAACATCAATGTTGACAAAAGGACTCGTTAGTCTCTTTATGACAAAGTTTTCTGCAAAGACAGCCGGCGCTTCTGAGGGGAAAAATGGTGGACGTTTCTTTTCCAAAGCCAAACCCAAGAAAAACCCCTGATAAACTCCTCCGGTTACCCCGTTGCAGCAGATCCCAGCGGCAGATTATTCCAAATGAGCATGCACAGATTAGTTGGCCTGGCTTAAACTACCGTCCACTTGAATTTGTATATCATGTCAACTCAATGTCAACTCATGTCAACTCACTTTTGTAACAGAAACTTACAAAAGTGAGTTGAAATTACTAATTTGAGACAGTGTACGATGCAACTGGCAGTTTTATTGTCTATGAACGCTAAAATCCTATTAATCTGAACAAATTCAAGTTGTCATTTTTACAGTGGGAAGTTTGTTCCATTCTGAGATCATTTTAACAGAAAATGCAGAGTGATGTTTTACGTTTGAGTATTGTACATTTGCCACTGACTGCTGACCTGGTGGCCCGTTCATTGGACAAACTTTTTCAGTGGTGGAGGTGCCACATTATTAATGATCTTGAATTATAATCTAAGATTGGCTGATTTGATCGTATATTCAAAGCTGAGCATTTTATGTTTCACTAATATTTGACACTGATGATAGTGTTGCGGTTTCTTATCTAGAATCCTAATAGCTTGTTTGTAAAGAGATTCTAAAGTTTTTATCGTGGTTTGATTGGCTTGTGACCAACAGGAGACACCAAACATTAAGTGAGGCACTATCATTGCATTTAAATGTGCTTCAGATAAGTGTGGTGGTACATGGCTGTATCCTCGGCTGCCTTTGTCAGTTTCAAAAAATGGGTCAGAAGGCGGTCTGAAGGAAGGCATTAGTCGAAATTGAGGTTATTCAGCATTTTAATGTAAAAATAGCAGAATACAAACGAAATTGTGACATCAGACATCTTCAGCATCCATGTTGTCAGCTTAGCAGAGAGACGTGAAGAGGGACCTCCCCAGTGGGGGCAGATCACACACACACAATGACCACAAGGGACTCTCTTTAAATACAGTACACTGTAGAATATGTATGACATCAGCAACAGCTACCCTATCAGAGAATAGTTTAACTATGCAGAGTGTCCAATAGTGAGGTCAGCCAATCAAAACAGAGGAATTCCCATGACACCCCCTATGGAGGGACCTTGTAAGTTTCTCATACCTTGAAATAACAGAAGTAAACAACTGTCACACCACAACCCCACAGTAAATGTAGTATTAGCTGTTTACAGCACCCTGTGTATACAACCCGCAGGAAGGGTCTCACACCCCAAGTTAGTTTACAGCCTTTTATAACCTATAGCCACACTTGAGGTATACAACATATGGAGAAACAAATGGTGAGGTGAGACGGTTCCCACAGTAACACTAGGCTAGATATGAAGAACACTTCAAGCATAAAAGAATAGATCTCACACCTTCTTTGTGCCATGTTGTGTCCTGCTTTACACAGGGCTGTCAAGTTTTGAGTGGGTTCGTGCGTGAGACTGCGTAATTTCCGAGGCGCGGGGGGGCTTGAATTGCGTGAGAAATGCTGTGTGAGTGTGTGAACGCGTCGAATTGTCTCTCTTAATGCGTGAGACTTGAGAGCCCTGCTGTAAATGTTTGTCTAAAGAGCAAACTTAAACTACAAAGCAACTAATGAGAGTTATATAAATGAAGTTATTACCTGATGGTTCTCAGTTTGTTTTATCATCACCGCAGTGTGCGCTTAGCAGCTGAAACTACACTCTACAGTCTGCCCATCAACAGAACAATCTACACTCAACAAAAATATAAACGCAACACTTTTGTTTTTGCTCCCATTTTTCCTGAGATGGACCCAAAGATCCAAAATTCTTTTCTTTTCTTTCTTTATTAGTTTATTTGACAGGGACAATGTGCAAAAACATTAAAGATGCTTTACACCAGATTATAGCTGAAGCTAGTTTCCATCTGCAGTCCCTGAGCAGGTGAGAAATACAATATAAAACGTAAACAATATAATCAATACACACTCACACACTACAAATGACCAATTATTACACAATAAAATATTACAATAAATTCTCACTCAGATTATAACATGCCAGTTATCATTCTTAATGCTGACACTGCTGATTCTCTAATAATTTCTTAACGTTAAATGAAAAGTTTTTCATGTCAGAGGAAAGTTTCAAACTTTGTGGCAATTTATTCCATTCTTTGATGGCTTTGAAAGAAAAGCTGTGTGTGCAAAGGCCGAGCTCCGTTTAGGTACTCTGCAGTCACCTGGAGGTCCTGGCTGTTTGTTCAGAGCTGTACACATTTTTTCAGTGGAGGAGGCGCTGTGTTGTTTAAGATTTTAAAGACTAATCGCACATTTGAATAGGTGATTAAATTGTCAAAGTTTAGCATTTTATGTTGTGCAAATATTGGACAATGATGAGATCGCAGTGGCTTTTTGTCCAGTATCTTAACAGCCTGATTATATAAGGACTTTAAGGGTTTTGTTGTTGTCTCACATACTTGAGACCAACAAGTTATACAATAATTAATATGTGAGGTAATCATTGCATCCAGATAAACCTTTGCAGCATTATTGTTAAATTTGTTTCGAGTGTGTCTAAACACAGACAGACTATATTTTAAAGTATTAGAAACTTTTTTAACATGCTTTTTAAAACTAAAAATTGGATCCAGAACAACTCCTAAATATTTGAATTCCTCTACTGTTTTGAGTTGGCTCTTATTTATGTATATACATGGAAAGGAAGACTTCTGTTTTTGTGTCTTAGTAAAATACATTGCCACCGTTTTGTTTGTGTTCAAAGTGAGAGAAGCAGATTGTAGCCAGCGTGAGATGTTTTCCATGACATCAGTTCGTTTTTTTTGCCACACTGGTCGCTTCACTCCCATGTACATATATGACGGTATCGTCCACATACATTTGTATATCCACATCACCACAAACTGAATGGAGATCATTTATATAAATTGCAAAAAGCAATGGCCCAAGGACAGAGCCTTGCGGGACACCCATATCATTGGCCTTAGATGTTGACAGCTTTGAGTTAACACGTACACACTGGACACGGCCTTTAAGATAGGATTCTATCCACTGCAGTGCACCGTGAGACAGATTGTAATGGGTGAGCTTTCTCAGTAACACCGAGTGGTTGACCGTGTTAAAAGCTTTACTTAAGTCCAAAAATACGGCACCCACAACACCGCCCTTGTCCAGCTTTGCCTTTACTGACTCTATAAAAAAACAGCATGCAGTTTCGGTGGAATGATGTTTTCTATATCCAAATTGCATGGGATATAGCAAATTATTTCTGGAGAGGTGTTCTTTTAATTGTTCAGCAATTACTCTCTCCACAACTTTTGAAACCACAGGAAGTATGCTAATTGGTCTGTAATTGCATACATTCTGCTTTTCCCCCGCTTTAAACACTGGGGTGATTACTGCAGTTTTAAAAGCAATGGGAAAAGTGCTCTCCTCGATTGATTTGTTAGTTATATATGTAATAGAAGTTATAAACCTTTCTTTATTTCTTTTCAGGAGTGCATTGTCCATTCCCCAACTATCCTTACTTTTAGAATTTGTGAATGCCTGTAATATTTTGTTTATTTCCAATTCATTAATCAATTTAAAATCTAGCATGTTCTGGTCTTCTGCAATAAACAAATCAGTGGCTTTTACAAAATTCCTAAAATCTTTGTTTTGAATTTCAAGGTTTTTAACTGATTCTATAAAATAATTGTTAAAATGATTAGCTACCATTAGAGCATCAGCTTGAAGATTTCCATCAATAAAAATTTCTAGTTTTTGACCACTTTTATTTTCCCGGGCAGTAACTTTATTAATGGTTTGCCAAAGTCTTTTAGTATTTCCTTTTGCCTGTTCAATTAAGTTCAAGTAAAAATTTGCTTTATTCTTCCTAAACAGGGATGTTACTTTATTTCTGAGCCCTTTATATTGTAATGTATCTGTCAGAAGGCCTGTTTTCAGGTATTTTTTGAGTGCTGCATCTCTCAGTTTCATTAAACTCCATACTGTCTCATTGACCCAAGGTAGATATGATTTAATACTAGTTTTCCGAGGTAATTCTTTTGTATATTTATGTATAAGGTCACTGAAGGTTTTCATAAAATCATTAGTTGCATCTTGACAATTTTTACCACAAGTTATTTGATCCCATTTAATTTGTTGAATTTCATTATAAAATAATTCTAAGTCTCTTTTTGCAATACTTGAAGTCACTGTATTTAAGTTCCTACTACTTGAATTTGTCATGGTTCATGTTTTCTTTGGCTGTTATTTCATATTTTGTGTATTTTATTCCTTTGGTGTGTCCTCAGTGTTTTATTTTGACATTTTTGGTCAGCTTGTTTTAGTTTTACTTCCTGTCTGTTGATTGTTTTCCCCGCCCTGATGTGCTACACCTGTGTCTGTCTGCATTTATACCCCATGTTCTCCTCTGCCCTTTGTTGGTCCATCGTCAATGTCTCGTCACGTTTTGTCATTAGTAGTCATGTCTTGCCTCTTTGGATTTTTGGATTTTGGTCAGTTCTTGGTTTATTATTAAAGTACTTAAACAGTAGTCCTGCATTTTGGGTCATCCCTCCTGTTTCCTCGTGACAGAATGGACCAACCAGATCAGACCCAAGCAGACTACTCTCCTTTTTTATTTTTTTATTTTTTTTTTTGTTAATGTGTGGGAAGTGGATTGTCTCCTGCAGCTGCTCTGCAGCAGGCCCGGGACTATGCCTGCAATGAGTCTGCTACCTCCAGAAGAGTCACAAGGAGGAGACATGGGGCTTGCAGATGGTAGCCCAGCCCTGCTTGTTAAGCCCTCCTTCCTCCACTTCAGCTCCCACCTCCTTCTCAAGAGTCACTGGTGCCCAATGCCATTACAGACTGCCCACCATCCCTGAATTCTATTTTGCTTGAGTTTTTTTTTTTTGGAGATTCCTGACCTCGACTTGCCTGCTTCTGTTCCTGAGCCACCGCTGGACACATCTCTCCGTCTGGGGTGGTCGTTCTCCCGAGCCCCTGCAGCAGCTTCGCTGGACAAAGTTGTCCGTCCAGGGAGCTTACCTGCTTCTGTTCCTGAGCCACCGCTGGACACATCTCTCCGTCTGGGGTGGTCGTTCTCCCGAGCCCCTGCAGCAGCTTCGCTGGACAAAGTTCTCCGTCCAGGGAGCTTACCTGCTTCTGTTCCTGAGCCACCGCTGGACACATCTCTCCGTCTGGGGTGGTCGTTCTCCCGAGCCCCTGCAGTAGCTTCGCTGGACAAAGTTCTCCGTCCAGGGAGCTTACCTGCTTCTGTTCCTGAGCCACCGCTGGACACATCTCTCCGTCTGGGGTGGTCGTTCTCCCAAGCCCCTGCGGTAGCTTCGCTGGACATCGCTCTCCGTCCAGGGAGCTTGCTGCCAGATCTCAGCCCTGCCCCTCATCCAAGTTGAGCTCCAGACATCCCACCTAACTTCACTGCCATCTCCATTGTGAACTGCCCTTGCCTTCATGACCCCAGACCATTCTGACTGTTTTTTCAGATCTCTTGTCCCTCCTCCAGGCCCCCTCCACCCTCCCGAGTTCATTGTGGCTCTTGGGGACGTCTGGGAGCCGTCCCTTGAGAGGGGGTACTGTCATGGTTCATGTTTTCTTTGGCTGTTATTTCATATTTTGTGTATTTTATTCCTTTGGTGTGTCCTCAGTGTTTTATTTTGACATTTTTGGTCAGCTTGTTTTTAGTTTTACTTCCTGTCTGTTGATTGTTTTCCCCGCCCTGATGTGCTACACCTGTGTCTGTCTGCATTTATACCCCATGTTCTCCTCTGCCCTTTGTTGGTCCATCGTCAATGTCTCGTCACGTTTTGTCATTAGTAGTCATGTCTTGCCTCTTTGGATTTTTGGATTTTGGTCAGTTCTTGGTTTATTATTAAAGTACTTAAACAGTAGTCCTGCATTTTGGGTCATCCCTCCTGTTTCCTCGTGACAGAATGGACCAACCAGATCAGACCCAAGCAGACTACTCTCCTTTTTTATTTTATTTTTTTTGTTAATGTGTGGGAAGTGGATTGTCTCCTGCAGCTGCTCTGCAGCAGGCCCGGGACTATGCCTGCAATGAGTCTGCTACCTCCAGAAGAGTCACAAGGAGGAGACTTGGGGCTTGCAGATGGTAGCCCAGCCCTGCTTGTTAAGCCCTCCTTCCTCCACTTCAGCTCCCACCTCCTTCTCAAGAGTCACTGGTGCCCAATGCCATTACAGACTGCCCACCATCCCTGAATTCTATTTTGCTTGAGTTTTTTTTTTTTTTGGAGATTCCTGACCTCGACTTGCCTGCTTCTGTTCCTGAGCCACCGCTGGACACATCTCTCCGTCTGGGGTGGTCGTTCTCCCGAGCCCCTGCAGCAGCTTCGCTGGACAAAGTTGTCCGTCCAGGGAGCTTACCTGCTTCTGTTCCTGAGCCACCGCTGGACACATCTCTCCGTCTGGGGTGGTCGTTCTCCCGAGCCCCTGCAGCAGCTTCGCTGGACAAAGTTCTCCGTCCAGGGAGCTTACCTGCTTCTGTTCCTGAGCCACCGCTGGACACATCTCTCCGTCTGGGGTGGTCGTTCTCCCGAGCCCCTGCAGTAGCTTCGCTGGACAAAGTTCTCCGTCCAGGGAGCTTACCTGCTTCTGTTCCTGAGCCACCGCTGGACACATCTCTCCGTCTGGGGTGGTCGTTCTCCCAAGCCCCTGCGGTAGCTTCGCTGGACATCGCTCTCCGTCCAGGGAGCTTGCTGCCAGATCTCAGCCCTGCCCCTCATCCAAGTTGAGCTCCAGACATCCCACCTAACTTCACTGCCATCTCCATTGTGAACTGCCCTTGCCTTCATGACCCCAGACCATTCTGACTGTTTTTTCAGATCTCTTGTCCCTCCTCCAGGCCCCCTCCACCCTCCCGAGTTCATTGTGGCTCTTGGGGACGTCTGGGAGCCGTCCCTTGAGAGGGGGGTACTGTCATGGTTCATGTTTTCTTTGGCTGTTATTTCATATTTTGTGTATTTTATTCCTTTGGTGTGTCCTCAGTGTTTTATTTTGACATTTTTGGTCAGCTTGTTTTAGTTTTACTTCCTGTCTGTTGATTGTTTTCCCCGCCCTGATGTGCTACACCTGTGTCTGTCTGCATTTATACCCCATGTTCTCCTCTGCCCTTTGTTGGTCCATCGTCAATGTCTCGTCACGTTTTGTCATTAGTAGTCATGTCTTGCCTCTTTGGATTTTTGGATTTTGGTCAGTTCTTGGTTTATTATTAAAGTACTTAAACAGTAGTCCTGCATTTTGGGTCATCCCTCCTGTTTCCTCGTGACAGAGTTGTTATATCTTGCTTTTGATAACTTCCTAATTAACAAAGTGAGGTTGTGGTCGGAGAGACCTGTAATCAAGTTATATGTTTTTGAGATTCGCTCTTCTTTATTTGTGAATATAAGATCAATCATTGTTTCTGAAGATTTAGTTATGCGAGTTGCCTTCTTCATCATTTGTACCATATGAAACTTTGTCGTTATTTGTTTTGATTTTTTGCTGCTGTTTTTGTCTCACCAATTGATATTAAAATCCCCTAGCAAAATAGTTTCCTTGTTATTGCACTTTTTAAGTATCTCCGTTAGATGAGTAAAGAAAATGTCCTTTGCTGAAGGTGGCCTGTATACAGTGTTGGGTAAGTTACTTTATAAATGTAATCCGTTACAGTTACAAGTTACCTTGATTAAAATGTAATTGTACTGTAACTTTTTGGATTACTTTTACAAAGTAATGTAACTGATTACTTTTGGATTACTTTTGGATTACTTAAGTTTAAATGAGCATTAAACCCATGTTCAACATTTTATTTGTGAGAACTGACAGTGTGAACCTTAAAAGAGTACTAAACTGGGAGGGAATTGCTGACAGGCAATCACAGGAGGTCCACAAGAAGAGATGCCTGCACCAGACTTGTAAGATTTTCACACAGTTTCCCAATGTCAAGTGTTCTAGCCACTGACTGCCAGCTAACTGCATTACGGTACTTCATACATTTACAATGACACCCTTGCTTGTAAAATTACACAATCACTGTTTTAGACCAGCAATGCTGTCAGGTTTCACACATTGGATTGGACACGGGTCTCTTGATATCAGGCAAAGACTTTACCACTAGATCACATTTTAGACTCAGATGCAGAGAGAGGCAGAGGCAAAGCAGGTTCGGTCTTTTTGTCTTTACTTTGTCAAAAGGGTGTTTTTTTTACAAGACCTGGTAGTTCAAAAAAGTTCAAAATTAGAATGACTTAGAATTAGAATGCAAATCAAAACTGAAAAGTCCCATTAAATCCAGGCAAATGAAAAGATCCAGGTAATTATCAAAAGTCCAAACACAAAAGTCCAAAAATAAGAGTTCCATAGTCACAAGCAAATTAAAAGAATAAAAAACAAGCACTCAATACAACTGTGGACACTACAACTTGTGTCAAGATTAAAGTCACTTCAACATTTGAATTTAAAATGCACATGTGATACATCAAAGGGGCATTTTTTTTTCTTTGTACACTTTATAATTGTGTGTGTGTAATGTGAGTGAGTGTGAGAGAGAGAGAGAGAGAGAGAGAGAGAGAGAGAGAGAGAGAGAGAGAGAGAGAGAGAGAGAGAGAGAGAGAGAGAGAGAGAGAGAGAGAGAGAGAGAGAGAGAGAGAGAGAGAGAGAGAGAGAGAGAGAGAGAGAGAGAGAGAGAGAGAGAGAGAGAGAGAGAGAGAGAGAGAGAGAGAGAGAGAGAGAGAGAGAGAGAGAGAGAGAGAGAGAGAGAGAGAGAGAGAGAGAGAGAGAGAGAGAGAGTGCAGTCCGCGGTGCGGGATCGAAGAAATAGCGCGCGGTGCTGGGACCACGCTCCAAACTACACTCGCTGAATTGGAACACGGCTAATAACAGACGAGAACAATGGAGAGATTTTTTCGCCCGCCTGGCACCGTAAATAAGACGGCATCTTCACCATCCGATGGTGCCTGTTCTTACATTCACGCGTGCCTGTGGAGGAATTCTGGTTTGGACTCAGAGAGGAGTACCCCGAAATCTCACTGTGTGCTTTAAAACTGTTGGTTCCTTTTGGAAGTACTTACCTTTGCGAAGCTGGATTTAGTGCTCTTGTCTGTATTAAATCAAAGTACCGTTCCCGATTGGATGTTACGTCAGAGATGAGATGCGCACTGTCTACCACAGTACCTGACTTTGAAAGGCTGCAGCGACGTGTGCAGGCTCAGCGATCTCATTAAATGTGAGTAAAGACTTTTTTCATAGTTCTGTTTTTCTTGTGAAATCGTTAAGTATTCATTGTTAGCCCTGTAAAGACATAACTAAAGGCTACAAACACGGTACAAACATGAAAAAAAAAAAAAAAAAAATTCCCCCCGCTCTGGGGTCGCCAGAAATGTGGGATGTCAAAATGGGGTCGCAGGCCAAAAAAGGTTGGGAACCACTGAATTAGCCTAATAATAAATTAATAAATCAATTAATAATTAATGAAATAAAAAGACTCAACCTCGCACAAATTGTAATCCTGTTAAGTAATCCCCATTCTCAATGAATGTACCTGTAATCTGATTACATCGTTTTTTTCTTGTACTGTAACGGATTACAGTTACTTTTATTTTGTATCCTTTTACCGTAACGCCGTTACATGTAATCCGTTACTCCCCAACACTGCCTGTATAGCACAATAACCGCAAACGACATTTCCGGTGAAAGTCTGATTGTTATTCCCACACATTCCAGAGAATCACTGAGATTTTCAATTTTTGTGCAATTAAATTTCTCTTTCACATATATCATTACACCACCACCTTTTCCCTGTTTTCTGTCACATCTGAAAACATTATAACCCTCAACATGAAAAGCACTTTGTGGAGTTGATGGTTTTAGCCAAGTCTCTGACAGAGATAATCCAAATTGGAGTCTGTCAACAGATGTTCCAGTTGCTCAGTCTTTGACACAACACTCCTAATATTCAAATGCCCACCAAAAATGCCCTTTGGTTTAACTGAGGGCTCCCAAAGTATCTTTGCATGGTTTACTGTTTGAAATAGTCTGATTTTTTTCTGTTTTATAGCTGCTCTCTCTGAACTAATTTCCGATTGACCCCGCCTCTTTCCCCTGGTGTGAGTTACCAGATCTTGAGGGGCCAAGGCAACATCCCCGAGCCGAGGCACTGGGCCAGGCAGCAGAGGTGGTGGGCTTGACAGGTGTAATCCGGGCAGTGGAGGTGGTGAGCCTGACAGGTGCAGTCCAGGCAGTGGAGGTGGAGGTGGTGAGCCTGACAGGTGCAGTCCGGGCAGTGGAGGTGATGGGCTTGGCAGGTGTAATCCGCGCAGTGGAGGTGGTGAGCCTGACAGGTGCAGTCCAGGCAGTGGAGGTGGTGAGCCTGGCAGGTGCAGTCCAGGCAGTGGAGGTGGTGAGCCTGGCAGGTGCAGTCCAGGCAGTGGAGGTGGTGAGCCTGGCAGGTGCAGTCCAGGCAATGGAGGTGGTGGGCCTGACAGGTGCAGTCCAGGCAGCAGAGGTGATGGGCCTGGCAGGTGCAGTCCAGGCAGTGGAGGTGGTGAGCCTGGCAGGTGCAGTCCAGGCAGCGGAGGTGATGGGCCTGGCAGGTGCAGTCCAGGCAGTGGAGGTGGTGAGCCTGGCAGGTGCAGTCCAGGCAGCGGAGGTGAAGGGCCTGACAGGTGCAGTCCAGGCAGCGGAGGTGATGGGCCTGGCAGGTGCAGTCCAGGCAGTGGAGGTGGTGAGCCTGGCAGGTGCACTCCAGGCAGCAGAGGTGATGGGCCTGGCAGGTGCAGTCCAGGCAGCGGAGGTGATGGGCCTGGCAGGTGCAGTCCAGGCAGTGGAGGTGGTGAGCCTGGCAGATATAATTCAGGCAATGGAGGTGGTGGGCCTGACAGATGCAGTCCAGGCAACGGAGGTGGTGGGCCTGGCAGGTGCAGTCCAGGCAGCCGAGGTGGTGGGCCTGACAGGTGCAATCCAGGCAGCGGAGGTGATAGGCCTGGCAGGTGCAGTCTAGGCAGCAGAGGTGGTGGGCCTGGCAAGTGCAGTCCAGGCAACAGGGGTGGTGGGCCTGGCGGATATAATCCAGGCAGTGGAGGTGGTGGGCCTGACAGGTGCAGTCCAGACCAAAAGCATAGTGTAGCTAAACTACAAGGTTTAAAGTGTTGCCAATATGGCAGTAGTGGCTCACTTGCTTGCTGTGGTGGTAGCCAGGTTAGCTGCAGCTGTTGTGTTCTAACCAGGTGGTTTGTGTGAGGCAATTGAGGCCCAGGATTAACCTCAATATCACCAGCCAAGATGAGCAGGATCACTAAGTTAATCATACCCAGAGAAGATGTGTTTAATTGTTCATTTTTACCTGGAGGAAGTCTTGCATTGGCATAATCCAAAAGTTTTGTGAACAAAAGAAGTTGGCTCCTCTTGGCTGGATATAGAGTAAAATTTTCCATTTTCCTTGGACATGTCAAACTTAAGAGAAGATAGAAGCATATAAATGCAGTGAACAGACAAGTAGATGGCGAAATCCGAGGTCTTTTGATGTTTTTTTGTTTCTTTTTAGACAAACACACAGCACCTGCTGAACTGTGTGGCTGCACCTCGGCGGCCATCTTGATTTCCTAGATACACAATCACTCCAGATACACAACACTACCATTTCTCTCAAACATTGTTCACAAATCTGTCCAAATGTGTGACAGCGAGCACCTCTGTCCCGCCGAGACAATCCACCCCACCTCACAGGTGCGCCACATCAAGATGCCGATCCGACATCATGACCAGTGCACAGGTGCGCCCCAGACTGCCCACAATAAAAGGCCACCCTGAAATGTGCTTTTTTTTTTTTGCTTTATTGGGGGTCTGGGGACTCAGAACCAGTCAGTATCTGGTGTGACCACCATTTGCCTCATGCAGTGCAACACATCTTCTTCGCATAGAGTTTATCAGATTGTCAGTTGTGGCCTGTGGAATGTTGGTCCACTCCTCTTCAAAGGCTGTTATGGATGAAGAACACAGGTGCATTTTATTGATGGCATTTTGAATGCACAGAGATACCGTGAGGAGATCCTGAGGCCCATTGTTGTGCCATACATCCATGAACATCACCTCATGTTTCAGCAAGATAATGCACGACCCCATGTTGCAAGGATCTGTACACAATTCTTGGAAGCTGAAAATGTCCCAGTTCTTGCATGGCCAGCATACTCACCGGACATGTCACCCATTGAGCATGTTTGGGATGTGCTTGACCGGCGTATACGACAGCGTGTACCAGCTCCCACTAATATCCAGCAACTTCACACAGCCATTAAAGAGGAGTGGACCAACATTCCACAGGCCACAATTGACAATCTGATAAACTCTATGCGAAGAAGATGTGTTGCACTGCATGAGGCAAATGGTGGTCACACCAGATACTGACTGGTTCTGAGTCCCCAGACCCCCAATAAAGCAAAAAAAAAAAAATGCACATATCGGGGTGGCCTTTTATTGTGGGCAGTATAAGGCGCACCTGTGCACTGGTCATGATGTCGGATCAGCATCTTGATGTGGCGCACCTGTGAGGTGGGGTGGATTGTCTCGGCGGGGCAGAGGTGCTCGCTGTCACACATTTGGACAGATTTGTGAACAATGTTTGAGAGAAATGGTTATGTTGTGTTGTGTATCTGGAGTGAATTTTGGATCTTTGGGTCCATCTCAGGAAAAATGGGAGCAAAAACAAAAGTGTTGCGTTTATATTTTTGTTGAGTATATTTTCTGATTGGCTGATTTTTTTCCGGGGAGCGGGACGGGGAGGAGGGGGAGAGTTTTTTTCGCTGAAAACGTGCGGTGCCTGCATAAACTGAGCCACACAGAAAAAATCAGTGTGAGAAATGCTATGTGTGGCGTGTGAGCGTGTGAACACGTCGAATTGCGTGTGTCACACTCTGAGACTTGAGAGCCCTGTTTACATATCCATGTTGTTCCAGTCCCGTCACATCCAGCTGCGTTCTGTGCGATCAGATGGCACAGATATACAGTACATCCTGATGGAATTCTCTGCTCCAGCAGTCTTCCAGCATAAATAATACAAACAGAAGAACCATGTGATGACAGAAGCAAATGAGTGTGGCACAGATCAGCAGCCTCTACACATTATGAGGAAAAGATGCAATATTTGTTCTATTGCGATAATGATATTGTGATATTTTACTATACGTTTTTAACATACTTCATAATGAGTTCAGTTAACTTAAATTTAAAATGCACATTCCTTCATTTACAACAGAAAACAAACAACAAAAAACAAGAAGATCAGCCCAAGTTTAAAGTAGGATTTAATAATTTTGTCCATTTGACTTTCCATAAACACCACACTGTTGCAATATATTTATTTTATGCATTACTGATATTTTCACAATATTCACTTATTTGACCTTGCCCACTTTTGTCTCTATCTCGGCTTCTAAATCGTGCCTTTTTTTAGTAGCATTTTCGGTTAAACAGGAATCCCATTCATGTCAATGGAGAATTTGGGAAACGTTTTGCATTTTAAATATGACATAAAGTTGTTTATTTGTAGAAAATGTTAATGTGCAACGATTCTCTGGGATACTATAAAATGGCTTTGAACTTATCTGCTGTCAAGATCAGCAGGCTCATACAAAATAATACAACTCGAAAGATGATGGCGGCACCCAGGGCAACTTCTGGAATAAGGTGGATTGTGCACCCCCACTTGCTTGCATCGCCCTAGGGCAGGGGTGTCAAACTCATTTTGGTCTGGGGGCTGTATCCAACCTACTTTGATCCCAAAGGGGCTAAGTCAGAAAAAACATGAGATATATACCCCAAAAGTAGCAATGAGTCCAAATATTTGTGCAGAGAAATGCAAATCTGTTACAGACTGCTGTTTCTTCATTCGCAGCAATAATTAATTTATCTTCTGTCTTCTCAATTATCTGTTCAAGTGATTGTATTGTTCGACATGCCGTGTCTCATAGTGGCGTTTAAGATCATATTCCTTGAGCACCACCGCTTGTTGCGAACACACCAAGAATACAGGTTTCCCATTCACCTCCGTGTCAAGGTCAACAGTCAAAATGATAGTCCTTTAAAGGGATATGCCACCCCCAGGTCAAACTTGGGCATCTCCCCACAGTCCAGAGACTAAAATAAGTGAGACTAAAATAAGTGATGGTGATAAGTGGTGGAAAGCGTTTTTCTGGTGACCCAGCCATTGTCCAGGTCTGTCAGCACTGACCGCCGCGCGCAGCTGCAGCTACTCCGCGTTAGACTGGAGTCTAACGTCGCCAGAGAAAGAGAAAGCACACACCACGCTGACAGGGGAATCCCTGTTACGCACCAGGAAGGCAGTTCCCCTGTTACGCAGCGTGGTGTGTGCTTCGTCTGTGTTTTTCCGCACTGAAAAATAGTTCCCACCCAAAATGACCAAGTCAAGCTCTCCGTGTTGATTTGCACATTTATTTGCACTCGATATGAATGCGCACTACACAGAAAGTAATTGGGAAAAGCATCGAGCAAATTAATTCCTTTTGGCCGAAATCTTTCTCTGGCGACGTTAGACTCCAGTCTAACGCGGAGTAGCTGCAGATACCGCGGCGGTCAGTGCTGATAGACCTGGACAATGGCTGGGTCACCAGAAAAACGCTTTCCACCACTTATTTTAGTCTCTGGACTGTGGGGAGATGCCCAAGTTTGACCTGGGGGTGGCATATCCCTTTAAGAGCGTTTGGAAAGAGGCGAGTCTTCATTTGTGCTGCTCTGGTGGGAGGAGCCACGCACAGAGGCGCTCTAATAAAAAAAAAAAGAAAAAGAAAAAAAAGAAAAATTGCTCATCTTCTTCCTGAGCTCTTGTTTCTTGTTTCAGTTTGTTTATCCTTCAGCTCGATCACTCCTAAACTTTCTTTTCATTTTCATTATCTGCAGACACTGATACAATATTAAAGCACAGAGCTTTCCCCTTTACTTTAAGTGCATGCAGTGTGCTTCTAATGAAATGAAATAAATGTGCTCAGATCACAGCAGTTAAATTGCCTCCTGGGCTCTATTAAAACCCTCCTTATGGTTAGCTGTAAGATTCTTTCCAGTGCTCAGTCTGTAAGCCTACCCACCCTCTCCATAAATATACAAAAACATGATACAAAGCAATAGGCTACAACTTCACAAACCTGATACAATGTGCAGTTGTTTCTTTAGCGGGATGCACACTGACTGCAGTGTGATCACGCCCTGAATGGGGAATGACTTAGTCAGAGGCGGTTCTTGGGGGGGTCGAGTGGGGCAATTGCCCAGGGCGCAACTTCGTGAGGGGCGCCGTGCCGAGCGCTTGAAAAAAAAAAAAATCTATCATATCACTGTGTAGGAAACTGGCAAATTGGCGCCCCCTCTGGCTGCAGGCGCCCGCGCAATACATTCCCTTCCACGCGGGCCAATGCGCAGCGCAGAGACCCGCTGGAACCTACACTGGTGCGAGAGGAAAAGGAAGAGAGAAAGAAAGAGAAGATAGAGAGAGAGAGAGGATTCACCCCCTCCCTCTCTGCGGCCGGTAACTGACAAAGCGTCTCAATCTGACAGTACACGGCTGCGAGTCCAGCTCACACTACCACGATTTGACTAATGTCACGGCACTAGTTGCTAAGAGGAATTGACCAACTACTAGCTCCTACCAAGAACGCACACGCTCGCATCAGGAACACGGAAACTACAGAAGACAATAGTAAACGAAGTTAGTATAACGCAACATTTAATCACTTTTAAATCGATCATTCACCCTCCGTGGTATTTACTATGAATACAACGTACAAAGACACTTTACATGGGACTTTGTAGAGATACGCGATCAGCATTTTCAATAGAGGCGACGTGAATGACTTATCCCGGACAACACTTCATCTGGGAGCTCTTTCGGATTTGCTGGACAGTATCTCATCTTTACTTTTGGTAAGTCATGTCATGAAATGTGTGTTTGTCATATCACTATTCTATTTTAGCGCTATTATATTATATTATATTGTATTAATTAAATATGTTATATTATGCTATATTTATTATATTATATTATATTATACTGAGGAGAAATCTGTGTGAGGAAAGTGAGGAATAGCTGTGTGTGATCACTTTTTGTTTGTGTGTGTGTCTGTGCAATCTGTAGAATAAGAAAGAAGAATAAATGTTTAAGGGGAGAGTAGCCCACTGTGAGTGTGTGTGTGTGTGTGTGAGTGAGTGAGTGAGTGTGTTTGTGTGAGTGAGTGAGTGAGTGTGTTTGTGTGAGTGAGTGAGTGAGTGTGTGTGTGTGTCTAGGTGTGTGTGTGTGTGTGTGTGTAGGGGATTTTGAAAAAATCGTTTGAATAATCGTGATTTCAATATTGACAGATAATCGTGATTATGATTTTTTCCATAATCGAGCAGCCGATGGTTCTGTTTATACATCTGGTTGTATATATTTTTGCCACTTTTATGTGTAGAGTTTATTTATTATTTTTTATTAATGTTATTTAAGTTATGATATAAGTTATCATTAATTACCACTCTATAGTGATAATTAAACATGGCTGCTTGTGGTAAATGTTGTGGTTTTTTTTTTCCTGGGGGGGGTTTGTGTTTTTTTTTTTTTCATTCCTGGGGGGGGGGGGGGGGCTTGTGTTTTTTTTTTTTCATTCCTGGGGGGGGGGGGGGGCGCTCAGAGGGCGTCTCGCCCAGGGAGTAATTCAATGTAGAACCGCCACTGGACTTAGTGGAAAGCAATGGGAGGGGAGAGCTTTAGAGCTTCAAAAATGAAAGTGAAAATATGTTAACACGTTTTCTCCAAATACAGTACTCCCTCGTTTATCACGGGGGTTAGGTTCCAGAAATAGCCCGCAATAAGTGAAATCCGCGAAGTAGGACAACTTTATATTTTACAATTATTCTACATGTTTTAAGGCTGTAAACGCCTCACCACACACATTATACACCTTTCTCAGACTGGTATTAACATTTTCTCACATTTCTCTCTTGTTTAAACACTCAAACTTTCATAGATTTTCATCAAAATGTACTGCGCTCGGACACGTGCACCGTCACGAAACAAGGCAAAGATTTAATCCCGGTTTAGACCTGGCCTAGTCCTGGTTTAGTCCTGGCCTAGTCCTGGTTTAGTCCTGGTTTAGTCCTGGTCTAGTTCCGGTCTAGTTCCGGTTTTACAATTATTCTACATGTTTTAAGGTTAAAAAACGCCATGCACACACACACACACACACATATTTTCTCACATTTTTCTCTTGTTTAAACACTCAAACTTTTGTAGATTTTCAACTAAATGTATTAATAGTGACGCGTGGGGGGAGACACGGCCCCGGAAGCCCCGCCGGACGTGCGAGGAGCACCGCCACGTCCCTGGACGTGATGCAACGCGCACCAACCCCTTGGAGAAGCTCCACACGTCCACCCCTCATCGTGGACAAATCCATGACAGAGAAACGTGACCGGTGCGACGCCGCGAGCACGAGATAGAACCGCCGCGCCCGGACCGCGTGCTCTCAGCCCGAGCCACAAAACAGCCACACGAAACCAGCAAAGAGCGGTTTAGACCTGGTCTAGTCCCGGTTTAGTTCTGGTCTAGTCCCGGTTTAGTCCAGGGCCAGTCCAGGTTTAGACCTGGTCTAGACCTGGTTTAGTTCTGGTCTAGACCTGGTTTAGTCCACGTTTAGTCCTGATCAATCCGTGTATCATTCGTTCTTTCGTTTTTCAATATAAAACCAAAAATTAGAAAACGAAAAAACAACAGTTTTTTTCATTATTTGTCTCCAAAACCAAAATGAAAAAACGGATAACGATTCGTTTTTTCAGTTTTCGATTTTGTGTTTAAATGAAACATGGAAAAACGGATAACAGCTGTTTCCCGTTTTGTCCAATTTTGATTTTTGCGCAAGTTGGGTAAACCGGAAGTGTATCTTTACTCAGAGACAGACACACGTGACGAGGCGGGTGCGCAAAATGGACTTGAGGATCATTACCGTATGATTAAACAGCTTTTTGATGATGGAAAAACGCACGCTGAGATTTCTCAGCGTGCGTTTTCAGTTGGGTATTAAGAAATCCTCGGTAATGTCGGTGAGAAGATTCTGTATTCAAAACCAACTCCGGCGTAAAAGACATGTATCAGATGGAGAACTGGAAACTGCTGTCCTGTCATCAATACATAAGGTAAGTGCTGCTGTAAGTAGGACCAATGATTTCTTTAAAATATGTTTTAAAAGCCACTTAAAACTGATAATCGATGTCTAGCAGACGAGCATTAAAGGGATATTCCAGGATTTCTGACATGGGGGGGTCATTTCTGAGTTAGCCAGAGTGTTGCAGAGATGTGGAGACACTTTTTAGCGAATTTCATGCAGTCCTTCCAGCTGCAGAGTTTTCAGTTGCTAGGCTAGCGCAAGTCAATGGTAAATGGTAGCCTGATTTTAATCAGGCTTACCCACTCCATAGTGCACCCAAAACACCCAAAACTCTCCAGCTGGAAGGACTGCATGAAATTCGCTAAATAGTGTCTCCACATCTCTGCAACACTCTGGCTAACTCGGAAATGAGCCCCCATGTCAAAAATCCTGGAATATCCCTTTAAATCAGGACTAAGCCAGGTCTAAACCAGGTGTAAACTAGATCTAAAACCAGGACTGAAACCAGGATTAAAACCAGGTCTAAAATCAGGCCTAAAGCAGGTCAAAACCAGGTCTAAAATCAGGACTAAACGAGCATTAAATCAGGACTAAGCCAGGTCTAAACCAGGTGTAAACTAGATCTAAAACCAGGTCTAAACCGGGTGTAAACCAGACCTAAACCAGGTGTAAACTAGATCTAAAACCAGGACTAAAACCAGGACTAAACCAGGACTAAACCAGGTCTAAACCAGGTCTAAACCAGGTCTAAAACCAAACAAGAATTTGCAGGAGTTGGTTGCTACATTCATGTAGTTTTAGAACAAACATGGCAATATCAAGTAATCCAAAGTATTCAGATTACGTTACTCACTTTAAGTAATTTAATGGATTACGTTACAAACTACATTTTGGGCTATGTAATCTGTAGGGGATTACATTATAAAAGTAACCTTCTCAACACTGTCAACTGAATTATTAAATGTGTTACAATGAAACAGAAATGAAACGGAATTTAAAATTTCTAAAACGGAAAATGTCAATTTTTGAAGCAGAAAATCATTGGCCCTATGTAAGCATGTGCAAGCTATACATATACACTTTTCATATAAATATATTTTTTGGAAATAGTTTTATTTTGTTAACATGATCACCTAAAATGTTAGCGCAGTTTAAATTTAGGTCCAAAAGCTATGATAAAAATGAATTTTTTATTAGTGTTTTTTTGTTTTGTTTTTTTAACTCTTTGTTTTTGTCTTGACAGACGGGTCCAAGTTATGGACGAAAATTCATGACAGGATACCTGTCATCTGTGGGAGTTAAAGCAGGTGAATGTCGAGTAGGAAGGATTCTTAGAGAGGTTCACCAACCATATAATGAGCTGTGTCACCAGGTAAATCACTTGCATTAATTATAATTGTCTCATGAAAGTTTAATTTAGACTTAAAGTATGCATAAAAGCAGTGCATAATTGTATTATGTTTGTGAATAATTTGAATATTTTAGCTGATTTAATGTTATTTCTCTTCTGATTATTTGCTTTGTGCTTCTTAGGGAGCACGTAACCTAAATCCAGTTCCCTACCACGCCGAATACATGGGACACAAACTGCATATAGACCAAAATGAGAAGCTTGGAATGTTTGGAGTGACACATGTCTTAGCTATTGATGGTTTCAGCTAGCCTGGGAATTCCCAGGCCGCTTCCGTTCGTTTCGAACTGGAAGGCGGCCTGGAAACTCGTCCAAGCGAGAGTCCCAGATTTAGGGCCCCAATCAGAGGGCGGGGAGGGGTGGCAAGACGGTGACGCGTACTACGTGACAAACGGAAGCTTGTAGTTTGAACTGACAACTGACATGATTGGCTATGGACTTACGTATACGCTCAATGATAGACATTCATAACGCCCAATAAACGGCCGTTGGCAATCGCTAACCACACCTCCGCTACGGGATTTTTCGAAGCGAGTTTCCAGACCCATATCTCACTTGTGATATGGTCAGGTGTTAACCAGACTAGGTTTCAGCCAATTGCAGATGAATAAATATTGTTCAAAACAAACTTTATTGTTATATAGTTTTTGCAATAAACAAGTATAAAATCTGACTGCCACAAAACATTTTAACATGTGACTGAAATAAGACATTTGGATATATTAAATGCAGGGCTGGACTGGGACAAAAAAAACGGCCCTGGCATTTTTGGCTTAGACCGGCCCCTCATAATTAGTCCTGGTTTAGTCCTGATTTAGTCCTGATTCAGACCTGATTAGTCCTGGTTCAATCCTGATTTAGATCTAATTAGTCCTGGTTCAACCCTGATTTAGTCCTCATTTAGACCTGATGTAGTCCTGGTTTAGTCCTGGTTTCATCCTGATTTAGTCCTGGTGTAGTCCTGATTCAGACCTGATTAGTCCTGGTTTAATCCTGGTACAATCCTGATTTAGTCCTGGTTCAGTCCTAAATTGTGGGCCGGTCTCGAAGTAAAAAAAAACAAAAAACGCATCGGCCCCTAGGACTGTCGGCCCACCGGGAAAATGCCCGATTACCAGTCCAGGCCTGATTAAATGCCATAATAACTTGTAAAACACATTGAAATCATTTTATAATGTGTCTAAAGAGTCATAATAACTTGTAAAACACATTAAACACAACATTATAAAATGAATTCGAAGAGCTGTACAACAACTGCTGCCACTTTTACAAACTGGAATTATGTCTGGAATAACTTCTCCAGTGCTGCCAGCGCCTCATCGAGCCCAGCCACTTCATAGATGTTCCTATCCAAATCTTCAGACCGACACTTCGGGCAGTAATCATGGTTGAAGTTCCACCTCTCGATGCATGCCTTACACCCAATGAAGCTTCTGCAGCAGGTGGAAAAAATAAGCTTATCTGCAGGACCTATAGATTAAAAAAAAGGGAAATAATTTATTTTCATTGTGTTAATCTATTACAATGCTAATAAATCCCACTTACATAAAGTGTAAAATCACTATTTAGTATAGCCTCAATGCACATGATCCATAGTAAAACAATACCAACCTGTGCAGACAAGACAGCAAAACACCAGTCTTAGAGAGGCTACTTCAGCCTCTGAAAGACAAAGTGTGGTTGTCATTGTCGCCTGTTGAGTCAAAGTCTTGATCATCTTTGACACTTCTTTTAGTTCCTGGGCTGCTTCCACAACCTCATCGATGTCAGCAATCACCTCTTGAAGGCCAGTATCTTCTTTTCGACTGAAAAATATTTAGAATTTACAATGTAACATTTAATTAGAGTGTAATTAGTTCAAACACTACACATACAGTTGTAAGAAACTCTGAAGTTGGCCCCCCATCAAACGCAAACCTACATAAAAACTATGTCAATCATTTGTGCTTCGTTGGTGTTATTCTATAAAATATGAATCAAAAGCAAATGACTAAAGACTGATACAGGCTTTTCTGCAGCCTCAGATCGTTCTCTTTAGTTTTGTGTAGTTTTGCTAAAGTTGCTGCTTTAGCTGAGCAGAAATAAAAATGAATAATTTTAGAAATATACTCGCACAAATGAAAACTGTCACAGCTCAAACAAAATATAAATGTTTTCTATAATTTTCTGCCTGTTTTAAGGCTATTTAACATTTTGAGGGGCTGATGACGTCATCAGCCGAAAAAATTGTCACCACTTTGGGTGTTTCAGTTCCTTTTTAAGCTTCCTGGGGCTAACCCCAATTTGACTTATAAAAGAATTGTTAATTTCTCTAAAACTAAAGGAGCATAAACAAAACTGCGGGCCAACTTCCCGCAGGTGTAGTAAGAACCACCATGGCTTTGCTGACATGTCGTCCAAAAGAAACATGTGCAAAAAAGTTACCTCAACCTCTTTCTTTTGTTGGGTTGTAGCAGCTCCATTTGCTTTTCAGGCACTGCAAACACTTTCCTTGAATTCTGTTTCCAGTATGCTGACCCTGCCATTTAAAAATTTGACCTGATTTTCTTAACTTTCAACCAAACATCTCCTGTATTGGTGAAAATGTACAGGTATCTAAAACTTAAAAACAGGACACTACAATACAGATTTGAAGCAACCAAGAACAGTATGGATGCACAATGTACTTTAATGTGAGAATTTCACTTGTGTGTGCATTTACCTGTTCAAGTGTGAACTATGTGCAGATGAGCTCCTAAAGTGATGGCAGAAAATAGCATTTACACAGCAATGATTTTAAACATACCTCTTGTTACTTCTGTATCCATTATTTCATTTCCCAGACTATCTGTCAAAACGATTGCCTCCTGCAGTCCAAGGGCTTCTGCTACTTTTGTGTTGATGGTCTGCACACAAGCCTCAAACTCTGAGAAGCGGACCGTCACTAGTTTGTTGGTCTCCAGCTTTCCATTAATAATTTCAGCCATGAGGACATTCCTGAATATTCATGAAAAAACATTTTTAAATACATACACAGTCAAGTAATATGTCAACTGATGCAAGCACTATGTCACATGCTAGTTTTAATACTAGGAAAGACTATGTATTACAAGCAAGTTATCTGTAATATGAAACATGTTAAGCTCTTATTTACACTTATTTACATTTATGCTGATGTTATTTTAATATTAGTCTGGCAGAGGGTGCACGATCCTGCTCAGTGCTCACTGACATCATCCCACATGATTTGAGAATATTAACTGAATGATGCCATTTCAAATTAATGGCCATTTTTGCATTTTTTTCCCCACTGAATTAAATATGAATCTGATTAGAATATCCACATCTACAATGCTTCACTTAAAATGTGATGCTGTGACACATTTGACCTTTATCCAAAAACTGTAGCTCCTATTATTTGGACATCACACTTAAACATATTACAATTATGATATTTGCATGAACTCTTCAACCATAATATGCAGGGGTTTATCAGCAAACAGAATTGGACACACCTCTGCAAATAATGTTGCCTAAAAATAAGTAGTAACAGAGACAAAGGATATTTTAGCAAGGAGTAAAAGTTTCCTTTCATCACCTAACAAAACTCTTGGTGGTGGTGCTCCTTGAGCAGGAGGAGCTTGTGGCTGAGCTGCTTGAGCGGTGAAAAGAAAAGCGGACAGGCTGACCAGTGGGACTTGCTGCTGTTGCTGCTGTTGCTCGCTCAGCAGTGGTACTGTCACCATGCACCTCATAGTGACTTCTGGTGAGGAGGTCAAAAGGTGCTGAAGTCACCATCCGGTCTGGGAAATATGGCAACATTGTTGTCATCTGTCAAATAGACAGTTTCTTTTTGGACCTATGATAGAAACACAGGTTTGGCTGCACTGAAATAATGAAAAATCAACCTAGAACAAATTTGCACTGATCAGTGTGTTACTAAAACTAAACTTTGTGCCGAGATGGATTGTTACCAAGTACCATAGACCGTACAGTCTATGGTACTTACGGCACTCAAGTAAAGTGTGGTCAACCTTTGTGAAGTTGGCCCCCATCAAACGCAAACCTACACAAAAACTACGTCAATCGTATGTGCTTCGTTTGTGCAGCTTTAGTTTAAAATTATTCATTATTATTTCTGCGGTAATTATAGGACATCATTTCCGCTCAGCAAATCCACAAACGTAGTGGCGATGAACGATCTTGGGCTGTATTATTCTATAAAATATGAATCAAAAGCAAATTACTAATACTAAAGTAAAATACTGTCTTGTCAGGGGGTCAAGAGCATATACGGTCTATGGTCAAGAGCAGAGCTCGGGTCAGAGTGACTGGCGCCAATTCAGAGGCCCAGTGATGGCGTTTATTACGAATTGGCTTTAGCTTAGCTAGCTGTGCCCCGGCCATTGACATGTGTGGAGGACGGGACTTGGTCACTCTCTCCAGTTCTTTATAAAGCCTCCATGATTTTTGTAACATGCTCAAGCACAAGAAGCAAACGGAGCAGTAACATTGAGTGTGCTCTTTTACGGTTACCATTAACTAGAGATACGCGACCGCAGATCGGGCAAATGGCGAAAAATATTTACATCCAGTCTATTATCACTTTGTTTTAAATAAAAAAGAACATACCTGGAAAATGACTGATATCTTTTCTGTTGTCATATCGTCGGGTCTTAGAGTTACCCTCTTGTTTCCACGAAAAAGCACGTAGTTTACGCCAAAGTCTTCCATTGGTAGCTGTTCCTCCGCTGCGTGCGCATTGCTCCTAGTAAAGGTTTTGCGCACCCGCCTCGTCACGTGTATCTGTCTCTGAGTAAAGATACACTTCCGGTTTACCCAACTTGCGCAAAAATCAAAATTGGAGAAAACGGGAAACAACTCGGATTCAGCTGTTATCCGTTTTTCCATTTTTCATTTAAACACAAAATCGAAAACTGAAAAAAGCGAATCGTTATCCGTTTTTTCATTTTGGTTTTGGAGACCAATAATTAAAAAAAACTGTTGTTTTTTCATTTTCTTATTTTTGGTTTTATATTGAAAAACGAAAGAACGAATGATACACGGATTCTGGTCTAGTCTCTTAGCCAATCAGGACGCAGGACACAATGTTACACTGTAAAAAAAAAAAGTTACACTATAAAAAAAATTGAACAAAAAAAAAAAAAATTGAAAAAAATATCCGTGAAACAGCGAGGCCGCGAAAAGTGAACCGCGATAGAGCGAGGGTTCACTGTACAGCATTTTCAAAACAATGAAATGTGCACCTTTTAAAAGTATAAGTAAGTGGGCCTTACAGTGGAACCTTTGCAATATACTATTTTGTATTAAACAACTCTGTTCTCCCCATGTACAGGGGGTCCTCGGGTTACGACGTTGATCCGTTCTTAAGACGCGTCGTAACCCGAATTTCGTCGTAAGTCGGATTTTGCCTTTGATCTTCCAACCAAAGCACCAATAACCTTTCCATCTCAATAATTAGACCACTACGCTGCTTGGTTATCACTGCCGCTTTCATAGGAGCAGATCAGAGCCCACATCAGGTACTTCCGCCCACATTGGGCACGCACACGAGGCTGTCTTCTTCGCCCTACAACCACAACAGAGCGTATTCTTCCGCCGTGCGCCGCACGCCGTTCGCGTTTGTTTACATCTCTTACCACGCTAAACCGCGTAAGACGGAATGACGCGTAATATATACTTTTTTTTTTTTTAAATGGGGGCGCGTTCATAACCACAAAACGTCGTAACCCGAGACCGTCGTAACCCGAGGACCCCCTGTATTTGTAATTAATTAATCTAATTAATCGCATTTTTTAAATAAATTTTTTAGGTGGTTTATTGTGCTCTTCCACAGTTCAAAAAAGGTGTCAAACATGTGATTTATAGTGGTACAGTGAAGACTGCAGACTTCCCCTTTCAGTCTTTCAGTCTTTTGCTCACTCTCTTTCTCTCCATGCACGTTACCTCCACTGTAACCAAGACAAGACTGCAGAGTGCACCTATATACCCCCATTCCCCCTCTCACACTACATAACATTCATTCACACCATTCCACTATTAAATGGTGAATATTTCTGGTGCCAAAATGTGAGCACGTACAGCAGCTTTCATGCAACTTCAATAAATAATATACAAAGCTTCAGATATACAGAGAATACAAATAATTGCCCGTGTAAATTACTCATGGCATGACCCCCGGAACCCACACAAAACGACACACTCAACACGATAATAATATAGATTAAACATCATCAGAAGCTTACTTGTACTTCAAATAACACACACGGAACAAAGAACACCGTCCTTTCTCCCCCACTTCTGCATCGGGGCAGAGCGGAGCCGAATCAATTCAGAGCACAGCACTGCCTGGATGGGGCGGTCACAGGAAGTCAGGGTCAAGTGCATAGGCTTTCGGGCATGATGAGTGAGTTACCGTAGCCAAAACAATTTCCCTTGTGGATCAATAAAGTTTGTCTAAATCTAAGTTTGGAATGCATAAGATAAGTGAGAAATAACTTTGGACCACCTTTTTTTTCCTAATTTTTATGATGGTCAAAATCACTTTTAAAGCACTTTTAATCGATAACACAATATTCTACTTACTCAAATACTGATTACCACAGTTAACTAGCAGACCTGTAGCTTTTTCTGTAAAGAGGAGCATTGCATTTGTCTCAGGCGTGATTGGAATACAGATTCAGGAGACGTCAACCTACTGCTGATTCAGGTTTAACCTCAGGTGAACCTTCTCTCAAAACCTGCTCTGGAACCACAAAAGACTCACTACGTCAGTAACAACAGCATGAAATAAAAAATCTACGCAAGTAAAAGTAGTGGTAGTAGTTAAGCAGTAGTAAAGGTCTTGACTCTGGTGAGCCTATTTGTCATAGAATGTTGTTACCTCCTCAAAAACAGACCTGGAGTTGTGTCTTGTTGCATTCACAAATGTCTAAGTAATCCTGCATTATTAGTCTGTCTACATCACCAAAGCTCTGTTCCGACTTGTGATGTCATGAAGCAGTAATTTGCAAGTTATTTTGACCTTTAGTTCAGTAGAGATTGGCAATTTCATGTCTGAAATAATCCAAATGATTCTAGTGAAGGCATATGGAGCGCAGCGGAGCATTTCCTCTATCACCACATGAGAACACAAGGGAGAACGGAGTGTTTTCTGTTTGAGAGAAGACATTTTTTTTGTGTTAAAACATATGTGAATGAAACAAAAATTCCAGGTATGTTTTTGACAAGGAAACAACATTATAACACCAGAAAATAGCGTATTATGAGTCCTTTTAATGTAATACTATGTAGTACTTAAAGGATCTGTGCTTTTTTCCCGTATACTGTATTTGAGCAAAATTTGGCCCAGTACTGATATAATACATAAATCTGCTCTGGTCACTCTCTAAGAGTTGTGAAAAGCACTTGTAAACTGATAGTGGTGAATATTTAGGTCGTTTTCACACCAGGAAAGTCCGATAGTTCACTTGCTTTGGCCCGGTGTACTGTTGAAATGGGCCGCTTCGTCAAAAGCGCTTCATCAAGTACATCCGGCTGGGCATGTGGGCGCTGCGCTGTGGCGACCTGGGTCCTGCTCTGCGGCTTTAGTTTGTGTGCGTTGTGCGTTGTTTGAGTGTGAAAAAACAGTCTGGACTTATCGTGTTGTGAATGATGGATATGAGGCTTCTTGTGATATGGTTGTCACTGCTCTGGGCGGTGGATAGACTTCTCGGCGCCCAGATCTCTTCGTTTTCCGGGAACAAGGTGCTACAGGTAGCCTACACCAGAGACTTCCTCTTGGCCTTGCAAGATGCGGCGGGTACCGCTCCAAACGGAATACCCGAGGAATTATTGAGGATACCGGTCATTTTAACGAATGGGACTACGAGGCGACGGAAGAAGCGGGGCAGACGCGGTGGCGTGAGGCAGCGGCTCCGCAGAAGGGGAAATAGACCGCCACTCCCCTCCATGATCCTGAGTAACGTTCGGTCCTTAACAAATAAAGTGGATGAGCTGCGTCTGATCAGTCGTTACTGCCACGAATACCGTGAGTCATGTGTCATGGTGTTTACGGAGACGTGGCTCCGGCCGGACATCCCAGATCTGCTGCTCAACGTGTTCGCGCGGACAGGACTGCGTCGTCTGGAAAATCCAAAGGTGGGGGAATATGTGTGTATGTTAAAGATGACTGGTGCAAGCATGTTACTGTTCGGGAAATGTCATGTACTCCCGACTTGGAACTACTTCTTTTGTCTATGCGCCCCTTCTATCTGCCACGAGAATTTGGCAACATTGTCATCTGTGCCGCATATGTACCCCCCAGTGGAAATGCCGCAAAAGCTGCTAGTAGCCTCGCGGAATGTATCCACAAACAACTTCTGCGCACGCCTGAGGCACCTGTATTTGTCCTCGGAGATTTTAACCATTGCCGTCCAGAGCAAGCACTTCATGGTTTTTATCAATATATAAAGTGCAGCACCCGTAAGGATAAAGTTCTGGACAAATGCTATGGCAACATAAAAAACGCTTACAGGGCCAAATCCCTCCCACACCTTGCAAATTCTGACCACGCCACTGTCCACCTTATGCCCACTTATAAAACTCTGCTTAAGGCATCAAAACCACAGGAAAAGACAGTGCTGCAGTGGTCTGAGGACAGTGTGGAAACTTTGAGGGGATGTTTCTCTTGTACAGACTGGAGCATTTTCCACAGTTCAGATTTAAATGAAGCCACGGAGACAATCACTGACTATATAAACTTTTGCCTGGACACTGTTGTCCCTAAGAAGACAATACGTCACTTCCCAAATAATAAGCCCTGTATCACTAAGGAGGTTAAAACCTGTTTAAATGAAAAGAGGCTTGCTCACAGGGACAGGGACAGGGTGCGCTCGGCCGCAGCCCAGAAAGAATTAAATAAAATGATTAAGCAGGCAAGAGAAAAGCACAAAGTCACTTTAGAAGGAGCTTTGAGGTCCCACGACAATAAAAGGATGTGGGAATTAATGAAAAAGATGGCCCACATGGCACCAGGAAAGACTCAGTTGGTCACTATGAATGATGAGGAATGTGCCAACGACCTAAATGACTTCTTTTTAAGATTTAATGAGCTCTCACCTATGGTCATGAGCTCTGGGTAATGACCGAAAGGACGAGATCGCGGATACAAGCGGCCGAAATGAGTTTCCTCCGCAGAGTGGCTGGGCGCACCCTTAGAGATAGGGTGAGGAGCTTGGTCACACGGGAGGAGCTCGGAGTAGAGCCGCTGCTTCTCCACGTTGAGAGGAGCCAGCTGAGGTGGCTCGGGCATCTGTTCCGGATGCCTCCTGGACGCCTCCCTCGGGAGGTGTTCCGGGCATGTCCCACCGGGAGGAGGCCCCGGGGAAGACCCAGGACCCGCTGGAGGGACTATGTCTCCCGGCTGGCCTGGGAACGCCTTGGGGTCCCCCCGGAGGAGCTGGAGGAAGTGTCCGGGGTGAAGGAAGTCTGGAGGTCCCTGCTTAGACTGTTGCCCCCGCGACCCGGCCCCGGATAAGCGGAAGAAAATGGATGGATGGATGGATGAGCGTAATGATTGTGATGCTGTTTTAACATTTGATTGTGAGGATGAGGAACATTGTGATGGTTTTAATATTGATTTGAAATGCATTCAGTCAACTTTTACCAAAGTG
This sequence comes from Paratrypauchen microcephalus, assembly GCA_036785185.1. Classification (NCBI taxonomy): domain Eukaryota; kingdom Metazoa; phylum Chordata; class Actinopteri; order Gobiiformes; family Gobiidae; genus Paratrypauchen; species Paratrypauchen microcephalus. The sequence continues at coordinate 6,424,755 of JAVJIX010000033.1, forward strand.
TGTCCGAAAAAATCTGCTGGTCCAGATGGGCTGTCTGCTTTTTTAATAAGGAATTGTGCACAGGAATTATCTGAGGCCTGGTATCCTGTCTTTCAGTCTTCTTTTGAAACTGGTACTGTGCCTGATCTTTGGAAAAAGTCAATCATAGTCCCAATTCCAAAGACGTCTTGCCCAGGTACAAATAAGGATTACAGACCTGTAGCTCTAACAAGTGTCGTGATGAAGTGCTTTGAAAAGATAATGGTCAACAGACTAAAATCTGAAGTTTCTCCTCATCTTGACCCGCATCAGTTTGCGTATAGACAGGGTCTTAGCACAGCGGATGCAGTCATCAGTCTGTCACACCTGATCTGCAAGCATCTGGACTCTCCTGGGTCTTATGCAAGGGTCTTATTTGCAGATTTTAGTTCTGCTTTCGACACTGTACGTCCCAATCTTCTTGTTCAGAAATTATTTAACTTGAATGTAAGCCCTGCACTTGTGAAATTGTTTTATTCTCTTTTAACAAACAGATCACAACAGGTGAGGGTGAACAGCATTTTATCTAAAGCAAAAACTTGCAGTACAGGTGTCCCACAAGGTGCAGTAAGTTCACCGATTTTGTTCACCCTGTATACAAATGATTGCCGGAACAGTCAGCCAGGAAACAAAATCATAAAATTCTCAGACGACACGATACTTGTGAGTCTTCTTAAAAAAGGTGACTGTATCTCCACCTACCATCAAGAGATAAGTGTGTTCCTGTCTTGGTGCAATGAGCATCACTTAAGCCTTAATGTGAACAAAACCAAAGAGATGGTGTTTGATCCTCGAGCTCTGCAAACCCATGATCCTGTCGTCATTGAGGGCAGACAAATAGAGCAGGTTGCATCCTTCAAATATTTGGGCGTGTACATTGACTGTTTGTTTAAATGGAATGCACATGTTGATTTTCTTTGCTCCAAACTGTCCCAGAGGCTCCACTTTTTAAGGAGACTGAGACTGTTTGGTGTGGGCACAAAAATTATGACTTGTTTTTATAATGCTGTGTTGGAGAGTCTGTTACGCTACTGTATGGTCGCCTGGTTTGGTTCTTTAACTGTGCAGTGTAAAACCAAACTTGGAAAACTTGTAAATAAGGCCATGAAAGTGATTGGTAGGAGAGAGTTCCCTTCTCTGCAGGACATTTTTCAGGACTCTGTGCTCGCTCGGGCCAGAAGGATTGTGGGGAACCCTTCTCACCTGTTACATGGGGAATACGAACTGCTTCCATCAGGCAGACGCTATCGAGCGCATAACTTTAAGAGCAACAGATATAAACTTTCATTTGTGCCCACTTCTGTTGCACTCTTGAACAAATCTGCACAACAAAAGCGCACTTAAGTCACCTTATATTATATGTTGCAATAATTGTTGTGCAATAGAGCTCGTGCAATAATTACCTGTGCAATAGGAATTGTGCAATAATTGTTCTGTGCAATAGGGCTTGTGCATTATCCATTGTGGTCTAGGGCTGGTGCAATATTTTTGGCACTTTACATGTATCCTGTGATGAGTTCTGACTGTTATCTGTCTGTACTGTATGTGTGTGTATAACTGTTTTTAAGCTGCGGGCAGTGAGCCCAAGACAAATTTCCCCTCGGGGACAATAAAGTTTATCTTATCTTATCTTATCTTAAAATAGGCCACCTCGTCGCTACTGTGCATGCGCACCACCCCTTTAAGCGTTGTTTAAAGTTTAAATGCCGTTTAAATACCGTCGAAGAAGGCATTTAAACGGCATTTCTGCCGTCGAGCTGAGTTCTCGAGGCAGAAATTGAGTTGTTTTCAACAGTGACAACGCAAGTAAGTAACATTTTAACAGTCTATTGGTTTTATTGTATGTTTTAACGAATTAAGCATGTAACGAACGATATGTGAATGTTAGATTTGCGGCAGAATATCTACGTCAGATGATTATAGTTTGGATTTAACATTTGACTGCATCGTTATTGTTTTCATTCCATCGTATTTTGTTATTTTGTGATGTGAACGTAGAAAACGTTGTATATATATGTTATATGATGTTCTCATTACATTTGTTTAACCCCTTACAGTGGAGGGCCTTTTTTCAGCAATTGTCCCTAAAAGGACCTCTCCAAATTAAAATCATTCCTGTTATTGAAGTATATGGATTATATACAAATGTTTGGTCTCTGTGTAAAGGGAACATTCTCTAGTTTTACCCTCAGCATTTACATTCACTCCAAATGTGATTGGAAAAAAGTTATACACCTTGGAACACCAAAAAAAAAGTGTTTTTTTTATCCTCGCCTAATTTTTTTCTAAATATAAAAGGTGTCTATAGCTGCTGTTCATAGCTGAGGCCTAAAATACACTATCTTTCAATACAATAAGTTGTTGACCACTCAAATTTCAAATTGGGAATCAATAGCTGTAAAAATAAACTTTTTACTCCACTTTTTTGTTATACTTTGTCCAGGCGTTTTATACAGGGATCATGCCTTTATCCAAACCTATCCAAACCTATCCAAACTGGAAACATTTAGAAAACGTTTAATAACTTTTGACTCATTCAACCTACAGACATCATTGAGGGCTCTACTGAAAGCTTACAACTAGAGGAATCCATTTCTGCACACAAGGTCACTATATTATGTCCCTGAGAATTACATTCTATAAAAAAGTGTTTTTTTCAATCAAAAATAGACCAAACACGTGTTGAAAATGAAAATATGTATTGAAAAATTCTATAACACTGCACACTGTATACATTTTCAAAAAAACATGGACACTAAACGTTCCACACATATTTACAGGTATTTACACACTAAGAGTCTGGTGTGTTCCACTGACTGTAGCAGTCCCTTGTTTGAATAAAGCAGAGTGCAGTGTCACAGGTAGAACATTTTACAGCTGTCTTTGACTGACATCTACACTTCAGCCTGCCATTTGTGTGGTCACCACTGCTGCCCATCCGTTCTTTGTTGCTCCAGTCGTGGTAGGGCTCCTTATCTGCAGTTGGGCTTTATTGGTACACAGTGATGACACTAGTAAGAAAAACACAAAAATATAACAGGAAATAAGCTCATGCTTTCTAAAATGTTATTTTCAAAGATCAAAGTCAGCTTTATTGTCAATTCTCCCATATGTGTTCAACATAGTGAATCGAAATTTTGTTTCTCTCTGGCCAAATAGTGCAAAAACAGTGTACAAAATACAATAAAGACAAAACTAAAACTATCTAAGACAAAAATCTAAAAACTAAAATCTATTCTTATTTATTTTCTTATTTATTTTATCTAAACACCCAATAAATAATAGTAGGTCTATTTTACAAAAAGTGATCTAAATGCACAAAAAAATCTAATGTTTATTGTTTTATTTTTATTCAAATACTACATCAAATACATAATAAAATGATACTTACACACCCAGAAGTACATCCTTCATAAACAACGCCTCCTCCACAGTCCATATCTGTTTCCTGATTCTGCACCTCCGAGTGCTCCAGAGCTGAAATCTGCAGCCTCCAAACTTAAATATTTTCTCTTTCCAGTCCTTTTAGCCATATTTTCAATCAAGGAAACTCAAATCAACAGCAAAGGCGCAAGACGCATGGCTGCGCGTAATTTACGCACAGTTTACGCACGGACCGCAATTTCGCGTTACGCAGCTGTTTCACGTGGAGCTTGTTGTGAAAGGCCTAACAAACTATATGTCTCCCTGTTCAGCTCCTGATTGGCTGTTCGCCTGAACTGTCAATCATCCTGTGTAACCTAACTTGTTGACTCAGCAAGGGCGGAACTCTTAGCTGATATTTACCGGAGCGTCACACATGATTGGACCTTTATGGCTCTAGACCAGCCCAGACATCTTTTTACTGGCCGGTTCAAGTGTCAGTTTTCAGTATACTCTCGTGTTTAGCTGCTGTTAGCGCGATTTTAGCGAGGAAAGATATATTTTGCTTGATTTAGGCTAAAGAAGTGGAAAAAAAACACTGGCGCTTATGTAAGTTGGGAAGACTTTCGCCATCGTATTGGATCTAAAACGTGTTTTGGACTAAATTGTTTTACTGGATTTTATTCGCTGGATCCTTACGGACAGAATGATACCAAGCTTGTGGTGAAATACAGATGTCTGACCTGTCCAGAGCCTTCAAAGGTAAGCAAAGTAACAAACCTTGTTTTGTGCTTTTCTGTATAAAAGCCCCATGTGCTCGGGGAGTGATTGTTGTGCCGGGAAATGAAGTGCATAGTCAAAAAGAGGAGACTGTAAGGTTTAATTTGATGTGTAGATGTCATGGGACACGTTTGGGAATGTGTGCTCTTATATGGAAAGAAAAAAAAAAACAGTGAACAAGCCCGTGCACGGGCCGGTCACAGCGTAAGAAGTTAATGTTCCCTGCGATACAGTTTTTTCATTACACACTTAATTTCTCCTGTGTGGGATCAATAAAGTCACTTCTTCTTCTTCTTCTTCTTCTTCTTCTTCTTCTTCTAATTGTTTCTAACAGAAACACGTTCATCAGCTCAGTGAAGACGTCTTGAAGGCTCGACTAGAGGTCGCATGTGCTCCTAGACGCATCATTGTGATAAATTTCCTTCCTTGGATGTATATACTGTATATATTTTTGTAAATAAATGTTTTTTCTGTTGTCCCTTTTCCTGTCCTCATAAATCATTATTTAATGGGTCAAGTGGGCTGTCAAAATGAGCTCCCTTCAGTCAGAGCCTGATTTCATAGATAATATAAGCATGTCGGAATGAACTGCCTATGCATATATAAATGAGTTGGAATTTTACATGACTAAAGACAATGCAAACAGCTCTATAGAATCACCATTATTTACTAATTTATATGAATATAGGTAAGGGGAGCTCATTCCGACATGCTTATATGCTTATATGCTTGTGAAATGTCTAAACTGAGCATTTGCGATCCTTTTCTGCGTTACAAAAAATCGGAGCTCAAACGGGCGATTTTGAACAAGGCACCTTATTGACGTCAGATCGAAAAAAGAAATGCAAATGCAGTTCCACCCCCGTCTGTGTGTACTCAGCGTCTCTGTAAATCACGCCCAGAGAGTTTGGACTGCGAATGCGCTAGGCAATGCGAAATGCGTTTTTTTATTTGCCTGGAGGCACGTCCGAGTGTTTCTAGGCTCGGAAGTCCTTTACCCGACCCTCTGGACCTTTGAACAGCAGTGGTTTAATTTTATTTTCTGTGGAAATGTGTTTATTTTTCAATGGAACGCTTCAAATCTCTCCCCCCGTGCAAAAACACGGAAATGGATCAGCTGAGAGCTCAGAGCTGAGAGTTTGGCCACACCCCCACCCTCTACTATAGGCCATCTCTTTTCTCCTCATTTGCATTCAAGCAACAACGCCCATCATGGAGTGTTCAGAGAGAGAAAAAATACTCTTTCTCATCTTATCTCTGTTTCTCATGCACTGAGTGTTGATTTTGAAGAAGGATTCATTTACAGTATTGGGAACCATTAAGGAGCCATACAAAAGCATCAAGAAGTACCATGTCATGGGACCTTTAACTGCTAACACGTAACATAGATCACCATGTTACCTTTTATTGTGTTGAAAATGTTATATTTGCCGGAAACATACTGACATGTTTTTTAACTCTCTCTCTTCCTTTGCTCTCCATCGTAAGTCACTCCCCTTTGAGAGTGTTATCACATTACAGTCAGTGTACATACTGCTAATGAAACTACTGCAAATCGCATCAGGTTTGTCAGAGTCATTGTGTATTGTTTTGTGTCATGTTTCTGTATATTTACGGAGAATTTTTGTGTGGGAGCATGGGTGACGTAGAATTGTGAGCGGAGCTTTGCACAGAATCTTGCAGCTAACCGTAAAAAAGGTTCATATAGGGCTCTGGAAATATCGCTCAAACATGTATGGATGACATCTAAAACCTCTTCAGGCATGTTGATGAGGGAACATTATGACATGGCAGGGGAAAAAAACACTATTTTACGTAAAACCCCCATCTTTCAGCTGATCCTTGTCACACATAAGCACTTTTCTCATCTAATTCCAAGCACTCTTACTGTCAGGACAGGTTTAAAACATGCTCACGCTGCTCCAAAGAGCCATAGGAGCCTCTCTCAGATGTTTTCTACACAGGTGATCTCAGAGTGGGCATGTAATGTGCTCCAGAGTGCAGCTGTTGTGTTCTATTGGGTCTGTCCTTGTCCACAGCTTAAGTACTTAAGAGTGCACTTGGGCCATTACACTAGAACTGATCTCAGCTAAAAGTACTGTTATAGTGTACAACATACAGTATTACTCATGTAGAAGTGTAGTGTAGTTTGGTGTCTGAAAAACTAAAACTCACAGAAGTTACTCTGTTTCATTCACACATGTTTAAGTAATCCTGCCTACATCTCCAAATTTCAAAGTGTTTTGTTCCACCTTGCAGTGTCATGAAGTGGCAGTTTTCAAGTTAACCTTTTGTTCAGTGGAATAGTGCCAAATCCAGAGCTGAAATGATCGAACTGACTCTAGAGAAATTGTATGGAGTTTAAAAACACAGTGTAGCACTTCCAGTATTACCCTGTGACATCACAAGGTGGAATAGAGTGTTTGCAGTTTGAGAGAACTTTTATTTTGTGTAAAAACATATGTGAATGAAACAAAATACAACTCGAGGTATGTTTGCAATGAGGAAACTACGTTATAACAAATATAGATTTTTTTTGTCAAAAAAGAGAATCCGTCTTTAAACAAAAATGGTGGAGTCAGACATAATTTGTCTCCCATCTATAATTCCATTCTTAAAGCCCCAGTGTGTAGGATTCGTGGCGCATAGGTGGATGGTGCTATTGCACTTTCTGTTTTAGCTACGGCAGACCTCGAGGGTCACCCGGGCGCGCGCACGAGCCGCGCGCCGCTACTGTATAAATAAAACGCGGTCCTGTTTTTTTTTTTTTTTTTCCTCATGAAAACACACATTCCCGATCATGTACCATGACACTCTACACATCAAATGAAACCTTACAGTCTCCTCTTTTTGACTATGCAATTCATTTCCCTGCACAACAATCACTCCCCGAGCACATGGGGCTTTTATACGGAAAAGCACAAAACGAGGTTAGCTTACCTTAGAATGCTTTGCACAGGTCAAACTCTGTATTTCACCATAAACTTGCTCTCAATTTGTCCGTAAGGATCCAGCGAATAAAATCTAGTAAAACAATTTAGTCCAAAACACGTGTTAGATCCATTACGACGTCTGATCCGGCAGCATGCTTGTGTTGTTTACCCAAAACCACGAGCCTTGCCGAAGGCGAAGGCGGAGCCCAAATGTCCTTCTGCGGCTCTCGTATTCAAAATGGCTGCCTCTGCATGGGGAAGATCCCCCTTTTATGTGACTATATCTAAGTCCAAAAGAATACTTTGATTTCATGATGGAAGTGAAAAGGCTTGGAAAACAATGTATTTTTGAATGGGTATCTTCAATTTCAGTAATTAACGGGTAAAAATCTTACACACTGTCCCTTTAAACCTAAATCAAAACAAACAAAAGAAACAATAGGGCTAGCCAGGTCAGGGCCAGAGGTGTGAAAAACAGTCGTGTAGGGATGAATAGGTATGCTAAACTAGACGCCAGAGAAACAAAAGACAGAAACAAATAGGCGAGATAGTTTCAGAAAAACTGCAGTATAGTTAGCTCCTCCCTGCAGCGAGATATAAGCAGTGTCTTACCAGCACTCTAACCAGAACTGACGAAGCCTCTCGGATGAGCGGCGAAACGTTTTCGACCAAACAAACTTTGTCCAGTTGACAAATTGAATTTCTCCTTTTATCATGGATTCTACCTGGACGACTGAGGGACTCTTCACGCATCATAAGAATATAGCGTAATATGGGCCCTTACATTTTAGAAGAACTGCATAAAATCTGTCTTGTTCACCAGGAAGAAGAAACCAGTGCATGTTCTTACCTGCAGCGAGATTATAAATGTGTTTCAAAGTGGGAGGGCAGATACAAAGCTGGCTGACATTTTCTCTGTCATTTGAATAAAAATCACCCATATCTGCGCTGATGAGATTCACATGAAATGCCTTTTTAATGGTGTTTTTTATTAAGGTTATTTATAATTGTAGATTAGTCACAGTCACAATGGATTCTCAAGTAACAGAAATTGTCTACACCTGCTTCTGGCTTCGAGTTACTGTTGTCTTTATTGGTCGTGATTGGATGAAAACATGATTACATGACTGACTTCAGCAGCAACTCTCTAAGTGAATTGGGCACATTTTGACTGTCTTAAATCAAGGTTTGCTATTGGAACAAATATGTTTTTTCTTATTTCCAATGCAGTAGTATTTGTCTCCTCATTTGAAGTGAGAAAATGCTTGTCCTTTTCTTATTGTAAGTAAAACAAGACATTTTGTGCTTGTTCTATTGGCAAAACTGATTTCAGATTAGACAGTCTAAATATACTCACATCATATAAACTTATTTTAGATTTTATTAGTACATATATACTGCTCCAAAAAATTAAAGGAACACTTTGAGAACACATCAGATCTCAATGTGAAAAAAAAAATATGTTTATACAATATGAAAAGGGTAATGTCTTAGGACAGGGCTCTCAAGTTTTGAAGATTGCTAGGAGTGAGATTTCTGAGGACCGGGGGGGTTAGACCTGGTTAAGTCCTGGTTTTGACCTGGTTTAGTCCTGGTTTAGTGCCAGGTTAGTCCCGGTTTATTCCTGGTTTAGACCTGGTTTAGTCTTGGTTTAATCCTGGTTTAGTCCTGGTTTAGTCCCAGTTGAATCCTGGTTTAGACCCGGTTTAGACCTGGTTTAGTCCTGGTTTAGTCCTGGTTTAGTTCTGGTTTAGTCCTGGTTTAGTCCTGGTTTAGTTCTGGTTTAGTGCCGAAATAGATTCAGAAATAATCTGATATGACTCACCCATAAAAACGCGGTCACTCGTATCCATGTATGCACGTGTCACGGTCTTTAATAATCCGGAGCTCCGGAGAAAAGGACATATCCTGAACTTATCCCGTGTCTCGAGACGAGAGTTCCTTCTTACGTAGCATTAACGTAGCAAGTTAAGGATCCTTATTCTCTTGGAAATGCCGCGTAAACATTCACGCGGATCGGCCTCACAGCTGATCGATCAACTCGAGTACTGGTGTGCGAGTGACTTTTTTTCGTTGAAAACACGCGGTGCCTGCATTAACTTACAGATTTTCTGGGCACAGAAGTGCTGTGAACAGTGGCTACAGTTTTAAATTGCTTAAAAAAATTTCAGTGTGAGAAATACCATGTGTGGCGTGTGAGCGTGTGAACACGTCGAATTGCGTGTGTCACACTCTCAAAGCGTGAGACTTGAGAGCCCTGTCTTAGGAACAAAAGGATGGCACCTCTTTTAATGGGAATAAAAAATTCTGCCTACAGAGGTCTTAATTTTAAAGGCACCCTGAAAATCAAGTTGAAATAATTATGTGAAATAATTATGTGGCAGCGCTTGAAGGGCTGAAACATAATGTCCCAGAAGTGTTCTATCGGGTTTACGTCAAGTGATTGTGAGGTCCATTCAGTTGTATCAATCAATATCCAGGTTCCAGGTTCTGCCTGCATACACTTGCCACATGAGGCCGGGCATTGTCGTGCATCAGGATAAAACCAAGACCTACTGCACCAGTGTAGGGTCTGACAGTGGGTCCAAGGATTTCATCCCGATAACTACTGGCAGTCAGACTGCTGTTTTCTAGTCAGTAGAGGTTTGTGCGTCCATCCATGGATATGCCTCCCCAGATCATCATTGACCCACCACCAATCTGCTCATGCTGAACCATGTTCCAGGCAGCGTTCTCCTCATCTTCTCCAGACTTTTTCACATCTATCACAGGTGCTCAGGGTGAACCTAATCTCATCTGTGAAAAGCACAGGGCACCAGTGACAGACTTTCCAATTCTGGTTTTGTCTATCAAATACCAGTGGAGCTCCACTGTGTTGGGCACTGAGCACAGGGCCCCCTACAGGATGTTGAGCCCTCAAGCCACCTTCATGAAGTCTGTTCCTGATTGCTTGGGCAGAGACATTCACACTAGTGGCCATTCTGTAGGGCATGTGCTCAGGCTGTTCCTCCTTGCAGTAAGGAGCAGATATGGCTCCGGCTGATGGGTTGAGGACCTTCTACGGCCCTGTCCAGCTCTCCTAGACTAATTGCCTGTGTCCTAAAATTTCCTTGTTCTGGAGATTGTGCTGGGAGAGACATTAAAGGGATAGTGTTTTTTTTTTTTTTAAATGTTAATCTGTATGGGTTTCCTTCTAAAAGTTCCGTATGTTGACACGGCTTACCTGTGACAGTCTCAGCTGATCCCGGTTCGGCTCGCTTTCTGGAGCCCACGCAGGGAGGTCCGGTAGCTTCTCTGGAACATTAAATAAAGCTTGTTTTTCTTCTCAAAACTTCTCAGCGAGCTTAGCGATCGGGTATTGTGTCTGCAGACTCGTATCACTGCGCTCACGTTAGCGTATCAGCCTGTTCACTTGTAAACTTCCCCTTACGGCGGACCGCATCTGCCGTACACTTCCGCTAAAGGTGAACAGGCTGATACGCTAACGTGAGCACCGTGATACGAGTCAGCAGACACAATATGCGATCGCTAAGTTCGCTGCTGGATGTTTCGTGGACAACTGTTTGGGACGCAAATATATCACCTTTCTGACAAATGTTTTGTTTTGAGAAGAAAAACAAGCTTTATTTCATGTTCCAGAGAAGCTACCGGACCTCCCTGCATGGGCTCCAGAAAGCGAGCCGAACCGGGATCAGCTGAGACTGTCAGAGGTACGCCGGTGTCAACATACGTAACTTCTAGAAGGAAACCCATACAGATTAACATGAAAAAAACGCACTATCCCTTTAAAACTCATTGCAACGATGTGTCATCCTGGAGAAGTTGGACAATCTGTGCAACTTCTTTAGGGTTAAGGAATGGCCTCATACTCCCAGCAGTGATAACCGCTCCAGCCAAAGCAGCACTAGTGGGAAACCAGCCAAAAAAGACCAAGACAGAGAAACTTGAAATGATCTCATTGTTGTCTCATTGTTGCCACTCTAGTGCACCTGTTGTTCATTTACATTAAAAGAAGTGACATCCTTTTGTTCTTAAGACATTGCCCCGTCCATATTTGTACAGATATCCAACTTTTTTTTTGTTCACACTGAGATCCGATGTGTTTTATATTGTTCCTTTATTTATTATTATTATTATTATTATTATTATTATTATTATTATTATTATTATTATTATTATTATTATTATTATTATTTTGAGCAGCGTAGTTGTGCAATTGCTCCTTGAGTTGGTGTGCATGACACCAGTATGGGCCAGTCTGATCATTTTGAAGAAGGAAAAGAGATTACTCTGGTATCAAGATGGAGTCATGGGAAGTTTATAGTGCTCAAGTTCACATGATCCATATTGTTCAGCTCATGCTGATACATTTGAGTCAACTGGCCCTGTGGACCAGACCCACTCCACCAGTCACAGTACAGACTACAGTTTGGAAGGATAAGGAACTAAAACATGACAGAACCAATGGGTGAATGTTGGCTGCTGTTGACTCCATTTGTTTTGAAAAGAGCAAAGGGAAGTGCTGTGTATTAGGGATAGGAACGATAACTGTGCTTTTCTCCCACCTCGCTCTACAGTAGAGCTGTTGTAGGTGAGTCTTTGTGCTTTGTCCAATGAGCATTTTGGCAAAGAGTAAAAAAAATAAAAATGTTGTGATGACGTTTACGGCAATGTAAACTCCCATTGGCCTTTGGCAGTTTTCTAACGTAGAAATCAGCTGGAAAGTATGACTCTTTTGCAGAAAAAAAAGCACATTGTATTTATTGTAATTTAGCACTCATCCTCTGTAAGAGCTGCCTCTCAGGAGCAGAACATTCAGAGCTCCTCAGAATAAGGCGGAGCTCTTTACAGTAATTAAGACTGGAGCAGGTCGTTGTGCCCTGCCCATCACCTACCCCGTGGTCAGACCCACAAACCCTTGCTCGTCTGTGTCTCATAGATTATAACGGGTTGGCAACCCACGGCTCCGGCGCCGCATGCGGCTCTTTGATCCCTCTGATGCAGCTCAGTACAGTGGTCCCTCATTTATCGCTGTGGTTACATTCTAAAAATAACACACATTTTACACATTTCTCAGACTGGCATTAACATTTTCTCACATTTCTCTCTTGTTTAAACACTCAACTTTCGTAGATTTTCAACAACAAAAGCACAGTATTATCGAATGAAACCAAAGATCCAAACCTGTTTTCAGGCCCTAGACATATTGCATGTATTTCACAGTTCCTCTGACCGAGCCTCTTCATCCTGGCGCCGCTCTGCTGTCACGGGTTTTGTCGGGGAGAAAACAGACAGCACTTCAGAATCACACTGCGAGCGATCAAACATTTATACAAATTTGGCAACACGGCACGGAGGAGAATGACTGACGAATCGGCAAAGGTTTACAGTCTCTTAGCCAATCAGGACGCAGAACACAATGTGCGTTGATACATTATAAAAAAATTGGAATAAAAAAATCCACGAAACAGCGAAAATGTATTTTATTCTATTTCGTTCATTTTCAAAATGTGATTTTATGGCACAAAGGCAAAAAAAAAAAATTAATTAAAAAAAAAAGTTATTTCATTTTAAATTTCAAAAGGGTTTTGTGGCTCCCAGTGTTTTCTTTACTGTGTGAAATGGCTCCAAACAGCTCTTTGAGTGGTAAAGGTTGCCGACCCCTGGATAATAACTATATAGCGCACACAAGCACAATGTTTTTTTTAAGTTAGTAGTACGTGTGTGTGTGTGTGTGTGTGCATGTGCATGTGTGTGTGTGTGCGTGCGTGTGTGTGTGTGTGTGTGTGTCTGCAATAATGATGCCCTTTCCTCCTTTAATTGGGTCCTTGAAAGTCCTTGAGGAGGCGTTTGAGTCACTGTGGTGTGTTTATGGAACAGTCCCCCTCCCCGCAGACAACCGCCCAGGGACAATTTATTCTGCGACTGCAATCATTGTGTAATCACATTTGCCCACTGTAATTGCATGGGTACATTTTAGGCCAGAAAGAATTGCATCTTGGTGACTGAGTCACTGAATAAATGCATTGCAAAAAAAAATAAAAATCACTCCTTATTGCTGAGGACTTGTGCTACACAGCTCATTGGAATCCTGCACTTTCTGTTCAGGTGCTTTGGAAGACCTCCTGCACTGTGCCAGTGCCCAAGAAGCCTATTCCATCTGGACTTAATGGCTTCAGAACAGTTGCTTTGACGTCTCTTGTCATGAAAGTGTTTGAGAGACTTGTTCTGGACCCATTTAACACAATCCAGCCCTTTCTGATGAGTGAGAAGCTGCTCAGGATGGGTGTCAGCTCCTCCATTGTGTCCTGGATTACTACCTGTCAGCCAGGCCTCAGTATGTGCGACTGGGGACCACCCTGTCTGACACTGTGGTCAGTAATGTAGGAGTGCCCAGTCTTGTGTCCGTTCCTGTTCACTCTGTACACCTCTGATTTCCAATACAGCTCTGGGTCCTGCCATCTGTAGAAGTTCTCTGATGACTCTGCGGTGGTTGGGTTCAGGAATGGACAGGAGCTGGAGTACAGGGTATTGATTGCAAATTTTGTGGAGTGGTCCCAGGTAAACCATTTGACCCAAGAACTGGTGAGTGGCTTCAGGAGGAAAAGGACACCAATGGAGTTTATAAGCACTTTTCACTTTTTTTTTTATTGTGATCACACCATCACATTAAAGCTAACAACGAGTTGCATGCTAACCATACAATTCTTGATTGTTGAACAATAAAATGCTTTAGAATTAGATGCATTAGATGGCCTCATATACAATATATATGTACTGGGGCAACACACATTTTGCTCAAATTGCAGTAAAAGTAGTCCCATTTCAGATCTGCGATAGACCTGGTTTCAGATGAGGTAATATTTTGAAGGCACTATATTTTCTTAGGTGGCTGTTGATCTGGTTTTTGTTTTCCCCTTCCTCTCCTCTCGGGGGTACCCCCATCACCCCCTACCACTTCTGTGGACTGTTTCAGAGGCCTTAAAGGTGCTCAAAGGTGTAACTTTTTAGTAGGGGGTCGATCACCCTGTTTCTATGGAAATGTCATTGCTTTGCCTGGAATGTTCCAAAGAATCAATATAAACAGATCTAGCTTACATGTATTCAATTGTAGGAGGTTTTATTTCTCCAAAATACATACAAAAAACAGGCATTCTGACTGTGAGCAGGGTTGCCTCTCCATAGATCTGGCCTGTACTGTATTTCTTTCTCGGATTCTTCCTTAAGCCTTGCTTCTCCTTTTCATCAACAGGTTGACAATACAGTGAACCCTCGTTTATCGCGGGGGTTAGGTTCCAGAAATAGCCCGCAATAAGTGAAATCCGCGAAGTAGGACAATTTTATATTTTACAATTATTCTACATGTTTTAAGGCTGAAACCGCTTCACCAGACACATTATACACCTTTCTGAGACTGGTATTAACATTTTCTCACATTTTTCTCTTGTTTAAACACTCAAACTTTTGTAGATTTTCATTAAAATATATTAATAGTGGGGCGGGGGCACGTGACACGCGGGCACGTGCGCGCGGGCACGTGCGCGCGGACACGTGCGTTTGTTTTGGTACCACATATCCATGCCATGTGCGAAAGTCGAGTGGAAAGCGACCTGGATATCATTTTGGGCAAGACTCAAGCCAATGCTAACAGTGCCAAACCGCTAACAGACGCCTCTGAGCACCACAAGACCAGGTAAGACCAACCTGCGCTCACAAGAGTTGGTTGCATTTCACCCCGGCTCCAAAATCAGTCCGCTATCAATGCGTCGCCAATACTCCACAGCTCTCTAGGACGGGGTCGGGTTCGTGAGGGGAAGAGCCACTGTCTCCTCTGTGCGCCCGAGTGTCCTCTCCCCGCTGCGGCTCCCCCGGACGCTCCATGTTGATTCTTGGCTCTTCCATGGTCCGGCTCGCACTCTCTTCCATGGCTCGTGCAAGTAAACAAAGGCCACACCTCCTGTCACCCAGGCGCTCTCGTGAAGGAAATCTGAGACTCTGTCCCTACCATCCCTGGTCTAGACCTGGTTTAGTCCTGGTTTAGACCTGGTTTAGTCCTGGTTTAGACCTGCTTTAGACCTGGTTTAGTCCTGGTCTAGTCTCTTAGCTAATCAGGGCGCAGGACAGAATGTTACACTGTAAAAAAAAAGTTACACTATAAAAAAAATTGAAAAAAAAAAATTGGAAAAAAAAATTGGAAAAAAAAATCCGCGAAACAGCGAGGCCGCGAAGAGTGAACCGCGATACAGCGAGGGTTCACTGTAGACCTGAACTCTCATTTCTCCATAGCAGTGTCCATGGAAACTTATAAAATTAGAATTTTCCCTGTAATACTTTTATAATTGGGATGTTTGTATTTGTGCTTTATCTAATAACCCTGTTCTACCATACTAATGTGAACAAATCTTGAAAAATAATAATTTGAGGTCGTAAGTTATCTGTCTATATGTTTATGTAAATTAAGTGTAAATGAGTGAGATGGTGTTGTATGTGTATGTTGGTGAATTGGGCAACTTCTTAAAGTGGGGTGAAAAGTCCCTCAGTCGTCCAGGTAGAATCCATGATAAAAGGAGAAGTTCAATTTGTCAACTGGACAAAGTATCTTCTTAAAGTGGGTATCAACTTGGGTATCTTAAAGTGGGTATCAACTTGGGTATCTTCTTAAAGTGGAAATTACGAAAGAAAAATAAATAAATAAATAAAACATTCACGAATACCCCAATGTGTGTGGTGCAGATAAAACATAGTCAGACGTCTGCTGACAGCTGTGATCTCCATCTGTCCCTTTACTGTTAACATCATCACCACAACTAAGCACCACTCTAGACCAAGCTGACGTCAGAAAACAAGTTTATTGTACATGAAGAATATAGCATTTTCAAAAGAAGACAAGGTAACATGATGTCAATTAATACCCAATGGAAGTAACTTTTCTGGTGGATGGTTCATCAAATGATTTTCTCTGTGGAAATTGTATTGCTTTGTCTGGAATGTTTCACTGTATGGTATTAAACTTTTTGATCTTCATGGAGACTAAACCAGACCAAGTTACAGGTGGAGAGGCAACCCCATTCAGTCAGAATGTCAGTTTTTCTAGGTATTTTTGAGCTAAACCATCTGTAATTGAATAAATGTGAGGTAGAGCTGCTTAATGTCATACTGTGGAACATCCCCTGGCAGAGTAATGACATATCCATAGAAACAAGAAGTTGATGGACCCCCCCCCCCAACCAAAAAGTTACAAAATTATGGATCTGAACATCAAAGCAATTTCAAGGAGGGTTTGAATAGGGCCCAGGAGAGATCGCTAGATTATTGAAACATGCATGGATGACATTTAAACCTCTTCAGGCACGATTTTGATGAGGGAACAACATTATAACATGGTAGAAAGCTCCAAAAAATCTATTTTACATAATGATTCTGTAGTAGAGTTTCAGCTTAAAGGGATATGCCACCCCCAGGTCAAACTTGGGCATCTCCCCACAGTCCAGAGACTAAAATAAGTGGAGGAAAGCGTTTTTCTGGTGACGCAGCCATTGTCCAGGTCTGTCAGCACTGACCGCCGCGGTATCTGCAGCTACTCCGCGTTAGACTGGAGTCTAACGTCGCCAGAGAAAGATTTCGGCCAAAAGGAATTAATTTGCTCGATGCGTTTCCCAATTACTTTCTGTGTAGTGCGCATTCATATCGAGTGCATATAAATGTGCAAATCAACACGGAGAGCTTGACTTGGTCATTTTGGGTGGGAACTATTTTTCAGTGCGGAAAAACACAGTGCGTAACAGGGATACCCCTGTCAGCGTGGTGTGTGCTTCGGCTATATTAGCCATAGTTTCGAGTAGATGAGGACGCCAGTGCGCATGCGCGGACTGTGCTATCAGCTCCCGGGACCCAAACATGAAACGCAAAGCTGAAAACTATGGCTAAATCTCGGATTACAGGCCACTTTTGCTTCAAACAAAATCTTACATTAAGACATCGGGCTTCTATGATTTGAAAAGTGCTAAAGTTTGTGTTATTTGGAGACCGCAAAGTAATGCCCCGAATACTCATGCTAACGGATACGCTACAACATAACTTTCTTCAAACAGCTCCAAATGACACGAACGTGATGTGGGTGAGTCAAACGACTTGTTTTATTACCGAAAGAAGGCTCAGATTGTAAAATAACGTTACTTTTCCTTTAAGAAGCGTTAGTTTTGCCCATCCAAATCACGCTAAATACTAAATACTCACCCCGCGGTGCCGCCGCCTCCTCCCTCCTCCTCCGTGCGATGGTCCGGACACATCCGCGCCGGGGGTCAGGTGAGCCATGAGTAATTTACACGGACAATTATTTGTATTCTCTGTATATTTGAAGCTGTGTATATTATTTATTGACGTTGCATGAAAGCTACTGTACGTGCTCACGTGCAATTAATTAATTGCAAACTAATTAGATTAATTTTTTTAATCGCCTGACAGCACTAATTATAATATCAGCCCATTTAGGATATCCACAAACAGAGAGGGCTTCCTGCAGATGTAGATAGGAGGAGACCGGCGACTCCAAGTAGAGGTCTTCAGGAAGCCCACACACACAGACCAATACCTGCTTTTTGATTCACACCACCCACTGCAGCACAAACTGGGTGTTATTCGGACATTACAACACAGGGCCCAAGTGGTTCCCACAAGCACAGAGGGTAAGGAGAAAGAAGAACAACATGTGCAGGAAGCCCTCTCTGTTTGTGGTTATCCTAAATGGGCTGTCAACAAAACCAAGAGAGACAAGGGCAAGAAACAAGACAACAGAGAATCCGAACCCAGGAGGAAAGGGGTAGCGATTCCTTACCTGGCCGGCGTTTCGGAAAAACTACATAGGATTTTCAGACAATATGAAATCCCAGTTTATTTCAAACCCACAAACACCTTAAGACAAAAACTCGTCCACCCAAAGGACAAAACACCGAGCCACAAACAAAGCAATGTGGTCTACTCCATTCAGTGTAGTGAAGACTGCAGTGAGCGCTACACTGTAGAAACAAAACAGCCACTTCACAAGAGGATGTACCAACACAGACGGGCGTGCCAGAGTGGACCATCATCTGCCGTACATCTTCACCTAGAAGCCACGGGCCATTCTTTTGAGGACAGTGAGGTTCAGATCTTAGCCAGGGAAAAGAACTGGTTTGAGAGGGGAGTTAAAGAGGCTATTTTTGTCAAGAAAAAAAGAGAATCCTTCTTTAAACAGAAGTGGGGGAGTCAGACATAACTTGTCTCCCATTTATAATTCCATTCTTAAACCAAAGTCAAAACAGACAAAAGAAACAATAGGGCAGACAGGTCAGGGCCAGAGGTGTGGGGACGGTCGTTAGGGTTGAATAGGTATGCTAAACTAGACGCCAGAGAAATTCGAAATACAAAAGAGAGAATTGCAATACAAATTAGTTGAGATAGTTTGAGAAGAATTCAGGGGAGTGAGTTCCTCCCTGCAGCTAGATATAAACAGGGTCTAACCAGCACTCGAACCAGAACTGACGAAGCCTCTCGGATGAGCGGCGAAACGTTTTCGACCAAACAAACTTTGTCCAGTTGACAAATTGAAGTCAAAGTCAAAGTTACGAATTTCTTAAGTTACGGATCCTGTTGAACTGCAGCTACATATTCACGAGCTGCTCACAGCTGATAGGTGGAAAAAGAAAACAAAAGAGCGCTAATGTCACGTGATTGGTCCGCAGTGGTAGGATGGAAATTTAGACAGGCCTCAATTCTTTCCAAAAAACAAGCCAATTTCACAGACAAAATGTATGTTTTTTTGAGCAGCCAATGCTGTTATCTGAAACATGGAGTGGCTTCTTCATGATCTGAACTAGCACATTCTGCAAAAAAATGAAAATCACAAATTTTGAAAAAAAAAACAACTAAAAACTAAAAACTCGATTATCTTGGTTTCACTAATCCCGAGTTGTGGCCTCTTTCACATGCTCAGTCACATATCTATCTCTGTATCTCTCTATCTATCTCTATATCTATATCTATCTCTATATCTATATCTATATCTATCTATACACACACACACAACATGAGCTTTGACCACCAAAGAGAGACATTGTTATTATTATTATTATTATTATTATTATTATTATTATTATTATTATTGCATTTTGTTGGACACTTGAGCCACTTTTAATTAAAAACTAAGAAAATAATTTATTGGAAATTGAATTACAAAACATACATAAATGCACTGATTGATGAGACTGTCACAACAATGGGCAGCACTCAGCAAGTACAAGTTGTGACATGAGCACCACAGGTGTCAGAAGCAAGAGACTTTTCTTGATTAGATCAGTTCTGCCCTGACACTAACGCATCTTACAAAATAGCACTGACTTGGGAAGCACTGTAGAAAATGTGGGCAGGTGGAGGCTTTTTTAAAGACTGTATTTGATACAATATTTTAAACAATTTATTCCAATTATTATTTATGCTGTTGATGACAGGACCCGAGTGCAGTTTCTGTGTATTTTTATACTAGAATAACAAATAAATTCAGATTCTGACCAAGGGAAAAAATAAAAGGAGAGCATACACGACCAGAACTAGAGTGATGGATGCTGGTCACTCTCTATGTAAAATGGACAGCAGGTCAGAATTCTGTGGTATGAACCATTTAACTGTCCAAATACTGAAGATTAGATCAGATCCATGGTTAATGTTTTTTTTTTTTCTTCTTCTTCTTCTTTTTTGTTTTTTATTATGAAATGATGAGATCTGGAATGGCATACACAACTATAGGTGGCTCTGGCTAAAAAATTTTAACCTTTATTTACATCTGAACTAGTGCTGTGGCAATACTAAAATTTTAAACTCCATTGCATTCCAATGAATAGATGCGATACTCAATAAAGATTTCGATACTACTATGATAATATAAAAACTAGTGCTCGGCTGATATGGATTTTTTTTTTTTTTTTTTTTTTTTGATTGAATAGATTACAGGCCGATATATGTAGTGACGTTAAAATTCACTGTAAATCTTCAACTGATTATAAAACTTAGGTTTGACTCTATTAGATTTTATGTTGGGTTTGTTTAGGGTACATTTACTGTTATTTTACCGCTTTACAGTCATATTTAAAGATAGTAGGCTAGCCTAATGGCAGTTTTGCATGACATTCTAGCGTGTAAGCAAACAAAGTTATCATAAATGCGTGCGCGCCGTGGTAATTATACCCTACCTAAATATGGACCATTCACACCTCTATTCACAGCTCATCTACATATCAATTCTTGTCCAGTAACATGTACAGCCACTATGCAGTCAGTAGGCCAATGTAAGAGAAAACAGCCTGTTTATGATAGCTTACAGCCGCTAACCGTTAATCAATGAGAAAAATGAAAAGTAGCTCCAATCCAACACATTTGCAACACTCACACAGGCACCTCTTAGATCACAAGTCTTCACAAATAAGTGTCCTTTTAATTCTGACTCAAAACGATCGTACATAAAAAGAATATAATCCAGTGTGTTGACAGCAGTAGCATGTGTCCTTTGCCTGTGGGACAGTCCTCTTCTCCACACTCACACTTTTATAAAAACAAGCAGTACTTTTGTTTCTGTCCTGAAGTGAACTTTTATTTATAATCAGTATCGTTTGTCACATGAGATACAAGAGCATTTAAACCCAGTGCATCCGTGGGCGCAATCAGTATAGTGTTACACACAGACCAATGACTCCTCTGATAAATACTGATGTGGCACTAAATATTAGGACATTTATCTGTCTGTAATACGTGATATAAAGAGGATAAACTATATAATGATCTATCGGCCCATATCGGCAAGATTTAGGCTGATAGCTGATATGTCTCCAAGAGTCCATATTGGCCTATAATATCGGCCAACCGATATACCATTTGGGCCCTAATAAAAACACTTTCTTTAGACAATAGAATTAGCATCTGATTTTCAATACTTTTGACAACCCTTATATGGGTTCTTATTTACAATGTTTCTGGAATGGAGGACGACTTTTGCCACTAAGACAATTTGTCAAGGAAAACAGATTAATTAATAGATGTTTGGAGCCATTTTGGATTTTATGAGACAGAGGCAGAAAACAAGCGGATTCTGGACCAGATTTATAGTGTGCAACAAATGTGAAATTAGAACAAAACATTTCAAGAAAACAACAAACTTGAGAAATTGCCTCATTCGCTACCACCCAGCCGTGCACCAGCCGCAAAATGATTCTTGAAGACACATCAAATGATTCTTGAAGACACATTATCCTCTGCTCTACCACCAAAAAGAACACAAAACACAGCTGAAAACATTGTATTAGATTCAGAGGTAGGTAGTACTCAATTACACTTACTTGACTTAGCATACTTTTAATCCTATTTGAGTAATATTTTTATCAAAGTAACAGCACTTATTGAGTGTGTGAATACTGTAAGTCTACAAGTGACAAATGCTTTGTCTCTTTTTTGTGTCTATCCTTTGCAAATATGTGCATCATTTAATGTTTACTCCTTCTAATAACATTAAATTATATTATATGTTATGTTATGTTATGCCTCAATAGTTACTCTTTAAGTTACTGTTCTTTGAGTAGAAGTTTTCCCAAATATTTTTTTAATCTTGAGTAATTTCCTGGACCACAGCAATCTCCCTGAACAAGATTCAGTCACCATCACAGTGGCAGACATTCAGGAAAGAGTCTTAGGCATGAAAAATTGGACAGCACCGGGCCCTGACATGATCCACGCATACTGGCTAAAGAAGCTCACTGCTCTCCATGAGTGCCTGGCAGCACAAATGAACCAGGTGCTAAGGGATGGGACTCACCCTGAATGGCTAACCCAAGGGTATACTTTCCTGATCCTGAAGGATCCCTTGAAGGGTACAGTCCCATCCAACTATCGGCCAATAACCTATCTCTCCACAACATGGAAGCTCATGTCAGGCATCATGGCGGCTAAGATAAGTGGGCACATGGATCAATACATGAGCGCAGCACAGAAAAGCATCGGCAAAAACTCCAGGGGAGCCAAACACCAACTCCTGGTTGACCGAACAGTCGCCCGTGACTGCAGAACCCGTCAGACCAACCTGTGCACTGCCTGGATTGATTACAAGAAAGCCTATGACTCAATGCCACACACATGGATCAGCTTGGAG
The DNA here is from genome assembly GCA_036785185.1 of Paratrypauchen microcephalus. NCBI lineage: Eukaryota > Metazoa > Chordata > Actinopteri > Gobiiformes > Gobiidae > Paratrypauchen > Paratrypauchen microcephalus. The sequence goes on from JAVJIX010000033.1 coordinate 6,447,018, forward strand.
CTGCACAATATAAGATAAGATAAGATAAGATATGCCTTTATTAGTCCACAGTGGGGAAATTCCAGTGTTGCAACGCACAGATCAAGAACAGCAAGAAAAAGTAGCATGCAACAGAACAATATAATAAATAAATAATGGCCTAGGATATCTGGCCCGTATGGGACCAGAGAGGTCGGCTCGTCTGATCTTTTCAGGAAAGAGTTCCTGCCATTTGTGTCAGAGGGGTTTGTGTCCTCAAGTGGGAGTTCTGCTCCTCAACCCATTCGAATCCTTCGTGATACTGGGACTTCCCAGTCACTTTTGTTGAAAGAGGCATTGTCCTCCGGTGAATGTGAAGGCACTGCTGTCGGTGACTTCACACTTATCCAGGGTATTGGGGGTAGAGGTGTGATGGTACCTCTGCACTCTGTGTTTTTGAAGTCAGACTTGGTTACAGGACAAGTTAAGGTGGGCCTCATGCCCAGTCTGCCTATTAAAGGTATTTCCTTGTTACTCGGCAATGACTTAGCTGGCGGTAAAGTTGTCCCCTCTATGCAGTTGACTTCTCAGCCGAGTACTGAAGAAGAGTCTAATGTGGACTCTGATGTCTTTCCCTCATGTGCAGTTACTCGAGCTGTGGCCAAAAAGGCTAAAGAAGAGGAGGACTATGTGCAATCTAGCACTGTGTTAGGTCAGAACACTGATGAGTCTGGACTTCATGTAAGCCAGGACTCTAGTAAGAGTGGCTGTCATGGTGAATTGTCAGATACGTTTCTTGGCACATTGTTTGAACAGGATCTTGGTAGTTCACCCGTAGAAGTGGGTGAAGATCCTCACGTGTCTGACGGTTTGTCCTGGTCAAGAAAACAGCTAATCGAAGAGCAAAATAGTGATCCAGAAATTGCTGGTTTGAGGGAGAAGGCTCTCTCTGATGACGAAATTGTGAAGGTGCCAGTGGGTGATGACCTCAAAGATGGGGTTTGGCTACGTAAGGATGTGGGTAACTTTTGCAGGACATCTCATAGTTGTCAGATGGTTGGCAAGCATCAGCTAGACCCTCCTGTGGCTCCCCTGAAACCCGTCCCAGCCCTCGGTGAACCTTTCTCCAGGGTGATTGTGGATTGTGTGGGACCTTTGCCGAGAACTCAGGGTGGTGTGGGTTGAATGAGGGACATGAATGAAAATTTTGATCTTTGAAATCAAAATTTTCACTTTAAGGGGGAGGGTGTTACGGACAAGCGTTTTGTTTATTTTATTTTATTTGTTGTATTTTAGTTGGTATATGTGAATGTGTTGTGTTACATGAGCCATTTCTCTGTGTTTTTCTATGGGTGCCGCCATTTTGTAAGGTCCATGTATGTGGGCGGGACACTTCTTGTCCCGCCTTCAGGTTCAGAGAATGCTTTCTGATTGGATGACTTTGATCTAGCTTTATTCTTTGTTCTTTGTTCTTTTATCTGTGGTCTTACCGGCTATAAATTCAGACCTTAGGGGGTCACAGACAGAGAGAGGTCAGACACCACTGAAGACACACCGGAAGGTCCAGGACCCAAGCAAGAAGAAGCTCGGTACGGACGGCAGGTGGCGGTGCCGTGAGCTTGTATTTGTGTTGTGGGTGCTGCTCCAGCGCCTTGGATTACACGTTTTCTGCGGACTCTCTGCCTCGAGGGTGCCACTGGAGAGGATTCCGTGCATTCCATGGACTTCTGGAGACTACGGGCAGTTGGACTGGTGGGAGGACGGCCAAGTCACGTGCGCACGCCAGTGGTGCAGGACTGTAGGATACCTGTGTAAACTTTATTCTGTTGTTTTGTTTCTTTTTTTTTGTGTGCGTGTGTAGTTTTGTATCCCAGATAAACGGAGACTGTTTTTGTAACTTTGTGTGGGGCATTGGCTAACTGCACACGTAACATAAAAAGTCCAGTTTAGAAAACTGCTTGAGCTTTAATATGAAATCTTCCTCCATTTAAAAAGTAGGGCCAGACAAGAACAAAAAAGTGAAGTTGGACGGTTTATTAAACTTGACTTGCTAAATCTAAAGTGTAGCTTGCTGTCACTTTTTCTAATCCGGTGCCCCAGAAGTTGCAAGAAGAACCCCTGGGCTCATGAGTGCCCCTACCATGAGGCCAGGAACTACCTGCCTTTTCACAGCCGACGGTTTGCCTGGGACCACTGCACAAAATATGCAATGGTTCCAGGCAAACCATCTGCTTCTCGATGTTGACAACTCAGCCTAAATATGCAGGATTTGTATGTTAATCATGCATGAATCAAACAAAAAAAAGATCGCAAGATTACTCAAACATGCATGGATGACATCTAAAACCTCTTCAGGCATGTTTTTGATTAGATAACTTTATAACATGGTAGAAAGCTTGAAATAAATAAATTTTGAATAATACCCCCTTTAAATGGCTTGTTTTTGCTTTGTTTCCATGGTTCATTCCCAGTGGTTGTAAATAATGTGTGTTTTCAAAAGTCTCTGTCTCTGCTTTTTTATACATAGCATCAGACCTCAGATATGCAGTCTGTGGCTTGAATAACGTGATCTAAAATACTTTTACTGTGTAAATAAAAAGTAACTAGTACTTTGATTAGTATTCCATGGAAATTAGCGGAATGTGTCTTGTCCCAGTACAAATTGACTATTTTGTAAAAGTAGCTCTTGAGGTAAAAATTAGACCACTTTGTTCTGTCTGCATCTGCATTATAAAGTTGTCAAAGAATTAGGAAGTGTGCTGTCAGCATGCTAGTTGTTAGTTTTGCTGTGATGGCAAAAATAAGACCACTGCAAATGGACTAAAAATAAGGTCCAGCACCTTTAAGCGCAAATTTAGCTGTACTACGTATTTTCAGTACATTTTTAGTCATATAACTACTTTTACTTGAGTACAAATGTTCACTACGCTTTCCATCTCTGCTAGACTCAGACATTTAAAGGAAAATTAACGTTTTTTTTTTACAATCTGAACCTTCTTTCGGCAATAAAACAAGTAGTTTTACTCACCCATAGCAGTTTGGTGTCAATTGGAGCAGTATCGCAGAGAAGATCGCTGTGTCAGGGTAGACTTTTAGTGGATTCCAAAACGGCCTGAAACCCGATATCCAGCTATAGTTTCATTTGATGACGTCATCAGAGAGGACAGTGCGCATGCGTGAACTCAGCTGTTTTGTAAACACCGCTAGTCCGAAAGAAGCTAACACCGCTCTGAACTTTACTTTTCTGTTGTGATATCGGGTTTCAGGCCGTTTTGGAATCTACTAAAAGTCTACCCTGACACAGCGATCTTCTGTGATTTGAAAAGTGCTAAAGTTTGTGTTATTTGGACACCGCAAATCAGTGCCCCGAGCACTCACGCTAACGGATACGGGATCATTAGTAGAACAGAACGGCTCAACATAAGTTCTGCGATACTGCTCCAATTAACACCAAACTGCTATGGGTGAGTAAAACTACTTGTTTTATTGCCGAAAGAAGGCTCAGATTGTAAAAAAACGATACTTTTCCTTTAAAGAGCACACATGTCCCATGATTTTCAGCATGAATCATCCACACTAGGCCAGGCAGAGGACTGCTGCTGTTACTGGAGGCATGAGCTGTTTACTGAGCCGTGTGGTCCAGTCCACCCTTTAAAGACTCTTTTATGCAAAACACAAAGCCAACATTAATTTCTCAATGATTATAATGCAAGGCGGCAGTGATAGTAACAACAAAAATAGACTGTAAACAAAACATAAAGGGTGTGGTAGGATTATGAAAAGCTGCCCTTATTAATATCCTGGACTTGTGACTTAAAAACAGCTCTGTGACAAATATACTTTAAGAATCTGTGTTATTGTTAGCAACGTGTAATTTAAAGATTCCAGGCAGTGGCGTGTGTGGAAACTGGCCTTTGCACTCTTGTTAAAAGGCCTTTAATATGATCACTATATGAAGTAATAGCTCATTTTGCACGAAAGTACGCAAACTCCTTCATGCATCTTTATTGTGCTGTAAATAGGACATGTTTGATGTATGAAATTAGTATTTGGAGTCTTTGATCACATTAGACTAGTGAAATAAAGGTCAGTTTTCCCCAGTTATATTCTAAATCCGGTGTATAGCTGCATTCTGACCTAAATGCTGACTGATCAGAGGACAGACTAAGCTGATTAATAAGAATAACATGTTTAAGTCATATGAAGACGATATGGGACAAAGTGCAACAAAATGGAGAAGGCCCAGTCACAGGCGCAGGCAACAGATGAAGCGGTGTGTCTCTGATCCAGAATATTCACACAGCTTTGTCCCAATGTGTTAATATTTGAAAATAATCCAAAGTGCTTTAAAGAAGTGGTATTATGCTAAATGGACTTTTTGGAGCTTTCTGCCATGTTATAACATCATCTTCATCAAAAACATGCCTGAAGAGCTTTGAGATGTCATCCATGCATGTTTGAGTAATCTAGTAATCTCTCCCACCCCCTATTTAACCCCTCCTCTGTCAAATGTTCTGACAGTTTTTCATAAATATGATACAAAACAATATGCTACATCTTCACAAACCTGGTGTGATGTGCTCCCGCTCGTCTCAGCACCTTGGGGAGCAGGGCCTTCAGCCGCTCTGCTCCCCGTCTATGGAACTCACTCCCCCCAGACCTCCGTAATATTCAATCACTACCAATTTTTAAATCCAGACTCAAGATCCATCTTTTCAAAATAGCTTACCCCACTTAATCATTTTCCCCTGCTGACTGTTTCATTTTACTTGTATTGCTTTGTCCATTCTCTTAGTTTTATTTTGAGTATACTGCCTGTTTTTAACTGTTTTTAATTGTTTTTAATTGATTGTCTTTGTGCGGTGTCCTTGAGTGTCTAGAAAGGCGCCTTGAAATAAAATGTATTTTTATTATTAGTTTTGTTAGCAGGTGCATGCTGATTGTTTTGTGATAGCGCTTTGAAGTTTACCTGGCCAGCCAAATGATATCTCTCTGTATTTCCTATACACCGCGATACCATTTGGACACTCTCCATCCACTCTCGCTCCTCCGGTTCCAAACCGACTCCGCGATTCTGATTCGTTCAAAGATGGTGACGTCAGTGCACCCGCCTTTGCCCGCAAAGTCACTCTTAGGCAGCAGAAGTTCCGCCTCAGTTTTGAATCAAGATGGCGCAATCTCTGATTGGTTCACTTAGCTGTCTGTCTACGCGCAACCGCAGCGCATTCTGTGGATCAAACGTTACCAGACTCACTCGCTGGTACAGCGATGAGTCATGGATTCTTCCAGGCAACTTTGAAGTGGCAAAACTAACTAAAACAAATTAAACATGTAGTACTTTCTTTTCGTTAAAGTCATAGTCATAGTCATAGTCATAGTTGCTTTATTGTCGAAAAACAATCATATGTACATGTACATAGAGTGAATTCGAAATTTAGTTTCCCCACTAACCAGGCAGGACAGTGATAGAGTGGCTAGGGGAGGGGCCGCTGCACTTGCGCGCGCCGCCGACTGGGAGATGCAGAGCAGAAAAGATGCAATACAATCAATACAATTATACACAACATGTAATGACAGAAAACAATTGGATAGGTAACATACGGTGTCTTTTTCTTTGGCGATAAGAGGGAATGGTGTGGGGCAAGGGAAAAGATCAGAAATCCATGAAATTGATTGAAAACTGAAGAAGAAGCAGACATCCTAAAAATAGACAGGGCAGTATTACTTAATACATGTGAGTGTGAGTCCAATAGTGTGTGGCAATGTTTTTGTAGAGTCTGAGATAAGCTGCAGCTGGTGGCCTTGGACGTGTTTGTGCAGAAGAAGCAGTCAAAACAAAGAGTCCGGTTCAATCACATTTTTCAGGAGAATTGATTACAAAAAGTGGAATTTAACATAATCGATACATTGTAGAACCCAGGCGAACAGACAATTTGCCAGAACTCTGGTTTCTGTCAGGTCCCCACTTCCTGCAGGTCTGTGCGACTCGCAGTCCTCCCCCTGGCACGTATGATAGTGAATATGGACTGAGCCGCTCTTCCCCACAGTTCCAAATCCATCTATCCGTGATGTTATCTAGCGCCTGGTGGATCCCACAGATGGATGAAACGTTCACCTGTGTTTTTCCTACAACATTTAAATATAACATTTTCAAACAATAGAAGTGATCTAAATATTTTATGTCCTAGCAGCATGTTGTCCCTGTGTCTGGGTGGGTTTGCTCCTGGCATTCCACACCATATAAAACCCTCCAGCTAAGGTAGTCCAGATCTGGAGAAGGGTCCCTGTGGTGCCCACTTGTCCCAACAGGTTGCCCAGTAGCACTGAAGGATGAGTCAAAGGCAGAGTACAGCTAACCATTTTCATATTTTTTAGCTGTCCCTCTGGGGCTCCATTTTGGAGATGAGTTCATGGGGTTCTAGAGGTGGTCTTTAAAAGTAAAATACAATATAATTTTGATATAATTTTGGAGATTTAGTTTTATTGCAGGTCTCAAAAGCAGACATATAATTAATGAGAGTATTATTGGTGGCTGCCAAAAAAGGAATAACTCGAAAATGGCTTAGACAGGAAACACCTCCAATAAATGAATGGATTGACATTTTTAAAACGGAAAGGATTACATTTAAGCTGAAGCTAGAGAGTGATATATTTGAAATCTTTTAGTCAAAATCGTTGAAGTATGTATCGACAAAAAGACCCGGCTTTGTATGACGTAGTTATGTTTGTATACCTACCCCCACTCTTTTGTTTTATTGTTACTGTTTGGATGATTTTAATGTGTGCCTTATATATGATTTAAAAAAAAAAACAATAAAAAGTCAATGACAAAAAAGTATAATCAAATGTACCATATCTTAAGTATGTACAAACATAAGTATGTGTAGGGGGTAGGTGAAAACAGCCACTGATGAGCTAAAAAAACAACAACAAGGGTTTGGAGTGCAAACAAGATGGAGGAGTTATATATAAGATATTTTGGAGTTACTTTATGTTTCCCCTCCAGTCTCAAGAATTCACATGGTACAGCTGAACTTTACAACTGCTCACATCACTTCCCCTTTAACAATAAAAACCTGGCATTAACTGAGGAAACAGTCACTTTTTAAACAGTCATTTATTTATTGTGCAGCGTTCCTGTGCCTTACAGTGTTGTGTTTTTTAGGCTGTACATACTTATTATTATTATCTTAATTTTTGATGCATGCTCTTTTTTCCAACTGTTTCTGAAACCTGCGTTGTGACACTGCAATTTCCCCATTGTGGGACAAATAAAGGGTTATCTTATCTTATCTTACTTACAATAACATGGTTAAAAGCTTGAAATTCAAGTCAATTTAGCATAATATGAGACATATTATGCTTTGAGCTTTAACCCTGTTTTCACTACATCATTCAGTTAATTAAGATAATGTGTAATACACCATTTGCAGGCTGTAAATCTGTCTTCCTCCTTTGTCATTAAAGGAATGGTTTTCTTGAAGCTCCATTGACTCCATATGGTCTCATAATATTAGGAATGACACTAAGATTCTTGAAATAATTACAGAACTGAAGAGAACAAAAGGCTAAACAGCAGGACACGAGACATATCACCAGTCCATCATAAACTGTCCAAATTATCAGTTTCTTTAGACGTTGAGCAGGTAGAGCAAAGGATGTGAGTGCAAATAAGGACAAACACAATGCATGGAATTGCACACCCATAATAAAAAAAAAAAAATGCAGTTAAGGAAATTGCATCGTAAAGTTCAGTGGACATCAGATAGCTTGTTTGAACAGTGTATTTGTACATAGAACTTGTGCATTGTTGCTACAGGTAACCAGAAATTGGAGTCAGCCATGTTTTCCTCCAAGATTACAACTGGAATTCGATGAAAGAAGGGAGCAGTTATTTTAAAACAATGCATTGGTATACAACTTGAAGAAGTCAAGTCTAATATCGAGTAGTTAGAGTGACATGGAAGACACAACATTCAAATATAGGTTCCACCCTTTGCTATATCAGATGACTGAATGCACAAAATATTAATCATATTATAATGCGTGAAAAGTCCCTCAGTCGTCCAGGTAGAATCCATGATAAAAAGAGAAGTTCAATTTGTCAACTGGACAAAGTTTGTTTGGTTGAAGACGTTTCGTCGCTCATCCCAGAGACTTCTTCAGTTCTGGTTCTAGTGCTGGTTGGTCCCTGTTTATATCTAGCTGCAGGGAGGAGCTCACTACACTGAAATCCTTTTGAAACTATCTCAGCTAATTTGTGTCTTTTGTTTCCCTGGCGTCTCGTTTAGCATCTCTATTTAGCCCTATGCAGAGCTCACTGCTCTGAAATAGTTTCAAAGCTATTTCAGACGCCAGGGAAACAAAAGATACAAATTAGCTGAGATAGTTTCAGAAGGATTTCAGTGTAGTGAGCTCCACCCTGCAGCTAGATATAAACAGGGACCAACCAGCACTAGAACCAGAACTGAAGAAGTCTCTCGGATGAGCGACGAAACGTCTTCAACCAAACAAACTTTGTCCAGTTGACAAATTGAACTTCTCCTTTTATCATCATATTATAATGTCACGCACAAACCACAAAAAAACAGCATGTGTTCGGCCCATGTCGTGTGTTTAAATACAAATATATGTGTTGGACACTGTGAGGAGATGATTAAAACATGAACAGAACTAATGCGTTGCTCAAGAAGAAAGGAAACTCCCCAAAAGAAGCTTGGGGGTGCGTAGTGAATCAGGCTACCTTATTTGAAAAAAAAAAAAAAAAAGAAAGAAAAGAAACAGGCATTTGTTACAGATATAGATCAAAATATTGTGGATCTGAGCAAGAATACATCTGCGACTTAATTTGACAATGTGGCTGACCAGGCTAGGGTCAATTTCACTTGACTGATTTGTCAGTACAATCTCACGGGTGTGCATTTATTTTTATAGAAGTGCTTAAATGTGCATATAGCCTTGATTTTGTCACTCAAATTTTCTATCGATCTTCAAATTTCCATTATCTCTTCCAGCAAATAAACTCTCCTGTGCTCACAGAGTCCTCATCGAAGGGCCTTGAGGGAGAAGTCACCCTTAAAGGGATAGTTCGGGTTTTTTGATGTGAATCTGTATGGCATCCCCTTCAGCAGTGTCGTGCATTGACACTGACTTACCCCTGACAGTGACTTGTAAGTGGCGATGTTTACAAGTGAACAGGCTAATAATAATAATAGGCACGCAGTGATACAACTCGAGAGAAAATAGCTCCAAGCGATTATGACTTCTGATTTTTTCGTGGGCAACTGTTTTGTGATGCAAATATATCACTTTTTGGACAAATATTGTTTTGAGAAGAAAAACAAGCTTTATTAACTGTCCCGGCTAACTTGCCGGACCTACTTGCATCAGCGCCAGAACTGGGGCAGAACCCGGCTCACAGGACACTGTCAGGGTTAAGTCAGTGTTCATGCACGGCACTGCTGAAGGGGATGCCATACAGATTCACATAAAAAAAAAACCCAAACAATCCCTTTAAACAGATTGCCAAGAAATGGGAAAACCGGAAGAAATAAAACAGAGTAAGTAAATGTGAACTTCACACATCAAACTCAAATCACACAGTCACACAAGCTCATACAATGTCTTTCTCTACTCTGTATGATCTGAAAAAAAAGCCTGCTATGGAGTCTGGAAGTGACCAGGGTGTAGAAACACCAGCCACATGCTGTATGACTTAATGCTGTAACAGGCATGAGACAGTGACAGTGTAAACCTGCCATCACACCACCAGGACGATCAACACCTGGACCACCAACATCCTCATCAGTAGCTGAAACATCACCCAGTTCATCTCCACAACCTCCACCTGCAAAAACATCTAAAACTACGTTGAGAAGTCGTAGGCAGCGGCAAGGAAATCCAGTCAGCGTCATTCCGCTCTCCCTCGGGCAACGTTACTAAATGCGGTCTCTCGAACGGTCCTCTCAGCTTACTCACAAAGTCCATTAACAAGCCACTTGTTAAAGAAAATTGTATAATAGTGTCTTTAATGAATTATCAAAGTGTTATATTCTTCTTGAGTTGGTTCATCTCCTGTTGTAAAACCATAGAATGAGATAAGGACAAAGACTGGTTAACTGTTTAAACAAACAATCAATGTAACTGCTGATTACTGAGGAATGTGTGTATGGTAAAGATTAACTTTGTTGTACGGCTTGGTGTTTCTGGAAATTTCCGTTCCATGTGATCCTAAATAAAAGGAAGGACGAGGAGGTATTCTTTGAGATTTGAGTGTGTGGCCTGGAAGGAGGCAGAGGCGGCTCTGCTTAACAAATGCTACACCTCATTCCCCCTCGTTAACTCATTCACTGCCGGCCTGTTTTCACAAAGTCAACCCTTAGACTGCCAGAGCTTTTAGGTCATTTTCACTGATTTTTCAAGACTCACAGAATACTGAGTTCTTTGACTATATAGAAATGGCACACATCAAAATAAAGTGTAGACTCTCTTCTTTCACCTGGAAAAAAATTATGCTTCTAACCTTTTCGGTTCTCAAGTAATTGATAGTAGAACATAGGGAAGTGTCAGTAAAAACACTGGTTTTTGACAAAAACTGGAGAAATTGAGCATTTTGTGCAAAGAAGGATTTCGAGCAGATCAGTGACTTTGACATCAATACTTATTGATTTAGTGACACCTCAAACATCTAAAACAACAGAGAAAGATATTTTTGATGACAAAGTACATTTTTATTTACAAATATAAGAAATATAACTATATACAAATTGACAACAATCAACAAAACAAAATTTGAGAACAAAATTTGAGATCAGAACAATAAGTATACAACATACATAAAACAATACAATATACAACAATAATAAATAAATAAATAATAAATTAATTAATTAATAAAAAAGGAGAAATTCAATTTGTCAACTGGACAGGTACTGGGTCCAGTTGACAAATTGATTGCCATGGATTCTACCTGGACGACTGAGGGATTCTTCACACAATTTAAAAAAAAAAAAACACTTTTCAAAAACAATGCCAAGAAACAGGTTTCAGCTGATAGTGACAGGTCATTAGAAGATGCCGGGGACAATCTCTATAAAATCCGCCCAGTGTTGGACTATATTATAAAAATTTAAAAACACGTACCAACCTGGGCAAAACATTTGCATAGATGGTATGAAGCAGAGATTGTTTTTGATCTCCTAGATCACAAACAATCCCGGCAATCCCTGGCAAGCAGAGATTGTCCCCGGCATCTTGACACTGTCACTGTCATGGCTACACCATGTATATGGACAATTTTTATAATTCTGTGTCATTGTGTGAGAGCCTGTGGGCTGTGGGACACACAGGGGGGGAACCAGGGGGGAACCAGGGGGGGACCAAATGGGATCAGGGACAAAAAAGAGTGACCTGGGGGCAGGGGGAAAGGTTATGAGGCACAACAAGAAGGTCATGGTGTTAGCCTGGCATGACATGGTGACCACCTGCCACCATGATAATATGCAGACAGTAGATGTGTGGCATGTGTGGTTGTTCTTGCCACTCCACCACCTGTAAATTATAGAAATATACATTACCTAATTGTATTTTTATTTTGTATTGTTGCAGTGTGATGTGGAGAATAGACACTTTTTTATACATATATACACACACACACACACACATTTATTTATTTATATATAATATATATATATAAATATATATTTTTTTTACCTTTCTTCGCTTTGCGAGCAGGAGGGGGGGTTGGTCCTCTGCTGGTTGAAGGCTCTCTAAATAGAAAATTCCTTCACAATTACCACACAGCAGCATCATGTTAGTTAGTTAGTTATTTAGTTAGTTCTTCTTACCCATCCCATGCCTCTCTGGAGACGAAGATCTCCTGCTTCCACTTGATCCTGACGGCTCATCAGATGAATCGGGGTCTGGCTCACGAAATGAGTGCCTCCGGAGCAGACCTGTGATGCGGGGCGAGCGGTACGGGCGCACATGTTTTGGAGCAGGGTGATGCGGGCGCACGTTTCGGAGCAGGGCGATGCAGGCGCACATGTGTCTGAGCAGGGCGATGGAGGTGCGCAAGTGTCTCTGCCCAAGGCAGACCGAGGCGCGGGTATATCAGGGAGGAGGACGACGACAGTGAACCGTTTTCCCTCGTTCGCTCTCCTCGCCATCTTGACTCTCTCTCACTACACTACACTACACATGTGCTGATCTTTTCCTGTCTTCCGCGTCTCCGATGGGCAGACGATCGCTACCTACAGGTTGGGATGTACGAATTACACCTTAAAAGTTGCTCCAGGTCGTAACCTAGCAACCCCCGCTGAAAAACGCAATTGACGTATTTATCCGTCTCCGGCAGTCAATGAGTTAACGAGTCTATTACTTCTGTGTCTGTTTTCTCATTTGTTCCCTTTTGTTGATGTTTATTAGGAAAAATCCCTAACATAAAATTGGTCCTTTCGAGCCAGATCCCAAATCTGCGACGCAGAGGAGGAGCGATGTTGATTGAAGTCTGTGCACAGCCGAGGGTCAACCTTGTTTAAGTCCACGTTTTCCCCGTGGCCGGTCACACTTGGCTCTTCCTCTGCGTGGCAACAAAACGGGATTGGAACTTAAACTGGGACAACTGAGAGACAGGTCAGTCGTATGAGGTACCTGGTGATCATATAGGCTAGGATAACGTAATTTCCTAGACAGATATCCAGTCAGTGATATCTGAAGACAGGATAACGTAATTTCCTGTACAGAATAGAACGACGTACTGTTCTATAAGTTGTAAGATAACGTAATTTCTTACATAGGCTGGAATTGTAAAATATTCCAGACGGAGTATTCTGTTAAAGAATACTTCTAGCATAGGCTGGAATTGTAACATATTCCAGACGGAGTATTTTGGTGGCAGCAAATACTTCTAGCAAACTGAATGTGTGTCGTGAAAGAAGTGTGCAAAGAGTGTTTGGAAAAGTTGAGAATTTGAAAACCTTGGACGGCTTCTGCCCGAAACCTACCGGTGTAAACAAAAAGCAGAGCAGTTCATAGGGACGAGAATTCTCATACTCTTCATTAAGGACTTTTAGGTGAAAGAACAAAAGAATCTAAAATGTGTGAGATTTTCTGGGAGTGTACCCTGAGTCTATGATCGCATATCCCAGATATGTAGAAGCTTGTCATAGAAGAAAATTTCATATGGTCCGTTGGAGTCATTTTCTTTTTGTTCTGGATCAAAATCATAGTGTAAAATGGGACAGTGTTGTTCATGTTGTAGAAGGGAGAGAATTTGGGGAGAATTTGCCAGGCTCAACCAAATATTTAAAGAAATTGAGTAAAAGGTACGATTTTAACGGAAAATTGAATGTGCCTGAATGTTCGCAGTTGGTTCAGAGATTACAGAGAAAAGACAGAATTAAGAGAAGAAAGAAAATGAGGAAACTCATTATGCAAGAAAATGGTTAGAGATGGCGGAAAAAATATAGAAAAGAAGAATAGAAAATGGGACACTTTGCCCTGTAGTAAGACCAGATGATAATGATGGAACAAAGTACCAGTACGCCCTAGATTGCCAGAAGAGATAGGAGTAGCTGAGGGGCCACAACTGATAAGACAGGGTGAAACACAAAACACGGGAGAACCACACAGAACAGCACCATTGTATCCAAATTTAGATGAACTAATGACACAACCACCACCAGACTATCCAGGTCCATCTAATAATCCGTTCCTGGATCAGTCATGCTCATACACCTCAAAGAAATTAACAGGAAACATAAATACACCAGTAGCAATGAATACATGTTCACATGTTAGCATGGCAGATCAAGATTGGAGTAAAACTTTTTACAGAGCATGTTCTAAAACCTCAAGATGATATTGAAGGATGTATTACAGCGATCACTGATTTGCAATTAAATTACAGGTTGAATGGCAGTGAAATGCAGAGAGTCTTAATGAAACTTTTAGGACTAAATTGGCACAGAGTAAAAGGAGACTGGTCTCCAATGGAAGACCATAATGGTAACCGTAGAATTAGACCCCATGGTACTGTCATGGTCAGTCTAAACCCAGTGTTTGATAACATGCGAAATAATTGGCCTCAATTGGCCTCAATGTAAATTACACAACTATAACTCAAACTAAACAAGAACCAGTTGTCAGAACTTTCGAGCCAGAATGTATTAAGTATTTAAAGATAATAGTGGGATACCAGAAAATGCTGATCCCCATGGAGTGTTTCAACAACAACTTAAAACAGCACTCCTTAATGGATTCAATTCTGATATCCAAAATTGGGTCCAAAAACACGGTGTAACTTTAACTACAGGTACACTAGATGATGTAATGGCATATGCCATTCATGCAGAAAAACAGATAAGAGATAAGAAGCTCAAAAGTGCTTCAGAAGTCTATGTGACAGACGGACAGGAGGTGTATGTTTTTAACCAGCAGAGAAATCGCAGAGAGAACAGAAAGCCACAAAGAAGGTCGAATGAAGGTCGGAGCAAGTTGAATATTGACGAGAGAAAGAGAGATAAGAATGAAGGAAGATGCTATTTGAGTCATAAAAGGGGACAATTGGCAAGGAATTGGGGGGAAGAAAAGAGGACAGGACAGTAGGGTTGGGCGGTAATACGGTAATACGGTATACTGCGGTATCTAAAAATAGCAACGGTATCAGATTCATTACCGTCATTAAAAAAAAAAAAATCTTGCCCCAATATAATATTAACTATAATTAATTTAATGCCTAAATAAAGAGTGTTTGTCCAGCACTTATGTATGTGTGGTTGTGTTTGTTAATTTAATACTATTACAGTTTAAAACTAATAATACTATCGGAGAGATGACGTGTTGCGTCGTCACGTGACATTACCGCTCAGAAGGAGGAGAAAAACAAGACAACATGACAGACCGCGCTGAGTTGGTCCCAAAGTAAAACACAACGTCTGCAATTTGGCAGCATTTCGGATTTCGGCCAAATGACAAGGGAGAGCCGGGAAATGTCAACGAGGCTGTGTGTAAAACGTGCATGCAGACTGTGGCGGTGTTCTGGTGAAACATCCTACCCGTCGAGAGATAACAGCGGCACTGTGGAGGAGCAGAGGCAACTGCATATTGTCGCGAGTGTAGCGCACTCGTTTATGTATGCATAATTCACCTTCTTAACTGTGTTGTTACAGCTTTGCCATGCGGGTTTTGCTCAGTTCTTGGTTAAGCACTTGGTTATAAAGTCACTGCTTCTGATAACAGTTGCGGTCCCTTTAAGAAAGGCGTGACGTTTGACACGCTGCTTTTGTGTTCTAACGCAGCGCGTGTTATTCTCGCGTGTTAATGAAAACAACTCACCGTTTTTGAGTCTGAAATGTGAGAAGTTTTCGGGTTTCTTATTACAAACGCAACTTCCACACGAGGCTGTTATTCTGGGAGATGAAGACCCCCTTCTTTGGTGGAAATCCAATGGAGTCAGGCGCTTTCCTCTGATAAAATACCTGTGCGTTTGTGCCACAAGCTCTCCATCGGAACGGAAGTTGTCAATCCACAACGTGCCCTACTCAAGCCGGAAAAAGTGAACATGCTGGTTTTGCATTCAATAGCTTCATATTTTTATTTTCAATAAGGAGTAGCTTTTTCTGACGGACGAAAACGGTTCGGGATGTTGTATAGTTGTACGTTTAATTTATTTGATTCATGTTAATAGATTTTAAAAATATACAAACGAGCAGTATTTTCCACTGCGTTCTCAGGACAGGGTTATATATGCACATTTTCGGTTATGTCTTGTTATTTATTGTTCAGATTTTCTTTTCTTTTATTCCTGTTGGTTTGTTAGCTTTAGCCCACAGACAATTTGTTATTTCGTCCCGTCGGTTGGCTGCTGTATTTGCACTTTAAACATTTGTTAATAAAAGTTACTAATTTTGTACATGTTTTGTTATGTTTTCAGTATCATTAGGCCTATGTAATGCTTGCTATTCTGTTTCTGAACGGTAAAGGTGCAAGCTGCCATTTGGCGAGGCCACTCCACTGTAGTGCTAAGTGTTTTTTTTTTTTTTTAGCCTTAGCAACGGTAATACCGTATACCCCGGGAAAATGTGGACACGGTTTAACGGTATCAAAATTTGGATACCGCCCAACTCTACAGGACAGTGATAGTGAGGAGGAGATAAAGGATTTTAAGAAAAAGAGTAGTGCATGACTAGAGAAGGAAAAATAGGAGAAGTTAAAGGAAGCAATAAAAGAAGCAGAAAATCAAGAGAAACAATTCAAATTATTTGATAAATTCCACAACAAAGTTGATCAACTCAATTTTAATCCAGATGAATATGATTGTGTAATTAATTTGGCTTTACAGGATGTTAATCCTAACCAAAGACTAGAAATTACTCTATTAGTAAATGGAGTCACTATGGTATTTTTATGTGACACCGGAGCTGAAACAGTTTTGAAAAATACCAGAGGAATTGAAACCTCAGGAAAAACAATCAGAGTAAAATCAGCAAATGGTATTGTTAAAACACGTAACATTAGTAAACCAGTAAATATAATGTTACCAGGAGAAAAACAAACGCTACTGCAAATTGAAGTAGTGTTAGCTCCAGATTGCCCACATAATCTGGCAGGAAGAGATTTGCTCATAGCATTACAACTAGCTATAGTACCGTGTATTGATGGTACAATGAAAGTACAGCAAATTGAAATTGAAAATGGCTGTACAATCACAAAAAGAGTCATATTACTATTAGACCTTAGATATCATAAGTGGAGGGCTAATAGACGTACCCCAAGAACTTTTAGACATGATGGAAGCGAGGTTAGAACCTGGCTATGAAACAAGGTTGAAAGATGACCTACATGTGACTTTAAGATTCAATCACATCCCAGGTCCAGACCCTCCCTATGATGAAGCTGTCAAAAAGTTAGGTCCACAGAAAGTAATGATTAACCTACCTTACTGAAAGATCAAATAGCATTTATGGGAGGAGAATTGTGAAAAGAAGCACTAAATTTATTACAAGGACACAGAACACCACATGTGTCATTGGCTAAATCTAAAAGAATGGCATGAAAAAATTTGAATCATGAAACGAGAAGAGTCAAAAACATGACTCTATGGCAAAGTACAACTGATCCAGATATTTTTATGAATCTAGAAACCGGATACTATAGGAAAAAATTGAATTGGATATCACATGCCGATCCAATGGTTCATATCACGGAACAAGAATGAAAAATATTTACACTAACAAAAGAGGAAGAATTGAGTTTGGCTGAACTTCCTCTGTCTCAGGAATAATTGTTCCTAGCCCAGAACAGTTATATAGTGATGCAATACTCCCATACTTCCAGTTAAAAAAGCGCCACCATCTGAAATCTGGAGAATGGTGCAAGATTTAAGAGCAATTAATGAAGCTGTATATCAAAGGGCACCAAACGTCCCTAATCAACTTACTTTATGAAATTCCCTAGAACCAGATAATTGTTTTATTTTTATAGTAATGGATCTGAGTAATGCATTTTGGTCAATTGCAATTGATAAGGATAGTCAATTTTGGTTTTTATTTAAATTTAAGGGATAGAAATACACATTAACTTGATTTCCACAAGGTTACTGTGAATTTCCAACAATATTTTCAGAAGTAATTACTAATTGTTTAGCTAATTTTGAACCTCCATGTAAAAGTAAAATCTTAGCTTACATGGATGATATTTTTATTGCATCAAAATCACAGGAAAATTGTAAAATTGATACATTAACTTTACTTAAGTTTTTGCCAGAAACTAAGAAACAAATTATGTCATTTTTGGGACTTTGTAATTACTGTAGGTGTTGGATTCCAGAATATTCATTATTGACGAGACCATTGTTAGATGCAATCTATGATAAACCAATGGCAATGACAGATAAAGTAATCTGGACAAATGACGTTGACAAATCATTTAGAAATATTAAACAAATATTAACAAGTTTTAGCATTACCAGATTATAGGAAACCTTTTACACAGACAGTAGATTGTCACAAAGGACACATGACATCAGTTCTAACACAGAAATATGGAGGAAAAATGCGACCTGTAGCATTTTATTCAAGTAAATTAAACCCGGTGGCTGCAGCCGCTCCACCGTGTGTGCAAGCAGTGATAGCAGCTGCATTAGCAGTGCAATCATCAGCTGAGATTGTGTTATTGCATACTTTGCATTTACTAGTACCTCATGCTGTGGCCGCCCTGTTATTGCAGACTAAAATGACATTTTTGTCACCAGCTCGTCATCTTTCCTGCATGACTATATTGTTATCTCAACCACATATTAAAATAGACAGATGTACAACTTTAAATCCGTCTACTTTAATGCCAACAAGTGGAGATGGTAAACCACATGACTGTCTAGCAGAAACAGAATTAGTTTACAAACCAATGGCTGTCTGAAAGGCCAAATCTTGGACAACGTTAACATGGCTAAACGAACTACAGATGATCGATACTGTGACCACCATAAACTGATGTGAGAATTTAGAAGTAAAACTTTGATAAACAGGGGGAATATGTTAAAGAAAATTGTATAATAGTGTCTTTAATGAATTATCAAATTGTTATATTCTTCTTGAGTTGGTTCATCTCCTGTTGTAAAACCATAGAATGAGATAAGGACAAAGACTGGTTAACTGTTTAAACAAACAATCAATGTAACTGCTGATTACTGAGGAATGTGTGTATGGTAAAGATTAACTTTGTTGTACGGCTTGGCTTGGTGTTTCTGGAAATTTCCGTTCCATGTGATCCTAAATAAAAGGAAGGACGAGGAGGTATTCTTTGAGATTAGAGTGTGTGGCCTGGAAGGAGGCATAGGTGGCTCTGCTTAACAAATGCTACACCTCATTCCCCCTCGTTAACGAGTATAATACTTCTGTGTCTGTTTTTTCATTTGTTCCCTTTTGTTGATGTTTATTAGGAAAAATCCCTAAGACCACTTCAGACCGAAAACTTAACTTATCTGGCAATAAAGCATCAAATTCACCTTCCGTGAATCAGTTTAATCAGGTACTTGAACAGCTCCTTTGTCTTACTGGTGTTAAAGCTCAGGTGGTTTTGCCCACACCAGTCCACAAAGTCCCTGATGACCGAGCGGTACTCCAGCTCGTTCCCCTCAGACACAGCCCACAATGGCCGAGTCGTTAGAGAACTTCTGGAGATGGCAGCTGTCTGTGTTGTAGGTGAAGTCCGAGGTGTAGATGGTGAAGAGAAAGGGTGAAAGGACAGTTCCCTGGGGGGCCCCAGTGCTGCAGACTACCACCTCTGACTCACAGCCGCGCAGCCGCACGTACTGTGGACGGTCAGTGAGGTAGTCCACAGTACGTGGACTACCTCTCGCTGGTCCAGGCAGCGAGATTTCCATCCACTCCCGCGTCCTCCAGCTTCCCCCTAAGCAGTACCAGCCTGATGGTGTTGAAGGCGCTCGAGAAGTCAAAGAACATGACTCTCACAGCACTCCCGGCGGTCTCTAGGTGGGTGAGCGCCCGCTGCAGCAAGTAGATGACGGCGTCCTCTACTCCTACGTTTGGCTTGTAGGCAAACTGCAGCGGGTCCAGGGTGGGGCTTGCAGAGCTGGTCTGCACAGGTTCTCAGCAGCCTGGGGCAGATACCGTCAGGTCCTGCGGATTTCCCGTCTGAGTCGCCTTAACTCCCTCCTCACCTCGTCCAGTGTAATGGAGAGGGGGGAGTGAGGGGGGGACTGGGGTGGACTGCAGGGGGTGGTGGTGGGGGGTGGAGGGGGCTGGTGCTGGGTTGGGTCCGTGTGAAGGGGGAGGGGGATGTGGCCACTGGCCTGGGGAGGTGTGAAGAGGAGGAGGGAGTCGGCAGAGGGGCAGAGGGGGTGGGGGGCGCATCAAACCTGTGAAATAACAGTTTAATTCGTCCGCCCAGCGCTGATCACTGTCAGCTGTCCCTCTGCCACTCTGTCCAAAACCAGACATGCTCCTCAGTCCTCTCCACACGCCCCGTGCGTTGTTCTGGGCCAGCTGCTCCTCCATCCTCCTCCCATAGTCCTTTTTGGCCCGTCTGATCCTCCATTGGAGCTCCCGCTGGACCCTCTTCTGCTCCTCTCTGTCCCCTGAGTTGAAAGCCCTTTTTTCTGGTTCAGGAGGGCTTTAAGCTCAGGGGTAACCAAGGGGTGGTTGTTGGAGAAGCACCGTACCCTCCTGGTTGGCACAGTGTTCTCCACGCAGAAGTTGATGTAGTCTGTGATGCAATGGGTCAGGCCGTTGATGTCGTTTCCATAAGAGTCAGTGAAAATGTCCCAGTCTGTGTTCTGGAAACAGTCTCTCAGACTCTCACGGGCCTCCTGAGTCCAAAGCTTCACAGACCGCTTCTGTGCAGGTTCTCTTCGCACCTTGGGTGTGTATTGCGGGAGCAGGTAAACCAGACCGTGGTCTGAGCGTCCGAGCGGGGGGAGGGGGGCGGAGGTGTAAGCGTCTTTGATGTTGGAGTAAAACAACCAGAGTCTTATTGTCTCTCGTGGGGAATGTGACGTTTTGAGTGAAAGTGGGAAGAGTAGTGGAGAGTGATGTATGGTTAAAGCCCCCAGTGATCAGAAATAAGGCGCACGGATGACGTATCATGATGTCATTAACAACGCTGTGGAGCTGTTCGCATGCTGCCGCACCATCCGCCGATGGAGGAATGTACACACAGAACACAATAATGTGTGTAATTTCTCTGGGCAGATAGTACGGTCTCATACCGACAGCGAGTAGTTCAATGTCCCGGGAGCACAGCTGATGTTTCACGTGTACATTCCCGGGATGGCACCAGCGTTTGTTAATGAAAAAGATAAGTCCGCCTCCTCGTGTTTTCCCGCTCCCCGTTACGGTCCGGTCCGCGCGCCTCATAGTAAATCCGTCCAGTGAGATTACATTGTCCGGTATATTCCCATTCAGCCACATTTCAGAGAAGCACATCAGACTGCAGTTCCGGAATTGTCTCTGATGTCGGGTCAGCGCAACAAGCTCCTCTACCTTGTTGTTTAAAGAACGCAGATTCCCCGTTATCACCGTGGGTAGTCCGTTCGGTGAATACAGTCTCCGGTTCTTGCGTCTGCCCCTGCAGCCTCTTCTCTTTCTCCGTATCTCCGTCGGGACCTCCGGTTTTCCCGCGTGGAGTAGAGACGGGCCCCATAGCTCCAGAAGCTTGTCGCGCGCGTATGCAATCCTATGCGTGGCTGAAAGTGATTCTCGGCGTAACTCCTGGCACAGATTCATTAAATGTCTAAAAACACTACAGCTAACAATATAGCTGTAGTGAGAGTAGGCTTCCCAGGTGTGTGGCTGCACCCAGTTTCACCTACTCTAAAGAAAAAGCAAGAAAAATGAATATTTACAAGTAAAAAGGAAAAGTAGGGATGGAGCTACTACCGCAGGCAGCTGGCCTCGCCAGCGCCATCTTGGTATATCTTGTATATGTTATAGGCACAGTTGATAATCAGGCAGGGTAAGGGCTACAGTTAGGGTTGGAGTTATGGGTTAGGGTTGTGACTGGGGGTTATGGTTAAAGGCAAATTAACGTTTTTTTACAATCTGAGCCTTCTTTCGGCAATAAAACAAGTAGTTTTACTCACCCATAGCATTTTTCTGTCAATTGGAGCAGTATCGCAGAACTTATGTTGAGCCGTTCTGTTCTACTAATGATCCCGTATCCGTTAACATGGGGCTCATATCATATGCTCGGGGCATTACTTTGCGGTGTCCAAATAACACAAACTTTAGCACTTTTCAAATCATAGAAGCCCGATGTCTTAATGTAAGATTTCGTTTGAAGCAAAAGTGGCCTGTAATCCGAGATTTAGCCATAGTTTCGAGTAGATGAGGACGCCAGTGCGCATGCGCGGATTGTGCTATCAGCTCCCGGGACCCAAACATGAAACGCAAAGCTGAAAACTATGGATAAATCTCGGATTACAGGCCACTTTTGCTTCAAACGAAATCTTACATTAAGACATCGGGCTTCTATGATTTGAAAAGTGCTAAAGTTTGTGTTATTTGGAGACCGCAAAGTAATGCCCCGAATACTCATGCTAACGGATACGCTACAACATAACTTTCTTCAAACAGCTCCAAATGACACGAACGTGATATGGGTGAGTCAAATGACTTGTTTTATTACCGAAAGAAGGCTCAGATTGTAAAATAACGTTACTTTTCCTTTAATAGGGTTAGGTGCACTGCTGGTACACTGCATGTATAAGCATGCAAGAGGGCCAATCATTGCCACTTGCAGCTATATTTCTCATTATTGCTGTTGCTGATGTTTTTAATATTGCCATTATTATACACAATACATTACTGCGGTACAAATAAATACATTTGAAATCATTTTTCACTCTTGCCTCATTCTAAACGAGGTGGACATAACATAAAAAAAAATACGTGAAAAGTCCCTCAGTCGTCCAGGTAGAATCCATGATAACAGGAGAAGTTCAATTTGTCAACTGGACCAAGTTTGTTTGGTTGAAAACGTTTCGCCGCTCATCCGAGAGGCTTCGTCAGCTCTAATAAGAATACTGGTAAGACACTTGCTTATATCTTGCTGTAGGGAGGAGCTACCTAGCTAACTACTTTCCGGCACTATCTCATTGGTTTCGGTCTTTTGTTTCTCTGGCGTCTAGCTTAACGATCCCTATTCATCCCTACACGCCTGCTTTACGGCCAGAGGTGTGAAAAAGCAGGCGTGTAGGGATGAATAGGGATCGTTAAGCTAGACGCCAGAGAAACAAAAGACCGAAACCAATGAGATAGTGCCGGAAAGTAGTTAGCTAGGTAGCTCCTCCCTACAGCAAGATATAAGCAAGTGTCTTACCAGTATTCTTATTAGAGCTGACGAAGCCTCTCGGATGAGCGGCGAAACGTTTTCAACCAAACAAACTTGGTCCAGTTGACAAATTGAACTTCTCCTGTTATCATAAAAAAAAATACTTGACATAAAATATATTTTTTGTAGTATGCCTGTAACATACTAGTATATCTATACTGCATAGTAAAATGTTTATCCAATTAGTTATTGTAAAAAGAAAAAAAATTGTGTAGAAATAACTAACATGGATTTAGCAAAGCCAAGATCTAAAATTATAAAAAATAAAATGAATTAAAGCTGCTCGCGGCTATGGCGGCCCTCACCCCCATGTGCACCCCATTGACTGAAGTTACTGGCGAGGGCCGATAAAGTTGTAAAATTATTTTTCCAACTGTTTGTACTGCATTGTTCAAAATGGTCAGTGGGGTTTTTGGCTTTTTTGAGGTCACTTTCTGGCCTGGATATAGTAGGCATGTTGACAAAGTGGATGAACATAAACTGGTGTCTTTTGGGCTTTGGATGATGAATGTTTTGGAGTTCTACAACAAAAAAATATTTAGCCTGAAATATTTACATCCAAGGCCCTGTTTGTCCACTGCTGTTGAGTCAATGCAGAAGGAACCTGTGGGCCACCAGTGTGTGATGACTTAAAAAAAAAACATTACCATGTTACCCTCTAGTCCTCCAAAGATCTCTGAGACACAAAAGCAGTGCCATAGCATCTGACTTAATAGAACGAGTGTCTAAACATCTGAGGTCTGTGAAGAGAAGCAGACTGAACGCTATTGCTCTCAACACCAGGCTCTTGCTGATCAGTAAAATTCTTTATCAAAGTCTTGCTTTTACGAATATACTCTATGGGGGGAAATTACACACATGCACACACACACACACACACACATATGTGACTGAGTACAGCGAAACAGTCCCCAACTCAGCATTAGGGATTCCTAGATACACGTGTTTATACTTTTTTTTTTTTTTTTTTTTCAAAATTTGTGATTTTTGTTTTTTTGTTTTTTGAAATTGACTTGTTTTTTCAGAAAGAATCGAGGTGTGTCTAAATTACCATCCTACAGCTGTGGACCAATCACGTGACATTTGCACTCTTTTGTTTACTTTTTCCGCCTATCAGCTGTGCGCAGCTCCTGAATATGTAGCTGCATTTCATAGGCTGCATTTGCATCCGTAACTTAAAAATCCTTGACTTTGACTGTAAATGCTACATAAGGAAATGCTGTAAATGCTCTCTTGGGGACATGGGACACGGAGCTCTCCGGAGCTCATGTACAGAATGTGATCGGATACTTTACTGGGGAAAGAGCGCGGATATGCGATCCACGGACAACGAGGCAAACAACAGGCAAGTAAATGTAAGAGCACGTGTACTTTATAGACTTTAGGACATGTTTAAATACTAATTCAGCTTTCGTGTGGTGATCATATTGTGCTGTGCTCTGTGCGGGACCGCCCTGTGCGGCTGCTCACTTCATATTGTGGCTCCGCAGATCTCCATTCACAATGCGGCTAAGCTAATGCTAATGCTAGTATTGAAACAATGCGATCAGCGTGAACAAGAACAGTCTCTTTAGGTTAATTTCCACTCTATTTTTGTTTATATAAAAGCCGAACGTTTTGCCATAGGCTATAGCGGTAGAGTAATTGTAGGGTTTTCTTCTCTTTCCATTTCGATTAAGAAGATGTTTTCATCCATTAGTTAGTCAACAGGATAGTAACCATCACTCCGGTTTTCTTTTAGTTGAAGTGCCATTTATGTTATCATTTTGCTTACATGGCAGCGGCAAGTGAAGTGAACATGTGAGCTGCAGTGCCGCGTTCACGTCTACACAACTGAACAAGGCAACATAAAAAAACACATTTCCTTTAGTGTCCATGATGGTCAAAATAAGAGTCCTTGATGTGACATAAACATATTACATAAAAGTACAGACATTACATGTTCACATATACCCTGAAAAGAACAACAATAAAAAAAATAACCAAAAATAACATCCATATGAGAACACAACCTAACAGTAATACTTTATTTTGATTCAATTTGACCCGTTTCGGCACTTTTGTAACTTTTTTTGACTCGGTGCTTATGTAGCCATGAGGTTTTGAATGGGACGCGCAGCATTTGAAAGTTAAATGTTTTCTTTTTGTAACTTTTTTGAATGAATTAGGCTGCAATGCCAATACTAATTGATTTATTTAATAGAACTTTGAAGTGCACTTTACTTTATTTTTGGAATTAAAGCTATCTTATTGAAATTATTGAATTGTTATTAAAGTTTGATGTGACCAAAAGTTTATTTATAGGTATACAGCTAAGATATATGGCATCTATTTATTTATTGTTGTTTATTTATTTATTTGTGGCCTGTGGAATGTTGGTCCACTCCTCTTCAAAAGCTGTTATGGACGAAGAACACAGGTGCATTTTATTGATGGCATTTTGAATGCACAGAGATACCGTGATGAGATCCTGAGGCCCATTGTTGTGCCATACAACCATGAACATCACCTCATGTTTCAGCAAGATAATGCACGGCCCCATGTTGCAAGGATCTGCACACAATTCTTGGAAGCTGAAAATGTCCCAGTTCTTGCATGGCCAGCATACTCACCGGACATGTCACCAACTGAGCATGTTTGGGATGTGCTTGTACCAGCTCCCACTAATATCCAGCAACTTCGCACAGCCATTGAAGAGGAGTGGACCAACATTCCACAGGCCACAATTGACAATCTGATAAACTCTATGCGAAGAAGATGTGTTGCACTGCATGAGGCAAATGGTGGTCACACCAGATACTGACCGGTTCTGAGTCCCCAGACCCCCAATAAAGCCAAAAAATGCACATTTCGGGGTGGCCTTTTATTGTGGGCAGTCTGGGGCGCACCTGTGCACTGGTCATGATGTCGGATCGGCATCTTGATGTGGCGCACCTGTGAGGTGGGGTGGATTGTCTCGGCGGGGCAGAGGTGCTCGCTGTCACACATTTGGACAGATTTGTGAACAATGTTTGAGAGAAATGGTAGTGTTGTGTATCTGGAGTGAATTTTGGATCTTTGGGTCCATCTCATGAAAAATGGGAGCAAAAACAAAAGTGTTGCGTTTATATTTGTGTTGAGTATATATATATTTGACTACTGTCAGTCTCTGAACTGCATTAAGGACAGTTGCTAAAATGGTTGTATGTTTTGATCACTGTGAATACCCTTGTTAATGTTAGACGTGTAGTGGGAAGCATGGAGGAGCTTGGAGCTTTACTGGAGCTTTACATTGATTTCTTCACTAAAACTAATGAATCCCTAACACACTATAGGCTCCTGCAGCTTTAATTAGGTTTCAGTGTTACAGAGCCAGCTCTCCTGTCACACACATGCACACTGTTCAGGGAAGCCTGTACCTGAAGATAATAACAACTTATCTACACTATCTGGTCCCACACCTAGGATAAACCAGGTCTAAAACAAGGCTAACAGGTGTAAAAAGGGATAAACCAGGTCTAATCGAGGACTAAAAGAGGTCTAAACAAGACTAAACCAGGAGAAACTACTATACAGTGTCTATGGTAGAGAACCTAATCAGGTTTGTCCTGGGTGTGCACATGTTATTAGCCCTGTTTAATTAATTAACTAGTTTTCCCCTATTCATAATATAAGTATAGGTACTATAGGTATAATAAAGTACATCAATAAGCTGTTATGTAACACAACAACATGACAGGGCAGAGGCAGATACAGCAGCATAAGTAGATGAGTTTGTGTAGATGAGTTTGTTGCATCAGTGTTTGGCAGGTGTTATGACAGGTGATATTACAGGTGTTATGGTAGGTGTGGGGAGTGGAGGGACCTAGGACCCAGGTGGAAGGAGCGGGGAGATGGGGACAGTGCTGGTTGAGGAGTCTGATTGTCTGACGTTAGAGACTGTTGGCCATTCTAGTGGTTTGGGAGTGACCTGTACCTCCATCCAGAAGGCAGCAACCAGCGGCGTGCTGGATGGGAGCGGTCCCAGAGGGTCCAATCAGATCTTAGATTGCATGAGGTATATAACTGATTGATTTCAAGCTTATGTCAGAAGTTACAGGTATACAATATTTACATCTACATGGCAAAAGATGACATAATTCGTTCATTTTCTTACATACACCTGTGCATACATATTCAGAATGCAATAACAAATGTAGCACAAGAGAAAATAAAAATGATCGCATGATATGAGTATGTGCTTTTTCATAGCAGATCGGTGGACTGAAATGATTGAAACCCATGATCTAATTCAGCAGGACATACAGACACAGACATTGTCTGTAGGTGACCAGGAATTTCCTCTGAATCCAGATCCTGGTCGACCTAAAGTGTTATTGGAGAGAAAGTCCCCTGCCATTTCAAGAACCTCAAAATTTATTTTATATATACTATATATATATATATATATATATATATATATATATATAGATATAGATAGATAGATAGATAGATAGATAGATAGATATATTATAATTTTAAATACGCTTTATTTTATTTATATATATAAATACATTAAAAAAAAACTTCATCTTCTCCAATGGTGTGGATTTTCTAAACTGGAAAGTTGTCTTGAATCAAAGAGTCTAATTTAATGAAGCAATTGTACACAATCACATTCCCACTATCCCTGACAGAGGCATCTCTCCCTAGACTGATAATCATAACAAAGCATACAGGGTTTTTATACCCTTCAGGGTGACATAACAAAACACTTCTACATATAAGACATAACACTTCTACAAGGACAGGTCAGCACAAGGCTGGGTCATCAGCAGTAGAATATCAAGTGAAAAACAAGTTGAATCCAGTGGGAAAATACCACAGAGATATATTATACGGCATATATAGGCCCCTAAGAGGCCCTCTTCACAAGACAACTTAATCCAAAACTGATTAACATCTTCATCTCATTAAAAATCACAAAGCTATCTTATACACAATCTATATAATTGATTACGTGAATAATTATGTAAAGATTTCCATTACAGCAGCTAATACATAAAAAATGTACCTCTACAGGCCTTTTGTTTTTTTCAGCAGGGTCCAGTGTCTTAGACTTAGACTTTATTTATTTATTTAAACTTTATTGATCCACAAGGAAAATTGTTTTCTTGGTATACGGTCAATATAATTAACATAAAACATATAATTAACATAAAACTGAGACAACAAGTACATTATATTGGGGTGAGAGCTGATTAAGGAGTGGAAAATGTGTATAAGAAGCAACTTTATTGATAGCACACTGGAGAAACTCTTCTCTGCACTTAACCCATCCTGTTATTAGGAGCAGTGAGCAGCACATTACTGCACATTACCATCTCCATGATCTTCTTGCTTCGGCTTGGTCAGGACCTCAGCTGGAGGATTTTTACCTGGAGCATGTTTTGGGTTGATGGGGGAAACCGGAGTGCCCGGAGGAAACCCACCCAGACACAGGGAGAACATCCAAACTCCACACAGAAAACTCCACACAGAACACACACAGAAAGGCCTGGGCGACCCGGGGATCGAACCCGGAACCTTGCTATCTGGTGGGCTTCTGGTCCCGGAGCTGGTTGCTGAAGGGCTGGTCCCGGAGCTGGCTCCTGATGGGCTGGTCGTCTTTTGGTCGGCTGGTCGCTGGTCGATTCTAATTGGTGCTCAACCTCATGTTCTTCTTCAAAGTCACTGTCAGACTCTGAATTTTCAGAAATATGATCTTCAAATTCTGAAACCTCTTCCTCGACATCATCTTCAGAAGCTTCTCTCTCTTCCCAAATCAATTGCAAGGCCCTCTCAGCAGATAATCTTTTGGCCATCTTGATCACTTCTGATAAGCTACCACACTGGCAAACCCTTTATTTATAGTGTCACGCCCCTAATTTGCAGGTGGGATAGGGTATGAGAAAAAATGTTTGGTTCCCGCAAGGCAGAGGGTAAAATGTGCGGGAAACAATGTTGCAGCTTTGTGCGGGAACAGGAGGGGCAGAAAACACTATCAGTAGCCACAGAAAGGAGGGTGTACATTATGCGGTCATTAAAAATGTGTTTTGATTTATGTTCTTCACAGATAATGAGCCAAAGCCAATGAATTTCAGGTTGAAAAAATAATTGTTTGATTTTTCTATTGATATAAACTGAAAACGGGTCCCACAGACCCGAACACCATACAAATATTAGCCTACTTACCATTCTGCAAAATGTTTTTATGCTTTGTCTTTACCTGCAAAACAGTCCTCTTCATATTAATCCTGCTCAAAAACAAGATAACACAATTTAACGTATTAGTTGGAGCAAATACTTTTACACAGTAAAAATAAATTACAACTGACAAGACTGCTCTACAAATATATAATATTTATGACATCAACTGTCCTCTCTGAGAATCGAACTCACGCCTCCCGCATGCCAAATCGTAGCATATCCTCTCCCCCAAGGACTTGTCTTGACACCGATGGTGAAAAACATGCTTCCAAAACTCCACATCCAGCACTGTTATAGGACTTAACTTACGTATCTAAGCGCTCGGCGATCTTCTGCCACGCCATGTCTCTCGCCTTGGTTATTGCAAATGTAAGATAAGATAAGATAAGACTTTATTGATCTCACACAGGAGAAATTTACTCGCCACAGTAGCTCCAGGACAATTGGACAGGAGGGAAAAAGTGCATGCAGGCAGGGAGGGGATAAAGTAAGTAATAAATAGTGCAAATAGTAATATGTAATAATAATAATAATAATGGAAAATAGTAATAATGATAATAGTAACAACAAGCATCAACATGAAAAGGAGGATATTGCATGTCTGGCCTATATGTTAGAATTATACAGTCTGATGGCGGTGGGGATGAAGGATCTGCGGTAGCGCTCCTTCTTGCACTGGGGGTGCCTCAGTCGGCTGCTAAAGGAGCTGCTCAGCTCCTCAATAGTCCGGTGCAGAGGGTGAGAGGTGTCGTCCTTAATGGACATGAATTTGGCCAGTACCCTCCTCTCAGCCACCTCCTCTACACGGTCCAGAGGACAGCCCAGGACAGAGCTGGCCCTCTTAACCAGCTTATTCAGTCTTTTTCTGTCCCGTTCTGTGCTGCTCGGGGCCCAGCAGACGACAGCATAGAGGAGAGCAGAGGCCACCACAGAGTCATAAAAAGTCTTGAGCAGAGGCCAAATGTGTTACGTTCCCCGTGCACGCGTCTAAGCCAGGACAGGTTAGGCACGGCTGAAGTTAGCGCTGCTGAGGCGCAGCTGAAATGCGTTAGTAGAACAACTTCAGGCTTTAGTCTAAGTTGCTGCTACTTCAGGCGAGGCTTTACCACTTAGGCGCCACTATGTTTAGCGGCGTTCGTGGAATACCCCCCTGGTGAAGAGGTCAATAGGTGTTTGAAATGTTGGAGATTGTTTGGAAAAAAAACAAAGGTGGCAACCAGTCCTCAGGCTCATCAAAATCATTCCAGGTGAGAATAGCTGTGGATGGAAGATTCTGACGACTGTGTGAGCGTGCAACACTCTTCATTTGTTGAAAGCCCCAGTTTAGGGCCGTCATTATTGAAAATCAGACCACAACTCTATTGAAAATCAGACACTAATCCATGCCAAAAATAATATCAAAACTAGTTTTTTGAGCAGGTTTGAATACTTGAAAAGTCACTTTCACAGGAGAGAACTGAACCTTTCCTGAATAGCTTTATAGATCTAGAGTTGTATCAGTACAATGATGAGACATATCTATAATACACATAGACTAGTACACACCCATGAACCATTAAGTAAACTGTCTGGAAGACTGAGGGATTACACAGACACACATGGGAATAAAAAAGAAAGTATTATCATGTAGTGTTGAAAATTGTTTGTTGAACTGATAAAGTTTAAAGTTCAAAGTCAGCTTTATTGTCAAAAAACATTTGTACAGGTTCCACACACAGGATTTGAGATTGCAGCACTCCCTAGGCCCACAGTGCACATTAAACATCTAATAAACAAGACAATAAACACCATGACTAAAACATCACATATACCCCTAGCAGAAGTACAAGACAAACACAATGACTAAATCGTCACTTATACCCGTATCCAAAGTACAAGACAATAGACCCAATGACTAAAACATTCGTATACCCGTGGCCAAAGTACAAGATAATAAACCCAATGACTAAACCATCACATATACACGTAGCAAAGTACAAGACAATAAACACAATGATGAAACATCACATATACCCGTAGCAAAAAGTACCATAGACTTACTTATATAATACAAATAGGTAAAACACAATGTGTGGCATAATAAAGCTCGAATGGTGTCATTTAAGCAGCAGTGTCAATGTCCTTTAAGTGTCATTTACGTGTCAGTGTCCTTTAAATGTCCTTTAAGCAGCAGTGTCATTGGGGGAGGGAGGGCAGGGAGAGAGTTCAGCATCCTGACAGCTTGGTGGATGAATCCGTCTTTCAGTCTGCTGGTCTTGGCCCTGAGGCTCCTCAGTCTCCTTCCTGATGGCAGCAGACTGAAGAGGCAGTTGGATGTGTGGGTGGGATCACCCAGAGGGCTTTGTGAGTGAGGTGGGTGCGGTAAATGTCCTGCAGGGAGGGGAGAGAGACACCCAGTTTTGTGATCGCAGAGCATAATGTCGATCTGTTTTATGTTGATCATAGATATGGAGGGAGCAGACCCATAATCCCTTTGTAAATGAACATGTACCAGTGACTTAGCCTGCGAGTGTCCAGTGCTGCCCAACCAACACGTGTGTACATTTCCCAGTGTCCAAGGCTTACAGTTTGTGATCAATCACAGAGAGGCATGGTAAACGGAGTCCAGCAATTTTATTGCTTGGGTTGGGGCATCATATAAATAACATCTCCATAATCTAGAATGGGTAAAAACGTTGCTGCAGCAAGTCTTTTCTTTGCATTAAAATAGAAGCATAACTTAAAATAAAAGCCAATTTTCAGTCTTCTTAATCAGTTGATCAACGTGTGCTTTAAAAGAAAGACTATCGTCAATTAAAATACCTAAATATTTAAAATATTTAACTGCTTCTATTTTTGTCCTTTGAAGAGTAACAACAGGAGGAATGTTCTGGGAATTACTCTTTTTCTTTGTGAATAGCATTAGTTTAGTCTTGTTTGCATTTAAAGAGAGCTGTCTGCATTTAAAGAAAGTGTGCTGAACAATATTAAAAGCATTTTGCAATGCAACAACACTGGTGGCAAGAGTTCTGGAAAAACAATAAAGAACCATATCATCAGCACAGAAGTGATAATTTGTATCAATGAGATCTTGGCCAACATTATTAATATAAACAGAAAATAGGAGTGGTCCCAAGACAGAGCCTTGCGGCACTCCTTTTGTCACAGAGAGAGTATCAGAGCACATATCATCTGATTTAGTACACTGAGATCTATCTGTGAGATAGTTGCAGATCCAACCAACAGCTGTAGAAGAGTCCTATGTTGATCAACCTCTGTTTAAGTATATTGTGATTCACGGAATCAAATTCTTTTGACAAATCAATGAATAACGAGGCACAGTGTTGTTTGTTGTCTAAAGCTGTTGAGATGTCATTTATTACCTTCAGAGTTGCAGTTACAGTACTATAGTATGAGTTGCTTGGGTAGGATTGTATTGAATGTTGAACTGAAGTCAACGAACAGCATTCTAACATATGTGTCCTCTCTGGTGTCCAGGTGTGAAAGGGCTGAGTGGAGGGCTGTGGAGATTGCATCATCAGTCGAGCAGTTGGACTGGTATGCAAATTGAAATGGGTCCAGGGTGGAGAGGAGAGATGTCTTGATGTGTTGCATGCCCAGCCGTTCGAAGCACTTCATGAGGATGGGGGTGAGTGCAACCGGATGGTAGTCACTAAGGCTAGATGGTGACAACTTCTTTGGCACGGGGATGATGGTGGAGGTCTTGAGGCATGTGGGGACGACAGCCTGGCTCAGAGATGTGTTGAAGATGTTTGTAAAGACCTCTGTGAGTTCAGCACAGTCTCTCAGTACATGACCAGGGATGTTGTCCAGTCCCGGAGATTTGCATGTGTTGATCCTGCTGAGGGATCTCCGCACGACAGTGTCAGCACTTGGTCACCGGGAGGGGATAGAGTCTTCTGTGCTGGGGGGCTATTGTGTGCTTCAAAAAGAGCGTAGAACTTATTTAGCTCATTCGGCAGGGAGGTGGAACTGCTGGCAGTCTGTGGCGTTAGCTTGTTGTCCATTATGGTCTGTATCCCCTGCCACAGACTGCATGTGTCTCTGCTGTCGTTAAAGCGCTGTGCTATCTTCCTAGAGAATTGTCTCTTAACCTCTCTGATGCCACGTGACAGGTTTGCCCTTGCTGTTCTTAGGCCCACCTCATCTCCAGCTCTGAAGGCAACGTTCCTTACCCTCAGCAGCCCAATGCATTTTGGAGACGTAATAATAATAATAATAATGCATTTTATTTAAAAGCACCTTTCAGAACACCCAAGGACACTGCACAAGGTTAAAAACGAATAAAAAGACAAATAAACAATACAATAAAACATAAAAAACAAAATAAAAACAAAATCAGAGTGGAGCGGCTGAAGGTTCTGCTCCCCATGGTGACCAGTCGAGCAGTGGGGACAGTGAGCTGAAGAGAGGAGGAAGAGCGGAGGGTGCGGGATGGAGTGGCGATGTGGACGAGGTCAGATATGTATGGTGGGGCTAGGTTGTGTAATGCTTTGAAGGTGGTAATGAGTATATTGAAGTTAATTCGCTGTTTTAGGGGGAGCCAGTGGAGTTCTTGTAGTACGAGGGTGATGTGATGGATAGTGGGGGTCAGAGTGATAATCCGGGCTGCAGAATTCTGTAGGAGTTGCAGTTTCTGAAGGGATTTGTTGGGGAGACCAAAAAGAAGAGAGTTACAGTAATCGATGCGAGAGGTGACAAGGCTGTGGACTAGGATGGCAGTGGTGTGAGGAGTGAGGGAAGGGCGGAGACGAGAGATGTTGCATAAGTGGAAGTATGCAGACCGGGTGACATTATTGATGTGAGAGTGAAATGAAAGTGTGCTGTCGAGGATGACACCCAGACCCTTGACCTGAGGAGAGGGATGGAAAATTGAGTTGTTAATGTTCATGGAGAAGCTGTTAGATTTGGAGAGTGTGAATGGAGTGCCTACTAGAAGGACTTCTGTTTTGGAACTATTGAGCATCAGGAAGTTGGAGGAGAACCAAGAGTTGATTTCCTGTAAGCAGAGGGTAAGGGAGAATGGTGGGAGTGATGAGGAGGGTTTGGAGGAAAGGTAGAGCTGGGTGTCATCCGCGTAGCAGTGAAAATGAATGTTGTGCTTACGGAAGATATGGCCAAGAGATAATAAAGAGGAGGGGGCCCAGGACAGAGTCCTGGGGCACCCCTGCGCAGACAGGAAAGGTGTTGGATGTGTGTGATTTGAGATGAATATACTGTGTGCGGTCGGTGAGGTATGAGGTAAACCAGGTGAGGGGGGTGTCAGTAATGCCGATTGAAGATAGTCTATGGAGGAGGGTGCTATGGGAGATGGTGTCAAAAGCTGCAGTAAGATCAAGGAGGATGAGGATGGAAAGTAAACCAGTATCAGCTGCCATAAGGAGGTCATTGGTGGTTTTTATGAGTGCAGTTTCTGTGCTGTGGAGGGGTGGAAAGCCTGATTGGAACAGTTCATACAGATTGATAAAGGAGAAATTCAATTTGTCAACTGGACAGTTTGTTTGGCCGAAAACGTTTCGGCGCTCATCCGAGAGGCTTCGTCAGCTCTGGTTCTAGTGCTGGTTAGACCCTGTTTATATCTAGCTGCAGGGAGGAGCTCCCTACACTGAAATCGCTCTGAAACTATCTCAACTAATCTGTCTCTTTTGTATTACGAATTCCTCTGGCGTCTAGTATTAGCATATCTATTCAGCCCTAGGAGGCGCTCACTACACTGAAATAGCTCTGAAACTATCTCCACTAATCTGTCTCTTTGTTTTTCAAATTTCTCTGGAGTCTAGTTTAGCCTCCCTATTCAAGCCTAACGACCCTCTCCACCCCTCTGCCCTGGCTTGTCTGCCCTAATGTTACTTTGTCTGTTTTGACTTGGTTTGAGAATCGAATTATAAATGTGGGACAAGTTGTGTCTAACTCTCCCATTTCTGTTTAACAACGGATTCTCTTTTTTGACAAAAATTGCCTCTTTAACTCCCCTCTCAAACCAGTTCTTTTCCCTGGCTAAGATGTGAACCTCACTGTCCTCAAAAGAATGGCCCGTGGCTTCACCTAGAAGCCACTGGCACGCCCGCCTGTGTTGGTACATCCTCTTGTGAAGTGGCTGTTTGGTTTCCCCAATATAGCGCTCACTGCAGTCTTCACTACACTGAATGGAGTAGACCACATTACTTTGTTTGTGGCTCGGTGTTTTGTCCTTTGGGTGTCCTTTGGTTTTTATCTTAAAGTGTTTGTGGGTTTGAAATAAACTGGAATTTCATATTGTCTGAAAAGCCTCTGTAGTTTTTCCGAAACGCTGGCCAGGTACGGAATCGCTACCCTTTTCCTCCTGGGTTCTGATTCTCTGTTGTCTTGTTTCTTGCCCTTGTCTCTCTTGGTTTTGTTGACAGCCCATTTAGGATATCCACAAACAGAGAGGGCTTCCTGCACATGTTGTTCTTCTTTCTCCTTACCCTCTGTGCTTGTGGGAACCACTTGGGCCCTGTGTTGTAATGTCCGAATAACACCCAGTTTGTGCTGCAGTGGGTGGTGTGAATCAAAAAGCAGGTATTGGTTAGTCTGGTTAACACCTGACCATATCACAAGTGAGATATGGGTCTGGAAACTTGCTTCGAAAAATCCTGTAGCGGAGGTGTGGTTAGCGATTGCCAACGGCCGTTTATTGGGCGTTATGAATGTCTATCATTGAGCGTATACGTAAGTCCATAGCCAATCATGTCAGTTGTCAGTTCAAACTACAAGCTTTCGTTTGTCATGTAGTACGTGTCACCGTCTTGCCACACCTCCCCCGCTCTCTGATTGGGGCCCTAAATCTGGGACTCTCGCTTGGACGAGTTTCCAGGCCGCCTTCCATTTCGAAACGAACAGAAGCGGCCTGGGAATTCCCAGGCTAGGTATTGGTCTGTGTGTGTGGGCTTCCTGAAGACTTCTACTTGGAGTCCCCGGTCTCCTCCTATCGTTACTGCACAATCTAAGAACGCCAATGTGTTATCATTGGCATCTTCACGG
Organism: Paratrypauchen microcephalus; assembly: GCA_036785185.1. NCBI lineage: Eukaryota > Metazoa > Chordata > Actinopteri > Gobiiformes > Gobiidae > Paratrypauchen > Paratrypauchen microcephalus. The sequence goes on from JAVJIX010000033.1 coordinate 6,483,036, forward strand.
GTGAATTTGATGTTCGGATCTACAGAATTGATATGTGCAGTAAAAGGTTCCAAATCTTGAATTTAGATTTTTGAAAAATTATCATCAACATACCGAAACCAGTGTGTGGGAGGAGTGCCTGGATAAGAAGCTAAGGCATTCTGTTCAAATTGTTCCATGTATAAATTAGCCATGATAGGGGAGACCGGTGAGCCCATCGCACAGCCATGGATTTGCCTGTAGAAGTTCCCTCTGAACTGGAAATAGGTGGTATTCAGACAAATTTCCAGCAGTTGGCAGATTTGGTCAGGTGAAAGTTTGGTTCTCTCTTCTAGCTTGGAATCCTGTAGTAAACTCCTTCTCGCTGCTTTGACCGCTACCGCTGTGGGGATACAAGTGAAAAGAGAGGTTACATCAAAGGAAACCATTGTCTCATCCTGACCAAACTGGAGAAACTGACTCTGGTCTAGACCAGGTCTAGAGGAGGCACGGTTTGAGCACGGGTCTCGTTCATGCGCTCAGACTGCGTGCGGTCCCCCTCGCTGCTCGCCTCAGCCGTGACTCAAAACGAAACCAGGAAATAGACCCGCACGCGGCGCTTTAATCCACCTGGTCTAGTCCTGGTTTAGTCCAGGTTTAGTTCAGGTTTAGACCTTGGTCTAGACCTGGTATAGTCTACGTTTAGTCCTGGGTCTACAGCAGGGCTCTCAAGTTTTGGACTTTTTTTCTCCAGAGGAGGGGGGGGGGGCAGTAGTCTCGAGTTATAAAATGAAACCAGGGGGGATGGTGGAAGAGCAGGGCAGAATTAGAAGGTACTTTGTTAATATGGAAATGCTTTTATAACTAAAAGTCCATATTATCATTCAATAATGCACAGGCTAATATGTTATCACACACAGTCTTGGTTTAGTCTTGGTTTAGTCCTGGTTTAGTCCTGGTTTAGACCTGTTTTAGACCTGTTTTAGACCTGTTTTAGTCCTGGCTTAGTCTTGGTTTAGACCTGGTTTAGTTTTGGTTTAGTCCCGGTTTAGTCCTGGTTTAGACCCGGTTTAGATCTGGTTTAGTCTTGGCTTAGTCCTGGTTTAGACCTGGTTTAGTCCTAGTTTAGACCTGGTTTAGTGCTGGTTTAGACCCGGTTTAGATCTGGCTTAGTCTTGGTTTAGACCTGGTTTAGTTTTGGTTAAGTCCTGGTTTAGTCCTGGTTTAGTCCCGGTTTAGTCCTGGTTTAGACCCGGTTTAGATCTGGTTTAGACTTGGCTTAGTCCTGGTTTAGACCTGGTTTAGTCCTAGTTTAAACCTGGTTTAGTGCTGGTTTAGACCCGGTTTAGATCTGGTTTAGTCTTGGCTTAGTCCTGGTTTAGACCTGGTTTAGTCCTGGATTAGACCTGGTTTAGTCCTGGTTTAGTGCCGGGTTAGTCCCGGTTTAGTCCTGGTTTAGACCTGGTTTAGTCTTGGTTTAGTCCTGGTTTAGTCCCAGTTGAATCCTGGTTTAGACCCGGTTTAGACCTGGTTTAGTTCTGGTTTAGTCCTGGTTTAGTTCTGGTTTAGTCCTGGCTAGGTCCTGGTTTAGTCCTGGTTTAGTCCTGGTTTAGTTCTGGTTTAGTCCTGGTTTAGACCTGGTTTAGTTTTGGTTAAGTCCTGGTTTAGTCCCGGTTTAGTCCTGGTTTAGACCCGGTTTAGATCTGGTTTAGTCTTGGCTTAGTCCTGGTTTAGACCTGGTTTAGACCTGGTTTAGTCCTGGTTTAGTGCTGGGTTAGTCCCGGTTTAGTCCTGGTTTGGACCTGGTTTAGTCTTGGTTTAGTCCTGGTTTAGTCCCAGTTGAATCCTGGTTTAGACCCGGTTTAGACCTGGTTTAGTCTTGTTTAGTCCTGGTTTAGTTCTAGTTTAGTCCTGGTTTAGTTCTGGTTTAGTCCTGGTTTAAACCTGGTTTAGTCTTGGTTTAGTCCTGGTTTAGTTCTGGTTTAGTCCTGGTTTAGTCCCAGTTGAATCCTGGTTTAGACCCGGTTTAGACCTGGTTTAGTCTTGGTTTAGTCCTGGTTTAGTTCTGGTTTAGTCCTGGTTTAGTCCCAGTTGAATCCTGGTTTAGACCCGGTTTAGACCTGGTTTAGTCTTGGTTTAGTCCTGGTTTAATTCTGGTTTAGTCCTGGTTTAGTTCTGGTTTAGTCCTGGCTAGGTCCTGGTTTAGTCCTGGTCTAGTCCTGGTTTAGGTCTGGTTTAGTCCTGGTTTAGACCTGGTTTAGTCTTGGTTTAGTCCTGGTTTAGTCCTGGTTTAGTTCTGGTTTAGTCCTGGTCTAGTCCTGGTTTAGTTCTGGTTTAGTCCTGGTTTAGACCTGGTTTAGTCTTGGTTTAGTCCTGGTTTAGTCCTGGTTTAGTTCTGGTTTAGTCCTGGTCTAGTCCTGGTTTAGTTCTGGTTTAGTCCTGGTTTAGTCCTGGTTTAGTCTTGGTTTAGTTCTGGTTTAGTCCTGGTTTAGTTCTGGTTTAGTGCCGAAATAGATGCAGAAATAATCTGATATGACTCACCCATAAAAACGCGGTCACTCGTATCCATGTCTGCACGTGTCACGGTCTTTAATCATCCGGAGCTCCGGAGAAAAGGACATATCCCGAACTTATCCCGTGGCCCGAGACGAGAGTTCCTTCTTAAGTAGCATTAACGTAGCAAGTTAAGGATCCTTATTCTCTTGGAAATGCCGCGTAAACATTCACGCGGCTCACGCCTCACAGCTGATCGGTGAACAGGCCGATCAACTCGAGTACTGGTGTGTGAGTGACTTTTCTGCATTAACTTACCGATTTTCTGGGCACAGAAGCGCTGTGAACAGTGGCTACAGTTTTGAATTGCTTAAAAAAAAATTCAGCGTGAGAAATACCATGTGTGGCGTGTGAGCGTGTGAACACGTCGAATTGCGTGTGTCACACTCTCGATGCGTGGACAGTCTCTACGCAGAACACAATGTTACACTATAAAAAAAGTTACACTATAAAAAAAAAAACTTGGATCGGGGCCTTGGAACGAATCAGGCTTTTTCCATTGAAATAGCTACTCAACTTACGAAAAATTCACGTTACGAAACCACTTCTGGAACGAATTAGTTTCGTAAGGTGAGGTACCACTGTATATGTAATATATATTGCATTCAAAAAATATGACTTTAAGTGAAGGAACATGTGACCGGATGGTATTTAGTCACCCCTGGCACTACTCGGGCGAACCTGATGACGCTGTAGAAGCAAAACGCGTTGTTCGCTAAGCCCAATAAAGGAATAACAGTAGAGTCAAGCGAGTGTGTGGTAAACTTTTTTTCTGGAATTATTCAAGGTTCCTGCTGTTACCAGCACCTGGAAACTGTGCATGGCGTTTTGAACTTCCTTATTATTATATGTTCTTATTTTCTATGTTGTTATGTTGTTTCCTGCAGTGTTTTGTTACTTTCACACACGTTTAACACACAAACCCTGCATATTTATGCTGAGTTCTTCTCTCAAACTGAAAACACCATCTTGTGATGGTGATCATGTGGTAATACAGAGTGCTCCACTCTGTTTTAATACACCTTCACTAGAACCTGGAGTTGCCAGTCTTTACTGAAAAAAGGGTAAAAGAGGAACTGTTCACTTGAAAACTACCACTTCATGACAAGGTGGAACAGAGTATTTTGAGCTTTGGGGATATAGACAGACTAATGGGAAAAAGAACAGTTAGAACAGTAGTAGTAACAGCAGTTCTTTTATCTGATCTTTTGGAACTGTTAATTTTAAAGAGCTGTTCAAAAGGGGTCTCTTTTTATTTATTTCTTATTTTATTCTTATTTATTGTATTTCTATGACAGATATTAACATTAAACTACTCAGAGAAATGACCTTCGCTCAGATTTGTTTAAAATGCTTCAAAGTGAGAGTAGCGAAACAAAACATTACTCTACAATAACTATTAAAAAACTCACTGCTTTTATGATGTTGATGCTGCTTCTGTGCTGATTCTTGTGCTGGGTCTCTGTTAAACAGTGTAAAAATCATATACAGTTTATAGTTAAAATAATTAAAAATGAGAGAGAAAAGGATTTGGTTATTTTTAAAAGTGAACATCACGTCAGTGGAGGCATATCAAGACGTGAGATAATCGCGAGAGAATCCCGAATCCCAGGACGAGAATGACTGCACCAAGACTCCATGGAGCGATTCATCGACTAAATGACTAAAGCTCTACAGCCCATGTAGTCTGTTAATAATGTACAGCAGGTTGGACATTAAATTGAATTTGTCTCCATGATAGACCTGTCTATCTTAAGGGAGACAACAAGGCTACATTACAGGTCAGATCTGTGGAGATGCAACTCTATTCACAGAGAGAAGTATTATATTTTCGGGCAAACGCCCATAATGAATAAATGCTAGATAGACGTTTTTAATGTCCATGGATTTAAGGTAGCTCACAGCTTTGAGGTAGCTCACGGCTTTACCAAATAAATCAAACCTACCATTTTGAACTACAGCAAGTATTAATAACAAAAATACATGTATATATACTTTGTACTGCACATGATGGATGACATTGAAGTGTACAGAAGAAAAAATCCAGCAGAATGCTGTGTCCAGGCCTGGTCTGGTCTAGAGAGATTTCAGACTGAGCATTACTAGAGGAGAGAAGGAGCTGCAGGGGAAGACAAACCAGCTCCTGCTCCTGTCCCTGGAGGCAGTATTCTGTCCATACAGTCTATCATAAAGGCACAAGCTATGGAACATTTATCATACCTGCTACCACTGAAAACATACAGGCGCTTCTCCATTTGACATCACAGCCACGGGCATGTATATCCATGGGCATGTTGGGCAGCTTGACAGTACAATTCTTCTTTCTGGATGTTACCAAATATGCAAGAATAAGAGGTGAATGAACCTTGTCCTCCAAGGGTCTGGCACACTGGCACACTGGCAACTTATGTTCCCACCTACAAATTCTAAATGATCAATGTTGTATTCTAGCATGGTTTTTGTGTGTGTTTTGAGATAGTGTTTGTCTGCCTTTTTTTAACACTTACATAGTATGGCCAAGAGGTAAAGACAGTTGAACAGTGGAGTTTTAATTTCATTGAAAGGTTATTGGTTATAACATACAGGATATCATCCAGGGTGGAGATCATCATAGTCCTGGATGTCCTCAGCAGTCTACCCTCAGCAATGTGTTTGCTGTTTGAGCTCATTTACACTCTCCATCTCGAGTACCGAAGTGCCTTGAAAACACATTCTTGTCCTGTCAGCATGTAAGGCTTCCTCCAACAGTCCAAAAGCTTCAGAATGAGCTGTCTGCATGTATTTAAATAGTAAGCCAGTTAGGCCATTTTGTGTGAGATTTGAACCTCATGTAAAGATACATTTTCTCTTAGATTGATAGGCTTTTGCTAAGGGCTACCCAGTCCCTGTATGACCGGAGAAGGAGCTGTGTTCGCATTGCCGATAGTAAGTCGGACAGTGCATGTTGGACTCTGCCAGGGCTGCCCTTTGTCACCGGTTCTGTTCAGTAGCGGTTCTTGGGGGGGGGCGAGTGGGGCAATTGCCCAGGGCGCAACTTCGTGAGGGGCGCCGTGGCGAGCGCTTGAAACAAAACCTCTCTCCCTCTCGCTCCGCCTGGTTTGCCTCAAACCTTTCTCTGCTCCTGCAGGAGTGCTTACAAACTGTTTCCTGCTCTCTGGACTCTGTTCCCCTCATGCTCTCCCGACCTTCTCCTCCGCGCTGCTCTCTGGTTCAGGGGCCAAACTGCGGCACTTCCTGGTCTTGAGAAACAGCGCAGAGTGGTGCGCTAAAGGGGGCCACATTAAAGGGGGAATCACTAATGTTAATTTGCGGGTTTATTTTGTTTTCTTAAGTCTCTTAGTTAATTAAGTCATACCATATGGGGGTTATTTAAGTATTTTCTTTATTATGTTGAATTGCAGGTGTTTTATCATTATGGGGACCGTTATTTCTAGTTGGATAAGGATGTGAAATTGGATATGAAGATGGAGATAACACATGAATAACACATGGTTTGATTGTTCAAACTGATATAATAATTGCTGTCTATGGTTCTAGATGGGCTTTGGCAATGATATTGAAAAATAATAGCTCACAGCAATGTATTGGAACAAAAAAGAACTATGAACTAGTTCATTTTTTGGAACTATGAACGAACTACTAACTATAAACAATTATGAACTATGAATGAACTAGTTCATTTTGAAATGTGTGAACTGAACTTTGAACTAGTTCATGTAGAAAATGAACTTTCCCAACACTGCATACTTGTTCTATTTATATATATGTATATATTTTTTATTTATGTTATTTAAGTTATGATAACTTATAATTTTTTGAAAGTTGTGATAATGAGAACCACTCTATAGTGATAATTAAAGATCCCATGACATGGTACTTCTTGATGCTTTTATATGGCTCCTTAATGGTTCCCTAATACTGTAAATGAATCCTTCTTCAAAATCAACACCCAGTGCATGAGAAACAGAGATAAGATGAGAAAGAGTATTTTTTTCTCTCTCTGATCAGGCCATAATGGGCGTTGTTGCTTGAATGCAAATGAGGAGAAAAGAGCTGGCCTATAGTAGAGGGTGGGGGCGTGGCCAAACTCTCCGCTCTCAGCTGATCCATTTCCTTGTTTTTGCACGGGGGGAGAGAGAGGGGAGAAGCGTTCCATTGAAAAATAAACACATTTCCACAGAAAATAAAATTAAACCACTGCTGTTCAAAGGTCCAGAGGCTCAGATAAAGGACTTCCGAGCCTAGAAACACTCGGACGTGCCTCCAGGCAAATAAAAAAACGCATTTCACATTGCCTAGCGCATTCGCAGTCCAAACTCTCTGGGCGTGATTTACAGAGACGCTGAGTTCAGACAGACGGGGGTGGAACTGCATTTGCATTTCTTTTTTCGATCTGATGTCAATAAGGTGCCTTGTTCAAAAGCGCCCGTTTGAGCTCCGATTTTTTGTAACGC